>CAMZMU010000094.1:5406304-6006304 GCA_947311845.1 Poa pratensis | reverse complement strand
TACGGTCACCCTCTCTACTCTAGTTATCCACCTTAATTAGACACTAAATGAAAAGATAAGACTAACATGTATGCTAGCATAACGTTTAACCAAGATGTGAGGGTCCGGGGGCATACATTCTCACTTATTTATGAATTGCTTGACATGTTCATGCCATAAGTTGAATGTTTTGGTTAAAGTAAAAATTTCATCAAATTCCATCAGCTAATTAAGCAAGGGTTTCTTTTTTACATGGTGGATTATAGCAACTCCATGGTGGATTGTACACATAATGCAGTAATACTACGTAACATGAGAGATATTAGGGAAGCATGCATGCAATATTATTGCTTATTTAAGGGATATAAAACCAAATGATGATGGAGTAATATGAAATGAACTTCTGTGCAAATTTTTGAATGCAACTGCAGTGGGCTATGTTGAACCGGGCCTTTGCACACGTGCGAGTTCAAGAGATATGTGTCAATACACTTTCATGATTAGATGTGAAACAACACTTGAAAGTGGATTGTGTATCAAAACACTGTGTGTAGCAAACAAGTAGGAGTAACACAAAGTCACTTGAATTGCATGACTCATCTCCATGTTTATTGAATTGTGCAGCTGTAGCCCTACCAAAACCGAGCAAATCACAGCATTATGAAAAATAAATTATTTAACTAGTCGACCGTGGGCATTCATGCATAAATTAATCAAAATTTGAAAATAACAATCGTAACGGACAGCTATAAACAGTCAAAATAGTAAATTACAAACCATGCAAATATTTGTTTATTGATTTCAGCATGGTACAAACAGTATAGGAAAGTGATATGAAAGAAGAATCGAGACAGATACTCTTTTATTAGTACACTGCAAAATCTCTTTCTTTGTTCTAAGTACAAAATGCAACAGTTTCAATGTACCGCCTAGCGCCTAGCTCCAATCTCTGCATGACATGTCTAAATCTTCTTGGACTGAAAAAATCTCGTGGATAAGGGGATGTGAGGTATCCCCTGAGATAAAGACATACACCTTATCATGCAGATCAATCCAGATGTACCCACATGCTTGTGAACACCTTGGCGTTCCATGTCCAAACCAGTCGAATTTTGAAACCGTATTTGTCCAGGCCTAAGAGTAATAAAGGTAATGTGCCTTGGCATAACCCTGGCACACCTCATTTCTTCGAACAGTTGCAAAGCTTCTGTAGCACGACCATGGTGTTCATAACCTGCTATCAGTGCATTCGAAGACACTAGATCTTTTTGCGTTTACATCTGCTTAAAGATTGATTCTACAGGTTATTGCCCCGCCTCTGGAGTACATTGTTATAAGGGCCTTGCTAGTTGCAGTATCTGGCAGAAACGACTTTTTAATAAGTTGGTGGAGCTGCCTCCAAGGCGCTACATAGGGAGCGACGCACATGCTAGTAGAACTAAGAGAAGGTGTGTCGATCAGGCATCCCACCAGCTTCTAGCATGTTTGAAAATAGCTCGACTGCACCATCATAGTCGCCATTTTGCTCGTAACCTGATATCATGAAATTTCATCGGAAATCCCACGATGCAGGTGGTTCACCTTATGCAGATTGTGTCCTAGTGAGGGAATCCTGCCTGCTAGCATTTTAGTTTCCTCCAAATTCTCATCTAAACGTTGTATAGAATTGTTGTACTAGCCATCTAAATCAAAAGTCCGAACTGATGGAAAGGGGATAGGCAATATATTTAGGACGCGACTATGTGTAAGTCGGCTTATATTTGGCATAACTGTAAGGCGTTAGGACATTTTTTATTACTCACCGAACCCACACATGCATGCAACCAACACCTCTTGCATTCATCCGAAAACAAAATTGCTGATGTCATCCCGCATTAAATGCGAAACTCGAAAATTCAAAAAGATTTGTAGCCCAAACCGTTTATTCGATTTAAAATCCGTTTTTACCGTTGGACTAGTCGCGACGAGATCTTCGAAACTAAATCTCATGTCGATATGTTCCGACAACTTTTTTTTGACCAAAAAGTTACTCACCCGTAACATATAAGTTACCCATGCTTGAAATGTAAGTTACCCACCATATTAACGATTAGTTTTTTAGTTGAAATAGAGCCATTTTTTTGTTGTTCTTTTAAAAAAATTTGATTTTAAAGTTACCACACCTATTTTTTCATAAGTGAATATCACTTTGGGATTGTAAATGTATCGTGCACAAGTTCGTAACTATACGCTAAAAATACTCTACAATTTCATAAGTACTGGGTGGGTAACTCCATCAGTATTGGTTGGGTAACTTTCACCGAGAGAGTATGGTAACTATATTAATTCCGTGGTGGATAACTACACCATATGAAAACACATGGGTAACTTTATCAGTTGTGGGTTGGATAATCTATCAGTATTGAGTGGATAACTATTACCAATAGAGTAGAATAACTATAACATTTTTGTGATGGATAACTACACAAGAAAACAAATGGGTAACTTTATCAGTACTGGATGGGTAACTCCATCCATATTGGGTGGTAACTATAACCAAGAGAGTAGGGTAACTATAACGATTTCGTGGTGGATAACTACACATGAAAACACATGGGTAACTTTGTCAGTACTGAGTGGGTAACTCCATCAGCATTGGGTGGGTAACCAGTACCGAGAGTATGATAACTAAATTAATTTCATGGTGAATAACTACACCATAAAAACACATGAGTAACTTTATCAGTACTGTGAGGGTAACCCATCAGTATTGGGTGGTAAATATTGCCGAGAGTATGATAACTATAAAGATTTCGTGTTGGATAACTAACACATGAAAAACACACGAGTAACTTTATCAGTACTGAGTGGGTAACTCTATCAGTATTTGGTAGGTAACTATTATCAAGAAAGTATGCTAACTGTATTGATTTCGTGGTGGAAAACTACACCATAAAAACACGTGGATAACTTTATCATTACTATGAGGGTAACTTCATCAGTATTGGGTGAGTAACTATTATCGAGAGAGTATGGAAACTACATTAATTTCGTGGTGGATAACTACATCTGAAGACATGGGTAACTTTATCGGTACTAGGCGGGTAACTGCATCAGTATTGGGTGAGTAACTATGGTTAATTAGAATCATTTCATGGTGGATAGTTACATCGTGAACACATGGTAACTTAATCAGTACTGGGTGGTTAACTCCATCAGTATTGGGTGCGTAAGAGCATCTCCACCGGCGCGTCCAATAGCGCTCCCAATAGGGCTATTGGGCGTACCGGCAAGAAATCGACCCCGCCGGCGCCCCTATAGCCTAAAAGTTGTCGAACGGCCCCGATACAGCGTCCGACAATCCCGTTTCGCGCACTGTTCCTATGGAGGCAAGCGGGCGCGCCGACAAACCGCGCCAACTCTGCCACGTCGGATGCTTACGCGTGGGGCGTCAACGCAATTTATTGCGGATGGTGAGCGGTTTCTGACGCGGGACGCGTCGCTGGAATAACTATGCCTCGGGAACCGGCGTCGGCGTTAATGGCCCCTCTCGCGTTCCCGCGTCAGAAACCAGCCGTCGTTATAAGCGCGCGCGGCGCCCTCCTTGTTCCCGCGCTTCATATTTGACTAATTTAGTTGTTGCACTTTATCAAATAAATTTGGAGAATAAAGAACATCAATGAAAGTTCAGATTACATAGGCAGCATCAGCTAGGGTGTAACAATGAACCGTGGCTAAGCTTTTTATTTGAACCGTGGCTAAGCTTTTCACAAGACTAGCTAGATATCTCAAACTACAATAACGACCATTGTCACTGTAGATCGAGCAGATTGACAATCCATCGGCCGTAGCTTCTAGCAACAACAGATCAAGCGCTTGAACGTACTCAGCTTGGTGACGCGCACGAACGGAGCAGGAAACAGAGGGGAAGTTGCCTTCATGGCCATGGCGTCCTCCTCCTGCTGCAACTTCTCTCCCTCCTCTCATGGCCGCATCCATCGCCTCCACCCCACCTCCGAACCAGCTTAATTAGCTTGTTGCCTTGGTGACGCGCACGCAGGGGAACTGCTAGACACGAATCTGATGCAGGGCAAAGAAGGCTAAGAGGAGCAGGAAACAGGGGGAGAGCTACCTGGCCATGGCCGTGGCGTCCTCCACCTCCTGATGCTTCTCGCCCTCCTCCCATGGCTGCCTCCATCCCTCCACACCCACCTCCCAACCACCACCAGTTGCCCCACGCACCTCCTCCTCCACCTCGTCTTTTGCCCCGCCCCATCCCTTCCTGAATTCGCTTCGGATCTCTTCACCGGTAGAGTCGTCGGCGGCGGCGCATCGAAGACTGGGGCGAGCGGTACAGGTTCGAGATAGAGGTCAAACCCCCCACGACCCACACGTCCCGACATGTACGGCCAAGCGAGCTTTAGCGTGGGATAGGAGCGGGCCGCAGGATCTTTTTTTTTTCCTTTTTTTAATCCGCATGAGCGGGGTCTCGAATTTGAGACCTCTTGGCTCTGATACCATATAGAATTGCTGCACTAGCCATCTAGACTAAAAATCCGAACTGGTGAAAAGGGGATAGGCAATATATTTATATTCAACACGTTGCACATATACTAATACAACTGAATAATCCTCCCTCCGTCCCAAAAATACATCCACTTTTAGACAAACTTGAGACACTTATTTTGGGACGGAGGGAGTAATAGGAGAGGTAACAAGGAACAAAGATTGGTTTCTACCTAACTAGCTTGGATGCAATTAGGTAGCAAAAGAAACTGGACGGGGATATATACTCCTACTAGAAGCTTTCGTCCCAGCAATAAATAATCTTGAGCATGCGGACGGGCATATATATACTCCATGCTGGTGGCGCGGCAGATGGTGACCACGTTCGGAATGTCGGCGAGCGGGGAAGTAGTGCTGCGGATGCTGGTCAGGAACTCCATGTCCGAGAAGCTCACTGCCGACATCGACAGGACGGTGAACGCCATTGTCGACGAGGTGTACGAGGTCGCCAAGTTGCACATCCAGCTTGTGGACGTGCTCATGGAGAAGGAGACGCTCACCGGCGATGAGGGGCGGTCTTGTCGGAGCACGTCAACATTGGGAAGGAGCGGGGGGCAGGGCCGCAAGGACAGACATGTTACTGCTTGAGAACAGTAGAATTGTGTAGTGTAGACTGTAGAACGATAGCATATACTGTATAACACATTGTAAATAGGAAAGGTGCCTCACATGCTTGACGGTACTAGTAAATATTCTCCATACAAGCAGGTGGTTAGCCCAATCAGAAAGTGACAAGTAGGAGATAGAGTGAGGCATGCTAGACTGCCATGATAAAACATGGAAGAAAGACACAGAGAATGTTTTATGCAATGCTATATGCGCTCTGCATCAGTAGTACTTGGATGCCTCCCCAGCTCCAAGAGCCAAGACCCGTCTCTTCTTGTAGCTAGCCTTGAAGCAGGCCTGCCTAAGCCTCTTCGTCTTCTCCTTGAGCTCAACACATGGCTTCTGCTCCAGGAGCCTCCTCTCCTGCTCCAGCATCTCGACCATAGCCCTCAGCTGCTCGTCGTCGTGTGCTTTTCCCGCCTCCTGCAGGACCTGCAACCGTGACCGATGACAACCCATATGATTAATTACACGATGAAACAAACAGATGTGACATGGTGGTCGATTCATAGTAAGAGAAAAGAGAACCAATATCGATAAACAGGGGACGGACCTCGACATTGTTGATGAGCGCCTGCAAGCTCTTCATCTTGCGATGCGGCCACCTGGGTATCCCAAGCTCTCTGCACCTCTTCTTCAGGATGGTGAGCCCGACGTTCAGCTCTCGAGCCGCCTGGGCGATTGGCATGTAGAAGTATTGTGATACAAGCTCGAACGTCAACACCTTTTCTGATCGAACACGATCTGTTGCCATGGTGTTGGATGCTGCAGCAGTCTCCTCACTGTAACACAGTAGTGGTATCCCCTTCGCGCTCCCTTCTCTGTTGTTACTAGATTGATCTGTATCATCCCAAAACCTCTGTACGTCATCCTCAAAGGTTGTATCAAGGTCGCCTGTGTCACAACTCACAAGGAACAAGGCAATGAGCTGAGATGTCTACAACTTCAGACAGTAGTGCTCAAATCAAAAGAAATAGTATAATCATACCTTGAGGAATGCTACTCTGCCCAACGGCGCAGCCATTAGAGCATAATGGTTGGCAACAGAAGCTCGGGAAAGGTAGACTGGAGAGGAGCGCTTCCTCTTCAAGCAGGTAACTATCAGGCCAATCACTTGGCCAATAAGGCCACAAGCTGGTGCATGGAAAATAAGATAAATCAACTTAGCAAGAACAACGGTACTACTTCCTGATATACGCTGTGCAATATCTTCTACTGTACCTCTGTTCTTCGTTGCAATCCATTCTCTCTAGAGGAATTAGAACCTGGGCAGCCAAATATGTATGGAGCTGATGAAGGCAAGACTAGCCCGTGGTTAGCAAAATATATATGGAGCCGATGAAAGGCAAAGCCAGCTCTTAAATGCTGGTACATGGAAACGGCTCATATTGAAAATCATGAATAATTAATTCAAAGAGTGGCAAATGGATCGGGAGTTACAGAAAAGGGAGTAATAGTGTGATTGGCTGCGTGGTAATAATTGCTTTTTTTGGTAGTGGCATAACATGCTTTGGGTTTCGTGCATTCAAGAGTATTAAACATGACTAATCAAAACTTTTCGGCTAGAGTCTGCATGTTTTGTTTTCCAGAGATACTATTTATAGTTCTTGGAACTATAAGGACTGATACATGATTAAGACTTATTGTGCACATATTTTCATCATCCATCCATGTCATCCTTTTGCAAGGCACATTACCTATTGATGAACCGAACTGATATTCTTAAAACTTGTTTTTGCTTCTGTTCAGCCTTGGACTACTACGGTTATCCTCTGTACTCCAGTTGTCCATCTTAACCAGTCACTAAATAAAAATATAAGATTAACATGTAAGATAGCATAACTGTTTAACCAAGATATGAGGTTTTGGGGAAGAGATGTACTCACCTAGACATGTACATGGCATAGTTTTAAATTTTGTGGTTAAAGTAGAAATTTCATCAAATTCCATCAACTAATTAGGCAACGGTGTTTCTTTACATGGTGAATTATAGCAATAGTATAGTACTCCATGTTGGATTCTACATGGTGGAGTAATACATATGCCAGATGAGAGATATTACGGTAAATAGGTAAGCATGCATGCAATATTATTGCTCATTTTAGGGGTATAAAACCAAATGATAATACTAGGAAATGAACTTATGTGCAAATTTGTGAATGCAGCTGTAGTGGGTTCTGTTGAACCGGGCCTTGCACGTGCTTGTTCAAGAGAGAGATTATGTGTCAATACACGTTCATGATTAGAAGTGAAACAACACTTGGAAGTAGATTGTGATTCAAAACACGTGTGTAGCAAACAAGTAGGAGTAGCAAAAACTCACTTGAGCTGCCTAGCTCATCTCCATGTTTCTTGAATTGCAGAGCTGAAGCCCTACCAAAATCAAGAAAAACACAACACTGTGGAAAATAAATCATTTAGCTAGTCTACTGTGGGCATTCATGCATAAATACATCAAAATTTGAACAGAACAATCTTAACGGACGGCTATAAACACATAAATTAGTAAATTACAGAGCATGCAAATAGCTGCTTGTTGATTTCAGTAGGGTACAAACAGTGCATGAATGTGATATGTACAAGTCAAGATGAATCGAAGACAGGAACTCTTTGTTTCTACACTGCAAAATCTTTTTCTTTGTTCTAAGTAATAAATACAACAGTTTCACCGTACCGTCTAGCTCCAATCTCTGCATGACATGTCGAAACCTTGTAGGACTGAAAAAATCTCGTGGATAAGGGGATGCGAGGTATCCCTGAGATGAAGACATGCACCTTTTCATGCAGATCAATCCAGCTGTACCCAGCATGCTTGTGAACACCTTGACGTTCCATCTCTTCCCTTACAACAGATGCACTTCCCCACCTCCCTCATGAGCATGTAAGTTATGAATCAAAACATATGGAGCAGAACTCTCAGGGTCAATCTTGGATAATTCCTTTGCAGCCATGTGAGCCAGTTGTTCATTCTTCTTCGCCGTACAGGCTCCGAGGAAAGATCCCCACACAGATTGATCTGGAGCAATGGGCATGCTATTGATTACCTCTAATGCATCATCAAGCTCACCATGTCTACCTATGAGATTGACAAGTGCTGCATAGTGCTCAATCCTAGCAGCAATGCCATACTCATGAACCATGTTACGGAAAACCCTCCATCCTTCAGAGACAAGGCCGCCATTTCCACATGCACTCAAGAGAGAAATGAAGGTTATGTGCGTTGGCACAACCCTGGCACTCCTCATTTCTTCGAACAGTCGCAAAGCTTCTGTAGTACGACCATGGTGTTCATAACCTGCTATCAGTGCATTCCAAGACACTATATCTTTTTGTGTTTGCATCTGCTTGAAGATGGCTTCTGCATCGGTTAGTGCCCCACCTCTGGAGTACATTGTGATAAGGGCATTGCTAGTTGCAGTATCTGGCAGAAACGACTTCTCAATAAGTTGGTGGAGCTGAGCTCCAAGGCGCAACATAGGGAGCGACGCACATGCTGCTAGAACTGAAGAGAAGGTGTGCCGATCAGGCATCTCACCAACTTGTAGCATGTTTGAAAATAGCTCGACTGTGCTATCATAGTCCCCATTTTGCTCATAACCTGATATCATTGTATTCCAGGAGATGGTTCCACGTTCTGGCATTTTATCGAAAAATCCACGGGCATGATCAACCTCTCCAATCTGTGTGAATCCTTGTATTATTAAATTCCAAGACACTATATCGGGGTCAGGCATTTCCCAAAACAGCTTCTCTGCTTCCTGCATATCTGGCACCTTGGTATACCCAGCAATCATAGTGTTCCACGATACGAGGTCCTTAGCCGGCATCTCGTCAAACAGTGCCCTAGCTGAGCAAACATCTCCAGTTCTCGTATAGCACATCATCATTGAGTTCCATGACACAACATTCCTCTCAAACACCCTCTCGCTGCTCATCTTGCGTTGGTACTGACCTCTGGGTATCATATCAAATATTCTCCTGGCATCACTCACCCTCCCAACTTGCCCATAGGCTGCAATCAGCGTATTGTAAGCATCAGCAGCATTGTCCATGTCCGTTACCCTCAAGCGCTTTGTCAACAGCTCCTCCGCCTCATCCAACCGGCCGTTCCTCGTAAGCCCAGACACCAGAGTGCCCAGCGACGCCGAGTCCTTCACAGGCATCGCATCGAACATGTCAAGGGCCCTGTTCACCTGGCCAGCGGCAAAGAACCCGGTGACCATCGTGTTCCAAGAAGCGACGTTCCGCTGTGGCATCTCGCCGAACAGCTTCTCCGCGTCGCCCATGAGCCCGCGGCGCACGTAGGCACCGATGAGGGTGTTCCAGGTGACGGCGTCGCGGTGTGGCATTTCGTCGAACAGAAGGCGCGCGGTGGCGAGGTGGTCGGAGCTCGGCGAGCGGGAGTAGGCAGCGAGGAGCGTGTTCCACGACACGGCGTCGCGGACGGGCATGGAGGCGAAGAAGGCCCGCGCGGCGCTCACGTCGCGGCCGCGTGCTAGCGCCGCGAGGAACGTGTTCCAGGTCACGACGCAGCGGGCGGGGAGGGCGTCGAAGAGGCGCCTGGCTGCGTCGAAGCGGCCGCGCCGGAGGAGAGCGGCGAGAGAGCGGTTGTGTCGCCGGACTAGTTCGTTGGTGGGGGATGCAGCCGTAGCTGCAGCTGCGGCGGCCGCGGGGCCATGGGCGGTGCCTGGGATGGGAGGCGGCCATCGCCGCATCAGGATTCAGGAGTGAGAACTTCCGTATTTTTTTACTGGAGATTCGAGTTAAGTTGCATGAACGTCATCTTTGAGCTTTGTTTCGACCATGTCATCTACAAAGTGTTCAAAATTCTAGACGTATTCAATGATTAATCCACATGTATGCAAAATCACAATGTGAAATATTTTATATTATGGGCTAGATAAATATGAAAAATCCGTACATTTGAAAATAAGCACTGTTCACTATACTCAGATCCTTATATTTGTTATTTTTGGTTAGCTTAAAATACAAAGTATTTCAAATTGAGATTTTGCACGCTTGCGTGATATATTGTATTTGTCTATAATTATTTTAGAATTTTTATTAACCTATAAATGTGATTTTTGAATTTTTATAATTAAAGGGACGGGAGGCAGAAATCTTCGCCGATGTTCAGAGAGATGCTTAGGTCTATTGGGCAAATGAAAACGGGGCGGATTCAGACCAGAAACAAAAATAGTCGGATAAATATTCTCATGTAAGATAATTGTATTTCTAGCAAAACTTAATAGTGATTTAACCTTTTAGCCTCGTGAGAGTTAATTAGTTAAGAAAATAGAGACATGATATAGAATAAATCCGAAAACGGATGGATTCAGGCTAGAAACAAAAGTAGTAAAATAGAGACATGATTTAGAATAAAACCCAACATTGACGAGTCTGGTGGTAGAATTTAGACATGTTAACCAACTAAAATCCGAAACAATAACTACACATCACATCTGATTGACCTTGGCTTTTGAGCAAGAAATCCGATAATTTGGTTTTGAACATTGGAATATCCATACCTTACCCGCGTGTTGTTTTCTATATCATATCTTACACCATACCGGTTGCCACTTAAAAATCAAATATCCTTATTCGTCGATTTATTTAAAATCAGATGTGAATTCTTAAAATGGGATTCTGATGAGGGCATCCTAGGACCTTGTGATGACCCAAAGAAATAGGTTGCGAAGCTCAAATTTAGGACTCTACGGAAATAGAGGTGTGCCAAGGGGGTGGCCGACTTGAGTTGCACTTTCTATTTGTGTTTGTTATTGGACACTTAGGATTTTATTTTTGTATGTTTTGGTTTGGTCCTGGCGAACCGGCTAGTTTTTTTGGTTGTCTATATAAGGAGGCCGGTGACTAGGTTTAGAGAAGTCGAATGTTAGGCTAAACTTTGAGTTGTGTCGAGGTGTGATGCATACCTCCGGAGACGGTGTCGTGTATATCTAGTTTGAATAAAGTTGCATGAAGCTTGTTCTGTGAATCAAGAATTATCAGGCTGAGGTGTGAGGTATGTCGATCATCATGATGTTGCGTGCTGAATATATTTCTCATGGATCAAACTTGTGACTGAAAAAATTGCTATTTGGCCGACTCACCGTGAAAGACTGGACCAAAACATTATGACCCGACTTACGCGCAAAAATTATCATACCACTGGAACCAACTCTTCAAAGTAAATAGGCATTTTGTTTCCCAAAAATATTTGTAGGACGGGACTTCGCGGAAACTGTCAAAAAATCAAAAATCATATTTATGAGTTTCAAAAAATTCTGAAAAAATATGGATGTAGCCAATGATATATACAACGAACGTGTAAGTTTGCAATTTGATATAACCTTATATTTTGGACTACACAAAAAAACAAATCTGATAGAATTTAATGATCGAATACTTAGATCCACACTTTTGTGATTTTTGTGTAGCTCAAAATACAACGTATTTGAAGTTGATATCTTGCACGTTCATGGCATATATCATTGACTCTCTCCACATTTATTTTCAGAAATTTTTGAAACTTATAAATATGATTTTCGAATTTTTTATATCGGAGTGAGAACTGGACCCCGGGAGCCAAAAATCTTCACTCGAGACTTCGGCATAGGTTAGACAGATAACTCAAAGAGCAAGGCCGAGCCGGAATTGTCGCGAATATGGGCCAGCCAGAAGCCCAGAAGTGTTCAGCCGCTAAACAAGTGGGCTAGCCTTAAATGTCTGATTGCTTCAATCGGCCCGCTGTAGCGAAAAATCTAATGGGATGGCAATCAGCATGATACCTCATATGCTTGTAGACTCATCATGTGGCATCCCGATGCAAAATCTTATCCAACATTGTCCACTACAGTACTCCCTCTGTTCCAAATTATCCTGCGTTTTGGGTTTAGTCAAAGTCAAAATTGTAAACTTTGACTAAATATATGTCAAAAAATATTAATATTTACAATACAAAATAAATATTATTGGAATCGCCATAAAATTTATAATCATATTATATCCATTACATATTATAGAAGTTGATATTTTTCTCTATATGTTTGGTCAAACTTTAAAAAGTTTGACTTTGGGACGGAGGGAGTACCACTATAGTAATATTTTTTTCTTCTAATTTTCCCTTCTCCTTGTGAACTTGCAGGGAGGCAGCATTTTTGTGTGCGATTGCAGTGAGACAACATCATGGTCATGCCCCTTTGCATGGACTTGCGGTCTCGTTCTTCTTCTCTCGATCCAGTAGCATGCATACGGTATGAAAAACACCCTAATCTTCACAGGACATCTGAAATGTCCTGTGAAGATTAGGGTGTTTTTCATACCCTCGCAATAGGAATAGACATAATTCCTTGTGATACTGATAACATGATGAAAACGAGTAAGAAAGTGTTACATGGGTTCAGGGTTGGTCCTGAAATCTGACGGGGGCTTGTACAAGATAACACATACAATTTTGACTATATTTTTTATGTGAAACTTTGCCAAACATCAAATGGTTTGTCTTAGGACAAATGGTGTGAGTATATATGCTGTACTTGATTGAAATATTTTACCTTCAAGTGGAAAATGTGGGATTCCTAAAAACTATTGATTGATCACTGGAAAAGCCTAGGATGCCTGACGGAGCCCTCGGTCTTTGCAATTTGAAGTCAATGGAGCTGCTGATCTCTACGAGTAGTTAATACGGAACGATCCATTAGACACGTCTTCCGGTTATCTTCCCCACTAGATAAACCCATGTTTTAGCATTTTCAAGAGGAAGAGTTGACCATGATCCAGAACTTCACGATGTCACCACTATAAGACAGGCACCAAACGTGGCACATATTAAAAACTCTTGGGCTGGCTTATCGTGTAACTCGCCCTACTTATATAAAGGGTTCTTCGTGACAAGTGGACCTAGTGGTGGAGGTGTTCGGTTTGTAATGCTGGAGTTATCCGTGTACTCGGGTTATCTCGTAGGTTTTGGTAGGTCTATGCCTTTGAGGCGGTAGGGATGTGGCCTGGTAGTTTTTTTTTTTGAAACTATGTGGCCTGGTAGTTGCTCAGAGGAGTGCTGTGGTGTTTTGCAACAGCCTGTGTAATGTACTCTGTTTATCGGTTTTGTTGAATAAATGAAAATCGGTGGTGACGGCCCTTCAATACAAGTGCAGCATTTTGGAGGAAGGGCTTCATGGAGCCCGTTAAAAAATAATTGAAAAGGTACTTCTAAAATTCAAATAAATAATGAAAAAGGTCCTAAATATATAAAATGATGAATTCTACTAGTGTGAAAAAAACCAGTGCGAAATATTTTGTATCTTGACTGTGTAAAAATGACAATTTTCTAGATCTCAAGTAGTGAATAGTGCAGATTTTGAAAACTTTCAGATTTGTCATTTTTGTTTAGGCCGGAACAAAAACCATTTCGTATTGAGATTTTACAGGACAATACTCTTGCCTGAGAAGGAGGGTGAGGAGGAGGTGTCTGATTTTAGACCCATTAGCCTTATTCATGCCATCGCGAAGATCATTTTGAAAATGCTTGCTCTCCGTCCTGGGCCAATTATGAACGAACTCGTCTCCAACGCCCAAAGCGCCTTTATCAAAATGCGTAGCATTCATGACAATTTCGTATATATTAAAAAACTCTCGGAAAGATTTCACAAAGGCATGATTCCGGCCCTTCTATTTAAGCTTGACATCTACAAAGCCTTTGATTCCATAAAGTGGAGTATATTCTTGACATTGCAAAGCTTCTAGTCAACTTCACGATGTCACCACTACATGATAGGGCACAAGACGTGCACACGTATTAAAAACTGTTGGGCTGGCTTCTCGTGTAACTCACCCTACTTGTATAAAGGGGTCTTCGTTACAAGTGCACCAAGTGGTGTAGGTGTTCGGTTTGTAATGCTGGAGTTATCTTGGTACTCAGGTTATCTTGTAGGTTTTGGTAGGTTTGTGCCCTTGAGGAGGTAGGGATGTGGCCTGGTAGTTGCTTAGAGGATTGATGTGGTGTTATGCAACAGCCTGTTGATACGTCTCAAACGTATCTATAATTTTTGATGTTCCATGCTTGTTTTATACCAATTGCTACATGTTTTGCATCTACTTTATATCACTTTTATACATTTTTTGGGACTAACCTATTAACAAGATGCCGAAGTGCCAGTTCCTGTTTTCTGCTGTTTTTGTATTCCAGAAAAGCTAGTCTGGAAATATTCTCGGAATTGGACGAAACTACACGGGGGTCCCTATTTTTCCAGAACACCTGACGGACCGAAGGAGCAACAGAGGAGGGCCACCAGGGGCCACACGCACCTAGGGCGCGGGCCCCCCTGCCGCGCCCTAGGGTGGTGTGGGCCCCTCGGGGTCTCCAGCCGCCGCCCTTTCGCCTACTTATTCCCCCCGACGCGAAAACCCTAAGTGCCTGAGCAAATATCCACGAAAAGTCCAGAGACGCCGCCGCCGTCAACCCTAGCTCGGGAGGGTTCAGAACCTCTTCCCGGCACCCTGCCGGAGAGGGGAATCGTCACCGGAGGCTTCTACATCGCCATGCCTGCCTCCGGAGTGATGCGTGAGTAGTTCATCCTTGGACTACGGGTCCATAGCAGTAGCTAGATGGTTGTCTCTCCACTTTGTGCCATCATGTTTAGATCTTGTGAGCTGCCCTACATGATCAAGATCATATTATTGTAATGCTACATGTTGTGTTTGCTGGGATCCGATGAATATTGAATATTATGTCAAGTTGATTATCAATCTATCTATATGTTATTTAAGATCTTGCATGCTTTCCGTTACTCGTAGATGCTTTGGCCAAGTAGATGCTTGTAACTCCAAGAGAGAGTATTTATGCTAGATAGTGGGTTCATGCCTCCGTTTAACCTGGGACAGTGACAGAAAGTTCTAAGGTTGTGGATGTGCTGTTGCCACTAGGGATAACCTAACGATGCTATGTCCACGGGCATATGTGTTTGTTTACATTACGCACTTTACTTAATGCAATTATCCGTTGCTTGCAACTTAATACCAACGGGGGACTCGGATGACAACCCGGCGGTGGATTATTAGTCATAGATGCTGTTGGATAACGGTCTATGTATTATGTCGTAATGCCCAATTAAATATCATAGTAGTCAACATGTCATGTATATGCATTGTCATGCGCTCACTATTTGTCAATTGCCCAGCTGTAATTTGTTCACCCAACATGTTAGTTATCTTTTATGGAGAGACACCACTAGTGAACTGTGGACCCCGGTCCATTCTTTTACACTGATTAAACAACCACAAACTGCAAACTGTTCCTTTTTCATTCTCTGCAATTTAATACTCATTTTCCACACCATACGTTTAATCCTTTGTTTTCAGCAAGCCGTGAGATTGACAACCTCACTGTTTCGTTGGGGCAAAGTAGTTTGATTGTGTTGTGTGCAGATTCCACGTGGTGATCGTGTTGCGTGCGGCCACACAACCTTCTGAAGAGTTGCTGCTCCTACTGGTTCGATAACCTTGGTTTCTTTCTGAGGGAAAACTTGCTGCTGACTCATCATACCTTCCTCTTGGGGTCTCCCAACGAACGTGTGTTTCACGTCATCAAGCTTTTTTCTGGCGCCGTTGCCGGGGAGACAGCAGTCTTCTGCAAGGGGAGTTTCACGCTTCCAATCTCTTTACTTTGTTTTTGTCTTGCTTAGTTTATTTTATTTTATCTTGTTTGCTTTCAATTATCAAAAACACAAAAAAATTAGTTACTTGCATCTAGTTTATTTTCTGTTTGGTTTTTATTATTTCATCATGCTTCTCCCTAAGTATACTTTAAAAGAAATATCTGTGGGTAGTGGGTCTATCATTGGAAGAGATAACATTGAGGAATTCTTAATCATGTTAGTATGGTTAAAGATTTTGAAGATAGATCCTTGGTAGAACTTGCTCCAAATTATGAAATTGCTACAGCTTCTCTAGTTCACATGTTGGAAGCTCGGTTTGTCAATCTTAGTCCCATAATGCAGCACATGTTTCTAAAACTCATGATACGGAAGATGGTGAAAAGAAAGATTTTGTTTTAGAAACCCTACTTAAAGAATTTGGTGATGTTGCTAGGGAAGCTAGAAAAGTTTTTATTAAATACAAGATGCTTGGTATTGTATTGACGTTGTTAATACACTTGAAAAACTTGAAAAAGAGAGGCTTAAGTACACTAAGAAACTAATGTGAGGGGGAAGTTAAAATACCAATACCTTTTAAGCTTATAGGAATGCAGGAGGCACTAGAAAAGAATTTTGATTGGATTGTTCCTGAAAACCCATTTGATGAAATGATGAGCCTAGAGGTATTGAGAAAGGGAATTCCGAAACCTACATAGATAAGATAAATGCATTGTTGAGAAAACTTCCGACCTCTCTTTGATGCTTCTTCACTTGGTAATACTTGATGCATGCTTTGTGCCTAGCTAAAAGGCGTTAAAGAAAAGCGCTTATGGGAGGCAACCCATTTTTTTTTCTGCAATTTTTCTTTTATTGAGTCAAGGAGTGTTTACTTCTGTAGCAACTCCTTTGTATCTTTATTTTCTCGCATTGTTGTGCCAAGAGTAGCCTCTAATGTTAAGATGATGCTTAATTTTGATTGCTGCGCAGAAACAGATTTTTGCTGTTCACTGTACGAAATTCCTAAAATCACCAGATTGTTAATTAAATCTGAAATTTTTGTGCGTAATCTTTATGAATGTCTGAAACTTTCATTAGTTCAGAGTTTTCGATCTGAGCGTCGTAAGTGCCTCGAAAAAATTCGTCTTTGCGGACTGTTCTGTTTTAGACAGATTATGCCTTTTTATTTTGCATTCTCTCTTTTACTAGTGTTGAGTGAAATTCTTTTTTGGGTGGAAGAGCTTCACATAACATCAGTGGCTGTAGCTAATGTTTAAAGTAACAAATCATATTGCGTCTTATAGAACATGTGAATTTTTGATTATGCACTAACCCTCTAATGAGATCTACTTTGAGTTTGGTGTGACGGAAGTTTTCAAGGGTCAAGAGAGAAGGATGATATAATAGGATCAAGAAGAGTGAAGAGCTTAAGCTTGGGGAGGCTCCCATGGATCTCCCCAGCATATTTCAAGAAGACTCAAGCGTCTAAGCTTGGGGATGCCCAAGGCATCCCCTTCTTCATCGTCAAAATTATCAGGTCATCTCTAGTGAAACTATATTTTAATTCTTTCACATCATATGTGCTTTTCTTGGAGCGTCTGTGTGCTTTTATTTTCAGTATTGCACTTTTATTTTCAATAAAGCTTGACTGGACCCTAGCATTCTTGATTGGGAGAGAGACACGCTCCGCTTTTTCATGAGAATACTCCTATTCTTCACTTATATTTGTTGAGTATTCATATCTAGCGCTGTTCAGCTTTTAGCTCTTGTTTTCATGTATCTCTTGTCAGAGCTATTAGCTTTCTTTTGTAGAAAGTACTCTCTTGCTTCACTTATATTTGTTTGGAGAGTTGATGAAATAAATTGATTGGTGTTTGGTTGGTTCAGAAAATGTTGCATGTGGTAATTGGTATAAGGAAAAACTTGCTTAATCTTGTAGATCACTAATGGATAACTTGATGCTTGTCAATTGTTTTGAGTTAACAAGTAGATCATGATTAAATTGTGCATCACATGAGTTAAGCCTATTAGTGAAGAACTACCGTAAAGCTTGTTGAAAATTTGGTTTGCATCGGTGGTATCTCTAAGGTCTAGATATTTTCTAATAACAGGGTTTGGTTAACAAGGAAGACGGTATGAAGTCTTATAACGTTTGCAATATGTTTGTCATATAAAACTTGGTGTACGGGTTGATATTCTTGTTTGCTTACATAACCTTGCTAGCCTAAACTCTGTACTGAGAGGGAATGCTTCTCGTGCATCCAAATCCTTGAGCCAAAATCCATGCCATTTGTGTCCACCATAACTACCTATATGTGGTATTTCCTTGCCACTCCAAGTAAATTTTTCATGTGCTACCTTTAAATTATTCAAAATGTTATTATTCCCTTTTTGTGTCAATGTTTACTAGCTCATGAGGAATTAGTGTGGTTATTCTTTATTCTATTTGTCGAATGGACTTTTACACCTGGACTAGTGGCATATACATCCGCTTATCCAATAACTTGCAAAAAGAGCTGGCAACGGGGTGCCCAGTCCCAATTAATTACAACTTTAACCAATTAATTCTCTTCACACTTTTGCCCTGATTCATCAGTAAGCAATGACAAACAGTGAAATACCTGAATGTGTGTAAACCAAAGAGAAAGAGGGATGATCTGCCTTGCTGGTAGAAATAACGTCCTTCATGGGAGCCGCTCTTAAAAGTCCGTTGACAGGTAGAATACTGTTCTCACCCGCTACCATTCGTTGACAATTAACAAACACCTCTCAAAAATAGATACTCCTCCATGGTATGTGATTGATGGAAGGCACCCGAGGATTCGGTTAGCCATGGCTTGTGTTAGCAAGGTTGGGAGGAGTATCAAATATTTTATGCAATCTCTATATGCTTTCAAAAACCTAAAAGCTCTAGCACATGATTTAATCCCTGCTTCCCTCTGCGAAGGGCCTTTCTTTTACTTTTATGTTGAGTCAGTTTTCCTATTCTTTCTGTCTTCCACAAGCAAACACTAGTGTCAACTTTGTTACAACATGCGTTATATGCAATGTATTGGACTTGTTATACTACTTTGTGTTGACAATATCCATGAGATAAATATGTTGAAAGTTGAAGCAAATGCTGAAACTAAATTCTTCCTTTGTGTTGATTAAATACCTTTTATTAGAAACTATTGCTTTATGAGTTAACACTTATGCAAAACTGTTTGATGCTTGTCTCGAAAGTACTATTCATGAAAACGTTTAGCTTGTGTGATTCATTGTTTACTCATTATCTATTTGGTAGCAAATTATAGACCATTGACTTGGATCACTTCATTCATTTACATGTGCCTTGCAATATTATATGATCAAGATTATGATAGTAGCATGTCACCTCAAAAATTATTTTTTTTATCGTTTACCTACTCGAGGACGAGTAGGAACTAAGCTTGGGGATGCTGATACGTCTCAAACGTATCTATAATTTTTGATGTTCCATGCTTGTTTTATACCAATTGCTACATGTTTTGCATCTACTTTATATCACTTTTATACATTTTTTGGGACTAACCTATTAACAAGATGCCGAAGTGCCAGTTCCTGTTTTCTGCTGTTTTTGTATTCCAGAAAAGCTAGTCTGGAAATATTCTCGGAATTGGACGAAACTACACGGGGTCCCTATTTTTCCAGAACACCTGACGGACCAAAGGAGCAGAGGAGGGCCACCAGGGGCCACACGCACCTAGGGCGCGGGCCCCCCTCCGCGCCCTAGGGTGGTGTGGGCCCCTCGGGGGTCTCCAGCCGCCGCCCTTTCGCCTACTTATTCCCCCCGACGCGAAAACCCTAAGTACCTGAGCAAATATCCACGAAAAGTTCCAGAGACGCCGCCGCCGTCAACCCTAGCTCGGGAGGGTTCAGAACCTCTTCCCGGCACCCTGCCGGAGAGGGGAATCGTCACCGGAGGCTTCTACATCGCCATGCCTGCCTCCGGAGTGATGCGTGAGTAGTTCATCCTTGGACTACGGGTCCATAGCAGTAGCTAGATGGTTGTCTCTCCACTTTGTGCCATCATGTTTAGATCTTGTGAGCTGCCCTACATGATCAAGATCATATTATTGTAATGCTACATGTTGTGTTTGCTGGGATCCGATGAATATTGAATATTATGTCAAGTTGATTATCAATCTATCTTATATGTTATTTAAGATCTTGCATGCTTTCCGTTACTCGTAGATGCTTTGGCCAAGTAGATGCTTGTAACTCCAAGAGAGAGTATTTATGCTAGATAGTGGGTTCATGCCTCCGTTTAACCTGGGACAGTGACAGAAAGTTCTAAGGTTGTGGATGTGCTGTTGCCACTAGGGATAACCTAACGATGCTATGTCCACGGGCATATGTGTTTGTTTACATTACGCACTTTACTTAATGCAATTATCCGTTGCTTGCAACTTAATACCAACGGGGGACTCGGATGACAACCCGGCGGTGGATTATTAGTCATAGATGCTGTTGGATAACGGTCTATGTATTATGTCGTAATGCCCAATTAAATATCATAGTAGTCAACATGTCATGTATATGCATTGTCATGCGCTCACTATTCGTCAATTGCCCAGCTGTAATTTGTTCACCCAACATGTTAGTTATCTTTTATGGAGAGACACCACTAGTGAACTGTGGACCCCGGTCCATTCTTTTACACTGATTAAACAACCACAAACTGCAAACTGTTCCTTTTTCATTCTCTGCAATTTAATACTCATTTTCCACACCATACGTTTAATCCTTTGTTTTCAGCAAGCCGTGAGATTGACAACCTCACTGTTTCGTTGGGGCAAAGTAGTTTGATTGTGTTGTGTGCAGGTTCCACGTTGGTGATCGTGTTGCGCCGTGCGGCCACCAACAACCTTCTGAAGAGTTGCTGCTCCTACTGGTTCGATAACCTTGGTTTCTTTCTGAGGGAAAACTTGCTGCTGAACTGCATCATACCTTCCTCTTGGGGTCTCCCAACGAGCGTGTGATTCACGCCATCACCTGTGTAATGTAATCTGTTTATCGTTTCGTTGAATAAATGAAATCCGGGGTGATGGTGCTTCGATTCAAAAAAAATATTACAAGTGCAGCATTTTGGAGGATGGGTTTCATGGAGCCTGTTTAAAAAAATCGAAAATTTAACTCTAATATTCATACAAATCATGATAACAGTCCTAAATATATAATGATGAATTCTACTCGTGTGCAAAAACCAGTGCGATCTTTTTTGAATTTTAACGGTGTAAAATGACAATTTTCTCGATTTATGAATGGTGCAAATCTTGTACACGTTTTGATTTGTCATTTCTGTTTAGGCCGGAATAAAAACCAGTCCGTATTGAGATTTTACAGGACAATAGAATCGGCCATTGTCAACATTTAGGATTTTCTCAGATTTTTTTGAAACTTCAAACTATCGACTCCAAAATTCCGTCCAATCGATAGTTTGAAGATTCCAATATCTTTTTGAAACTCTGCGAGCGGACAGGTGGGCAAATGATCCACTGGGTGGATTTTCTGTGGCAACACGCCGGTGTATGGATCTACTGAGTGGATGGAGTGGCATATAAAATCTAGTGAGTTGATCGAGTGGCCTGCCATACTGAAGCGATCCACTCTTGGGTTCCTCCGTGACTTCGCACATGCAGTATGCCATGTTTTTTCACCGGCTACTAAAATAAAATGTATAGAAGATCTGATAATTTGATCTGTTTGGGGGTCCCGGGATCGACTGGACAAGTGTCCGGCACCCCCAAAGCGGACACAATTTGGGAGGTGTCGGACAAATTTCCGGGGTGCCGGTTGAGACGCTGTAAGAACCGGCCCGGTAACTAGACCGGTGAGACTATCCGTTGGGGTTTTCACGGGTAGCAAGGTTCGCTCATCGGTTCGTTGGCGACAAAAAAAGGAATATTTAAACAAAATCAAAATCTTGACCTTAGATTTAATAAATACACATAATAGTTGATTAGATGTAATGCATTCCAAAATACAAAGTGTTATTAGCCCAACTAGTTGGTTTGCTGGTGTTTGTCATCTATTGGGACGAAATATATAAGATAAACTGTGAACATCGGATTAGTTGGTTCGGTGGTGCTAGCTGCCGGTGGAGATGAGCCCCAGAAATTCCAGTTTCACCGTTCAAGGATAACGGCAGCCGATGCAGATGTTTTGAGAGGTGTCAGCAAAAGAAAACTTCACGACATGCGTAGGCTGGTGCACCTATAACACAAAGAAGAATGCACCACACCACAATCGAAAAGACTGTCTATATTTCACAAAAAAAAAAAGATTGTGTCTAACACACCTTATCGGCTAATGATGTTCTTGCTATAGGAACACCTGGTACTCAATTAGTCGTGGGGCTCATGGAAAGCGCTACATGCATCCAGCCATCTTGCAGGGAGACTCAAGGTTACCTTCGTTCAGTATTCTCTCTTTCATTTCGTGCATATCTCCATGTCCTAATTTCAAACGGGGCCTCAGTAACCATGAATATTGTCGAATGGTATGATAGCATCTCCGACCGGACCCCATATCGTCCTAAATGTCCGGACAGAAAACACTCACCCAATCGGACCTGACCAAATCACACAAAATCGGCCCGACACTCTCGCGGATATGGATATTTCTCCACTTCCACCTTGCCTAGCTCCCCCCCCCCCCCCCCCCCCCCCCCGCGTTGTCTGCACTTCCGTTGTGCTCCTTCCCCGTCCATATTTCGGCCGCACAAAAGCTCCACGGCAACCACATTTCGACCAACAATTTCTATCACCCTTGGGCCCTTCTGTAGCCCGCCGACAGACTCCCACGGCTTCCCCGAACATCCAGGTGTCCACTCTGTGAGTTTATTCGATACGGGGGGTCATCTCCGCTTCTACTCTCCCATCCGCACGCCGCCGTCCCGACCTCTCCTGCCTGCCGCCTGCCATGGTTTTCTGGGACACCAACGAGGATTCCGCCCCAGGAAACAGAAACACCTCCTCCGATTTCACTGTGATATGATGAGTTTTCTCAAATTTTGAGTTAAATTCCGGAAATTTGCAATAGGGTTTGATTTATGTTGCACATTGTGTAGGATTCGACACCATGTCATTGTAATGTCCGGGGTGTGATATCCAAGTTGAAAAATTGTCTCTGAGGCAAAATGCACATTTTAAATATTTGGAATCGATGATAAAAAGGAGAAGATCGAAGAAAAGTTTTAGCTAGCTCAAGAGACAAACCGGAAGATGGAGCAGGCAATGAAGAAGATTGAAGAAGAGAAGAATAAGATAGAAGAGGACAAGAAGATGATAGAAGAAGATACTTGAAAAAATTAATGTGAAAATGGACTTGCATCTTACGAATATCATGGATGAATACAAACTCAAGACGGATACAACTAGGTTGAATATGAAGAAATATGTCATCAAAAAGGAGATGCGTCTCCACTTTGCATTTGGGGGTAGTTTTGGTTGTAATCGTCATGTATGGATTATCTACGTGCACTATATAGAAATATTGTATGGTTAAATTTGCACAAAACCTTGATGCACTTAATTGCATGGGCTGAAGAATTGTAGAATAGAGTTTGTGCTTGGAAGGGGCAATATTTGAGGGTTGTCCGGGTTTTGTCGGTGGACACCTCTGGACGTATCCGTGGGATAGATAGATAGGAGGCAAAATTTGGCAATCTCGGTTGGAGATGCTTGACATAGATATCTCGTTTCAGAAAGAAAAGCTGAAGAAAAAGGGAAAGGGAAAAAATGATTGCTCGGGAGATGTAATCTTCTAGTCGGTTGGGTCAGCGAGAAAGGGACATGTGCCGACATGCGCATAGTTTCTCCAAATGCTATTATTTGTCAAGGGCGTGTTTGGTTACTCACGTCGTTTTTGGGCCTCTCGTGTCCGTGGCCCAACTAAGCCTGGCCCTGGAAAAAACATGGCCTGAGCCATGTTGTGCAACCCGTTTGGTTGCCTGCATATCGTTTTTCTTTTTGCCTATTTATTTTGTATTTCCAGGGGCCTGGAGTACTAGGACGTACGTTCTAGAGCAAGCCGGTTTTGAAATGTTGGTATCTTTCACGCGGGTTCAAAGGTCAACTACGCCTTATTTCCCCGATTTCGATCAGATCAATGCCATCATCGACGAAACACGACATGACGGCCATGCCATGCCAGTCACGGTGAAAAAGGAAACCTCGGTTCCCTACGGCGCATGTCCTTGGTCGTCGGAACAGTGCCCACACCCCAAAGCCAGTAAGTAGCCACTTAGCAGCGTGCAGGGTGCGCCCCCACCCCCGAGCCACGACTCTCTCTCTCTCTCCAGAGCCGGCAGGCAAAATCCGAGGTACTTTGTGAAATAGGCCGTACTTCCTATTTTTCAAAACGGCGACCAACTCTACCGAACTACCGATTGGAGTGGGCGATTGACGATCGCGATCACAAAAGCGGAGGAAGTCATGAAGTACCAAAAAATGGAGTGTCGCTTGGCGGCATATCGCTCGACGGTTCTCGTCTTGGAGATCTCGTATGACTCCATGACCTCGTGTCCAGACACCCAGCTGAGGGGCTCCGAACTTTCTGGTAACGATATATAACCATTAATTTTGTTCCCTTCGAGAAATATCGGCAGCGTTAAAAAAATCTAAATCTAATCATTTTTCAAATTGCTTATTGTAAATGACTTAGCCGTTTTCGCGGCACCAGATAAGCCAAAGTGACGACGCTTTCTGAGATTTTCATAAGGCCAAAGCAAAATGCCGTTTTTGGGTAGGGCCAGATGTCGCAGAAATATTTTGATGGGCCATGCTCAAAGTTTGTTTAAGTGCGGAGATAAAAAAAAAAGGGCACCGCGCGCCCCCACGTGCCACGACCGCGACTCTCTCCATCTGCCCCCAAGTGCGGAAAAACAAGTCAAATCAAATAAGGGAAAACCCCCCGGCACGTCGCCTATTCGCCCGCTGACTCGAAGGCCGCAACTAGGCAGCCAACCTCCCTTGGCTTGGCTAGTTGACTTGACATCTCCCATGAAAACTCCACAGCGGCATACTACTGCACCCTCCTCTTCGTCGTCGACCGTCGCTTGCTAGCTCTCTCGCTCGCTCCGGTGCCCGCGGGGGCCCAGCCAGCCGGAGCTGAGGCGGAATACGGTGATCTGCGCATTGCTCTGGAGCCGGCGGTGAGTGTCTCTCTTACTCTTTTGCCGCCAAAATGAACAAGTTGTCGGTGGGAGCTCCTGGTGGCTGTCGTTAGATTCCAGCTGGTGCATATCCCGTGTAATTTTCGCTGAATAAAAATGGATCCTCTTTCTCTTTTTTTCCGGCGTAGCCTCTTGTGATCTTGTTATTTAAGTCACATTTGCAACATGGATGTGCATATACTCCCGAGCCTTATTGTAGCTGTGCTGGGTGGATGTTTTGGATGCAATCAGCACCTCACTGCGGTTGTTAAGCACCATCAATTTCTTCTTTTTTCAGGATAAAGTTGATTCTTCTTTGTTGTGCTTCCTTCTTCACCTTAGCAGGAGACACCAACCTACTTCAGTGTGGCTACAAAGCTTTCGTCCTACCTCTGGGAACATTTGTGTGACCTTCAAGGCATTGATGAGTACCAGACCATGTTGGTACTTTAGCAGGAATTGACTTGACTGGCCGACTGGATGTTTAGTTCTGAATTGAGCGTATGGTGATGTGATAGGTACTCGGACGGTCGGACCAACTTATCATATCAATTTGGAGTGATGAAGAAATGGCACGGTGGTTCTATCATAGTATCTTTGCTCGTAATCTTGATCTTGAGATATGTGATATTCGATAGCCAGCTCGCACAAAGATCTCTTCACTATGTCTTCCAGCAAAATAGCACGACACAGCTACACTGGCTAGATGTTCCAAATCCACCTGCGATTCATAATCAGCAGAACTTCTCTCGAGTAGTATCAACTGAAGTGTTAGCTTCCAGCCTTTCCATAACGAGAAATCTCTCTGATAAAGAAATACAGTCACTGCATTCTTGGAATCATCTGAAGGACCTGGAAAGTGATGCACACATCCTACCAGGTGGATTGGATGCAATCAAGGAAGCTGGAGTTGCATGGAGGAAACTAAATGCAGCCCTTGAACGTGATGATTCAGATTTTTCCGCCAATGGCAGCACACAGCACAAGGACAAAGAGAAGCAATGCCCATACTCTATTCGAAGAATGAATGCTACAAGGTCAGGTGATAAATTTGTCTTGAAAATTCCCTGCGGACTTATTCAGGGTTCTTCGATAACCATTATTGGTACTCCTGGTGGTCTTCTGGGTAACTTTACGATAGACTTGACTGGAGCTGCCGTCCCTGGTGAACCAGACCCCCCAATTGTGCTTCGATACAATGTCCGTCTTCTTGGCGATAAACTTACAGAAGATCCTGTAATTGTCCAAAATACATGGAGTATAGCTGATGATTGGGGTTCTGAAGACCGTTGCCCATCTTCTGATTCAGATGCCAAGGACAGTGCAAAAGGTACCTTTTCCTTCTTTTGCTCCAACATTCTTTCTCGGGGGACATGGTGATATAGCATTGGATGTGAGTTGTTTCTTCTGAAATCTGGTTCGACAATAATTTTGTTAGAGTAGCGTTACCATCATTTACAAGTTCCACTGGTATGTACGACCATAAATATGCACTGTGTTGAGGTATTGACTATCGTGCGACTCCGGGCGAGCTTAGGAGCCCCTTCGCCGCCTCCCCGTTCTCATCGCCGTCGCCGGAGGAAGCGGTCCGACGGCGGATGGCGGCGGCGGGGAGTGTCCGTTCGTTTTTTTCTCCCGCCTGGTGGTCTTCTTGATTCTTCCTCCATCTACCAGATCTGGCCGTCGTCTGCATCGCCGGCCTCGTGATCTGGCCGCCGCTGGCCTCGCGTTCTGGCCGCCGCCGTCTCCTGCGTCAAAAGCCTTCCAATCTGTCTGGTCGCCGGCCTTCCGTTGCGCATGTCGTCGCTGCGGATCGACCGCATCGGGGCAAGTGGCTTTCAAGTCCACGTCTTGTGTATGGCGACCGGTCGACCCAAACCGTGCGTGCATGTGAGGCTGCATCTGGATGCATGTTTTTTTTTTTTTGAAACCTAAGGCAAAAAAATTGCCATTTTTTCATTAAATAAGGAGGAGTTTAGGCATTGTTGCCTAGGGAAAAAACCCAAGGGCTTTACAACCAAGGGATTACTCTCCCGGGATTACACTTCCCAAAAATTTAGCGCCGGCAAGGCACCACGCCCTCGCCTCCTCTTTGATCTTAGCGATGATCACGGTCGCCGGAGCGGTGACATGTCGAAAAACTCTCGCGTTTCGTTCTTTCCAAATCTCCCACGAGATCAACATAATTAAAGTGGACATAGCCTTCCTAGCAACACCATGGTCAAGAGTGAGCTTAGACCACCAAGCGTCGACGGATGCTTCATTTGTCCAACTTGCGGGGTTGATGTCATGGCAACCACACCACCCAAGAACCTCTTTCCAAATTCTAACGGAGAAGCGACACTTGTAGAGAAGATGGTCTGCGGATTCTTGAACTTGGTTGCAAAGGGGGCATTGCCCACAATTCGGCCACCCCCTTCTTTGAAGCCGGTCCGCCGTCCAAATCCTATTTTGGATAGCCAACCACGCGAAGAACTTGCATTTGGGAGGGGCCCAAGCACGCCACACCGAGGCGTTTAGAGAGGTGGCAGCGATGCCCTCGAATTGCGTCATATAGGCCGACTTGGCGGTGTAGGAGCCGTTATTGGTGAGCTTCCACCGGATTGAGTCAGCTCTATCGTGCGAGAGTGTGATGTCGGCGAGCAATTCCCATAGGGAAACAAATTGTTGGATGTAGTCGATGTCTAAGCCATTTTGGATGTTGAGATGGTTAACCCAAGCATTATCTTGAAGTCCTTTTTTAACCGTGATGTTCTTCCTTCTCGTCCCTTCATATAGTTTTGGTGCTATGTCCTTCGGCCGTAGACCATTGAGCCAAGAAAATGTCCAAAAAGTTGCCTTCTCTCCATTTCCAATAGTGACAATAGTTGAGGCCGCAAAAAGATCCTTGTCATCCTTGTTGCAAGGATTCCCTAGCCCGACCCAAGGCTTAGGGGCATCATCCCACTCATTCCAAAGCCAACGTTGACGAAGGGCAGAAGCAAACTTCTCTAAATGGAGGATTCCAAGGCCGCCAAGCTTAGTGGGGCGACAAACTTTCTCCCAACTAACTTTACACTTGCCACCGGAGACCTTATCACACCCGGCCCAAAGGTATGCACGGAGGAGCGCAATAATACTCTTGATCACTTCTTTGGGAACATCAAGCGCGTGAGATGGTAAATTGCTTGAGAGATAAGCACGGACTGAACAAGAACCCTTCTACCGGCCACATTGACGTTTTTCCAATTTCCGGAGGCAATCTTTCCGGCAATTTTGTCTTCCAAGTGTTGAAAGTCCCCTCTCTTTAACCTAAAGATGCTCAAAGGCAGCCCCAAGTATCTCATCGGAAAGGTTGCTTGGGTGGCGGGGAAGGAGTCAAGGACATCAACAAGGTCAATGTTATCACACCGGATAGGGGCAACAAGGCTTTTTTTTTTGGCAATTAGCACTTTGACCAGTGACTTCCCCAAAGGATGCAAGAGTGGCGGCAAGGAAGGTGACATCTTCCTTAGTAGGCGCCACAAACACGGTCGCGTCATCGGCATAGAGAGAAGTGCGGGGGCTGTGGGTTGCCCGTTAATCGGTTGGAGGAAACCTTGTAGAGTTGCTTTGCGTAGGATGTGCGTGATGGGGTCTATGGCCAACACGAAGAGGAGGGGGGACAGCGGGTCTCCTTGCCGAAGACCCCTCCTATGTTTTATAGGCTCACATGGGACACCATTGAGGAGGACTCTTGAGGTAGACGTGGATAGAAGCGCCCAAACCCCATTCCATAAAGCGAGGGGGAAACCGGAGTGGCGTAGGAGGTCCATAAGATAGTCCCATCTCACAGAGTCGAAGGCCTTTTTGATGTCCAATTTGAAGAGGAGGCACGGCTAGTTTGAGCGATGCAGCTTGCGGGCAAGATTTCGAACATATAAGAAATTATCATGTATACTTCTTTTTTTGATGAATGCACTTTGAGCGTTGGACACAAGGGAGTCCATGTGGGGAGCAAGCCTAGACGCCATCATTTTGGCAATGAATTTCGTGATGGCATGAATGAGGCTTATAGGCCTAAAGTCCGTGATCTCCTCGGCACCATCTTTTTTCGGGATTAAGGCGATGTTGGCGGAATTGACCCAATGAAGGTTGGCAGCATGAAGGTTGTGAAAATTTTGGATGGCACGCATGACCTCCGGATTGACAATATCCCAACAAGACTTGTAGAACGCGCCGGTGAAACCATAGGGTCCCGGGGCTTTGTCACTAGAGCTTCCAAAAATTGCGGACTTGACCTCCTCCTCCGAAAAAGGGTCATCTAAGTTGGAGAGATCACACTCCGGCACCGGAATGTTTGCCCAATTGAGGTCACAAGAGCGAGGGGGGCTCTCTTCAACATGTCGGAGAAGTGAGATTGGACAACTCGTTTTTTATCATCATGGTTCGTGACCCATCCATTGTTATGCTTTAGCCTCGGAATAAAATTCTTCCTTCTCCTAGCATTCACCCGATGTGGAAGTAGCGAGTGTTGGCATCTCCTTCTTTTAGGTTAGCAATTCTAGAGGCTTGTCTCTTCCTTGCACGCTCGGCAACCGCCAAGCTAATCACCGTTCTTTTGAGCCTTCTCCGAAGGTCTAACTCCTCGGAGCAAGAGACCGTGATTCTTGGGCAATATCAAGTCTAAGAATGACACTAAGCGCCATGTGAAGTTGCACCTTAGTACCGGGGAAGAGGTTTTTACTCCATTGCCTCAATCTTTGTGAGACTCTCTTTAGCTTGTGGAAGAGGAGTTGATATGGCTCATTGTGATTAAAGTTCTCATTCCACGCCGCTTGCACCACTTCTTTGAACCCCGGCATCTTTATCCAAAAGTTTTCAAAGCGGAAAGTTTTAGGCCTCTTTGGTCCGGCGTCACTCGCAAGAAGGAGGGGGCAATGGTCTGAAAGCGAAGAAGATAGGGCTTGTAGAATGTGCGTATTGAATTGCAGGTCCCACTCCTCATTGCAAAAGAAGTAGTCTAGCTTGCTCATCGTAGGGTCGTCGCGCTCATTGCTCCACGTGTACTTGCGGTTTTGGAGGTGGATTTCCTTGAGGTCACAAGCAAGGAGGGTGTTTCTGAAACGCACCAATCTTGATCGATCAACATTACGGCGATTTTTGTCCCTAGCTCGGTATACTTGATTAAAATCTCCTGTAGCAAGCCACATAGTACCATCGGATGGTTTTTCGTTGATTAACTCATTGTAAAAATCTTCTTTGAGGTTTCGTCTAGTTGGTCCATACACATTGGTTAACTTGAAGGTGACGTCTGTGTTTTTGATATGTGGCGGAGATGAAATAGAGACCCGTGGAGATGTTTGTAGTGTCGATCTCATCCTTGTTCCAGAGGAGAAGTATGTTTGTAGTGTCGATCTCATCGTAATGTTTTTGATATGTGACTACTAATGCAGCGGAGAAGATCGGCGGCCTGCAGGTGCGCCCCCTCCCTGGTCATGCCTTCAACTGGTATCGGGTGTGGAGGCGCCGCCGCGGATGGCTGTGGGCAAGGCCACACGAAGGCTCACTTTTCATCAAAACCATCGGCATGTCGACCACGACAAAATCTCCTTGATTACGTTGGTGCTGGTGGAGTCAAATGATGGTAGAAGCGGGCAATGACGAGTGAAACCCGATAGTGTGCGTTGGGTGCGCGCGTGCAAGCAACCGTCTCTAGGTAAACAATGGTTATGACACTTATGAAGAAGATGATACTTCACAGCATCGGCGTGCGAATACGGTTTCGTTTGCGTGGCTATGTTCACGTCAAAACCGTGTCGCCGCGGCTGTGAGCCTAGCGATCAGCGCTTTGCATCAGTGTTCTTTCAAGGTGGGGCGGCAATGAAGGGTGACTTCGTATTTTCTTGTGCTTCTCGAGTACCGAGTCCTGATATCCAGGGTGAAAACCCTAGGTCTAGCCTTTATTGGTTGTACCTAATAACAACAGACTTCTTCTCGCTTCCTTGTTGAAAGTGTTGTGTGGTGATTTCTCTGACTTTCTCGAGGGTGAAAACCCATGATCTACTTTGGTTTAGATAGGGCAACAATGGCGCTTGTGAACTGTTCCATTCCTGATGGCGTTACTAGTGGAACCTATTTCATAGTCTAGGTGTTGCCGGTATTCTTTTTCCTACTAATGTGAATCGCTACTTGCCCGGCAGGTGACATTTTTTTTCTTCTTATTTTTTTAGCTGTTTGCATGATGAATATCTCGACTAGTTCTTGACATTTCGTTATTGCAGAGGCTTGGTGTAATCGGTATCTTTTTTTATATTAATATATTCCCTTCATAAAAAAAAATCTGAAATCCCCCTCTTGCTTGAAATTATAATCGTGTGAAGCTTATGGTGTCCACTGTATCTACCTTTTTTTTGCACGCGCTTCTATCCCTGAAGACTTATTAGACCGATGGATTTGAGTCTTTATAAATAATATGTTTCTTTCTTTGTGTTCCAGGCTTAACATAAAGTTTTGTTTCTGTTGTTTTTCAGTGGATGATTTAGAAAAGTGTAGTATCATGGTGGGCAATGAACAGAAAAAAATCACGGCCTCAAAGTTAAATTCCAGTTCTTCAAGCATGCAACCTACCAGGAAAAAGATTGCAGAACCTAAAAAGTTTTATCCATTCAAGCAAGGATATCTTGCTATAGCAATTCTTCGCGTTGGAGCAGAGGGTATTCATATGACTGTAGATGGGAAACATGTCACTTCCTTTGCATTTCGAGAAGTAAGTTTTGAATAAGAAATTTGTGGTGCTGTTGCTGTTTGTGATACCTAAGCCTTGTATAAGAAATTCGTCGTGCTGTTGCAGTTTATGATATTCTCTAGGCCAAATGATTTTTCCAGGGAAACACAACATATTTTCTGTCTTACGATGGTCTGCAAAAGTTATTGTTCCATCCTAATTATGTAACTAAATTCTTTCTTTGCGTTGAAATTATTTTTGCGTAGCTAATCATCACACAATGTACTTTACCAGATTTGGAACCCGGGTTTGTTGGCGAAGTAAGAGTTGTAGGAGATATTAAATTGCTGTCTGTGATAGCAAGTGGCTTGCCTACAACAGAGGACTTTGAGCATGTCACTGACTTGGAAATATTGAAGGCTCCACCTGTCCCTATGGATAAATTTGTCGATCTATTTATTGGGATATTCTCAACAGCAAATAATTTTAAAAAAAGGATGGCGATTCGCAGAACTTGGATGCAATATGATGCTGTCCGATCACGAAAAGTTGCCGTCCGGTTCTTTGTTGGCCTGGTAAGGATGACGATATCATATTTTACAGTTCTTTGTACTAGCTATATATCTATAGTATGTGTGCGTTTGTCAAATAATATGTGCAGACCTGCATATGAGTTGCACCATACCACTATGACCATACCAAAGGCGTTCATTCATGTTATTCTTTTATAGTGTCATCCGCGTGGAATCACCAACTTATTGAATAATTTTCTTCCTGGGTTCGGTTGTATTTGCTTTCAATATTACTTGCTTACAACTCATAACAAGACAACTCTCTTTGTTTGACATTACGTTCAAACACTTCTTGTGTTCTTTTGTTTACTAGTTTGAGTTATAGCTCTCCACTTCATAGTCAATACTCATGTGCCCCTTTCCTGCTTTTGTTAAAAGCATAAAAACGAGGTGGTGAATGAGGAGCTCTGGAATGAAGCACGGACTTATGGAGACATCCAATTGATGCCGTTTGTTGATTATTACAGCTTGATTATATGGAAGACCATTGCCATTTGCATATATGGGGTATGTATCTGCATTGTCTGGAGATTTTTATTTAATATTGGGAAACACTGGGACTTCTTCCTGCATTCTGCATTTTCTGACATCACTTTTCTCATGCAGACAAATGTGCTTTCAGCCAAGTTTGTGATGAAAACAGATGATGATGCTTTTGTTCGTGTAGATGAAATAATTTCCTCCCTACATCAAGTAAATATCAGCCATGGACTGCTGTATGGTCGTATCAATAATGATTCCCAGCCTCATCGAGATCCATATGACAAGTGGTACATTACCCCAGAGGTAACATGTTCTGAACTATATTTCTTAATATTACACGATCGTGCAAAAGTCGTTTTGGCACAGGGAATCTGTCTTTATTTTCGTGATAGAAACTTATCTTTAGTGTCATTTTCATTTGTCATGTAGTAGATGCTTAGGCAAATGCTTTTTCCTGCTATCTATTCTCAATCATCTGACTTCCTATTTCTTTTCTTTGTGTAGGAATGGCCCGAGGAGAGTTATCCCGTATGGGCACATGCCCGGGATACATTTTATCGCAGGATATAGCAAAAGAAGTTTACAGGAAACACAAGAGAGGGGAGCTAAAGGTACACAGTACACACAGCCTTCTAAGATTTGTAAAAGAAGACTTGTCTCCAGTTGCCTCAGTCAGAAAAGATATTCAAGGCAGCTTGGAATAAAAAATACCATCTTTTGCAGCTGTGGTGCAGGATATTAACTGGGATTTTTGACTTGCAGATGTTCAAGCTGGAGGATGTGGCGATGGGAATCTGGATCAATGAGATGAAGAAGGAAGGTTTGGATGTCAAGTACGAGAACGACCGAAGGATCTCTGTGCACGGGTGTGAGGATGGGTATGTACTCGCCCACTACCAGGAGCCAAGGCAGATGATGTGCCTCTGGGATAAAAACCAGAAAAGAAAGCGAGGAAGCTGTTGCAATGAATAAACAGTCTTCTATATTCCGATGGCTGTTGCCTGCTTACACCTATGATGCTATGACAAGCTCGAGACTATCCATTGAAGAGGAGTCAGAGAGCTTCTCGCTGATTGCTTCTGATTACGGAACTGATAGGCGACGATTTTTTGGACATCACCTATTCTGGAGTACTTTTAAGGTAACTACCACATTATTCTTTGTAGAAGATGTAGTAGGTCTCTTGAGTTTTGGCCATAGATAAGAAAGTGGGCTTCTTGTAATATATCTTACTGAATGTAGGATTGCAAATTTAGGATAGAGGAAGAGCCAGCGTTATCATTCTTTTCCAGTGAAATGCATTTTGCATCTTGTAAACCTATTTGAGAACCTGAATAGCGTGGACTCTTCGCTTCACATCTGCCCTCCAAACTCCAAAGCTGCTTGCCTGCGGTCCCCCCCCCCCCCCCCCCCCCCCCCCCCCCCCCTCTCGCCCTCCTCCTCGCTCGTATGCGCACTTCGCCGCCACCTTGTGATACTGATAAATCGATGAAAACGAGTAAGAAAGTGTTACATGGACCTCTTCAAGGATCCGAAGACGGCGCTGGAGACGGAGGCGGTGAGGGCTCTGTTCGGCAGAGTGGGGTCTTCAAGATCCGTGATTTCCAAGACGGCCGGGAGACGGGCTACCCAACGACTGCGGCCCGGGCTGCCCGCGCAGCTGAAGACCTGGAGTTGGAGCCGCCTGTAGAGGCGCATTCTCGCGAGTAGTTGTCCTTAGAGATAGGCAGCCTTCGCTGTCATTCTTGTTGTTGTTTTCTCTCTGTGTTTTGCTAGATCCTTTCTAGCGTGTAACTGAACTACTTTCTATCTTCTCAATTGATTTGGCAGAACACCTGCCATTATCCTTCAAAAAAAAAAAGTGTGACATGGGTTAGTCCTGAAATGTGAGGAGGTCATGTACAAGATAACACATATAATTTTGAATATCATTCTTTTGTGTAAACTTGGTCAAACTTCAAAAGGTTTGTCTTGGGACAAAAAATAATATGCTTTCTATATTGTAGAAAGGAGTGCGTATATATGCAGTATACTTGGTTGGAATATTTTTCCTTCAAGTGGAACATAAAAGATTCCTAAAAAATATTGATAGATCTTACAGGAAAAGCCTTGGATGCCACACCCCTTTCAGAATTTGAAGTCAATGGAGTTGTTGATCTCTACTAAGTTAATACGGAACAATCCACGAGACACGCGCCTTCCGATTATCGTCTCCACTAGATAAACCCTTGTTTTAGCATTTTTAAGACGGAGAGTTGACCATGATTCAGAACTTCACGATGTCACCACTACATGATAGGGCACAAGGACGTGGCACATATTAAAAACTGTTGGGCTGACTTGTCGTGTAACTCGTGCTACTTGTATAAAGGGGTCTCGATTACCCAGTATCATAACAATTGCTAGTCTGTTTTGTCACCTGTCATGACTCATGAGAAGGACGTCTTGAGTGTGGTTGTATGATTGTATCTCCAGCGAAACAAGAATCAAATCCTACATTTGATGTCTGTGTGGCACATTAAGATGTACTGTTATTTTCAGTGACACGCGTGTGGTAATTTCTCGTCAGTTCCGAAACTTCGCTAACCCGTCTTCAATAGACCGTGTGTATGTGTGTCTAAGTTCCTCTAATGACTCGTTTCTGAAAAACGTTTTCATGGGAGAGAAAATGACTCGGAGTGGAAAAGCCTACGGGCTCTCGAAACAAATTAATATCCAGGTGCAAATTTTTCTCCCAACATTCCATATATACTTCTAGAATGAGGTAGTATCACACTATCACCGATAGATTATGTCACCAAGATTGGTGTTTCTCATCTACTGGAAAGGAATATAAGATCCGCTATAAACATCAGATTAGTTGGTCTGCTGGTGCATGCTAGGCCGGTGGAGATGCGGCCCCAGAAAATTCCAGTTTCACCGTTCAAGGATAACGGCAGCTGATGCAGATGTTTTGAGAGGTGTCAGCATATGATGCATGCAGGTAAAACATTCCCCCACACCAGAAGAAAAGAAAACTTGACGGCATGAGCAGGATGGTGCACCTAACACAAATTAAGAAGAGTGCACCAGACCAGAATCGAGAGGATTGTCCCTATACAGCAAATCGGCTAATGATGTTCTTGCTGGAACACCTGATACTCAATTACTCGTGAGGTTCATGCATGGAAAGCGCTATATCCAGCCATCCTGCAGGGAGGCTGAATGTTAGTACCTTGGTTCAATTTTTTTGTCTCTTTCCTTTTGTGCATATATCTGTGTTCTAACTTCAAAACGGGACCTCAGTAACCATGAATACTAGAAGGTTACCGCGCGCGTTGCAGCGGGAATCTTTGTAAAAACTCTTATGTAAATGAAAAGGTATAATACGACTTGTAACTTGGAGTTGTTTATAGGAATATGAAAGATTCAATCATTCAAAGTAGTCGAGAGGTTAAATTTAATCGACGTGACATAATTTTTTATTTAACAGCCTTTAATAGGTCAATAAAGTATTGTATAGTAAGACGGTGTGATTTGATCAACCATACAGGTTGCCAGAAATTCTATGAAGCAAACAATTGACTGTAGGTACAACTAAATACGTACAAACATGATACTTTGGGGCATAATCTAGAGGGTCAGAATTAAGAATTGTTCTCGCACAAAAAAAAAATAGTGTAGAATACTTTTGCATATAATATGGTCAAAACATAAAGTTTCTGGCGTAATATATGCAAAGCTAACCTTGAATTTTATTTTCAATAAGAACACATGTCAATGATTGAAATTTGGAAGCAATATATATTATTTTTGGAGCAATGTGCTATATTGTTTCTATAATGATGGAGAAGTCACCTGAATCTGGACAACTCACGCACATAATGGGAGTAATAGAGTTTGAATTAGTACACATCATGTAGTGACCATCCCCAAAAATTCACTATCTACTTCGTCTCCTTGTGTGCATAATTCGTAATGTATACCTTATAATTCAGTAAACACATATAACCAAACGATTTATAAGCACGAATGTACATTTGAGATGAACATGCAACTTAGTATCATTTGGCTTTTCCAGCAATTCAAAATCTCATATGCAGCGGGCCGATAAGTCCATATGATACAACATAAATCACTGTATATTTCCCATGTTTCCCTGTCTTCTAAACAATATAGTTCACCCGTACAAAAAATGCCTCTCTGAGTTCTCAATTGGTATGGGAAATCATCTACTCCTAAATATTGGTATCACAAATTCTGTTCTTAAATATCCCTCAAGCTTGTTTATATGAACACTGAAAAGAAACCATAACAGATATGGATACATGAAATAGAAAGAGTTATAACAAAAATATGGTGCACAAAGTAATTTACTGTCGAATATAGAAAATTGGTGAGTTGTCGAATGAGGATCACTCACAAATTACTGAAAATGGGCAAGGAAAAGCTTTAAAAAGCTAAAACAAATGAAGAAAATTGATGAGGAAAACCGGATTGGTTCCTAGCTTTACACTGCTGATGGTGAGAATGTGGACCATACGTACCTGTATATATGATTTGCCTGCACAAATTACCACCTAGTCCATGCAGAAACCGAATAACGATGAATAACCTGATGGTGTATCTCTACTATATAATACGGCTTGAGGAGGTGTTGGTACGTCATTTTTCTTTCTGATTTTGCCCTCCCACCAATCGCACAAATTACCCACCACTGCCACCGGTAAGTGGAAAAAACGTTTCGGTGTTATTTTTCCTGCCCCTGTCCGTCCCGACTGCCCACGGCCAAATCCACCCCTCTCCTCCATGGCTTTGAACGCACGGGAGAAGCCATCCTCCTCGTCCACATCATCGTCGACGCGCTCCTCCCACGCGAACCGCTGTGCCTCAAGGACAAGGTTGGCCTTGGACGCGGGGCCAGAGTTGCGCCAGTTCCCCTCGTTCTGCTCGACCGCGAAGACCCATGAACTCTCGACTCCATCTGCCGCCGCGTCGCCCGGGCAGAAGGAGAGGCGCAGGGGCGATTTCTCGAGCCTGCAGGGGCGTTTCTCGAGCCTGAATCGAGCTCCTCCGCGGGAGGGACGGCGACGATGAAGCTTGTGTTCCGGCTGGATGGAGAAAAGACGCAGGTGGAATTTCGGATCTGTGATTGGCTGGGCCTGATGTGGCCGGAGATGGGAGATCAGGTGGTGGCGGCGGGGTGCCCTGCGCGAGCTCGGTCGCGAGGAACACGGCTGTGGGTGCTCGGCTTGGCGCGCCCGCGACGGTGCACGACGAGCAGCGGTGGCAGCAGCGGGCAGGGCACGCGGCCGTGGGCTCGGCTTGGCGCGACGACCTCCACCTCTTCCCTTCCAAATACGAACATAGCGGCCAGGAGCATGGCGCTGGTCTTGACGGGGTCGCGGCCAAGATTCCGGTGGCTGCTGGTCTGGACGGGGGTCGCGGCCATGCTCCCGATGGATGCTGGTCTTGAACGGGGGTCGCGGTCAGGCTCCTGTGCGAAGATTGTAACGGCGGCGTGGCGCCGTCCCTAACGCCACCTGCCTCCGCCCGCCGTCCAACGCCGCAAGGACGGCGCTCCAGCCCTGAGCACGGAGCACCTGAGCCCGCCAGCGGCGCAGCAGCGCTAGCTGAATTTGAGTTAACTGAATGCTAACTGAATATATCCAGATAAGAGTTACAGGCAAAGTGTCCAGCTTTGGTACCAGCTGACGCTGAGAACTGGCAATAATTTATCTTGGTCCTTGGCAGCGGTAGCGATCTATCCACTGGTATGATTTTTTTGTACCAGATCGTGCAAAGGAAATCTGGATATAAACATCTTTAGAAATGACTTTTCCGCATAGCAGCAAAAAAAATAGTACTTCTCCCACGATACCTGTGTCAAGTTGATGGTCTGTAAATGGCAGTTATCGTGCAAAATGCGATATTACTTTGGGATTTTCTATGCACGGTTAGTAGAAAACTGAATGTTTCCTACATATTCTGATTATCCCTTTTCAAACTGGTGGATTCTTTTGACGATTCAGGAAACAATGTTGGACACCCACTGTCATTTAAATTCATAAAACTTCCTGGTGACCCGGTCCCTAGCACACTGGTTTTATGTAAAAAATAATAATTTCGGTAGTAGCAGGTAGTCTCCCCTAAAAAAGGTTTGGTCCGGCCAAGAAATCGACTTTGGTTAGTGAAATTCTCTATAGCTACCAAAACATTTTATATTTTTGAACATATGTAATATTCAGTATAAATCACTATGGTCATGTTTGCTATATGAAATAAAATCCTTTTTGTTTCCCTTCCCTTCTATTTTGACTCATTAATTCATTTAAGCACATGTTTAGTTTTAATTGCTTCAGGTTGCTCCGAGTTGCACTTATAATTTTATGATTGAATTTTGTTGTGGATCAGATAAAATAATTGGTTCGAGAATATATATATGTGTTTCTTTTGGATAGCCATGATTTATACAAAGAATATTAGAGATTAAGCCTTCGACAAGATCGTTGTATAATGGGGCATGTAAGAGACATGACATCCGAGACAAAGCCAACCTACTTCTAAAATGACGATAAAACCACAATCAGTGTATGTTTGATTTAATTTAAAGCCCGTAGCAACGCACGGGCATTTTGCTATTAGTAATAAGATAGTGACCTTACTCTTACCATATTTGGATGAACCTTACTCTTACCATATTCGGTGTGAACGCCCGTAGCAACGCACGGGCATTCAACTAGTATATTATAGAAAATCAAGAAATCCTCTCTATATCTCTGCCACAGTACTAATTCAAGTGATGGTTGCATGCAGACTGCTGCAGCAAAACCTGTACAGCAAAACCGATCCACTTGAGATTTTTTCTGACAACCACACAACAACGACATGGAGGCTCATCGGCCTAGTCCAGATAAAGGCGATACCAGCATACACGTAAGAACTGTGTAGCTCCAAGCACAAGAACCATTTGGGAGGATGTCAAAGGGGCACATGGCCATGGCACGGCAGCGATCCAAGACGGCGAAAGCGACTGCGGCGGCTTGGGAGAAAGGGAGGCAGACAGACGGGTTGTACTACGAAGGGATTTCAATACAGCCAACAGCTAGCGTGCAGATAAACAGCAAAGCCATTGTCCCAAGATTGAGGAGCGGAAGAGGCACAGGGTCCACTGCTCACCATAATTATTACGGGAACGGGCGCGCTCGGGTCTGTCTATGACTTCTTTTTTACGGGAGATTATTTCAAAGGAGTCTATACGATGTACCGGATAAATTTGCGCGGACTGCAGCATCGACACGCTTGGGACAATAAAAATGGATGGATGAAGATGGAAATCACACGGCTATGATTAATTGGTGATGTGAACATGCTGCACGTGGAGATGGAAAATTCATAAATGGACTTAGTGGGATTTTGCTTTATAATAGGTATAGATAGATGGATTGTCGAACTGTATGAAATATGGGCCTTCTTCTCTCGTTTCGAATTCCGAACTATCCTTTCTCGTTTCAGGGAACCTTTCAGAAAGAAAAGCTGAAGGGAATATGGCTTTGCTCGGGACTTGGAGCTCTGTCGGCAAAGACGAGGTTTACACTAGACGACGCCTTCGCTTCGCTGTCGCGAGATTTCATTTTCTCGCCGGTTTGGTCAGTGAGAAAGGGACATGCACATATAGTTTTCTTTAAATACATTTGTCAAACGGTCTGAAAAATGTACGCCGGACAGAGCGTCCGTGCTTGCTTTCCACAGTTTTTCTTGTACCAGCGAGTGGCACGGTACCGATCAGTACGACCTCGTCCTAATTAGTGACGCTCAGGCCTCAGGGTCAAATTTGAACGATGGTTAAGTACTCGTGATCGTCCGGATCCGCGACACGTACTTGTGCGCCGTTCTTGACCCGTTCGTGAGGTGTTGCGAAGGGGACACGGCCTGGTTGCACAGGCAGACTTGTAAGCAAGTTTGGACGGGCATGGTAAATGTATCTTACCAAATCTCACACTAAGACATCTCCACTCGCGGCGTCCAAACAGCCGACCAAACACGTTTGGGTTGTGTCGGACCAAAATTGGCTCCCACTCGCGGCACCCAAACGTGTTTTGGGTCCGGCGCGGCCCATTTTTTTGTCCGGCACAACCAGCCCGCGCCCTCCACTTGGGGAGCCGATGGTCTGCGTCGGACGAAACGGAGCGCGTCGCCACGTCGTCCTCTGACGTGCGGACCATGTCTGTCATTGAGACGCGAAGTTGTGCGGCCGGTCAGCTGAATTAATGGCGGGAGACGTCTCGGTTTTCCAGCCAGGCGCAGCGACACGTCGCTTCACCTCTCTACGACGAGGAAGCGTCTGCGCCACGGCGGCGTCAATGCAGACGAGCGCGTCTTTTGAAGAGTCGCCGTAAATGGGGTGGCAGAGGTGGGCGGTGTTAAGGTGCGCCACCGGCTCGCCTCACCCAGCCGCTATATAGAGCAGGTCCCTCGCTGTCTCCACCATTTTCCACCACAACACCTTCTCTACCACTACCAAGCCATGGCTCCTCCCCGGCGCAACGACGCTCCCGTGACGGAGGAGGAACGTGCCAGTCTCCGTGAGGAGTCGATGCGCCGTAGGAACCATCGGGAAGCGAACGCGATGCGCGACGCTCTCCTCCGCTGGCAACGGTCGTTGCCCAACGACCGTGAGGCGGGGTCATCCGCGCTTCCTCCTCTTATGCCTCCTCCACCACCGACGGACCTGCTCACGGAGGCGGAGGCGCGGGAGCTCATCCGCACCAACGCGCAGGTGCCGGCGACCAGCCGCCTCCCCGAGGGGTGGGCGACGAACAGAGTCCACGTCCCGGTAGCTCCTCGACTCACCGGCCAGGTGCGACTGGACTACATCGCCATGTGCCAGCAGACGATGCCTCCGGAGTTGTACGACGACGTCCGGTACGAGCTGATCGAACTAGGCGTACTGGGACGGCCAGATCGAGCTGGAGTACACCTACCGCCTCAATTCCTTCGTCGCCCGCGAGCCGCCTGCGAGCTGGTTCGACTCCGACAACGACGTCCTCACCAACACCTCCGACGAGGACTTCGCGGCTGGCATGGAAAGGGAGATGGTTCGCTACGAGGCGGCGCAGGTGGCTCGGCGCGAAAGAGTAGAACAAGGCCGCGTGCAACCGCCTCCGCCGCAACCTCAACAAGAGGCGGAGGAGGTTGACGCTGATGATGACGGCTCCGAGGACTGGCCGTCGCCGGAGTGGGACCCAGGCCACATGCAGCTCGCCATTGAGACGGCGGACATAGCCTCCACCACCGCCCATCTTCCTGCGCCGCCGTCCGCCACCACCGGCTACCTCTATTGTCTCTGCTCCGGCTGTCATCGGGCTCCTCTGGCTGCCGCCGCGTTGGCAGGCTCCTGCCCGAACTGCCGGTGCCCGGCGTGCCACCCTACCTATTAGGTCTAGGTCTAGGTTTTAATTTGAATGAATTATGTCCGTTTTAAATGAATTATTTTTAGTTTAAACAAAATTTCAATGAAATCTATATGCTTTCGTCTTGAAATGTCGAATTTAAAAAATATTTGGGCGCCGCGAGTGGGGAGCGACGGCGCCCTGATAACCCACAAGTATAGTGGATCGCAACAGTCTTCGAGGGAAGTAAAACCCAAATTTATTGATTCGACACAAGGGGAGACAAAGAAACAGCGGAGTTGTCAATTCAGCTGCACCTGGAAAAGCACTAGTAACAGGGGTGATGTGAAAGCAGCAGTAATATGAGAGCAGTAGTAGCAGTAGCACAGAATCAATGGCACCAGAAAATAGTTGCTTGCGTGGAGTTGACGGAAAAGCAATGATGATTACAGATGGACCGGGGTTCCCAGCTATCTACACTAGTGGTAACTCTCCAATAACAAGTGTTGGGTGAACAAATTACAGTTGGACAATTGACAGAATATTGAGCGCATGACAATGCATATATATGACATGATGACTACTATGATATTTAATTGGGCATTACGACAAAATACATAGACCGTTATCCAACAGCGTCTATGACTAATAATCCACCGCCGGGTTGTCATCCGAGTTCCCCGTTGGTATTAAGTTGCAAGCAACGGATAATTGCATTAAGTAAAGTGCGTAATGTAAACAAATACATATGACCGTGGACATAGCATTGTTAGGTTATCCCTAGTGGCAACAGCACATCCGCAACCTTAGAACTTTCTGTCACTGTCCCAGGTTAAATGGAGGCATGAACCCACTATCTAGCATAAATACTCTCTCTTGGAGATTGGTGGCTCTAAGTTGACGAGAGAATATATCCCCGGTAATAGTGCCAGAAACAATGCTTGTACGTCACACGTCAGTTGGGAACCCCAAGAGGAAGGTATGATGAGTGCAGCAGTAAGTTTTCCCTCAGTATGAAACCAAGGTTTAATCGAACCAGTAGGAAAACGAGTTTTGCTTCGAAGGTGTTGGTGAAGGAGTGTATTGCGGCGCAACACCAGGGATTCCGGTGCCAACGTGGAACCTGCACAACACAATCAAATTATTTTGCCCCAACTTAACAGTGAGGTTGTCAATCTCACCGGCTTGCTGAAAATAAAGAGTTAAACGTATCGAATGGAAGATGATGTTTGTTTGCATAAAACAGTAGAGAACAATGATTGCAGTAGATTGTATTTCAGATGTAAAAGAATGGACCGGGGTCCACAGTTCACTAGTGGTGTCTCTCCAATAAGATAACTAACATGCTGGGTAAACAAATTACAGCTGGGCAATTGACAATTGATAAGTGCATATAACATGCATGTGTGAGTTGTGATGTCTACTATGAGATTCATTTGGGCATTACGACAAAGTACATAGACCGCTATGCAGCATGCATCTATGCCTAAATAGTCCACTTTCCGGTTAACATCTGTACCCCTTCCAGTATTAAGTTGCAAGCAACAGACAATTGCATTAAGTAATGTGCGTAATGTAAACAATACATTCATCCTTGAATAAAGCATTGCTGTTTTACCCCTAGTGGCAACAACACATCTACAACCTTAGAACTTGCTGTCACTATCCCAGGTTAAATAGAGGTTGAACCCAACTATCATGCATAAATACCCCATCTTGGAGTTACAAGTATTCACTTGGCCAAGGCTTCAACAAGTAACGGAGAGCATGCAAGATCACAAATGACATAGACATGATAATATAATATTCAGCTCCACATAGGTATCAATATAAGTCAGATCCCAGCAAACACAACATGTAGCATTACAATAAGATGATCTTGATCATGATAGGCAGCTCACAACATCTAAACATGATGGCACAAGTGGAGAAGACAACCATCTAGCTACTGCTATGGACCCATAGTCCAAGGACGAACTACTCACGCATCACTCCGGAGGCGGGCATGGCGATGTAGAGCCCTCCGGTGATGATTCCCCTCTCCGGCAGGGTGCCGGGAAGAGCTTCAGAAACCCCCCGAGTTAGGGTTGACGACGGCGGCGGCAGCGAATATGGTCTGGATGAAAGGTTCGGTGTTTTAGGGTTTTCACATCTCGGGGAATAAATAGGCGAAGGGGCGATGTCGGCGGACCCCCGAGGGGCCCAAACCACAGGCAGGCGCGGCTGGGCCCACTGCCGCGCCGCCAGGTGGTTTGGCCACCTCGTGGCTCTCCTTCGTCTCTCCTTCGGACTCCGTGTACGTGCAGGAAAAATAGGGACTTGGCCTTTTGTTTCGTGCAATTCCGAGAATATTTCCAGAAGTAACTTTCTGAAACCAAAAACAGCAGAAAACAGGGAACTGGCACTGTGGCATCTTGTTAATAGGTTAGTCCCAGAAAATGCATAAAAGTGATATGAAGTGTATATAAAACATGTAGCAAATGGTATAATATAAGCATGGAACAGCAGAAATTATGGATACGTTGGAGACGTATCAGAGATACAGGCAACTACTTGATCAAGGCAACCACAAGTACCGGAGAGCATGCAAGATCTTAAATAACATATAAGATAGATTGATAATCAACTTGACATAGTATTCAATATTCATCGGATCCCAACAAACACAACACCGATTACATCATATGGATCTCAATCATGTAAGGCAGCTCATGAGATCATTGTATTGAAGTACATGGGAGAGAGAGTACCAACTAGCTACAGCTAGAACCCGTAGTCCATGGGGGAACTACTCACAAACCATCATGGAGTCGAAGTGGAAGCGGCGTGGTCGATGGAGATGGCTCCGGGGGTCAATCCCCGTCCCGGCAGGGTGCCGAACAGGAACTTCTGACCCCCGAAACTTGGTTTCGGATGGCGGCGGAGCTCTGGAACTTTTCTGGGGAAATCGTCGATTGTTCCGTGAGTTTTAGGTCAGGGGCAATATATAGTCCAAAGGGCGTCGCGAGGAGGTGACCGAGGCGGCGACACCACCCAGGGCGCCGGAAGATTCCTGGCCGCGCCCAGCCCACGTGTGGGGCCCTCGGGCCTCCCCCGGACTTGTCCTTCTGGCCCATGGAGTCTTCTGGTAAAATAGGGGCCTCCGTAAATTTTCGTCCAATTCCGAGAATATTTCCAGACTAGCTTTTCTGGAATACAAAAACAGCAGAAAACAGGAACTGGCACTGTGGCATCTTGTTAATAGGTTAGTCCCAGAAAATGTATAAAAATGACATAAAGTGTATACAAAACATGTAGCAATTGGTATAAAACAAGCATGGAACATCAAAAATTATAGATACGTTTGAGACGTATCAGCATCCCCAAGCTTAGTTCCTACTCGTCCTCGAGTAGGTAAACGATAAAAACAATAATTTTTGAGGTGACATGCTACCATCATAATCTTGATCATATAATATTGCAAGGCACATGTAAATGAATGAAGTGATCCAAGTCAATGGTCTATAATTTGCTACCAAATAGATAATGAGTAAACAATGAATCACACAAGCTAAACGTTTTCATGAATAGTACTTTCGAGACAAGCATCAAACAGTTTTGCATAAGTGTTAACTCATAAAGCAATAGTTTCTAATAAAAGGTATTTAATCAACACAAAGGAAGAATTAAGTTTCAGCATTTGCTTCAACTTTCAACATATTTATCTCATGGATATCGTCAACACAAAGTAGTATAACAAGTCCAATACGTTGCATATAACGCATGTTGTAACAAAGTTGACACTAGTGTTTGCTTGTGGAAGACAGAAAGAATAGGAAAACTGACTCAACATAAAAGTAAAAGAAAGGCCCTTCGCAGAGGGAAGCAGGGATTAAGTCATGTGCTAGAGCTTTTAGGTTTTTGAAAGCATATAGAGATTGCATAAAATATTTGATACTCCTCCCAACCTTGCTAACACAAGCCATGGCTAACCGAATCCTCGGGTGCCTTCCATCAATCACATACCATGGAGGAGTATCTATTTTTGAGAGGTGTTTGTTAATTGTCAACGAATGGTAGCGGGTGAGAACAGTATTCTACCTGTCAAACGGACTTTTAAGAGCGGCTCCCATGAAGGACGTTATTTCTACCAGCAAGGCAGATCATCCCTCTTTCTCTTTGGTTTACACACATTCAGGTATTTCACTGTTTGTCATTGCTTACTGATGAATCAGGGCAAAAGTGTGAAGAGAATTAATTGGTTAAAGTTGTAATTAATTGGGACTGGGCACCCCGTTGCCAGCTCTTTTTGCAATTATTGGATAAGCGGATGTATATGCCACTAGTCCAGGTGTAAAAGTCCATTTGACAAATAGAATAAAGAATAACCACACTAATTCCTCATGAGCTAGTAAACATTGACACAAAAAGGGAATAATAACATTTTGAATAATTTAAAGGTAGCACATGAAAAATTTACTTGGAGTGGCAAGGAAATACCACATATAGGTAGTTATGGTGGACACAAATGGCATGGATTTTGGCTCAAGGATTTGGATGCACGAGAAGCATTCCCTCTCAGTACAGAGTTTAGGCTAGCAAGGTTTATGTAAGCAAACAAGAATATCAACCCGTACACCAAGTTTTATATGACAAACATATTGCAAACGTTATAAGACTTCATACCGTCTTCCTTGTTAACCAAACCCTGTTATTAGAAAATATCTAGACCTTAGAGATACCACCGATGCAAACCAAATTTTCAACAAGCTTTACGGTAGTTCTTCACTAATAGGCTTAACTCATGTGATGCACAAATTTAATCATGATCTACTTGTTAACTCAAAACAATTGACAAGCATCAAGTTATCCAAATTAGTGATCTACAAGATTAAGCAAGTTTTTCCTTATACCAATTACCACATGCAACATTTTCTGAACCAACCAAACACCAATCAATTTATTTCATCAACTCTCCAAACAAATATAAGTGAAGCAAGAGAGTACTTTCTACAAAAGAAAGCTAATAGCTCTGACAAGAGATACATGAAAACAAGAGCTAAAAGCTGAACAGCGCTAGATATGAATACTCAACAAATATAAGTGAAGAATAGGAGTATTCTCATGAAAAAGCGGAGCGTGTCTCTCTCCCAATCAAGAATGCTAGGGTCCAGTCAAGCTTTATTGAAAATAAAAGTGCAATACTGAAAATAAAAGCACACAGACGCTCCAAGAAAAGCACATATGATGTGAAAGAATTAAAATATAGTTTCACTAGAGATGACCTGATAATTTTGCCGATGAAGAAGGGGATGCCTTGGGCATCCCCAAGCTTAGACGCTTGAGTCTTCTTGAAATATGCTGGGGAGATCCATGGGAGCCTCCCCAAGCTTGAGCTCTTCACTCTTCTTCATCCTATTATATCACTCTTCCCTCTTGACCCTTGAAAACTTCCGCCACACCAAACTCAACGTAATTCTCATTAGAGGGGTTAGTACTCAAAAACTTTAATCCACTGGTTCTGTTGTGACACATTGCAAGAACTCAATAAAACATTAGCTACAGCCCTCCATAGAGAACCTTGCTTAAAGCCCACAAGAGACAATGCAAAAAACAGAGACAGAATCTGTCAAAACAGAACAGCCAGTAAAGATGAATTTTTTCGAGGCACTTACGGGACTCAAATCGAAAAACGTTGAACTAACGAAAGATGCATACATATATCAGGATTACGCACAAAAAATTTCAGATTTAATTCACAATCTGGTGATTTTAGGAATTTCGTACAGTGAACAGCAAAATCTGTTCCGCAGCAATCAAAATTAGCATCATCTTATCATTAGAGACTACTCTTGGCACAACAATGCAAGAAAGTAAAGATACAAAGGAGTTGCTACAGAAGTAAACAAGCACCTTGACTCAATAAAAGAAAAATTGCAGAAAAATAAAATGGGTTGCCTCCCATAAGCGCTTTTCTTTAATGCCTTTTAGCTAGGCTTGATAGTTTTAAAGATGCTCACATAAAAATAGAAAATGAAGCAAAAGGAGCATCAAGAAGCAAATTCGAAACACATTTAAGTCTAACCCACTTCCTATGCATAGGAATCTTGTACACAAATAAATTCATGAAGAACAAAGTGACAAGCATAGGAAGATAAAACAAGAGTAACTTCAGAACTTTCAGCATATAGAGAGGTGTTTTAGTACCATGAAAATTTCTACAACCATATTTTCCTCTCTCATAATAATTTTCAGTAGCATCATGAACAAACTCAACAATATAACTATCACATAAAGCATGCTTTTCATGATCTAAAACACATAATTCTTATCAAGCTCAAAAATAGTGGGATTAAAACTTTCAAACCCACTTTTAACAATTTTATAACAAGATGATTGATCATTCTCAAGAGGTATGGGACTCCTAGATAAAGTCAAGACCTCTCCAATCCCATTTTCATTAGTAGTACAATTAATATTATCAACCAATATAGGACCATCATCTAGAGCTTTATCATAAACATTTTCTAAGCAAACTCTTTATACCATGCATTTCGATATCAGGCACAAATAAAGGATTATCATAAGATTTATCAAAATAGCATGGATTATCATAAATATCAGTAGCATAATCATTTCCACAAGTTTTACTCATAGGGAATATTTCAAGAGAATCCACAGGAACATAACATTCATCCTCCTTTGGTAAGCATGGAGGGCAATCAAATAGTGTAAGAGATAAAGAGTTACTCTCATTAGAAGGTAGGCATGGGTAGCTACTCCATTCTTCCTCCTTTTGTTCATCACTCTCCTCCTCTTTTTCATCCAATGAGCTTTCAGCTTCAGCAGTAGTTTCTTCTTCTACAGGTTCCTGCAAATTGTGAGTGCATTCTTGTGCATTAATGAGTCTCTCTTTATAATCAATGATATAACAATTATTGCTGAAATTTTCTAGGCAATAATCAAGAATAAAAGAGACCGTTTCTTTAAGTTTATTACAAGCAACACAGGTTTCATAATTTTTAGCCATGAAGGAATCTATTTCAGCAGCTGCCACAAATGTAACAAATTGTTCTACTTGTTCAGCTCCCAAATGAATATAGTTATTCCAATGATAGTTCATAATTAAAACTTCTTCACTAAAGCCACATTGGAATTTAAGATGTTTAGTATCTGTTCAGAGCAACAATTTATATCATGGCGTTCCAGCAAAATTTCAGCAATTTGATTTAACTTTTTTAACATGCCTCTCATGATTTTACCCTCTCTTGATTCTCTATACTTTATATATAATTCTTTAGCTTCCATAAACATAGAGGTTCTAGCATGTTCTTCCATAGCAACAGTTTTTTTTAGATTTTCGGTTTTTAAATTTTTATGGATTTTCGGGTATATAAGAAAAATAAAACTAGACAAAAATAAACTAAACAAAAGTAAACTAAACAAAACACAACTAAACAGAAATAAACTAAGCAAAATAAAACTAGACAAAAGTAAACTAGACAAAACAAAATAAAATAAAAACAGAGAGAGGTGGAGAGTACTCCCCAGGTGAACTTATGAGTAGAGCTATGCTCCCCGGCAACGGCGCCAGAAAATAGTTGATACTATTTTCGTTAGCGTCTTGACGGGAGCTTATTTGAGGATGAAGATTTGTAGTCCCCGGCAACGGCGCCAGAAAATAGTCTTGATAACCCACAAGTATAGGGGATCGCAACAGTCTTCGAGGGAAGTAAAACCCAAATTTTTGATTCGACACAAGGGAGACAAAGAATACTTATAAGCCTTAGCAGCGGAGTTGTCAATTCAGCTGCACCTGGAAAAGCACTAGTAACAGGGGTGATGTGAAAGCAGCAGTAATATGAGAGCAGTAGTAGCAGTAGCACAGAACAATGGCACCAGAAAATAGTTGCTTGCGTGGAGTTGACGGAAAAGCAATGATGATTACAGATGGACCGGGGTTCCCAGCTATCTACACTAGTGGTAACTCTCCAATAACAAGTGTTGGGTGAACAAATTACAGTTGGGCAATTGACAGAATATTGAGCGCATGACAATGCATATATATGACATGATGACTACTATGATATTTAATTGGGCATTACGACAAAATACATAGACCGTTATCCAACAGCGTCTATGACTAATAATCCACCGCCGGGTTGTCATCCGAGTTCCCCGTTGGTATTAAGTTGCAAGCAACGGATAATTGCATTAAGTAAAGTGCGTAATGTAAACAAATACATATGACCGTGGACATAGCATTGTTAGGTTATCCCTAGTGGCAACAGCACATCCGCAACCTTAAACTTTCTGTCACTGTCCCAGGTTAAATGGAGGCATGAACCCACTATCTAGCATAAATACTCTCTCTTGGAGATACAGGCAACTACTTGATCAAGGCAACCAAAGTACCGGAGAGCATGCAAGATCTTAAATAACATATAAGATAGATTGATAATCAACTTGACATAGTATTCAATATTCATCGGATCCCAACAAACACAACACCGATTACATCATATGGATCTCAATCATGTAAGGCAGCTCATGAGATCATTGTATTGAAGTACATGGGAGAGAGAGTACCAACTAGCTACAGCTAGAACCCGTAGTCCATGGGGGAACTACTCACAAACCATCATGGAGTCGAAGTGGAAGCGGCGTGGTCGATGGAGATGGCTCCGGGGGTCAATCCCCGTCCCGGCAGGGTGCCAGAACAGGAACTTCTGACCCCCGAAACTTGGTTTCGGATGGCGGCGGAGCTCTGGAACTTTTCTGGGGAAATCGTCGATTGTTCCGTGAGTTTTAGGTCAAGGGCAATATATAGTCCAAAGGGCGTCGCGAGGAGGTGACCGAGGCGGCGACACCACCCTAGGGCGTCGGAAGATTCCTGGTGCGCCCAGCCCGCGTGTGGGGCCCTCGGGCCTCCCCCGGATTTGTCCTTCTGGCCCATGGAGTCTTCTGGTAAAATAGGGGCCTCCGTAAATTTTCGTCCAATTCCGAGAATATTTCCAGACTAGCTTTTCTGGAATACAAAAACAGCTGAAAATAGGAACTGGCACTGTGGCATCTTGTTAATAGGTTAGTCCCAGAAAATGTATAAAAATGACATGAAGTGTATACAAAACATGTGGCAATTGATATAAAACATGCATGGAACATCTAAAATTATAGATACGTTTGAGACGTATCACGCCCATAGGCACAAGGTCGTCCGGACGGCGCCCAAATGGCCCGTCCGGAAGTCTTTTGGGTGCCTATTTGGACGCCGCGAGTGGAGATGCTCTAAGCAGTACGTACGTTCTGGAGCAGGGCAGTACAAAGCATTTTTTTTCGCCAATGAAAGCCTCCTTTGATATGTTGGTATCTTTCACGCCGGCTCATAGCATCTCTAGTAGATCCCCGGAAAGACACATCCCGCAAAACCAGTTTCGAGTAAACCAGTTATGGAGTTTTTGGCAAATTTATGTTTCTTGACAACATAATCGTAATACAACAACAATATATATAAATCAAACTTATCTATTTTTTTAGCATAATAAAATACAAAAATCATCCTAATTAAAATAAAGGTTCAAATCCGAATAATTAAAACAACAAGGAATGGTTCGGAATGGAAATAATAGTAATCACACATGAATAAACATAAAAAGAAGATCAAATGAATACAAATAAGTAATCTTTCATAAGCATAGAATGGCCAAGAGCTCGGTTGCGCGGGATGCAAAGACATCCAACTTTCGATTATCGACGCTTTCTCTTCTTGCCGCTCTCTAGTTCTTGGACGAGATGCAACAAGACGAGCTAGTCCACATCGTTGCGAAAAGAAAACCCTCTGTGTCGGAATCATCTGACTCCGACAACAACGAACTCCAATCAGAATCCATCTAAGAAAATAAATCTGCAACTTAATCTATGTATTTGAAACTAAAATGACTGAAAAAATACCTTTGACCGCAAGGACGGCGCCACTTCTTCCCCACCGATGACTAGTAGCAAATCCGCCGCCCGTACTTCCCCAAACCCCCAGCGCCGGCGGGCACGGTGATGTCTACTACGCGCTTCTATTCTTGCAGACAGTGTTGGGCCTCCAAGTGCAGAGGTTTGTAAGACAGCAGCAATTTTCCCTTAAGTGAGTAATCCAAGGTTTATCGAACTCAGGGAGGTAGAGGTCAAAGATATCCCTCTCAAGCAACAATGCAATTAAAATATAAGAAGTCTCTTGTGTCATCAACACACCCAATACACTTGTCACATGTATAGGTGCACTAGTTCGGCGAATAGATGATAAAATACAAGTGATATGGATGGTAAAAGATGGTATTTGTAATCTGTAATAAAAATGGCAGCAAGCAAGCATGTAACAAAAGTGACTAAAAACGGTGTTCCGATGATTGGAAACAAGACCTAGGGATTATACTTTCACTAGTGGACTCTCTCAACAACATTATATTAACACAATTAAACATATGCATGATACTTCCTCTTCAACATGGTAATTAGATGCTACTCGGAACTGTTCTTCCACTGGATAAGAAACATCATGACCACCGCGTAGGGCTACAAAGCACACCTTAAAGTTCGAACACCAAAATTACTGCGTAGGTTTGTCACACCTTAAAATCCAAACACCACAATTTTATAGTGACATCTAACACCATAGAGTCACACACGCCACCCGCACTGTCACCATGGTTTTGTGTTGTCAATAGTGACTCCGAAAATTAAACTAGATAAATAAACCGAGTATCATATCCATTATATAATGAAGGGGAAACAACATATACGAATTCAACTAGATGAACAATGCTCATGATCACACAAAGATCACACCATGGGAGAGAGATAACCACATAGATACAAGTAGAGCCCTCAGCCCCGATGAAGAACTACTCCCGCTGCATCACGGGAGGCAGCAAGGTCGATGAAGATGGCTCCGGGGGCAATTCCCCGTCCCGGCAGAGTACCGGAATAGAGACTTCTGTCCCCCGAATTAGGGTTTTTGGTGGCGTCGGTTCTGGAGTTTTACTGGAGAAATCCTTCGGGGCTCGTCGTTTTTAGGTCAGGAGGGTCTTTATAGGCGAAGAGGCGACGCGAGGAGGTGCACGGAGCCTCCAGACGCCCCCGGGCACGGCCTAGAATTTTCCTGAGCCCAGGCAACTTCTGGGCCTGTGCGGGCGGAAACTTCCCTGCTACTTTCGCGACTAGACGTTTTCCATTAGACGTCGTCTTCGGGTCGGTTTGGGGACATCTTTAAAAACTGTCTGGTGGGGACAAATTTCAGGAAATCAGAGTCCACCTCCAACAAGGCTCCTTTTGCGTTCTTGTCAATTTCCAAGTAATTCCTACACATCAAACTGTAAAATAAGAACATTGTGCACTTTTGCAACTATTAATAGGTTAGTCCAATAAATTTATAAAATGATATAAAACTATAATAGAAACATGTAGCATTTGATATAAAACAAGCATGAAACATCAACAATTATAGATACGTTTGAGACGTATCACGCGGCGGCTACGAGTGCGAATCACGGCTCAATCACGCCCGGACCAGACTCTTCCGACCGCAACGGGGCGTCACGCTGAGGTGCGCGACGGATCCATTGCAGTGGCGGCCATGCGCGCGGAAGGTAATGGCCAGGCCATTTTGCGGTACATTCGCATGGGTCCATTTTTTACCGAAACTTTAAAAACGACGTTTATTATATGGAAACGAGATGTTTTTCGAAAAGATGCTCTCAGATCAAGTTCAGTAGTAGAGCCAATAATTGGCTATATAAAACTATCATGTCATCGTCATCGAAGCCGGTTTTTACAATAGAGTTGCCTATCCTTATTTCCCCGATTTTGATCAGACCAATGTCATAATCGAGGAGACATCCACGAAGAGAGCTCGACCATAGAGGTTGGCGGCGCGGTTCCAGTGTCCCATGTGTCCTCCAGTGTGGAGGCGGCGTCAGGTGCTTCATCTGCTAGATCAGATCAAGGGCTTCAATCAGGCATGGTGGATCTGGTCAGGAGATCATGATTTTACCGAGGCCGGGTATGGGGCTGGCTGCGGCCCGCCGCCAGCGCTAGGGTGCTCCGGTCTGCGCTGGTCAATGCCCTCTCTCCCCACCCTTGCTCTCTTTGTGAAGCTCCTTGTGGTCGGATCTGCGCTGCACGGGTCTTGGTCTGCCATATCAGGGGATCTCGTTGGCCAAATCATGCCTTTTTTGGTGCAGCAGGCGTGGCGTGCTGGACGGCTTCTGCTGCTCTACGCGGTCGTACTCTTTGTTTTGCTTGGGTGGTCATGTCAGGGGAGTTTCGGATGCCGGAGCGACGACTCTGGACGGTGGACACACGGTTGGCTCTTCGGCAAGCCCCGTGGCGGCGGTGTTGGTCGTGCTCTTTGGTCGTGAGGGCGACATGAACGTCGACGTGTGGATTTCCTGGCGAGGTCCGGCGAGGGCGCCGTTCCTCGCCCAGATACAAATCTGGAGGCTTTGTTGCAGGCATGTGATCTCCAGCCCTTCATGGTGGGGGTTGGAGTTGGTAAATGGTAACCCTCGACGACGGGAAGGTGGGTGTTGGACCGAGCGAAAGCTCAAGCTCAAGCCATCGGTTGACGCTACTGTCGGCGACGCCCGTGGGCGCCGCTTTCCCTCTTGGGCGCGATGATGTGGTTCCACCCCACCTCTCTCGTGTATGCTCCGGGTGAAAACCTAGGTCTTTTGACCCGACTGTGACGGCGCTACTGCGTCGTGACCTCCTTGGAAGCATCGTCTTGGAGCAGGGGCCTCCGTGCTTCGACATGGTTGTTTGAGTGCAAAATTGGTGCCTTTTCGTAGCCGGCGATCTGAAGAGATGTTTGTCTTGTTCCTGTGCTTTGGTGGAGGCACAACCTGCGGACACACTGGTCCATTCCCGCCCCTCTGGCGGCTGACCGTTTTACGCAAGGGTTTGGTGCTCGCCGTTGTCAATGGTGCAGTCTCCACTCGGCGCTGTGATATTCGGTATCCCCTCCTTTGTGCTTGACGTCCGCTTAAGGCTCTGGCTTTCGTCTCCTGCTTTCCTCTCCAATGTCAAGCTCTGTGCCAGTTGTGGTGGCTTCTTCGCTGGTGGTCAGATCCTGCCTTTTGGATGTGGTGCTCGACGTAGTGTAGCCTCTTTTCTTTTAGTTTGACATTGTTCTGCTTTGTAAGAGGATCTTCTCAACACCTTGTATCATGTGGCCGCCTGGCTTTATTAATTTAAAGCTGAGCTTTATAGCTTTTTTGTCTAAAAAAATCGAGGAGACATCGACACAACGCAATAGCCATGCCATGCCAATCACGGTGAAAAAGGAAACCACGGTTCCCTACGAGCAAGTACAATAGTATAGCCGTCTGTTGGCTACAATATAGTGCCATGTCACCTATAGCCCACCTTATAGCAAACAAGTATAATAGTTTGCTGAAAATATGGACTACTTTATTAAGAGTTGGCTCACCTTACACTCTCACAAGTTGCGTAGGAGCACGTGTTGCAGCTAACTCTTATCCTATATACCGCTTCTCTTCTTTCTCCTATTCTCTCTCATCAAACTAAACAAAAACACAATATTTAAATCCTTACAGCCTGCTAAGCTCTATACTTGCTCTACGAGAAGTACAATAATGGGCTTATAGCCCGTATACGTGACATTTTTGTCTATGTGGAGGAGAGTGACAAGTAAAAAAAATAGATAGAGTGGGCTCTACTATTGAACTTTCTACGGCGCGTATCCTCGGTGTTCGAACAGTACGCAAACCCCAAAGCCCAAAGCCAGTAGGCACCGAGCAGCGTGCGGCCCCACTCCCGAGCCACGACTCTCTCTCTGCCGCGGCAGAGAAAAACTAGTCAAATCAAGGGCAGGTCGCTATTCTCTCTCTCTCTGTCGCTTCGGTTGGGTTCGTAGCGTGGACTCGAAGGCTGGCTGCAACCTCTCTGGGTCTTCCCCTCCCTTCGCTTGCTTCACATCTCCCCTCCACACCGGCCTACTGCTCTCTGCCTTCCCCCTCCGCCCCCTCCTCGTCGCTCGCTCGCACACTTCGCCGCCACCTTCCGCTCATCACGGAGGCTGTTCGGCATCTGCCCCGCGCCGCGACCTCTCTCGCTCGCTCCCGTGGCCCAGCCAGCCCGAGCCGAGGCGCCGGCCGTGGTCGCCTGCTGACCGGTCCACTAGCATTGCGTCCGCGCTTCCTTGATTCAGAACCGCGTCGTCACATCCGCGGGCAGCGCTCGGCCGGCGGCGGCTCGCTTCTGAATCGCCGTAGGATTCGGGCGCGCGTGGAGTTCCTGCCCCAGATTCGTCGCCGTTCCGGTGATCTGCGCATTGCTCTGGAGAGTTTCTATCCCGCGGCCGGTGAGTGTCTCTCTCTCTATTGCTCATTTGCCGTCAAAAGGAATAAACTGTCGGTGGGAGCCTGTGGTGGTGGCGGTCGCGAGATTCCCGGTGCCTATCCCGTCTAAATTTTCGCTGAATAAAAATGGATGTTCTTCCTTTCTCTTTTTTTTGCCGCCGTAGCTTTTCATGATGCTGTTGGGTGACTTGTTTTTGGTTAATTTACGTGCAGGGGTTACTTAAGTTCCAACTTCGAACTGCTTCGTAGCTTTTCATGATTTTTTTCTCGCTGAATAAAAATGGATGTTTTTTTTCTCGTCGGTGATCTCTCTAGTGCGCTGCCGGGGCTACTAGTTCGTCAAACTACTTTTTTTATATATCCTGTGTGCATACTTCGTAGTTGGATTTGGGACTGCCTGAATTTCCTGGTTGAAAGGTGGCAGTCTTGTTCGGAAATATGTTTTTGCTGCCATTTCGCACTTAAACTCCCCCTTCTAGAAGCGAATAATTTGGTTAGACCAGCTGGGAATTATTAATTTAACGATATGTGCTATTTAAATTCGAGTTCGTTATCATATCATGGCGAGGGAACGTGCTAGTCTTGGTTGGTGCACTATGACACGAAGGCAAGCACATGAGTCTACACCCATAGTTTTTGAGATGCAACTCATAAGTACACGAGGCTAGTTTGTCATGTGAGATCCATTCTAAGATGCTACTTACAAATACGTGTTTGTAATTTTGCTATGTAATCCATATTTGCAACATGGATGTGCATATATTCTAACCTTATGTAGCTGCGTTAAGTGGATGCTTTTGATGCTGTCAGCGTCTCATTGCGGTTGTTAAGCACCATCAATTTCTTCCTTTTTCAGGATAAAGTTCATTCTTCTTTGTAGTGCTTCTTCAGCTTAGCAGGAGACGCCAACCTACCTCACTGTGCTTACAGAGCTTTCGTCGTACCTCTGGGAACATTTGTGTAGCCTTCAAGGCATTGATGAGTACCAGACCATGGTGGTAGTTCTGCAGGAACTGACTTGACTGGCTGACTGGATGTTTAGCTCTGAATTGAGCGTATGGTGATGTGATTACTATAGGCTGAAAATATATGAATCTGATCCCCAGACCAACTTGTCATATCGATTTTGAGTGATGAAGAAATGGCACGGGGGTTCTATCATAGTATCTTTGCTCGTAATCTTGATGCTAAGATATGTGATATTGGATAGCCCGCTTGCAGAAAGATCTCTTCAGTATGTCTTACAACAAAATACCACGACACGGCTACACTGGTTAGATGTTCCAAATCCACCTGCAGTTCATAATCCGCAGAACTTCTCTCGAGTAGTATCAACTGAAGTGTTAGCTTCCAGCCTTTCAATAACGAGAAATCTCTCTGATAAAGAAATACAGTCACTGCAATCTTGGAATCATCTGAGGGACCTGGTAAGTAATGCCCACATCCTACCAGATGGATTGGATGCAATCAAGGAAGCTGGAGTTGCATGGAGGAAACTAAATGCAGCCCTTGAACATGAGGATTCAGTTGTTTCAGCAAATGGCAGCACACAGCAGAAGGACAAAGAGAAGCAATGTCCATACTCTATTCGAAGAATGAATGCCACGTGGTCAGGTGATAGATTTGTCTTAAAGGTACCATGTGGACTTATTCAGGGCTCTTCGGTAACTATTATTGGTACTCCTGGTGGTTTTCTGGGTAATTTTAAGATTGACTTGACTGGGGCTGCGGTACCTGGTGAACCAGACCCTCCAATTGTGCTTCATTACAATGTTCGTCTTCTTGGTGATAAACTTACAGAAGATCCTGTAATTGTCCAAAATACATGGACTATAGCGGATGATTGGGGTTCTGAAGACCGTTGCCCATCTTCTGATTCAGATGCCAAGGACAGTGCAAAAGGTACGCTTTCTTTCTTTGCCCCACATCTTACATTCTTTCTCGGACATGATGATATCCATGGCAATGCATTTGAGTTATTCCTTCTAATGCTTTTGTTCTTCAATTAACAAATATTATCCACCTTGTTGGAGTATAGTTACCATCATTTACAATTGCAACTGTTATATAACACCATAAAAATCCACTATGTTGAGGAATTATATCTGAAATACGCCCCCTCCCCCCTACCCACCCTGTGCTTGAAATATTACTTGTATCAAGCTTCTGATATCACTGTATCTGCCTTCTTTTTGCGCTCTTATTTGTATCCCTTAAGACTTGTCAAACAAAATGGATTTGGGTCTTCGTAAACAATATGCTTCTTTTCTTATGCCAGGCTTGACGGACAATTTTTTTCCTGTTGTTTTTCAGTGGATGATTTAGAAAAATGTAGTAGCATGGTGGGCAGTGACCAGAAACAAATCTTGGCCTCAAAGTTACGTTCCAACTTTTCAAGCATGCAACATACCAGGAAAAAGATAGCAGAATCTAAAAAATATTATCCATTCAAACAAGGACATCTTGCTATAGCAATTCTTCGCATTGGAGCAGAGGGTATCCATATGACTGTAGATGGGAAACATGTCACTTCTTTTGCATTTCGAGAGGCAAGTCTTTTATAACTTCATCGTGCTGTTGCATTTTGTGATATTCTCTAGGAAAATTGATTTTTCCTGGGTAACAAAATATCTATTGTGTCATTCGATGGTCTATAAAAGTTATTGTTCCATATTCTAATTGTGCAACTAAATTCTTTCCTTCTGTGAAAATATATTTGCATTGCTAATGATCACACATTTCCTTTACCAGGATTTGGAGCCTGGCTTTGTTGGTGAAGTAAGAATTACAGGAGATATTAAATTGCTGTCTGTGATAGCAAGTGGCTTGCCTACAACAGAGGACTTTGAGCATGTCACTGACTTGAAAATATTGAAGGCTCCACCTGTCGCAATGGATAAATTCGTTGATCTTTTTATTGGGATATTCTCCACAGCAAATAATTTTAAACGCAGGATGGCTGTTCGCAGAACTTGGATGCAGTATGACGCTGTCCGATCAGGAAAAGCCGTAGTCCGGTTCTTTGTTGGCCTGGTAAGGATGAATATATCATAATCTACAGTTTCACGTATGATTTAGTAGTTGTAGCTAAATATTTGTAATATGTGCGCATTTGCCAAATAATATGTGCGGTGCTGCATATGCGTAGCACCATACGACATGGCATCATTCATGTTATTCCTCATAAAAACATGTTGGGGTGCTCTCTTTGTTGTGTTTGGTTTGGGGGTGGGGGGTTCCGCGTGCATCTACTCATGTTTTTTGAGTCGCCGACTAGTCACCGACTAATCGCCGAGTCGTTTTCTCAAAACCACGGCGACTCGCGACTAGTCGGCGACTTGGAGCGACTAGTCGCTGACTTGGAGCGATTAATCGCCGAGTCGTGGGCGGTTGGCGACTTGCTTGAGCCGCGACTCAAAAACCATGCATCTACCACCTTATTGAACATTTATTTTTCTTCATGTCTTTGATTGCATCTGTGTTCACTATTACTTGCTTACAACTCATCACAATACACCACTGTTGGCTTCACATTATGTCCAATCCAAACTCTTCTTTTGTTCTTTCGTAACCTAGTTTGAATTACAGCTCTCCACTCCATAGTCAATACTCATGTGCCCCTTTTTTCTGCCTTTGTTAAAAGCATAAAAATGAGGTGGTGAATGAGGAGCTCTGGAATGAAGCAAGGACATATGGAGACATTCAATTGATGCCGTTTGTTGATTATTACAGCTTGATTCTTTGGAAGACTATTGCCATTTGCATCTACGGGGTATGTATCTGCTTTGTCCGGAGAATTTTATTTAGTTAACACTGGGACTTGTGCGATTGTTCCTGCATCCTGCATCTTCTGACATCACTCCTCTTGTGCAGACAAATGTGCTTTCAGCCAAGTATGTGATGAAAACAGATGATGATGCTTTTGTTCGTGTAGATGAGATACTTTCCTCCCTAAATCAAGTAAATATCAGCCATGGACTGCTGTATGGTCGTGTCAATGCTGAGTCCCAGCCCCATCGAGATCCATATAGCAAGTGGTACATAACTCCAGAGGTAACATGTTTTAAACTATACCTTTTTTATTACACGATTGTGCAAAAATCATTTTGGCACAGGGGTACGCTCTTTGTTTTCGTGACGAAAACTTGTCTTTAGTATCATTTTCATTTATGCTGTAGTAGATGCTTAGTCAAACCCTCATTTCGAAAAGAAAAAAAGGCAAATGCTTTTGCTGCTATCTATTCTCAATCATCTGACTTCCCATTTCTTTTCTTTTTTGTGTAGGAATGGCCTGAGGAGAGTTATCCCCCATGGGCACATGGCCCGGGATACATTGTATCTCAGGATATAGCTAAAGAAGTATACAGGAAACACAAGAGAGGGGAGCTAAAGGTACACACAGCCTTCTAAAATTTGTACAAGAAGACTTGTCTAAAAAAATGTTTTGCAGCTGTGGTGCAGGATATTAACTGGGATTTTGACTTGCAGATGTTCAAGCTGGAGGATGTGGCCATGGGAATATGGATCAATGAAATGAAGAAGGAAGGTTTGGATGTCAAGTACCAGAACGATGGAAGGATCTTGGTGGAAGGGTGCGAGGATGGGTATGTAGTTGCCCACTACCAGGAGCCAAGGCAGATGATGTGCCTCTGGGATAAAATCCAGAAAAAAACACGAGGAACCTGTTGCAATGAGTATCAGTAAACAGTCTTCTATATTCTGATGGCTGTTACCTGCTGACACCTAATGGGGCTATGACAAGCTCGAGACTATCCATGGGAGAGGAGTCAGAGAGCTTCTCGCTGATTGCTTATGATTACAGAATTGATAGGCCGACAATATTTTTTGACATCACCTATTCTGGAGTACTTCTAAGGTACTACCACATATATTCTTTTTTGTAGAAGATGTAGTAGGTCTCTTCAGTTTTGGCCATAGATAGGAAGGTGTGGCTTCTTGCAATATATCTTGCTGGGATGTAGGATTACAATTTTAGGATAGAGCCATAGAGAGAGAGCCAGCGTTATCATTCTTTTCCAGTGAAATGCATTTTGCATTTGATGTAAAGCTATTTGAGAACCTGAATTTTGCAAGCTATAAAGCGTGCCACTATTTCGAAAGATCTTCTATATTTACGGCCATATTGCTGTGGGAGCAGGCTGGGAAACTGAAGTTCAGGAGACAACAGTCGTCGGGGATCTCAGACGGAGAGCGTGGTGTCGACCCCGTCATTCCTCTCCACGGTTTCAGTGAGTTTCTGGAACATTCAAAGATGGTGGAGAGTCTCTGAAGAACGTCAGTATGACCAGTCTATCCATTGATGCAGCATTGATGCAGAGACTGGAGGCTATGTCTTATGTTAAAAAATGTAATACACACGTGGGTCATCAAAATCTAGAGACATCATAGCAGCTTGTTTATACGTGGTTTCAAGGCTTAGGTTACGTACGCTGCCTCTAACTCATCCTTGCCTTTCAGCCCTCAATATTCAGATCATGGAGTTCTACTACTGCATCAACAACTACTACAACAATAACAAACAACAACATCCCTAAAGAGAAAAAAAAAACAACAATGAGAACACCTTTGGCCTATATTAATATTAATGTTCAAAATGCAAATGAACAATTTTATACATGCAGGGTAAGCTTAAATCAACGGAAGACCAAACCAGATATATATATATAGATTTCTAAAATTGTACAAGCCAAGAAATAACTGAACACGTTACCAGGTTGTCGTGAAACTAAAATATTATGGCATTCATCAAATGCAAGCAACAAAATTCATCGAACATGTATAGTATAAACATGCATATTTGTATTAAGACCACATCGATGTCAACTGTAGATGCAACCATAACAATAGTAACAAAACAAACTTTTCCACTCCCCATACACACTAATATAGCCTTATTGTTGTCCACAAGGTTACAATTTTTCGGAGGCTAATATCCCATATTCCTAAAGGGACTTCATTATTGAGTTTATTACAAAATTATATAGTTCCAGCCAGACTTAAAATCATATCACCTAGTACATGATATCCATATAACATTTTGCAAGGTTAATTAATCTGATCCTTGATCACTGGTAGGAAAAAAGTTCTCTGGCCCCTCAATCGGAGCTGTGACCGGAACCATCATATGCTTCTCATTCCACATTGTCTGTCGATTCACTTCCATCGAGAGAGGAAACTCGAATGGGGCAATGTTGCTCAATGGAGTTTGCAGGACGAAGCTCGGGTTATCGTAGCCGGCATCAGCAAAGGCGGTTGCTTGCTGGGCACTGGAGTTATTCTTCATTTCCCACTGGTCGACATCAACAAGCTCTACATCATTGATGCTATAGCGTTGCTTTCCCAACCCTTTGCTCCCGAGCTTCTTGAAATACTTCTGTGCGTGGCTTGAAATCTGGACCGGTGTCCTGGTAGTGACGAAGTACTTGGAAATGCTCTTCCATTTGCCACGCCCAAAGGCGCACAACCCGCAGAGGAAGAGCCTAGAATAACGAGGTCCGAGATGAACACATTAGATTAATTATTGAATGCAAGATCTTTGGACTAGTTTTATTTCGTTAGTGAAGGAAACTAGTATCTTGGAGACATATTTCTAGATACATGCAAGCCAAGAAAGTCTCCTCCGCCCACCTATATTATTTTTGAAAAATTATAAATGGAATAGTTGGGTAACTAAAATTGAATAGAATATGAAAGTTAATATTAGCACCCATTAGAGTCATGTCAACGCCATATGCTTATTTTCTTTTATTCTTTAGTATAAGATATAATGGTAAATGATTGTAACGGGACAATATTTCTAAATTACCATGGTCATACGTGCTCCTTCTTAACCATACCATGCTCATTCTTGCACTCAGAACAAATTATTAACAATTTTCATCCATTTTAGTTGACATGACTACTTCTAATGCTAATCGGGCTGTTTGTGAAAGATTAAACCCTCTTATTAAACTAATCTCAGTACCTACTAAACTGAAAATACATGAAAAAAAGGATGAACGGAAGTTTACTATCAACCAAGATCATATATACCTATTGGACCTACTGCTCCCATAAATGTGAAAGAGAGCTCTCCATATATTTTGAAGTACAATGAACATAAAAGTCAACCTCCCTCTCATGAAAATCAATACTTACATAATTGTTAATTGGTGTACTTGATTTTAAAATGCACTTGCCATCTCCAAGAAAATAAAAAAATTGGAAAATTTAGGACAAAGTTGGAAGGATGGTAAATCACTAACCTATGTTCCTCTGCAGTCCAAAATCTTCTTGTGTGTGGTGCGTCCAGTGGTTGATGGAAGGGCATCTTATTCTCCAACATCCCCACCTCGTTCTGCTCCACCGCCGGCATCACCTCCGTATCCATGACGTTCATAACGTCAAATGGATTGCCAAAAAAAATATCCATTCCATCCATGGAGGCCTCCTCTTGTACCCCAAAGTTGTCATTCACAAGGCCATCCACGGTGTTGATGATGCCATGTTGTCCGATGACACCATCGTATTCCTCCTCACACTGCACCGTAAGCATGTCCACAACAAGATCAACGTACAAGTCTTTTACCTGTTGCATGGTCTTCCAAGGGAACCATGAGTGGAGCTCGCCCATAATGTCGTGATTCTTCTTGTTGGCGTCATTTATGTCATTGGTGCTGCAGTCATTGCTCTTGAACCTAGTGATGATTGACCTTGCTTTCTCTCTTTCAGAGGAGGTCCACTCTTGGTTGACTGTTTGATTCATGGTGGTCTAAAGAGTTTGATACTTTTACACTCAAGGGGTATTGATTTTGAAGAGGGTTTGTATGGAGAGCTTGAGGAAAGGGCGATGTATTTATAGATTTAACATATGAGATCTAAATTTCCCGGTAAAGATGATTGGTTATATAATAATTTCTCGTGTGCCCGGTCTACGACGATAAAGTCAAACATATCAATTCTCGCAATTCCGTATCTAGTAAACCAATAAACATTAATAATATGTCATTTATTAGTAAAATCATCCCAGTTGTCACTGCTAACCCAGTATAGGACTTTAACTTCAAACCATACCAATATATATTCAAATTGAACGGTGCATGCATATCAACACATGGACAATAATTAAATATGATCCTTTGAAGAAATGTAGAATAAGGGGTTAATCTCATTTTTTATTGCAATGCAAAATCCACCATCCCTATTTATATAGTGCAATAATCGAGTAGTAGTTAACACCGACTTTCCTTAGAGCACAATATAAAAAATCCATCATGGATACGCCACCAATGCAGCTTTGGTGCAATATTAATGCCTCAGTCATTTATATAAAGAATATATTTCACCCAATTATATGCATGTATAGCATAAATGATACATGAATTGCTATGAGACCGGAGAATATCTATTTTTTTGTCGGATCGCTCTTGCCATTCGATTGTCTGCATTTATTTTAAAATTTCCACAATTGATATAAAGTCTTCATCGTGTTATCTTCTCTCTTCTCCGGGATGTTTCTAGATAATTTATAAAATAAAAAATGAACATTTATATTTTTCTCAAGATTTTATTTGATATCTACACACTAACTTGACGTGCTACACAAATATTAGCATTAATCCATAAAGTTGACAAAGGGATGTGCATGCTGTAACAATGTTTTTTCATGATCTACCAAAGATCAACCACTCAACGATAGTCGGCATATAATTTTCTTTCGAGATTAAATATGGGGACATTCAAGTCGACACAAACACATTATATTTTGTTTGCTGCTATATGAAACAAATTATTTTGTATAATCTTCTCTCGAATTTCTAGATATTTCTTGATTTTTGGAACAAATCAAAGGATGTGAATTGAAGGGATCAAGCTTGAGCTCACTGATTAGAGAACCAAACAACACCAAGCTGATGTTCAAGCAAAAAAAAGATCAGATATAGTTCATTCATGTAAATTTGTTATGTTTATTACGCTTATGGGCTGGGATGTGAGGGATCAATATCTTAAGGCAAGAAATTCGATAAAATTAGATTGTTATGGCTCACAAGAGACCGATATGAGTCATAAAGAATACAAATTGATTTTAAATATGTTGTTAATGGTGAAGCTCTAGGAAATTAAAGTTTGAGCTCACGAGTTCAGCCAGTGGTTTGAAAGTCTTCAATCTGAGAATTGAGGAGAACAATTCATTATAGATTTCTACGAACTGAGATCATGATGTAGAGTGAGTAATATGATTTTTCCCACTATGAAGTCATGTATGGCCAACGTACAAACATGAATGATGTACCACATGGATCAAATAATCTAATTGTATGACAATCAGATGTAAACTTCACTTTGCGAATTAAATCATACATTACATGTTTTGTGTGTCTACGTCAGCTATTTTCCACTCATGCGATTGCACAGAAATAAGATTTCTTATGGCCATGTGATGTAAGTATGAAACACACCCTCAAGTTGCATATTTACCTTTTGAAAGAGCATGTTGCCCCATGTGTGGTTTTGGTAATTAATGACAATCCTTATGGACTAATGTTTGCATTGAGATATCCTTATAGATCTTGTCCATGGGAAAAGATTGAATTCATGTGTTGGACTCTAGAAGCTTATATGATGACCAAGGTTCTATCCAATGGTTTATAAGAACTAGATTTAGGGGTGCGCCTTGGCGCACGACCCCCGAGCCCTGTTTTGACGACACGCCATACACGATGCTAACAATCAACGGTAGAAATAATTATATCCATATGTAAACTCGAGGACCAAATTAGACAAATAATAAACAAAAGCATAAACAGACTTGAGAACGAGATTTATTCCTCACGTTCGTTCCAGCCACAACATCGTTCCGACTAACCTCCGTCACTCGCTTTTGTTTACCATGATAACACCCGGAATACATTTGTTACGAAGGCCCCACTCTGGTCAAAACCTAAACAGTTAACCGTACCACGGTGAACTTTTCTCTGCGAGACCAACAATGGAATGACGAAACGACACGACAGTAAGGATGTTTCTCCAGAACGTACAAGCCGCTTGTAAGCCGGCGGGCGTGTGAACGCGGACGAACAGGACCGACACGACATCGTTGGTCAAATACAACATTTATTAATCGTGTACCAGCGAATCCAACTCGTCTGACTGATGGGATCACACACAGAGCATCGCCGCGCACGCCTCGGTAAAGAACGATCAAGAACACCACACGACGCGTTAAGACGGCGAAGGCCACTCGAACCGTCGGACGCATCGCCTACCCACGCCCGCGCCTAATAAGTACCGCTCCCCGTCCGCTCACACAGCCACACACCCGCCTCCAACACCTCTCTCTACCGCACACACAGTCACACACCCACCGCCGACGATAGAACACCAAGAGGAACCGGCGAAGCCATGGCAGATCAGTCGCAGGACAAGGATGCCGTCGTTGCGGGTCCGGCCACTAATGGCCACGCGAGCGCTACTCCGGCCATCGTCACCGCGGTGGTCAATCCCATCGAGGGACAGCCGGAGGAGGACGTGGTCGTGCCCGTGGCATATTTGGAGGACAACGATCCCGTCGCTGCCGTCGCCGACCACCTGCAGCAGTCGGACGAGATAGGCCCCCAGAATAACGGACCGGCTCACGTAGATATGCGGCGTTCGAGGAGGCTGACAACGGCGATGAAGAGGAGGTACGTTCTAAACGAATGAAGGAATAGTTCACGTACAACTTTGCATACTTACCTAAGGCAATCTCCTCCAGATTCAGAACTGTTTTAGATGCATCTAAATATACGAAATATATGGTACATACTCTGTCCTTCCCACAATAGGGTACGCAACATTTTTTTACAAACCTTGCCGTAATGCTTTGTCATCATAAACCATGAGGTTAATCTCGCAATAGTATACTTCCACCCGATTCATCTCAGTATCTGCTAGCAGTCGATTACATCAAGAAGGCTAGGTAGGATTAACAAAAAAACAAACTCAAACTCAATTTATCCACCGTCGGCTCAGGTTCCACCATATGGATGGTCCCTCCGACTTGCGAAACCGTGTTGAGGAACCATTTTGTATTCTGTATTTTATATTATTTCACCAACTATTGCAGTAATTGTTATGTTATTCCGATATGTAGGAAGAAGATTCTGATGACGTTGGGAGTGACGATGAATCGTTTGAAGCAAAACGCCAGCAAGTCCTGAACAAACTACAGAACGGAGAGATTAGGTACCTACGTGGTCCAGGCAGGTATCGGTGTCCATTCTGTGGAAGGCGAATTGCGGAAGATTTCAACAGCATGGCGAACCATGCCGTTGGCGTCGGTCAAGGCAACCATAAACGCAAGCCGCACGTCAGAGCAAAACATGCAGCCTATGGCGAGTTCCTAAGGAATCTCTAAAGAAAGATGTGAAGAAATTGTCCTGGTAGAGCATCTGTCTGTCTTCTATAATGCAATAGATGCTGGTACACGGACAATTGTACCTAAAAAACCCCACCTATGTGGCTACGTGCTATATGAGCACTGTTCGATTTAGTTTTACCTTGCGTGTTGAACATGTCAGTAATACCAAGGTAAGCACTGGATCAACAACTACATGTATGTACCCCTCCTGTTAGATCTATGCATCCATAGGTCTTGGTTTCCTCGCCTCCTCTGCAAACCGAACGCACCCGAAAACCCTAGACATAGTGGCCGGCTGAACAGGAGGGCGCCGTAAGTACAGTGGCCGGCTTAATAGGAGGGCGACACGTAGGACAGTGGCCGGCTTAATAAACTCCTCCTTGCATACTAATCGCCACGTTGGGATGAACTTGTGGTGCTTCTCCGTCTTAATGCACCGTCGGTCTTAAGGCGAAGGGTTCTCCGACCTACAAACAATCAAAAGTAGCAACGAAAAAAACATGTAAGAAAAACAGGGAAAATAACCAATGACTAACACGAAATAAAACAACAGCTTGCTCTTGCGATGTTTTGGTGCGCTGCACAAGATACTTTTTTAGCTAAGAGTGTCTTGTACAGTGTGACCAGAATATCACAACAGTGCCGAGAACAAAAAGCAACATCCACAACCATCATATTCTCCGACTTCAGATCCGTCTGATGATGCCGCTCCCTCGAGTCGGCACCGAAAACGATTTGATGTATTGCTGCACCTACGCTGGGGCACACGTGTAATCAAGCTATTGGTCGTGTTTTAATGTATGAGTAGTCTCATCTATATTGTTCTAGTCTACACTATTATACATAGAAATATAAATCTCTTCCAACAGTAGGCGGCACCGATGACACCTTCTACCCAACGTGCCGACTTAAAGAAGGACAAGACTAAACATGAAACCTATGTACCAAGACACCACCTTCCAGATGACCCAACAAATATATCCATATGTAAGGGACTGTGATTGTTCAAGTCCCGGGAGTCGGCAGGACTGACCTCCTCCATTTCACTGCTCGGCGATTCCGCCGACTCCAGGGAGTCGGCAGCACTGACCTTCTCCGTCTCACTCCTCGGCGACCCCGCCGACTCCAGCGACACCGAGTCGGCAAGACAACCTGTGAGAAGCCAGCAGTAGCAATGGCTTCTACCAGGACGACCTAGAAAAAAATCAAACAAAAACAGAAACAATTATCCATCTTAATGCACTATCCGATCACGCCGACCGCAGGGAGTCGGCGGGGTCGATGCAAAGTAAAACGGAAAAGGTCTGTCCTGTCCTAACCGACTTCGTTTCCGACCTGCTTGTCATTTATTGTTGACCTTTGCTCTCACCTACTCCAACTGAATCCTTGCCACAGGCGGACATTCCATAGTGTTATGATGACCCGTTAAGAGGACAGGTCACGTCTGCCGAGTTCAGCAGCTGAGGCGACCAGAAAACTCAGGGCCGACTCGAGGAGCCTTCGAGATCGGATCGTACGGAGGGGTGGAGCCGGCAAGATCCATTTCCAACTTACCTTCTCTGCCTTAATCTTCATCGTCAACTGAAGACTGGAACCAGCAAGACAGGACGCAGCCGTAAGAAAACAACGGTCCAAGATCCGCGACCAAAAGCACTCAGCCGACTTAATCGAATAAAGCTAAAGGGCAAAGAAACTCATATCCGAGTGGCAAAGAACTTAAACTCCAAGGAGCCGGCTGAAACAGTTACACGTCCCCGCGAGACTGTTCATAGGCGGTACACGTCCCTTCGACGTCACCTACTTATCCGACTCCACATCTTTGGGCGTCCCTTGAGCAGTGAGACGGAGAAGGTCAGTCCAGCCGACTCCCGGAATCGGCCAGTACCAACAGACGCGCGACACCCCGAGCCATGTTTTAACGACACGCTACTAAGACGGAGAAGCCCATATGAGTCCAGCATATAGCAATCACGTGACAACATAGATAGTTCGGCAACCAAGCTGAAATCAGCGTGACACAACCCAGCGCTCCCGACGGTGAAAAACACATCAACCGAAAGGCATGCGTCTATAAGCATAAGTTCCATAGGGACAAGTGAACTAAGCGGGGCTAAGCATATTAAGCTGGTAGCGAAGGAGCCGGCACACGGAAACCAACAATATAAAGAAGTCACCGAAAGAAATAACGAAGAGGCCGATAAAACGAAAAATATAACCCAAAGCTATAAACACGATAGCAAACGGAATGTAATTAAATATCTTTGTGTCTAACAGAATAAAAGCCAAAAGATAATGATCTTTCTTAGCGGTTATATTTAATTTTTGAAAATCATCTTCTATCCAGCTCGCCGTCTTTACTGACCACTCCACCCCCCTCATCATCCGGGTTCCCGTCTTAATGCACCACCCGACCCCGCCGACTCCAGGTTCCCGACTTAATGCACCACCCGACCCCGCCGACTCTAGGTTCTGTCTTAATGCACAACCCGACCTCGCCGACTCCAGGTTCCCGTCTTACCACACCACCCGACCCTGCCGACTCTAGGTTCCCGTCTTAGTGCACCACCTGACCCCGCCGACTCTAGGTTCCCGTCTTAGTGCACCACCCGACCCCGCTGACTCCAGGTTCCGTTTTAACGAACCACCCGACCCCGTCCACTCCAGGTTCCGTCTTGAGGCATGGCCCGATAAGAGGACAGGTCACGTCTGCCGAGTTCAGCAGCTGAGGCGACCAAAAAACTCAGGGCCGACTCGAGGAGCCGGCGAGATCGGATCGTACGGATGGGTGGAGCCGGCGAGATCCATTTCCACCTTACCTTCGCTGCCTTAATCTACATCGTCAACTGAAGACTGGAACTAGCAAGACATGACGCAGTCGTAAGAAAACAATGGTCCAAGATCCGCGACCAAAAGCACTCAGTCGACTTAATCGAATAAAGCTAAAGGGCAAAGAAACTCATATCCGAGTGGCAAAGAACTTATAAGATTATGTACAGACCCTCATGACGGATACCTCAGGAAGGAACCAAGATCATCAGGAAAGGGCGGCCTCTCACAGACCGAGCACAGAGACCATAGCATTAAACAGAGCGCCAGCCGGCTCGCCAAACACTTCCAAGACATACTGACCTTTGTCTTTATGTGTTGGTCGAGTCTCGGGAGTCGGCTGGACTGACCTTTGTCTTTATGTGCTTGTCGAGTCCCAGGAGTCGGCTGGACTGACCTTTCTCTTTATGTGCTGGTCGATTCCTGGGAGTCGGCACCACTGACCTTCTCCGTCTCACTGCTCGGCTATCCCGCCGACTCCCTTTTTTTTGTGTACGTGATATGTCCATTTTGCATCACTATTTTGTATCATAATCTACTCTTACTTACTGATGTATTTCACATTTTATTACAATACTTATGATATTTTATCTTATTTTGCATGTTTTACAATTACACGGAATTTATCTGTCGGAGTCAGGATTCTGCTGAAAAGAGCACCGTCAGGAGGGGATACGCCGGAAGCCCCAAAAATCAGTAGAAAAACATAGGAATTATTTCCTCATCAAATCAGGCAGGAGGCCAGAAGACCTCTAGGAGGGGTGCCACGAGGCCACACGGCGGCCTAGGGGCGCGGCCCACCCCCTGGACGCGCCGTGGGCCCGCCTGGCCCCTCTGGCCCACCTCCGGTGCTCCCCTTCGGTGATATACTCCCTCTTGACTTAAAAATCACGGGACGGACTTCGCATAATTTTTCCGCCGCCTCTACACGGCGGAAAACAGAGAGAAAGAAAAGCTCTCCGGCAGGGAGAAATCTGCCAGGGAAACTTCCCTCCGGGAGGGGAAATCATCGCCATCGCCACCGTCATCGCTCCAAGCTTCATCGGGATCATCATCTTCATCATCTCCACTTCCAGCACCATCATCCCCACCGCTCCACTTCGTTCCGCTGTAACATCTAGGGTTGTACTTGTTTAGTTTATTGGAGATACTCTCCCGGTTTTGATTACCCTTCATGGATTGATGCTATTGAGTTGTTTCGGTGAATTAACTTTATGACCAGATTGTTATTACTCATCATATCACCTTTGATCATGATCCATATGATGTCTTGTGAGTAGTTCGTTTAGTTCTTGAGGACATGGGAGAAGTCTTGTGGTTAGTAGTGGAATTATGTTGATGAGTATTTAATATTTGATATTTAAGTTGTGGTGTTGTTCTTCTAGTGGTGTCATGTGAACGTCGACTACATGATACTTCACCTTTATGGGCCTAGGGGAATGCATTGTGTATTTAGTTTACCTATTGTGGGGTTGCTGGAGCGACATAAACCTAAACCCCCGTTGGTAGATTAATGCATGAGGGAGCGTAGGATCCCAGAGCTTAAAGTTGTGGTTAGAGTTATCTTAATCACTTCCGTGCAGTGCGAAAGCCTGTAAGGGGTGTAATCACGGGTGTGTATTTATCCAAGTACGGGTAGTGCACTAGCATAGGTTCACCCACACAACACTTATCAAAACATTAAATATGAGTTAACGGTATGAAGCGAAAGCACTTGACATCTCTCCCGTGTGTCCTCAGGAACGTTTGGTAATCATAAGTGAAACAACCGGCTTGTCCTTTGTGCTAAAAAGGATTGGGCCACTTGCTGCAACTATTACTGCTCTCTTTTATTTACCTGTACTTTATTTACTCGCATTTACTTTCTCGTACTTTATATCAAAAACCCCTAAAAAAATCTGATAGCATTTACAGTGAAACCTTGCTTGAAACCGCTTGTCAGCACCTTCTGCTCCTCGTCAGGATCGACACTCCTATTTATCGAAAGTACTATGATAGATCTCCTATACTTGTGGGTCATCAGTACGTTCGGACGAGATAACTCCAGTGCTCACCGCCGTCGACAGAGGACAAGCGAGAAAGGTTCTCCAAATGTTTAATATTTGTTTCGAACCACCTATTGATTTGGATGAGTTCGATCTATCCGCCGACTCCACCCGTTCGGTGGCCGCAAGACATGACAGGAGGGGCGTCCCGCCGACTCCCTCTTTTTTGTGTACGTTCTTTTGGGAAAAGATTGGTTTGTTACCGTGTTTAGTCCATCCGTATGGGTGGAAAGTTGGGCTTTCGCCAGGTTTCAGGTTCCTTCTTAATGCATCAGCCCGACCTCGCCGACTCCAGGTTTCGTCTTGATGCACAACCCGATCGGGCCGACTCCAGGTTCCTTCTTAATGCATCAGCCCGACCTCGCCGACTCTAGGTTTCGTCTTGATGCACAACCCGACCCTGTCGACTCCAGGTTTCGTATTAATGCACCCTTCGATTGTTAGCAACAGAGACTTCCCGAAGCTTACGGTTTTCCATAGAGTTATCTGTACACTAAAATGAGTCTAGAAAATCAGTACCAATTTTAGTCATTTCAAGTGGAGCTCTAGCATTGATCTTACCAATTTAGTCATTTCACCAATTTGATTTTCTTCCTCCTCTCTAGACCATCTACTATGCAAATAAACTAACATCTTTATATTGTTATGTAGTCTAATCCGTATATGCATCCAGGTTTCGGTATTCTCAACATGAAGAGACAAGGTTCTTATTTTTATCACTTGGTCTTTTAATTTTTTTTAAACAGAGTACCAAGTTGGACCCATGACCGGCTCCCTGAAGTCGGTCTCAACTGGCATGCATTTACCCACCCAACGCGTGGAGTCGGCGGAGTAGGTGACGCCCAAGCGACACGCCCACAACCCATGAAGACAAAAGGATAAGACCGAGACAGAGTACCAAGTTTGACCATAGACGTTGGAACATATTTATGTTGCTATGTAGTCTAATCCGTATAGGCATCAAATGATAACGCCAACACCGAAAGAAATAAAGAAAAGCCATATATATTTCCCTACCGTACCCCTAAATCGCAAGCAGCGGTCATTTAATAAATGTGACACACACGGGCGCCACGCAAAGATAGGTCAGACACAACACTCATACGCACACAAATATAGGCAAACCCACCACACAAACAGGAAAAAAAAAACAGAGCACAAACACATGACAAACACAAAATAAAAACAAAACAACCTAAGCAATGTAATGTAAAAACAAATTGAACTGGCATACCATGTGAACCGGCGGGTACCTCCGAGGCCAAATATCTCCAAGCAAATCCATGAAACGAAGATCCATCCAACGAACCGACGACATACAAAGAAAATAGTCAGATGATCCAAGAAAAAATTCCATTGTTTTTTCGTAACGGTTAAACCGTGGATCAACTAATTTGTTCATGTTCAGCGACACATACTATCATGTCTGTTCTATTTTCCATTGAGTTGCCGGAGAAACGAATGTCACGCCGACTCCAGTGAGTTGGCGGGGTAGATACACAGCAAAACGGAGACGGCCAGTCCCGACGACTTCAGGGAGTCGACAGGGTCGATGCACAATAAGCAGAGAAGGCCAGGCCCGCCGACTCCAGGGAGTCGGTGGGCTCGATGCCCAGTAAAACAGAGAAGGCTAGTCCCGCCGATTTTGGCTCGCCGGCTCGGTGACTCTAATACATACAAGCATCACATGAACAAATAACCAATGAAAGGTAAAACACAATCGCACGGAATATAAACACAAGAAATAGAGAACCGAGAGAGGAACACACATAGAAAGTTGACATAGAAACGCACATACCTATACCGAAAAGGACCCGCAGCAAGATATCATAAAAATAACCAAACACGTCCACAAATAACACACACATTCACCAACGAAAGGATTCCCAACAGGATGAACCAGATCAGAAACGAAAGAAAAAGAATGAATTTACAACCGGGATAAAGCCGGCACAGCCCAAACGACACGACTAAAAAAAATCGAGAAATAGAATAAACAGAAAAAAGGAAGCCGAAACACAATGAACGTAAAATCTGCAGCAAGAAACCGGCCTGCATAGAGGTAGTAAAAAACAAAACAAAAATCTCTAGCAACACGACAGGAACACGGTCCAAAGCACCGATCGGAAACAACCAAGACCTCAACGCCCAAAACAGCACGGCCGCAAGAAAATCGAGAAATACAATAACACGGAAAAAAACAAAAGCAAATACGGCAAAAGTAAATCTGCAGCAAGAAACCGGCCTGCATCAAAACAGAAGAACAAAAGAAAAATTGTTAGCCACACACGGCAGGAAGACGGTACAAAGAAACGATCCGTAGGAACAAAAGGATTGGCAACAGGATAAACACGATCCGAAAGAAAACAGAAAAATACCTGATATACAACCCGGGGCAAAGCCGGCGCGCAGACATGATCGATTTGCAGCAAGAAGTCGACCTGCATCAACATGGGGAAAACAAAAAACAAAACACGTTAGAAACACGCCATGAAATAGTGAAGCAACCAATCGTAAATACAAAAGGGAACACGAAAAAACTACACGATGAGAGGACCGCGGACAACAAAACTAGTCAAACACCCAAAAAATCACACAATAGCACAATCACAACAACAAACAATAAAAGGAACAAATCGCACACAGCAACAGTACAACGGAGCAAGAACAGAGAGGAAGAAGAAAAGGGGGAAATGAGAGCTGCAGTAACCATCCAATCCAGAAAACACCCTATATACCCCGTTCCATGGCACTGTATTTAGGTCGGTAACCACTTGGAACCAATGGCGAGCCGCCAGCGTGACTCGAAATCGGGCCTTCTGACTACCATCACAGTGCACCGTACCCGCCGACGAATGGAAAGATGCCATGTAGGACGGTGAAATCGGGCCCGATTTTCAGCTGACATCACGAACAGTGCCGATCATGCGAAATACCGAACGTGCCCTGTTACACTGTAGAAAATACGCACTTTACTGTAGAAAATACGCATCGGCGACCCACGCAAGGGAAACATCGGCGACCAAACGTGCCGAGCAGCCGACATGTGGGCCAAGGAGAGGGAGGGACCCGTGGCCAGCGAGGGAGAGGGGAGAGGAACCACGTAGCACGATCACTCTCCCGGACGGGCACGCAATGCAATCCCTAAAACCTAGAACGGTAAATGAACAAAATCAACCAATGGGAGGAACACTCTCGGAATCTTTGGCACTGTTGCCCGTCCACCACACCGATTAAACATGAACCGTGAGGCTGACGGGCGGGCCCTCGGGTTACAGCGATGATCCACGTCGGATGTCATCGAGAGTGGGTGCAATAAGGCTGGTACGGTTAGCGACTTTGCAAATCCCTATTCATTCCGGCTCCAGGAGGCGGCAGGGATCGGACGAAGCGGAGGCACGGAGCGGGGAGGATCGGATGGCCAGAAAGGCCAAATCGATGAGGAGCCTCCAAGGGGTCTCACCGTTTATATCTTTAGATGGTCATGTGTAGAGTTGAGCATATTGCAAGTATGTCTTGAAGGATAGTCATCTTCAAGACATCATCTTTGTGAAGAGAGAATGAAAGATAAAAGTTGATCAAGACTAAGTGCAAAGAGTGGATTCAAGTTGACCAACACACGAAGCTATTTTATGTACCATGTGTGGGATCATTGGTCCAATGGTATGGTAAGCAAATTGCACTAGTACAGAATGACACATTGGATACCCCTCTATGAAAACGACACGAGTTAGGCGACGCAAGAAATGAGTTCCACGCGCTTCCGCGAGAGTGCGCGCGCTAGTCGGTCGATGGGCCCGACACAATGGTAACGGAGCTGACAAATGTCTCCGTTGTCCATATATTGCCAACGGAGGAATAAATATCTCCGTTGCTGATATTACCACAACAGATACAGAGATCTGTAAATCTCCGTTTCCCATGTGGAGGCCCATTAAGCGGTGCCGTATAAATATCCCCCACTCCTGTGTATCTCACTCTCACTCTCCCTAGCTCCTAACCCTAGCCGCACACTCTCTCCACGCACTTGATTCAATGGCGAACCCCACCGGCGCCGACGGAAGTCAGGATAGAGGATCTTCCTCCGCCAACCCTCCGAGGCACCAACCAGAGCTGGATCTCCCCTCCGGATCCACGGTGGTGGTGGCCCCTGACGCTCGGATCTCGTACTCCTCGGACGAAGAGAGGACGAGGATCTGGAGGTCGGTCTCCTCCTCTCTCGTGCCTCCTTTGAGCGCGAGCGCGCCGACGGTGTCATTCGGGCGTCTGCGATGCAGAGAGCAGACCGCATCTCTGCCGCCGAGCACGCGATAGAAGCCGCCAAGGAGGCGTTGTTCCAGACGCAGCTCCGGGCTGCCATACACCAGTCTCTTCTTCGTGGCCAGGGCCCTCGGCCAGAAGCGGCGGCGGCGGCGGCCATCGAGAAGGCGGAGGAGGACTCGCCGGTGTTCGAGGAGGATGAGGTCTCCTCTGACATGTCCTCTGACAGCGGTGGTAAGCTACCCCGCCTCGCCTAAAGTAAATACCGCTCTATTTACTCTGTATTTGCTCAATATTTGTTCTATATTCTTAGTTATTTAGCTACTTTGCTTTGTTGTTTAGATCTGTTTGCTCTGTTTACTCCGTATTTGATCTATATTCTTAGCAAATATCTTTGGAAATTGGAAGTTCCATTGAAGATAAAAATCTGTATGTGGTTTCTTCAACGGAAAGTTCTTTTGACTAAAGATAATCTAGCTAGAGGCGCTGGACTGGATGTAAAAAATGTGTTTTTTGTCAATCGGATGAAACGGTTGAGCATTTATTTATTTCCTGTCCTTTTACAAAAGACATATGGAGATTAATACATTTTACTTTCAGTATATCACCACCCACTAGTGTAGCAAATATGTTTGGACATTGGTTGGATGGGATTGATAAGAAAACAAAGGCACGCATAGGCATTGGTACATGTGCTTTTGTTTGGGCTATTTGGAATTGTAGAAACGATTTGGTTTTTAACAAGACAAGAGATGCTCATTTTTTGCAGGTTGTTCATCGCGCGCTCTACTGGATACATTTGTGGTTATTCCTTCTACCACAGGATCAGCGGCTTATTATGGAGTCTGGATGCTCCCGGTTGTCGGCAGTTGTCCGAGCTATTTTCAACCACAATGGTTGGCTTCTCACTAGAAGACTTCAAGATGTGTAGTCTTCGTAGATCTTCTGAGTTTCGGTGGCTGGTTCATCCATGATTGTAATAAGTTATATCTGGTACTCTTATACTTGGTTACTCGTTTTAATATAAAAGGTTGTGTGCATCTTCACGATGCAGAGGCCGGGCTACCCATTTAAAAAAAAAAACTATATTCTTAGCTATTTAGCTCTGTTTTTACTCTGTATTTGCTCTATATTATTAGCTATTTAGCTCGTTTACTCTGTATTTGCTTTATATTCTTAGCTATTTAGCTCTGTGTTTACTGTGTATTTGCTCTATATTCTTAGCTACTTAGCTCGTTTACTCTGTATTTGCTCTATATTCCTAGCTAGTTTGGTGTATTATTTGTTGTGTTATTTAGCTCTGTACTTGATCTGTATTCCAAGCTAGTTTGTTGTGTTATTTAGTGTTATTTAGCTCTGAACTTGCTCTGTATTCCTAGCTACTTTGTTATGTTATTTAGCTCTGTACTTGCTCTGTATTCCTTTCTAGTTTGCTGAGTTATTTAGCTCTGAACTTGCTCTGTATTCCTAGCTACTTTGATGTGTTATTTAGTGTTATTTAGCTCTGAACTTGCTCTGTATTCCTAGCTACTTTAAGTGTTATTTAGCTCTGTACTTGATCTGTATTCCTAGCTACTTTGCTGTGTTATTTAGTGTTATTTACCTCTGTATTCTTAGCTCCGTTTGCCATTTTTAACAATGATTATTCGTTGTGTGAAGGGCTTGGTGGATACTTGGTGACGATGCTGCTGCCGTGAAGACCTAGGAGCGGGGCTCTGTACACGGTGCTGTCACCAGAAGTAGTACATTTTGTGCAGCACGACGAAGACAGTGGATGATCATCCGGCCGTCGTGAAGACATAGGAGCAGAGCTCCAGCCACGCGCACCGATGAACTTTTGTACAGCAGGGCCAACAGGAATACGGTGACGAAGGAGCGGTCGTCTAGTCGCATGGAGCGGGGCCCCATCGACGACGCAGCCCGGTCACCGGGCTTTTTTTTGTTATCATGTAGCCCTTATTAGAAACGGTGATTTGTAAGACTCCGTGTCTAATGTGGAACATATCAGTAACGGTGTAATATAATTACTGTTGCCCATATTAGGGGCAACGGTGAATCAAATCCGTTGCCATTGAGCTCTTCACATCAGTATCGGAAGCGGGGACACTGACCGTTTCTCCGTTTCCGATGAGGTTTTTTGCCCGTTTCCGATGTGTCATTCTGTACTAGTGTTGTCCATATAGCTTTGTGAACTAACCCATGATATATGTGTGTAGAGTATCTTTGTGAGGTTAGGTATCTCTCCATGGAGTTGCATCAAAAGAAATATTTTGTATAGCCCATGGAGGATGACATCAAGTAGTGGTAGTCATCAAGATAATGGTCAAGTGAAGATATTTCTAGAAGAGTCTCTCCCATAGTGAAGTATGTGGGAGCAATTTTCAAGTTTTCACCAAACGGAGCATGTGCTAGCAAGCACGATCAAGAAAGGTGTTCCAGCTTGAGGGAGTCAAGATCGTCATCATCTAGCTCAAGTGGAATGCACAAGGCAAAGTTATGATCTTGATAGGTTTTCTATTTTACCGGTCTCATGCTTTTTGGATACCGGGTTATAGGATCGGTAGTCGTACTATCCAAGATGGGCTCGCAAATGAGTAACTTGATAGCATCTTTGTGGATAGCTCTGTAGTGACCCAGCACACCACTGCATGTTGTAGTGTACAAGTCGTTGACATAATACTCACGAAAGGACCATTCCGTAAATATTACATCCTTCAGAGTAGTACAACAGAAACATAGTCGGTCCAAGGTAACACTATAGGATTACAACACTAATCAATACAAAATCTCGAGAACCTCCTTTACAAACAGAAGTAGGTCTCGTGCAAATGAAACTTCCGAAGACTCAAGTCGAAGCACTAAGCTGGTTACCAGCTCTTCTTCTATCTCCCAATCCACTACTGCTGTTGTCACAGCCCTATCTAACCATCTGGAATATCTTTGTCTGGAGTAGAGCTCCTCCTTCCTATAATTCTTGTCTTCTCCGTAGGCATTATTGGCGTCGTGCCCACTATTGCACTGTTGTCGCCACTCCCTTTTGTCAAAGTAGAGGTTGACTCCTTAAGGCTTCATCAGGTTGATTTGACTCCTTGTTGAAGATTTCACCAACATCGTTATGGATTCCTGTCCTTCCTCTGCTGTCTCCAATAATCTAAGCAGGGGTCAACGGAGGAACGGGTGAGCAACACGAGCGTTACTCAGCAAGTTCATATAACAGGAATAAGGTGTTTTATGCACTAGCTACCATCCATACCAAAAGGTTATGGATGAACATGCATATCTTGTAAAACATTTTTAGGAAAAGATTCATTTTGTCTTCAGAAAACTATGCCCGTCATCCATTCACAGGTGCTAGGGCCTTGAGGAGCCTCCTTTCCTGCAGCGTTCGTCGTTCCTTCCTGGAACGGGGAGTAACATGTCACATTTTTACACTCTGCAGAGGTGCGTTACTTTACCCATAAGAGACCAACGCCTTGTTGCACAACCGGGCGATCTTTCCCGTCCAAACTCTCTTTGGTATGGGGCCCAGTCGTTGATCCAAGCCATTCGCCGTGCTTCTCCAACAACCCCGCATGCCCACCCTTTTGTAGGTCTGTCCTCCCCTATATCTTTTGGTAGACTGTTCCAGACCGAAGTCCTCCCCTATACCAAAAAGATAGACTGTTCCAGACAACCCCTACAATCCATCATAGACCCCAGAAACCGTGGGAATTAAGGGATCCCACCCATGTGCATGTAGTCCCGCAAGATCTACAGCCTACGGAACTGGCAGTCCATTGACATGCGAAAGGGAAAAGATCACAGATGACTTTCCCGTCCCATTCCAAGTCTCATGGTTAACGCTTCATTTACGGCGCAAGAACACTGACGGCATTGGTTATTAAATCCTAGATAATATTTTCCCATGCAAATGGAACCTCCACCAACCACATCATACCATGGTTCCATCTGCCAACCAACAACATATATATATAGCAATTCACATCATTCGAAAATAGGTTTTACTTTTTCATGCAATGATAAACCATAGTATTTTGCATTTACTTTGATAAACATAATCAAGTAGGACATGAGCAAGAGTGAACTTGCCTTTTTGACTGCAAGATTATGCAGCCAAGGTCTTCGATACAATATATACTCCAAAATCTGGAAAGAACATCATTGGTCCGGTAAGGACTAATGTTTGAAGAAGCAATATGCTATTATGCATAAGTATGAGATGCATCGCTCTAAACCCCGTAACTAACTCTCGATGATTGAGGGTTGTTTAAGTTTGGTGATTTCTTTTAGATTTGTTTGATCTTCAAGTTTACTTCACTAGAAAGATGAGTTTAAAACTTTAGCCTTAAAGTACCATATTAAGCATAAGAATAAAGTAGAACAACATCAATAACACTAAATGGTTGTTTTAGGGTTGGTTACATCTTTATGTTTGTAAAGTGCATGTATTGACTCAAATTAATTAAAGAAATTGGTGTAGTATTATTATTTATGAATACTAAAAGAATAACTTTTGAAGAAATAAGTAATGTGAAATTGTGTAATATTATTATCTATGGGGCAAAAAGAATAACTTTTGAAGAACAAATATTGTATACATTTGTTGATATCATACTAGAATGGTACTTATGTCATTTAATTAAATACTACTATTTTCTATTGAGCTTTGTTTCTTTAGGAAGAATGGTTTGTTCTATCTATAGAGTAGAACAAATTGCATTTTTATTTACTTGATAAAGTATTATCAAGTATTAAGAGAAACCACTTATAAAGTTATCTTTTATTAAAGTATCATACTTCAAAGGAAGCAAGTAAAGTAACATCATTTTATGTTTAAATTTCTAGTTTTTAGAGTATTGTCTTCAAGGAATAAATAGAAAATTAAACTAATTATTAAAGATAGTAATAATAAGTGATCATATTTTATTAAGTAGGGATTTCAATTTTATATTATGTAGATCTCTCTTAATAATTATTTTGAAAATTTGAGATTTACATATGTGAAACATTTCAATTGAAATTTAATGCATCCAAAATTAGTATTTCAACTACTTCATTTTTAAATTAACAATGAAATGGTTGTTTCTATTTTTGAAAGATGTGTTTGAGCAATATAAATACCTCAAAAATCATATTTGTTCTTATCACATAAAATAGCACTCTAAGATAATTTTATGTCGTTTTATAAACTTATAAATAGTTCAATTTGGATTTAAATTCCCTAAGGAATTATTTGTGAATTTGTTTGAAGAAAGAAATTAGTGATAAATTAATTGGACTGAATTGTTTATTGGGCCAATGTGTGTTGGGCCTAGTGGCTCACACACGTACATAGGCTGGGACGCTGGGTCGTACACACCACATCCACACATATGCTGAAACTGGAACCCCAGCACGGACGTACACGCACGCACGTATCTCTCTCGATCCCCTTTCTCGTTTCTCTCCCGTTCCCGTCCGGGCGATGCGCCGCCGCCCGGCTGCCCCGGCCGTCGCCGGCCATTCCTGGCGCCGCCGCCGGCTGATGCTGCTCCGGCTCCCTCCTGACTATTGATTCCACGCCGCCGCCGCGCTCGTGCGAGCCCCAGCGACCCCTAATCGCTCCGGCGTCCGCCCGGCGATTCGCCGCTGCTGCTCCTGTTCACTCTCCTCTGCCAACTCACGTGTTCCTCGGCGTTCCCTTTGGTGCTCGAGAGCTTCCTCGACATGGTGATGCCGTTGATGTGGCTCGCCGCAGGTCGATGCCCCGCTGCTGCGGTGCTCCTCGTGCCGCCGTTGCCGTGGTGCTCGTCGGTGTCGTCCTCGCGGTAGCTTCCGCCGTGGTAGCGTGAGCTCTGCCTCGCCACGCCATGGTGTTCGTGCCCGAGCGCTGGAATGCTTTCCCTCTCCTCTCTTCTTCTCACAGAATTCCTCTTGCTCTTGGTTCAGGACATGGTTCAGTTTCGTTCCTAGCTGTTCTGGTGATTAAGCTACTGCTCTAGTTCATCCAAGCGATGAACTGATGCATGTAATTGTGCTAATGGTCTCGGGTTGGTCTCGGATAGTGGACTAACTATAGACATCTTCAGTTTGGCCTCTTGTTGTTTTTGTCAGTTAATTTCAGGGAGGAAATCTGGATGATTTATTTGTGTGATGATATTTGTATAGTGCAAAGTGGCGCTGTACTTGTTATCTTGCGTGATCTGGTAATGTTAAATGCTTGTGCTGCCACTAAATCATTTCATTTACCTGTTAATGACAGTGTAACAAGTGTGTGCTACACTGAATCTTTAGGTTCAGAAATGTGCCTTTGTTAGATGCTATGGTGGTACTCTGTCCTATGCAAGTGTGAAGTAATTTCTGTAGCTAAATGATTTTAGCTACGCATGCTGTGATGCCTCTAGTTGAGTTATACAGAAGCTAGCTAGTAAATTTGGCTTAGGAAATCTTTTTATGCTTTCCTGCTTCTGTTGGTGATCAAAATTGCTCTCGCTCAGCTAATACAGTCCCTTGGTTTACTGGCTTGTGCTTGAGGTGCTCTTCCTTGTGGATTTGTGCCCAGCAATCCTTATGCTGGATCTGTGCTACCAACAGATGTAATTCCTAGCAAGATTTGCTTATATGCCTTTGCTCATATTTGTGGATTTACATCCCCTGCCTATGATGCACAGGCTGAGGCCTTTTCTTTATAAGAACAGATGCTTGCTTGTATTTTTAATTTCCTGTGAGGATCTAGCATAGCACTTCTATGCCTAGATGAGGAAAATATGTCCCAGCCACACTCCTATTTATTCTAGCCAATACTTTTGCTAAAGAATATTGGTAATCACCTTCTGGTATGTGATGGTGTTGGTTGTGTGTGGTTGCTTGTGGATCTGCTACTTGCTTAATCAACAAATCCTGGGGCTCCTCTCCTTGCTCTCCTTGATGTTCTGCTCCTCCAGCTCCAGATGCTATCCTCTAGCTCCTGGCCTTCCCTCCTTGCTCCAGCTTGCTCTTGTCCTTCTATCCCATCTTGTTCTTGCTCTTGGCAATGATCCAGTGGTGAGATGTGTTGGCTTGATGGTTTTGTGATGACCTGTGTGATGTGGATGATGAACTCGAGCTGAGTGCTTGAGTGAGTGAAATGGTTGTGTTTTGCTAGCTGCTACGACTCCTTCCTTGCCCTTATCCCTCCTGTGGTGAAGTTGCTGTGCTGTTGACACCAGAGTAACTACATGGGTGATAGTGCTGCTTGCTTGTGTGCTTCCCCAGGTTCTGTTAACCTGGTGCCACGGCTGGTTTGGTATTATCCCTATGTGATGCATTCTTTTGGCTTGCCAAGTGGATTTATTGCTGCCCAGCCAATGATGTTGCTCTGAGGCTAATTTCTTTGATTAAGAACAGATACTGCACTTAGCCCCTAAATACAACACTCAATGATGTAATTAGCAATGCAACTCATTGCTAAACTGAGAGTAATACAAATTCTAATTCCCCTCTGTATTATTTTCTATTTTGCTTTTCCTTTTGTTTTGCAGGAAACAACTATGGATTAAAGATCAAGAAGAAGAAATACAAGACATTCAGTTTATGAAACAATTTGTAATTTTCTTTTTCTTTGTATTTCCATTTGTTGTAAATAATTTGTAAAGACAATGTAATGTGTGTTAATTCAATAAAATGTTTTATTTGTCTTTAAAAGAATTCATAAGTTGTAATATTTATTGTAAAGATTTGGATTATTCAAATCTCTATTAATTCATTTACCTAATTATTGTTTTTGTTACTTAAATGTTTGAATTTGAATTTACTTTACAAATTCAATTATTTGAATAATCAATTTGAATTCAAATTCCTTCTACAAGCAAATTCCTAAAGGTCATGTAAAAAATTATCAAATTCACCTAATATGATCTAAAGCTTAAATCATAAAGATGATCAAGCTTCGACCACTCCTGAGTTTTTAAAAAAAAATTTATTCAGGATTTTCAAATGCATGCATGCAGATGCACAAATTCCTATTTCTACCCTCCGATAGCTACTAAATGCTGGGATGTTACAAGCTCAAACATTTACATACTTGGCATATCATCTTTCTTGGTTGTTATTTGGTTTTATCCATGTGAGGATTTAGAGCTTGTTTTCATCTCCTTACCAAGCTCTAGTTCATTAAAAACGGATTTCATCTGAATATCTTGTTGTGTTTTTAATGTTGGGAGGTTTTACCTGTTTGTATTTTCTAGAGAGGTCAAACTCTCTTATTGTGGTTTCCTCCTCACATGACGAACTATGATGTTTATATGCATGATCTTGTAGAGCTTATGATTATCTTCGAAACGAGACCTAGATCATCTAAAATGGAGTCCGGATGCCAAAGTTATTGCACTTTTCGTATTGCTATTTCAGTCCAAAACCGGATAATCCAGGGGCGGATTATTTGAATAATCCGGCACCCGCAGATTTTTTTAAGGAATCTTTTCGTGCGAGTATCTGTCTAAACCGGATTTTTGGCCAGATTTTTTGTGGTGGTGGTGGTGGGGGGGGGGGGGGGGGGGGGGTGGGGATAATCCGGCCCTAGTAGCTGCAACGGCTATATTTCGGGGAGGAGCTATAAATACCCCTCCCCTTTTTCAACCTGTAGTCAGCTCAATTTTCCTCTCTCTCTCTCCTGTCATTGTTGACCTTGGAAAGTTTTCCCCTCTCTTAATCCCACCCATGATTCTTGCATATCTTTGAGGGAAAAGTAAGAGGAGATCCAGATCTACATTTCCACCAATCCATCTCTGCTCTAAGTGAGGGGAACTTAGTGGATCTAGATCTTGGAGTTCTTTGTGTTTCTCCTCCTTTGTTCTTCCTCTCTTATTCCCCCATAAGCATTTGTTGTTGTGTTGGAATTTGAGAGTGAAGGATTTGAGCACTTGTGCTCCTGCCATTGCATTTTGTGCATCGGTTTATGCTCTCCACGAGGATTCATGGAAGTGAAAGTTATGAGCTTATTACTCTTGGGTCATTAGACCCTAGACGACTTTGTGGTGATCTTGGGAGCCTCCAATTCAAAAGCATATTACATCCTTACGTAGAGATGATGCAACACACCTTTCTAATACTCGCCCATATTCAAAAGCATATTACAAATTAAAATGAACTTAAACATAATCATAAACATGGAAATCGAATAATAACAACTTTATTGTTGCCTTTACAGCATATTTCCTGATATACTTTGTGTTTGCGGATTTCTCTATTATCTACGGTGCTCAAATGCTTCTTGAGAGAGTGCTTCGATTCCACTGTCATGGTGGTGTATGATGGTGAATGAGGGTATTGCGTGTGTACGACTCGACTGGCATATACGCCACCTTATATACATGGTTGGCATTGGAATTACAAGAGGTGGCATCAGTCACATATACATGAGGGTCCCGAGGATAAAGAAAGCAAAAAGGCCGAGGCCAAAGCTCATTTTTTTTGCATAGAAAGCACCAGGTAATATTTGGTCTAGCTAGATCGTTTAACAATGTGGTGATATTCCCTATTTAATCACACTTACTAAAATTGTTGTAATTTTTGGATCAGCATCCTTTAATTTGATTTGTCGACTCTAGCTTGGTTAGGTGGCGGTGGTGTTGGTGTCGACGACGGTGATGTTGAGCCTCCTGAGCGTCTCGAGCGCGATGAGCTCGTTGGCCCTGTCGGTGGGGTGGTACTCGTCCCAGAACACGTACTTGCTGCGGTCCTTGCAGAGGGTGGAGAGCGGGGTGCAGGTGAGGGTGGGCCTGATCTTGCCCAGCGAGCAGCAGGGCGCGTGGGAGTTGTTGAAGCCGTGCATGTAGGGCCGGTCGATGATGTCCTGGAAGTAGTCGTAGACGTCGCCGAACTGGAACGTCGCGTTGGGCAGCGACGCCGCCAGCTGCTCGATCACCGCCCCGGCCTGCTTGTTGAAGCTCAGGGCCAGCTTGTTGGTGGACTCCTGGCACGCCGTCGACGACCTCTGCAGGATCCGCTGCAGCGGGATGCAGCCCATGGGGCCCAGCCCGAAGAAGGTGAGCCGCCGGGCGCCCAGCTCATGGAGGAGCGTGAGCTGGGCTTTCAGGGTGGTGACCATGTAGCTGACGAAGCTGTCGCCGTTGTAGGACCAGGAGTCGGAGTAGATCGGGAGGAGGTAGTTGTTGATGAAGTCATTGGCGCCCATGGCCACCACGTAGTAGGCTTCGCCGAAGAGCTTGTCAGCCGCAGCCTTCCCGATCTTCTCCCGCATGAACGCCTGCGTCCCCTGGAACAGCTCGATCTGCTTGTACAGCGAGAACCGCTGTATCTGCAACAATGCATGCAACCACAGCTATTAGATGATTTTCAACAGAACGTGCTTAGGCTTGTGCTTGAGAAGTGAACTGGTTGATGGATGTCTTACGAAGAGGGAGGATGTCTCATTGAGGATGCCGCCACCGCCGGACGCGTAGTTAAGGCCGCTCTGGGCGATGACGGTCTCGTCGACTGAGGGGTCCAGGAACGCAGGGGGCCGCGGGAGGCCCATCTTGTCGCCAATGATGTCGGCGACGGTGCGGCCGTTGCAGAACCTGCCGTTGGGCATGCCGCTGCCGAAGTCGATGCCGTACCACGGCAGCGCCGCGCGGGCGAGGCTCTTGGTCAGGTAGTTGTTGTTGCCGACGTCCGACAGTGAGTCGCCGAAGATGAACTGCACCACGTCCCCATGGGCGAGGCCGAGGAGCAGGGCCAGTGCCAGCGCAACGGCTAGCGACTTCCTCCCGGAACCCATCTCTCTGCAAACACGCACTTCAGGTTCCTTGGTGTTCTGTCTCGGGGAAGACGATCGTTCGATTACTACTTGTGGCGGTTAAACTCTGAATGGACTTGATTTGGATATATAGATGGGGATGGACTGCAGTGCTGCTGTGTTCCGAAGGGGAGGGGGTTGGGGATTGGATGCACCTACCAACCCTGCGAAAGCGTGGGAAGGGAAACTTTGAGCGAGCTTCATTTGGTGCGTGGCAAGTGGAGGAGTTGGCCTAATTAACATGGTCGTTTACTGATGTCGCCGATGTCAGCCGGCGGCAGGTTATCCTCCTTGCATACAAAATCAAGAGCCGTTTACTCTCACTGACGATCTTATTTTCATTCTGCCCATACGGCTCACGCTCGCTTCCATAGACGTCGCTGCGCTCAAGGCCCCACCTGCAGGCTGAGCTATATGAAACGGTTGATTGCGTCTGATGAGAGAAAATTATCCACATCTATATATTGTTCGTTTGCAGGGACGTCTCCAGAAATTTGGAGCCCCGGGCGAAGTACAAAATGAGGCCCTAAATTTTGAAAAAGTATATAGCTACATCGTCACATTACTGCGTTGCACAATATAGAAAACAACAACAACAATCTTTAATCTAAAAAAATTACATAAACAACCTATTAATGAACTGATTGGTCTGAATATAGACTTATTACTTGTTATTAAGTTTTGCACATTTCGGTTTTCCGACTTCCGTAGTGGCGTGATTAGGATTTGTAATTTTGAGAATTTCCGAATCGGTAAAGGTTGTCACTAATAGCGTGATTCCATGAAAACCGTGATGGCTTTGCGTACGGGAGATGGGAATCAGAAGGGGGTCGGCCGTAGGCATCACCGGCAAACTCAAGTGAGGGATAGTCGGCAACTGACGGATCGGCCAAACGATGGAAGTTGTGACGGGATCGCAAAGTCGGTCGGGGCCTTGGGATCCAAGTCTCGTGCGTGCCATGGAGAAATCATCATACTGGCGTAGTGGTCGCTATCAATCCTGATCAGGCCTGAAAGCGAAATCCTATTTGCCACCTTTAGCGGCACGGATATCTGGGGCCAAGCACCCCCGTTGCTGAGCGACGCTCCATTTTTGTGTTTAGATTTTCAATTTATTTCTATCTTTTTTTGTTTTTGTTTTCTTCTCCTTTCCTTTTTCTTTTCTTTAGTTTTTCGTTTTACTTTATTTTTTAGGATTATGAAATATTCATATTTTGAAAAATTATTCAAATTTCAAATATTCATATTTTAAAATGTACATATTTAAAAAATGTTCAGTATTTGAAAAGTAATTATATTTTAAAAAATCAAATTAGAAAAACATATTTGGAAATGTTTCCAAATTTAAAAATATTCAGATAAAACAGATTTTGAAAACGAAAAATGGAAAGAAACAACCAAATAAAAAACTGAAAAAAGCAAAATTAAAAAAGATAAATATCTCATGGATCGCGACCAAACTCCCCCCCCCGCCTCTACAGCACGCTTAAAGCGGCATGTAGGAGGTGTGCACGCGGCTGGGTCCACGTGAGCAGCACTGATTGTCGGATTTGCTCGACAAAACCAATATATCGCCCGCACACGACGCTAGAGCGTCACTTGAAGGGAGGAGCGGGTGGGCCGGCCCATCATGTTTTTTCTTTCTTTTTCTTCTCTGATTTTTCATTTTCGTTCTCTGTTTTCCTTTTTTTCGTTTTTGTTTCATTTTCTACATTTTCTTTTTCTTTCAAAAAAATCCAAATTTAAAATTCATATTTCAAAATTGTTCAAATCCAAAATATGTTCAGCTTTTCGGAAATTCTGAAAATGAATTTTCGAATTCGAAAATCGTTCAATCCAAAATTTGTTCATATTTAAAAAAAACAAATACAAAAATTGTTCAAATAAAAAATTGTTCATATTCGAAAATTGTTCAAATTCGAAAATTGTTCAAATAAAAAATCATATTTCAAAATTATTCAAATTCAAAAATTGTTCCAATAATTTTTTGTTCAGATTTAAAAATTGTTCATCTTTTTTTTTTGAAATTTTCGAATTCAAAAATCGTAAAATAAAAGAAAATCATATTTCAAAATTGTTCAAATTGAATTTTTTTAAATAAAAATTTGTTCAGATTTAAAATTGTTCAAATTTGAATTTTTTCAATATCCCAAACTTTTTTCAAAATTTCAACAATTGTCAAATCCGAACAATTTTCAAATCTGAAATTTTTTGACATTTGATTTTTTTAAATTTTGAACAATTTTCATACTCAAACAATTTTCAAAATCTGAAACTTTTTTCGAAATCTGAATAGTTTTGATAAAATAAAAAATAAAGAAACATAAAATAAACTAAGAAAAAATGAAAATCGAAAAAAAAAACGTAGAAACGGGCCGGCCGTCGCCTGCGGGCGATATACTTCCCCTCTCGATTTGCTCCCATAAGACTTAAGCCTATACGTACAGTACAAAGAAAATGGAATGGATTTCAAGGCCCAAACTTATGGGTCCCTAGGCCATCGCACAACTCACATGCCTCTATCGACGGGCTGTTCCTTTGCAACCTATCAGAATATCTCACTCGAGGAGGTTAGTGACCAGCTTAATGCCAATGATTTCTATGGTCTCTTCCATTTGACTTTGTCCATGATTGCATTTCAGCAATGTGATGAGATTTCTGTAATTCTTCGAGGCCGAGATAATACACAGGAAAAAGGTTCATGGCATTTCCGTGGAGATAAGACTATTACTCTAGTAAAGAGTATATGATGTTTAATCACCTTATGAATTAGCTCCCATTCGCGCGAGGTGGATTTGGAAATCTTGAGTTCTGTCAGAACATAATTTCTTTGGGACATATTAAATACCAAAGCCTAATAGACCAGTTTTTTTGTGTGGAAACCTCAAATTGTGTGCTTTCACTTCTTTGCACTCATGACATCGTGAAACTCTGTTGCACCTTTTCTTTACGTGTTACTTCAGTAAGACTTTTTGGTGGAGACTCGATTTTTTTTAACAAAAAGCTTTGAACATTTGTAGATAGGCTGGTTTAGGCAACGCCTAAGCACATTGCTGCACAGATCTCTTTGTATGTGGTAAACCTGCAATGATGAAGCAGATGTAGCTTCAAACAAACCTGGCCAATGACGCTCTTGCATTCCAATGAAGCAGTGGATGATCATCCGCGTTGCTGGCGTTTTCGCGAGGATTTGGTTGTCTGCTAGGAAGGTTGGTATGTCGAAGCAAAAGATTTGTGCAATTGTTGCTGCCAGGAGAAGAGCCAGTGCCTCTACTTGGAAAATTGTAGAATCAAGTGCCTATATCATGATGCGTCACCCCCAAACATGGTCATCTCGGATTAAGATTCCAATTCCTCTCTCTTCCTTCCAGTTCTGGGACTTTCCTACAGTTCTAAGACACATCTGCAAACAATACACTTCCTTCAAAAGATCTAACAGATGTGATTGTGGAGCCATGTGTTGGAGCTGTCATAGGGACCGTTGCCATCTGCATCTGCTTATTTTTGTTCACCTACACATAAAGAGAAGTGGTATCACATAATTCAAGGTTGTTCTTTTATGGGTTAAGCATTTATATTGAGTTGATAGGGCTCTCAACTTCTTCTTTGAAAAAGTATGTCATACCTGGACTTCAGATACACCACGTAAACGTAAGAATATTTGACATAGATGAATAAGGATAATTCATATTAAGTAATGTTAGAATTATTTTAGTTAATGTGGTGTAGTTCTCGATAATGTATTTCGTTCGTATGTACCAGGGATCAATAAAAAAGCAGATTTTACGAAGGGGGCATGCAAAAAATGGTGCCCTCATATTCTTGCATCCAACACCTGCAAAAAACGTTGTCAGTATGTTTTAAAAAATACCCTACTCTTACTCATGTTGGTAATGCCTTCGAAGAAAGCACCAGACAAAATTAACTTTGACTCTTGGGATAATCTCTTTGGTTTTCCATACCTAGTTGAGGAGCTAAATTTTATCTGGAGGGGGTGGCGTAGGATGCTCTTCTTGTCTTTCCTCATAAAGTACCTATAGAGAAGCTTTATATGCATATTTGGCTTTGCACTAGCCATTTTGTGTTAGTTTCAATCAAAGGATGTTATGGTCATCAACATTAATAATTTGGTTTGCTTAATGGTGCGCGACCATAGTCGGAGTGAACAAAAAGTTTATGATATTGCCCTGGGTGAGTTGGAAGGATACATGGGCTTTCAGGGTGGTTGGATTTTGAGGATGGAAGCCCAAAAGGTAGATTTTGGAACATTTGGATTGGGTCACGAAATAGAGCGTGAGAAGTATTTGGCCTGTAAAATTAGGTGGATATGATCATGAGGGTTTTGGGGCAATACGTCAAGCTGGCATCAGAATTAGACTTTGGTTCACAACTTGCAAGTTCCTGATACCAAGCCACCCTCCTTTTTTCAGCACAAATGTCCTTCCAGGCTATGAGACAAAGTCAACGAGTGGTGGATTCCTCTCTCACTCCAATCCACCAAAAAGTTCTGGTTACGGTCGTGATCTTGGCAATGAACTTCTGGAGAAAAGAATGTTTGACATGTAATAAACATGAATGGATGGGAAAACCTATTTTATTAGCTCCAACCATGTAGCACAAGAAAGCTTATCTGCTTTGTAAGTACTGAGGTTTGACTTGAATTTTTCCAAGACAAAATTGTATGTCGAGGCTCTATCCTTTGCCACGAGAATGAGCTGATGCCCAAGGTTGATGAAAGAAGCATCCACTTCTTGGAAAGGGAAAAATGCATTAGATGAGACTTAGTTTGGATTGGATAACTGATCTGGAGCTTCTGAAGATGCTAATTGATGGAAGGCAAGGTATAAGATGAGTTGCTTTAAAATAAAATGCAGACTGTGGAGCATTTGTTATCACAACATAATTATTTTTTATGAACGATGAACAAAATGTGTACCAACAACATTGTCTTAGGTTTTTTCAGGGAAACTTTGCCCTTGTTATGCAGAGAAAAAAAACCTAGTCTCAAGGAAGGCACGACTCAATGCATTGGCACCTTGTAATTTTTTTGTTACGAACTTGGCTCCATCGTACATATCACCCATTTACAAATTGAAATGTATGTTGAGTGTTACCCTTTTTTGTGAGAATAGCTCGCCACCATTGCTACACATTAGAGCCTTTAAATATCTAGAAACTTATTAAAATCTGGAAATCAGTATATTCACAAAAGTACATGACCTACTTCATTTTATACATTCTTTTACTAGATGACCTTGAAACACGGGTTAGTCACCAGATGTGTTTTTGAGTGATTTCTCCTTGTAGACCATGACAAACCGTGTTTGCATAGCGCATCATCTAACATTTTGCAAGTTAACAATATACATTTGTAAATATTATTGGGTTTACGCAATATACCAAATTAATGTGTGCGTTCAAAATCTTGAATGTAAATGATCAATATACTTTCTCACATTTATAGATTGTTATTTAAAAGATCATCTAGAAGATAGAAAGAAACAAAAAGATTCGTTGTCGACGATTGATCTTCCAACTGTCACACAACAAGTCAAAATAGCGTGTGCAATCCCGTGATGAAACTAAGATATGGTTCGGTTCTGATAACAATTAATTGATCGATTACAGAGATAAGTGTGCATTTGAGCAAGATATATCATTGTGTGCATTTGAGCAAGATATATCATTCATACAAAGCTGCATTGATGGCCACTCGCAACCAAACCCGCTTATACTTGATATAATCATGTGTGCCATAATTAGGGATGGTTGTGGTGAAAACGATTGAGTATTTGCACTATAAAACACATAGGTTTCGGTATCGTCGCCAGAAAAATTATGATGTCAATCTTAATAGTCTTTAATGTATTTGGAATGATCATGTGTATATATTATGTGTTGATAAATTGATATGCACACTATGTTATACTTGAACCTGTATAGTATGGATATACCGTGAATGTAGAGGTTATTGATATATTTAAGTAACGAAGTCGAAATGCCAATTATGTTCGTAATGACATTTCTAGATGTTATAGCATGGCACCGTACGAATATATATGGGTGGAAAACTAATTAATTTCACAAAAGAAGTTTTTATAGGATATTAAGTTTCAAGTCTCGATTGGTCAAATATATTTGTGTAGATCGATACTATATCCCTATCAATTATGGTAATTAATTAACTATATCAAGACAGTTGGATATGCATCATTTGTGCTATAAATACGTTGCCCACACCCTCGTCCTCTTTGTACATCAAAGCTCATACTTCTTCTAGCTTGTAGCATCAAACTGTCGCTAGGATACCATGAATTTTATGGTCAAGAAGGAATGGACCTCCTCTGGGATAGATGGGGGAAGTTCAATCATCACTGTTTCAGTGGATTCAGCTACAACTACAATGGTGCAAACCTCAACGGTAACAACAAGCAAGACATCATGGCTGAGCCCCGCTCATGGTTCCCTTTAAAGACCATGCATGAGGTAATAGACTTATACTGGTTGATCTCCTAGTGTAGATTGCTATGACAAGATATCATGAGAGTGAGTATAGTGATACCATAATTAGCACATGGGACACATGTACTGTAGATGTGGCCGTGTGAATCGGAACTTGGGGGTATCATAGGAGTAGGAGATCTTTACAATGTTAATGATCTTGTCCATTGTAGGGTACGTGCCCATAAAGGTGGAGGAAGGGTTGGAAGTGTTGGAGAAGAACAAGGTGGAGGTGTTGAACAAGATGTCCATCCATCAACCGGTAGTTGCACCACGCCCAAGAATGTTTTGGACTGAGGATGAACATAGGTTATTGATTTACCATCATTCCTAATTTGTTGAAGATTTATTATATATGTTTGGTTTACACTTTCCTTGTGACATATTAGGCGTATTTAAAAACACGGTATAATAATTAATCATTATGTGGGAATTAGTTTTCATGAGTCATGAAGGTTAATTTAGCCTTTATTGACACTATATTTTACCAGTATATAAATGGAATTCAGTTCACACTTACTGTTAAAATAATAATCCCTAAAAGTCGAGTCCATTGTTGTTTTGTGTATTCTCACCTTTAATGTAAGGGCATTAATTTGACATCACCATATAATCTTCCGCTAAATAGCCTTAAAATTGTTGCATGTGCCTTGCAAAGTTAATACCAGTGTCACATGTCCACATACCTTAAATGGTTAACATGCAAATGTCATAATCACCTTAAGATCATAAGTGCAATTATGCTATGGTTAATTATCAAATATCCGTATGAACATAGTATTATTGAATGTTTATGGATGTTTTCTCCATTGCTGCCTGGGCAAATTGGAAAGAGAGAAACAACTTGTGTTTCAATGTTTATTCACATATACTGTCATTTGATAACATATCTTGTGCACTAGAATCAACAAAAGGACACACATGTTGCTAAAATTACATGGAATTTCAATTAAGTTTTAAATGTTCTATATAATTTTCAAGCCTTAGACAATTCCATTTACTAGTTTCAAAAAAATTATAGGGAAACATAATTTCTTCCATATGCAAGAGAAACTTATCAAATAACCATTCAATAGTTTTTCAAATACAATTAACCTAACTAGTTTATCTGGAACCTGCTTATTCTAGGCTCTTTCTTCGCGGGTTGAGTATTTGTGGCCGTGGGAAATGGAAGAGCATATCCAAGTACTTTGTCACCACTAGGACTCCATCACAAGTTTCAAGCCACGCACAAAAGTACTTCAAGAGGATCGAAGGCAAAGGGCCGAGAAGGCAACGCTATAGCATCAATGATTTAAAGCTTGACAACGCCACCTCATGTACAATGGAGAATAACTCCGAGTTCCTCGCAAGATGTCATCTTCAGTGATGCTAATGACCACAACCCAAGCATCCTGCAAAATCCGTCGGGCTCGTTCGTCAGCATGAACCACATTTCTCAATTTTAGTTTCCTTTCTCGTGAACCTCTGTCTCCAAATAAATCTTTATCGGCGATTGCTCAACTAGTGTGTTTGGAGAGTCAATATTTCTATTATTTAATAATAATGTTTGGACATTACAATAAAACAGATATGAACTCAACACCAATATAAATCCATGTATGATTATGATACATCTTCAAGTACTTCACTACTTTCTACATACATTACAACCACAACATGTCACCTTAATTTAGTAGCAGAAGATTTTATCGATATGGTAGAACTGATTTTATCATGCTAGTTCAAACAAAGAGATGGGTAGCACATACATGCTGACCAGCAAAGCCATCACCGCAACGTTTTTCATCGTCATCCATGTTGGCGAAGTGAACGTATTTGTACACCGGCGTAGAGAAAGTAGTCGAACAAAAGCAATCGTCCCTTTGTGTACAGCCCTCGCCAACACAAAACATTTCTTGTGTTGCCGAGGGACATACCTAAAATTTCTCATGGATGAATTTCTACTCGCCAACATAAGAAATGTTTTCTTGTATCTAAATAAATGCACGTACTTGTAAAATAAAAAATGGAAACAAAAGAGACGAACAGAAGAAAGAAACAGAAAAAATCAGTGGAAAAGCAAAAAAAAAAAAAAACAACGGGCCTTGCCGAATCCTGGCCCACCATCGAGGCACTTTAAGGGGAGGTTGTGATCGTAAACCCGGTGCGAACACTTGTCGGGCTAATCTGATGCCGGGAACTCAACCACGGTGCTTCGACCCCAGCCTGCATCAGAAAAGCAAAGCAGGGCCCTCCACTCCCCAGCAATGGGACAAAAACTCGGAGAAATTGTTTGGGGTTTCTCGCGTACGCATGCGGTGGAGAGCGCGCATGCACAAACCAACGAAACCATACAGCCGAGCTCCAGGCGCAAGTACTACAATCATCCAACAGTTCACCACCGCTCGGTCCGCTCCGTCTTCACGCTTGGATCGGACGGCGCCGCGGCTCGATTCCTTCCCGGACACGGCCTTCCGACAGCTGCCAAACGGACGCTTCTCCCCTGACAACCTCTGGCACGGCACACGTCACCGTGCCCCGTTTTCCAGGTGATCAGCGCAGGCCGATCGAAACCCACCACGCCATCCAGGGCCGTTCGTACGTATCCCGCGCGCCACCCTCGTGCCGCCGTCGTCGTCGTCCTCTCCGCCAGCCACCCCACCATTTCCTTGGCCCAGCACTCCCACACACTCCGCTCCGCTCCACTACACTGCATTACCACTGCGACTGCGCTCCGATCCTGCTGCCCGCCATGTCGTCGGCGGTCACCTCCCCCGCCTCCTTCCTCGCGCTCGCGTCCGCGTCCTCGGGCAGACGCAGGCGGGCCAGGGCGACCGCCCCGCCGCCGCCCCTCCACACCAACCGGTGGGTGGCGCTGCGCTGCCCGCCGTCGACACAGCGCACTGTGCGCGCGGAGGCCGGGAGGGGCGAGGACGCCGCGTCCCGCGAGCGACGCGCCGCCGCCGGCGCCGCGGGCAAGGTACGTAGTTGCGACTCGTTACGCGCACGCCTGCCTCGAGATCGTCGCCTTCCGTAGGTTCCGCTTTGGTTTAACGTTTACGAACTACGACCGCGCGCGCGCGCGCGTGTGCTGTGCCGTGCAGGTCGCCAAACGGAGGGATCCGGCCGTCCTGACAGTCGATCGCTACGGCTCCGACGACGCGGAGAAAGGTGTCGTCGAGCCACCGCCCGCACCACCGAGCCAGCTGAACGGCGTGCTGGTGAACGGTGAAAACAAATCTAGTATGGCCGCGTCGCCGGGAGCACCGAGGCAGGACGCGCCGCCCCGTCTGCCGAGCCAGGCCACCAGGATCAAGGCGCCGGAGCCCGTCGTCCCAGCCGAGAACACGCCGCCGCCGTCATCCGACCCAAACTTCGTGCCATCGCCTCCAGCTCCCGCGAAGTCGTCCAACACGTTCAGGTTCAGCGATGTGGAATCTGCAGAGAAGATGGGCGCAGGCATCCGCAGTTCGAAGCCAGAGACTCTCTCGCCCCCAGCTGCCCCCGCCGTAGAAGATCTATGGGATTTCAAGAAGTACATCGGTTTCGAGGAGCCGGCGGAGGTGAAGGACGACGGCTGGGCTGTCGCGGACGGTGCAGGCTCCTCTGAAGATCACCAGAATCACGATGCCGGGCCGTTGGCTGGGGAGAATGTCATGAACGTCATCGTGGTGTCTGCTGAATGTTCTCCCTGGTGCAAAACAGGCATGTGCATTATATATAACTCTCTTCAGTCTCTGCTTTTGTTTGTACATGTTTTCTTGAATTACTCGTAAGAACATCCATTAATTGTGTCGCATAGGTGGTCTTGGAGATGTTGCTGGTGCTTTGCCCAAGGCTTTGGCAAAGAGAGGGCATCGTGTTATGGGACTGTCACTCTGTCCTGTAGAGTCCATATGTTAATTTGTATATTTTGGTCACAACAAATAGTATTCAATATTATTAGGTGAAGTAGACTGAAACTGAAACTGTTGCACTGTTAAGAGTAATCAAAGTTACCTTCTAATAAAACAATCAAGAAAGTCTGAGACTCTTAAGATGAAGAAATACATGTATACTAGTTAGCAATTCCCTTTTCTTAATCCTAGACAGTAAAAGGGAGCATGGATCATGTGGAATTCTCATTCCTGATTTTATTCAAATGATCTTACCTCCCAGAAAATAAAATTAATATTACCACCATAACTGTATTCGGACCGCCTGATGAACATATTGGTTCGTTTTCTTTGTGGGATTTTCCCTTTTTTTCACATTAATATGGGAATTTCCTCCTCTATGGAAGAGGTAAATTACTTCGTTAGACTACATATATTATTCCGAATCTACAATCATAGACTCTTAGCTAGAATTTGTCAACCTGGAGTCTTTAAGCTTGCTGATACTTGAGAAAAGCTCCTTTCTATATCGTAGGTTGTCGTACCAAGGTATGGTGACTATGAGGAAGCCTATGATCTCGGGATCCGAAAATACTACAAGGCTGCTGGACAGGTATGCAAATAATATATAGGGAGCTGAAATTTGAATGCTGAATGTCATATTAAAATCTATTTTAAGTGGTTTTTGTTTTGGCCTCCAGGATTTGGAAGTGAATTATTTCCATGCATATATCGACGGAGTCGATTTCGTGTTTATTGACGCTCCTCTCTTCCGACACCGTCAGGATGACATATATGGAGGCAGCAGACAGGTGAATCTTATGTGGCTGGTGTTTGATTGCATTGATAAATAAGAACAGGATAAGGCCTACTGACAGACATATCCTTTACATATTTTCTTTCAGGAAATTATGAAGCGCATGATTTTGTTCTGCAAGGTTGCGGTCGAGGTATCTCCAATTCCATTGACAACCAATTATCACTGTGCATTTACGTGTATGGTATTTCACACAGATTCATAATATCTTGTGAACTCTATACAATGAAATCTGGACACGCTGAATGCACATTCGGACAGAGTTTGTGCTTTAACTTTGGATCTCATCTGTTGCACTGATGAACAATGCTGATAATCCTCGTTACTACATGCTTCGTTAGAAGTTCCCTTCCACCTTGATATTATTCTGTTAGATAGGTTATTGTTCACTCTATGATACTGAAAATAGCTACTCCACTTCCACCTGCCATACGACAATATTCAGTTATTTACTCCTAATTTATACAATGTAGAAATTTTTCGCATTTGGCATATCATACTTAAGATAAGAATACTAGACCATCTTTTCTATTCAACCATGAATTACAGGTTCCTTGGCATGTTCCATGCGGCGGTGCCCCTTATGGTGATGGAAATCTGGTGTTCATTGCAAATGATTGGCACACGGCACTCCTGCCTGTCTATCTGAAGGCATATTACAGGGACCATGGCTTGATGCAGTACGCTCGCTCCGTTCTGGTGATACATAACATCGCTCACCAGGTTCTTTTCTCCTTGTCTTTGTTTTTCTCTACTATTACATTGATCGATAAACTAAATGTGTTGTGTAATTACATATGGTTCTCATTTTGAATGAAATTGCAACGAAATTTCTGAAAATCCCGTCATTTCACTAGATACTGAAATAATTGCCTTTCGGTCAAAATGTTTCAGACATTATAGTAGTACACAAAATTGAAACAGATTTTAAACAAAATTGCCACGATGCTGGTTTCATTATTGAATCTGGGACTGTGCTCCTTTCATCGAAAAAAAATAAAATTGTCAAAAATATTTGGCTGGCTTTCTATCAAATTCATGTAAACATTTCTGTCCTTTGGGCTTTGGCTGAAAAGAAAACCAAAATCACTGAAATTAAAACTAAGTGAAATTCAGTGATTTCGTCTATGACCGAAATACTTCTGAAACCAAAATTCAAAACCATATAGAATGTGGCTTATGAACGTTATGTAGCAAAAACAATTCGAGGAAAAGGAGCCAAAGGCCCCCAATTTCAATTAAGAAATTGGACAGCGTCCAAAAAGGATCAGGTTATGTAGCAATTGGCATGCTTAATTCTCTACTCCCGTTAATTCTGGCTTTCCTTCATACTTATTTCACAACCGGGCTAATTTTGGTTTCTTGATGCTGTATGTAGGGCCGTGGACCTGTAGCTGAATTCCCGTACACCGATTTGCCTGAACACTACCTGGAACACTTCAAACTGTACGACCCCGTTGGTGGTGAACACGCCAACTACTTCGCCGCCGGCGTAAAAATGGCAGACCAGGTTGTCGCTGTCAGCCGCGGATACCTGTGGGAGCTAAAGACGGTGGAGGGCGGCTGGGGGCTTCACGACATCATACGCCAGAATGACCCGAAGATACACGGGATCGTGAACGGCATCGACAACAAGGAGTGGAACCCTGAGGTGGACGTGCACCTGCAGTCGGACGGCTACACCAACTACTCCCTCAGCACGCTGGACGCTGGCAAGCGGCAGTGCAAGGAGGCCCTGCAGCGGGAGCTGGGCCTGGAGGTCCGTGGCGACGTGCCTCTCATCGGGTTCATCGGGCGGCTGGACGGGCAGAAGGGCGTGGAGATCATCGCGGACGCGATGCCATGGATCGTGAGCCAGGACGTGCAGCTGGTGATGCTGGGCACCGGGCGCGACGACCTGGAGCGCATGCTGCGCCACTTCGAGTGGCAGCACAACGACAAGGTGCGTGGGTGGGTCGGGTTCTCCGTGCCGCTGGCGCACCGGATCACGGCGGGCGCGGACGTGCTCGTCATGCCCTCCCGGTTCGAGCCGTGCGGCCTCAACCAGCTCTACGCCATGGCCTACGGCACCATCCCCGTCGTGCACGCCGTCGGCGGGCTGAGGGACACCGTGTCGCCATTCGACCCCTTCGGCGACTCCGGCCTCGGGTGGACCTTCGACCGCGCCGAGGCGCAGAAGCTCATCGAGGCGCTCGGCCACTGCCTCCGCACGTACCGGAACTACAGGGACAGCTGGAGGGGTCTCCAGGAGCGTGGCATGTCGCAGGACTTCAGCTGGGAACACGCCGCCAAGCTCTATGAGGACGTCCTCGTCAAGGCCAAGTACCAGTGGTGAAGATCGTGCCATCCTTGACGATGGAAGCGCTGGCATCCGCGAGGTGTAGTGACCTGACGTGTGTGGTTGAGACGCTAATCCCGATTTGGTTCCTAGCAGAGTAGAGTGGAGGTAGATAAGCGTTCATTGATGCAGCTGGTATATGGGATGTCAACTTGATATTGTAATTTGCTATGTTGTGTGTGCATTGTTACAATGTTGTTCTTGTTTGTTACAATGAGTGAAGGTATGAGAATCAAAACACCAATGCTCGTAATGTTCTGTTCCAGGAGAACAGGAACCAAGTAACTGATTTAGACAGCATTTTCGTTGCCTGTGGTGATGTAATGTTGATAATTTCATCTTCAACTAGCAAAGGCCATGGGAAGTTGCCACTCTCATTGTGGGCGACGCTGTTAATGTAGTGGTTTCTTTGTTATAGGGCTAATGTGGAGATGTTATAAGGTGATCCTAGTGGCAGCCAAATTGAATGCGGTGGTATGCTAAAAACCAATGTATGTATCTAAGTATCGGATGCGTTTTCTTACGGTTGTCATCCAGGTTGAGCGTTGGTTCCCAAGTTATGGAGCCACTGGGAAACTTGATGTTGCTTGGTTTCAGGTTAGAGCTAGACAGTCCTCTTGATAATAGGAAGCGCCTACTTCTTCCTTTGTAGGTGGTAGGGTAGACATGACTATCTATTGACAGGCCTGGTCTCAACAATGTGGATTATGTGTGCATCCAAGATATATATTTAGTTCCTCCACTTGTTGCAAATAATATTTTAAAAGATATTATTTAAAAAAAATGCTCTAGTACTGTATGTACCTGGGAGAGTGGGAGGTTGATAAAGAGAGAGCTAGCTTTGCCTGTCCAATAGTGCAACACGAGCCACACGCCGGGAAGTATCCAACTGAGAAGCTCCCGTGGTCGCCACCAGACACAGGCCCCTTCTTTTCAGCTTATTTTCCAGATTCTCCCAGAAGCTATCCTCCATCAGCTTCTCCCAGAATCTCGTTTTTAAAATTTGTTTAAACTTCTAAATTTGTTTTCCCAATACTTATTTAGAAGTTTAAACAAATTTAAGCCTCGACGTCCACGCCCACCTCGTTTTGTCCTCCTTCCCTCGGCCACGAGTGCGACCTCTGACTTTGCACAGGCCACGGCGCACGCGCGTCGGGGTATCAGAATGACGGCTGGGCTCCCCATAGATTTAGGACCCACCGTCAGCAGCCGTGTCTACTTGGTGCCATAGTGCGGCCGATGTCTCTCACTGACTACCGAACCGGGAGAGCGAGGACCCCACATGTCATGGTGATACCGGGACGGGAGCCTCCTCTCCTCGGGAACTCCACTCGTCCTATAGGCGAGGGCCAAAAAGGCACGCGGCACAGGGAAAAGCCGAGGCGCCAGTCAGTGCCTCAGTGGGCATGGCCGGTGCGGCGGGGCCCGCCTCCGCAGCGGCGGAGTGGCTCGACGGGTCTCTTCTGCTGCTGCTGCGCCGGTGGCGCGCCGGCGGCGAGGCGCTAGGGAGCGCGTGGGACTGGGACGCGGTGCGCGCGGGGGCCGTGGCGCCGGCGCTCGCGGCGGCGTCGGGCGCGTGCGTCGCCATGTCGGCCATGCTGCTCGCCGAGGCCGTGTTCATGGCCGCCGCCAGCCTCGCCGCGCGCCGCCCCGAGCGGCGGTACCGGGCGGACCCATTCGGCGCCGAGGACGAGGACGAGGAGCGCGGCCTCCTCCTCGGCGGCTACCCCATGGTGCTCGTCCAAATCCCCATGTACAACGAGCGGGAGGCAGTGGCGGAGGACGGAAAAAAAATGAGGTGGGGCGAACTCTAAAGGAAAGAAAACAATGGTGCAAGAAAATTGAAATTGTCTACACGCATCAATCCTTCATATTACATGAACCATAATCATTTGGTACAATTGTAACAACACCATATTTAAATCAAAATAAAATCAACAAACGTACCAATAAACTTCAATGTCTTCTAGAAGCCCCAGGCAATGGTAAAGCTCTACCCGCCTTCTGAAAATCCTCCTTAATTTCTTGAAGATCAATGCTTTTAAATATCTCTCGCTCGATGTAGACCACCATTAAATCATTAAGCCAACCATCGGACATCTTGTTGCGCAACTCGGTCTTGATGATTTTCATAGCTGAGAATGCCCTTTCAACTGTTGCAGTTGCCACCGGTAAAAGCAATGCCAACTCAATGAGACGGTAAACTGTAGGAAACATGATGTGCCTTTCAAGTTCAACCATCTTTTTAGCTAGGCTTACAATATCAAGACAACCTCTGAAATCATTAATTCTCCTCATATGTATAATAAAAAGATCAAGAGAATCTCGTATATGCTCACGCTCATAATCAGAAAAATCATCATGATAAATTTCTGTAAGCCGAGCAAGTTTATCCACATTGAACCTAGCAAATGAGTTTGTTGGATCAAGACAAGAGAAGTTCTGAACAACCTCTGTAGATGCCTCATTAAAGCGATGATCAAACTCGGTGATAATAGAGTCTATGGCAGCATAGAAGGTGTCAACACGATAAAAGTGATCAGTGGTAACCTGGAAATGTCCCCCTTTTCTTGTTCTACCCCATTTTGTTACCATCGTATCCATACTTGGGATCACAATGTCATTTTCAACGCAAAATGACTTGACTTCTTCCAAGAGTGACTCCCAACCATCATTCCTCCAATTGAGCAAACGTGTTCTAACATCCATAACCAAAGACAGTGCCTGAAAGGATATTAGAAATTTAGATCAACAAAATATACATATCAAAAGTAGATTGGTCGAACATTATGCATTGCATACCTGAACAATATTTTGATCCTTGTTTTGTAATAGAAGAGATACATCATTTGTCATACGAAGTAGTTTTATCATCATCTTCATGATGAACACAAAGTTAAAACTCTCCATTTTATGCACATAACCTCCCGCCTTACATGGAACACGGGCGTCATCATCGACAATGCCCAAAACTTCTATCACAGCATCCCATGTTGATTCAATACGACATAAAGTTTTGTAGTGAGTACCCCATCTTGTATCTCCAGGTCGGCACAAGTGAGTTTCTTGATTCTGTCCTCTTCCCGTGTCTACCTCACCTGTCATAATCTTAGCTAAAAGGAGCTCTTTGTGCCTCTCAAGTAATATATCCATTCTCTTGCAAGATGAACTACACAGATTGGCAATCATGGAGGCATCATCAAAGAAATCTTCAAGACCTTTGCAACTTCTTGATAGAGCAACAACTATCAATTGCAACTGGTGGGCAAAGCAATGAACATAGAAAGCATATGGGTTTTCATCACGGATTAACTTTTGAAGGCCATTAAATTCTCCTCTCATATTAGATGCTCCATCATACCCTTGCCCTCGTAGTCTTGAAATAAGTAGACCGTGTTTATCAAAGATCTCTATAAGTGATTTCTTTAGAGCTCGAGATGATGTGTTCGGGACATGTTGAATACCCAAAATTCTTTCAACAAGAACTCCACTCTTGCTCACGTACCTAAAAAGGATACAACAGGATACAATAAGTTGAGCACACAAGAAAACAAGTAGTTAAGCACACAAGAAAACAGAATGTTACCTCACAACTACGGCCATTTGTTCTTTGATCGATATATCACGAGATTCATCAATAAGAACAGAGAATCGGCAACCATCCATCTCTTTTTTGATGTAGCTGCTGACAGCTTGCGCACAATGCTTGGCAAGTATTTTCTGAATAGTTGGGGAGGTCATTTTTGCATTTTTTGGACATAGCTCATCAAATGCAAGTTGCACTTCCTTATTCCTTGCTTTATACCAATCAAGCATCTCCAAGAAATTGCCTTTGTTTAAAGACAAAAGGGATTCATCGTGTCCACGGAATGGTTCACCTTGCAATGCTAGATGACTTACAATGCCCAAAGAAGTATCCACACGAGTTTCATACTTTACAAGTGCATCATTGGAATAAGTTGTAACTTTGCTTTTCACACTTGTCTTTTGATTCTTAAAATCATCACATGCCGCCCTTGATATATTATGGATGCTACATGGCCCACCCACATGCTTACGGAATGCCTCTACCGCATTCTTCCAATGGTCATACCCAGTTTTGTTGAAAACATCATAACCCCATTTATCATCCAACCGGTCATGTTTAAAAAGATAACAATAGAAGCAATAAGCCTTATCCTTTTCCACACTATATTCCAACCAATCAAATTTCTTATACCATTCTGGACGAAATACTCTCTTATCTCTATTTGAGGGAAAATTATGATTAGTCGGTTGAGTTGGACCATTCTTTAGATAAGCAAATCTAACATCTTCTATAACATTGGGGGCGAACCGATCCATTTGAATGCGAAGTCCTGGATCAAATTTAATGTAATCCATGAAATCAGTTATACCTCCAGCTCCTAGAGCCTCATCATTCTCTTCCACTACGGCTTCAACAGAATGTTCCACTTGTTCCGTGTCGGTGGCCATAGAACCTCCAGCCCCTTCTTCCACTTCTTGTTCATCTTCATGTGCCACAATAGTTGCACTTTCCCGAGTGCTTGGTCTAGAGCTACTGCCACTAGCAATTGGCGCAAAAAATCTCTTCAAATCTGCAATTTAAAACAATATAAAAGGTGAGCAGTTTGACAATCAGTAGCTCACAATTAGTCCCCTACTCACAAATTCCCCCTTTGCAGCAGCACTTCTTTTCCCCTTCCTGTCCATCTCCAAGAAATTCCACCAACAAGCCGCCGGGTAGCCGGCCAGCCGCCGGCCGGAAAAGGGGAAACCCTAGCTTGGCGCTGGCCGTTGGGGAGGGGATGAAACGAGCCGAGCCGGGGAGGGACTGAGGGGGGCGATGCGGGAATGCGGGAGCAGGGGAGGAATGAGAGGAGCAGCCGGAGCCGGAGCCGGAGTAGGACGGCGTGCGGCGGCGGCTGGGTCGAGCGCTGCGCAGAACAGAACAGAGCGCTGCGGCGGACTGCTGTCAAGGCCAAACTCTCGATCGAGCCAGTACTGGATCGAGCAAAGGATGCATCGCTGCTCCCTGCTCCTATTTGGGCCACGCGTGCCACTAGTGAGGCCCAGCTAGAGGCTGAGGCAGTTGTGGCCGGCCCAATTAATGTTTTTTCCTTCGTTTTTTCCCCAAATCTTCAGAAAATAGCGAAAATAACATATACATCAGATAAATGACTATATATACTTGATTTTTTTGCCAAAAATCAAGGTAGGGCGGCCGCCCTACCTTGCCCTACTAGGTCCTCCGCCACTGGCGGGAGGTACGCGCGTATTCTCAGTAACACGTACGGAGTAGCTGTTGGTGTAGGTGTATAGTGGTAGTATACGTAGCGTTATACCTCGATTCGTCTCTGTGTGGTGCAGGTGTACAAGCTCTCGATTGGGGCAGCGTGCGGGCTGTCCTGGCCGTCGGATAGGCTCATCGTACAGGTTCTAGACGATTCCACGGATCCAACGGTCAAGGTAACTTCTAAATTGGCCATCTCGCTTAGCGCTGTACATGTCAGACACCCGGAAAGGCTGATACTTTTGGCATTAACATATCACAAAGTTGCATCATTTGTGATTACCTGTTTTTCCTCCCTAACACTATTTAGTAAAATCTGTCCACTAAATGCTAGAAATATTAAGTATTTGCTCAAGTTGTTCAGGGGTGTCGTTTGTAACTTCTGAAAAGAATTAAGGGTTTGGCAATTAGCATTGCAGATGATACTAGTATAGTACTATAGTAGAGTTGATGCGGTAGTGAGCCGTCAGCTTAGATATTTGTATTCCTCGCAGAAATGGATGTAAAAAATTGTGGCATCCGTAATTTAAGTTACATCATGGCCAAACGGAAAGTGAACAAGAAGATGATGACAAGAGGTATGCTACAAACGGCTTAATCACATAAGATATATTATCCATTTTTAATTATGGTGGCTTACATAAGGATTGAAACCGCAGTTTCTGTAAAAACTGCATGTAGAAGCACTCCTGCACTCCTCTTTTAGACTTTTAGTATGACAATTGCTCGTCTCTTGGGTCTGTGGTATTAGCTTGAGCTACTGATGAAGTCCTGGAATGATTTTGATTTCGTTTTCTGTCTTGTTGCCCCCGTAAAGATAAATCATTCATGTGCTGTGTCTGAGTAGGATCTGGTGGAGCTCGAATGCACGTGTTGGGCTAAGAAAGGCAAGAACGTGAAATATGAAGTGAGGAACACTCGCAAAGGATACAAGGCTGGTGCACTGAAAGAGGGGATGCTGCATGATTATGTCCAACAGTGTGATTTCCTTGCTGTATTCGACGCCGATTTCCAACCAGAACCGGACTTCCTCATGAGAACCATCCCATATCTTGCGCGTAATCCACAAATTGCTCTTGTTCAAGCACGCTGGGAATTCGGTAAGCCTAAAAAGCAGTCAGGTTTACCCTCTTTATGAGTTTATCTCCTTAGTCTATTATTTCTCTGAGATGCTACTAGCAAATTTGTTAGCTGCCTACTTGTTGTACTTGACATAGCACCAATCTTATGTTATGACAGAAGATTTAGAGCAGATGAGTGAACACCACGACCAAATGCACATGTCATGTAAGATCTATAATAAGAACCGACAAACTGGAGGAAATTATATGTTCTCTTCTTCTTGGAAGGGAACTATAACAATTCGTTCAATTAAGTCTGCTTATGGTGCGCAGCAAGTCTGCCAATGCATCAACTTAATAGGGTTTATCGGTCTGATGCATTTCCTGTTCGAATTGACAGGAACTTGCTGACTGGCATTTCGGGACGATTTTGCAGTTAATCCCAATGAATGCCTGATGACAAGGATACAGAAGATGACACTAGATTACCACTTTAAAGTAGAGCAGGAAGCTGGTTCATCCGCCTTTGCATTCTTTGGTTTTAATGGTATAACAGACCCATCTCCATTAAGAATTGACCCATTCACAACACTGTAGGATTGACCTATTTAACTTCTGGAATTGCTTGTTTCAAAACTTCAGGAACTGCTGGGGTCTGGAGAATTTCTGCCATCAAGGAAGCTGGGGGCTGGGATGATCGAACCACAGTTGAAGACATGGATTTGGCAGTCAGAGCAGGCCTGAAAGGATGGAAATTTGTCTATGTTGGCGATGTTAAGGTGGGGTGGTAATGGCACTAACATACTCTTGGATTCAGTTATTCTGTTCAAACTTCAAATACATTGTGTTTACATATCTACATTAATCTAAAAGAGAAACCTTACAAGAAGCATAGTTGTTTCCTGAATGGGATTCATGTGAAGAAAATGCAGAAAATATAGTTTGATGGTCAACCAACCTTGATTGACAGTCATATTTTTACATGTGATGTAACTCCCAAGGAACTTATTGCTGGAACCATAGGTAAAAAGTGAACTACCAAGCAGTCTGAAGGCATATCGTCGTCAACAACACCGTTGGACATGTGGGGCAGCAAATTTATTCCGGAAGACGGGAACAGAAATATTGCTTAATAAGGTAACTCTGCTTATTTCAATCTAGTAGTCTTTGCATGAAAGAAAAATCTAGTGGTGCGATGTGTTTGACGGTCGGTGATTTTTTTGCTCTCGTATGCATGCCCATCAGTTTTATTTCTTCAAATGATCATACTCTGTTTTGTGTCCATAATGTGGCATCTAACTACGTCATTACTGTTTGTTTCTTTTGCGATGATTATCTGACAACCTCTAAATCCTGGGACAGGAGGTGTCATTTTGGAGGAAGCTTTATTTGCTATACAGCTTCTTCTTTGTGAGGAAGGTTGTTGCTCATGTGGTACCTTTCATGCTCTACTGTGTAGTGATCCCACTGTCGGTGCTAATTCCCGAGGTCACAATTCCTTCATGGGGGGTGGTCTATATTCCAACAACAATAACTGTTCTATACGCCATTAGAAATCCAAGGTCTGATTCTTGCAGAAAGAGCTTATTAATTAGCATAACTACGTTTGTGCAAGATGTGATCTGCTGGTTCCTCACTACTGCTGTCCTTTGCAGCTCTATCCACTTCATACCATTCTGGATCCTCTTTGAGAATGTCATGTCATTTCACCGAACAAAGGCAACGTTTATTGGCTTGTTGGAGTTCGGAAGCGTAAACGAATGGGTGGTCACGGAGAAGCTTGGCAGCTCAAGCAACACAAAGCCCGTACCTCAGATACTCGAACGGCCTCGCTGCAGGTTTTGGGACAGGTAAAAGATGACTGCCTCTATGTGACTCCCAAGGGTCATAGTGTCAACAAAATTAAGTTAAACTGAACCCAGAAGTTCTAGAATGATAACCATTTCCATGCTATTGTAGATGGACCATGTCGGAAATTGTGTTCGCCGTGTTTCTGTTCGCTTGTGCAACCTACAGCTTGGCGGGCGGATCTGACTTCTACTTCATCTACATATATCTACAGGCTATCACATTTCTCATTGTTGGCACTGGTTTCTGTGGAACCTCCAACTCTTAGCCATAGCAACTGATCCAACAAAAAGAATCATTCACTATACACAGGATGTAACAACATTATTTTTGAGCAATTTCTTTTTTGATGTGATAACCTCATTTCCTTGCCAGGAACACTGTCAAGGCAAAAGGTGCCTGCCTTTTTAGTAGCAGGTTCTACAATGTAGTTTCCAAGTAACAAGGTTGTATTGTTGAATTATTATTCTACATTAACTGGGATTGTGCTACCAGGTTTTGGAATACAATCATAGTGTAATATCGAACAAGTTATTGGACTGACCATGATTCTGCCTTTGGAATGTTGTGATCTTTGTGCGTATATGTGCTTCTCTGTCAGAACCTTGTATCTCTTGTAGATGCTTATTCGTGATAACATAGATTTGAGAGGTTGCTTGGTTGACACCAGTTGATTGTACTCCACCGTGTCACAAATAGTTGAAGTTTTTCACGTCCCTTCAATAAAATTATAAACATTTAATCACGGATATCATTTAATTATTTTGACTGGAAATTCTAAACTCCAGAATTGTGCCAATGAAAAAAACATAAAGTTTGGGTAATACGGATGAAGTTTTGTGGACCTTCTTGCTGAGAGCTTATTTTGGTTCACTGTCCTGCATCTCATCAAAAACTTTATCTACCTTCCAAATCCACACATGACACATGTCACTATTTTTTTTTTTTGAGATTTACTATCTATATATTTCAGTTCCTTGTAAATTCCTCATAAACTCAGGAGAAAAGTCCATTTCTTATTGACCCCTCAAGTGTAAAATCATCAATGAAGTGGTGACGGTTACGCGCATATAGTAGCCTAACCAACAAAGGTATTTAAAAAATACTAAAGTGAACATATTAAAAATTTTACTTTTTTCCAAAATTAGGAAATTTAAGGAAAATAAGGCTGAGAGGGTTTCTTTCTTTAGAAAATTATGTAATTTTTAAGTAAAATTTTAAAGTGATAGGCAAGCAAAACTAACAAACAAAATTTGGCCTTCCCTACTGTTTTTGTGTCAAAATATATATACGCAAGGTTACTAAAAATCCAAGAATTTTGAAATGAATCAAATAAACATATGGTATAAATAATTAAACATTTGAACTTTCTTTAAATCCATGTTTTTCCATATATGTATGAATGTTAGGCTTTTTTAGTTGAAAAAATCTTTATTGATTGTTTTAGGATAATTATGATCCTCTGAAATTCCTAATTCCCAAGGATTTAAGAAGTATCATAAATTTTAGAATTATTTGTTTTGATTGGTTTCCACGTGTTCAAATTCGCTACCCAGCAGCATAAAGTGCTTTAAGAGAGCAATGTAGATGGTTTGACACTTGCGAGAAAAGAGTATCCCTCACTGATTTAGGATCTCAAATTTAAACCGGTTATAGCCAATGGATGAAAGTATTCAAGAGAAACAAAAATAATGAAAGGAATCAAGTGCATACGAGGTCGGTTACAAAGCGTTGTTTCAGCATAGGAAAAACCTTGATAACAAAAAAATAATGAAACTCCTTAAACCCGGTGGGAAAACTAGGAGTAAATGATACAACATACAATGATTATTGTCTCATTGACAACTCATATGAGAAAAACCTTGATAGGAAAAAAAATCTCATTAGTGAGTTTAGAGATCCATAAATATGCCTTATATACTTCACTTATAAACCCCGTGGGGAAAATAGAAAATATGGCATATGATAAATGAGAAGATGTTGGCTCATTTAGCATGTTATCTTATATGAGAACCTTGAGAGTAACTCATAAAGTGAAAAAGAGTACAATATGATGTACCACGGAAAACTTCTCTAAAACCTAGTGGAAAAAATATAAGGATAGAAGCAAAATGGCATATCCGAAAACTTGTATTTATATTGTCTCATTAAAACCTTTTATGAGAAACCATTACGAAAAAAATGATCAAGGAAAAAGGAGTACAATATATATGATCGGACGATCATCGACATGTTATGATATGGGAGTTTACTCCCCATGAACTTTTCAAATCTCAACAATTTTCTTTGCAATATTGTTTTACATATAACCCATATGCATTTGAGCAATACAAGTGGTATTATCTTGATAGATAGCGATAGATGATTATGTCGAATCTTAACCACATAATTTTGAATGTGGTATCGTTATGTGAAGCCATATACATTTTATGATGCTTCGTGTAAATTGACTATTTCAGAATGATTAGTGATAGTAGACATTAGAGTCTATTTGAAGACTTCCCTTAACAGGATCTTCAATTGAATTCAGTCATTGATATGGCATTTTTGGGATCAGAGCCCATATATGTATATCACACAATGGCCAATTCTTGATGTTACTAATGGATTTAGTCAAAATATTTTGTGCCTTGAAGATGTCGAAGGACATTACTTACACCAACCATTTAGTTGGGCTTAGCACTTTTAATAAATCGACAACAAAATACTGTCACACCTGATGTAGTTTGCAACGATGGTATTGAGATATGGAACTAGAGGCCCCGATACCACTTCATCATTGATATTGAGTACAAAATAAGTTTGCATCCTTGTTAGGGATAGTATGACCATATGTGTATTTGATATGATTTATTCACATTTAGTTTCTGCCATGTTTCATGGATATGTGAAAAGTGATATATATGTATTCCTGAGGAAATATTCTCGAGTTGCAAACTCAAAATCTCCGTCATGAGATGATTGCAAGTACCTTCCATTTATTGCATATAATTTGACGATAAAATTATCGATATATACAAAGGTCATGTACAATTCAATAAGGGATTTTGCTTATAACTACTGTACATGTAAGCAATCATTATTCGAGTAATCCTTTCAAAGAAAGAACTCTCATACTCGATTGTACCACATAATGTTTTCGACTATTTTAAATCATTGAGTGACTTTTGATGTTTTACACAATGTATATGTTGGTGAGCTTTGCTTTGTGTTCCAAGTTGCAACTACACGGTTCAACTTTTGTGTAGTTGCCTGTCCACACTACTACTAATAGCGTATTTTTTGCTAAAAATGGCCCTTTGGCCGAACTAATAACACGATTGGCCTCTTTTAAGAACTATTTCCAAAAATGGCCGCTGGGCTCGGCGCCAATGCAAATGGCGCCGACCTTGTGCAGGTCGGCGCCAGCCCGTTCCATCGCCGAACTAGGGTCGGCGCCAAGGAGCATGGCGCCAGCGTCTTCGGCTGCTCTGGTGCCCAAAAATCTTGGCGCTGACCTGCACGATGTCAGCTCCATCGAGGATGGCGCCGACCCGAGGGGTCAGATTTGCAATTAGTTCTCAGGAAGGACCAAATCCGTTGTTAGTCTGTGAAAACGGCCAAATTTGGTAAAAAATACGCTAATAGCAGCCCGGAATTAGGGGGGCTTGAGTCAAGCCGGCAATTCCGCCCATGGGCACGTCCGCCCACGGGCACCCGACCTTAATGGGCAGGGTATGGGTCGCTATGTTCTCCCATGGGTCTCTCCCGTGGGCGACCCGATTAGTCATGGGTAGACATGTGTACCCATGGGCGACCCGATGGGTAACCCGATTAGCTGACATGTGAGGTCTCATAGTAAGACATGACCAGAGCCCATGTAATTTCCAGCCCAGCCCAACAGTCCAAATCCAACACGCACCGCACTAAGCCACTAACCCTAGGTGTGACCGTGTCCCTCCCAGTCTCTCCCCGTCCCCGCCGCAATCCCTCTCCCCTACTCTCTCTCTCTGCGCTCAGTGCTCACGCCTCACGGTGCTCTCCGCTCCCCTCCCTTTCCCGGCAGCAAAACGACGGCGCTGACCCGCCGCGCCGTTGCTCCACCGAGCCGCCACTCGCTGCCTCCCCAACGTCCACGACGCCGTCGTCCCCAACTCACAGCCGACCTCGACGCCGCCGTCCCCGACTCCCTGCGGGTGCTGGTGGGTGCTGGTGGGAGTGTCAATTTGGGTGCTGGTGGGTGCTGCGTGGTTGTTGGCCTGCTGCTGCTAGCAAGCTGGTCGCCTTCCTGGACGTGTTTGCTGGTTGCTTTCCTGGGAGCTCTCTACTCCTCTTATCTGTTCCTGTATAAGCTTGTTAGTTTGTTGTAATGCTGGACAGTGTACACACAGTTGTGTAGCTTATGTGTGGCTGCTTGCCTGCCACTTGATGACTTGAATATTTGATGTAATTCTCAACACCAAGTTTGATGATATTGATGTACTGATATTGTGATGCATTTCACACTTATTATGATTTTATTGATGTACTGCTGCTGTTTGACACATAAAATATGCCATTTTGGAGTGCCAGAATTGACATGAGGAGCTATTGTATGCAGACCCGACGGACGACCCGACGGGTCGGGTGACCTGACGGGCATGGGCATGGGCATGAAATCTAACCCATGGACAGGGTCACGGGTAGAGAAGCTTGCTCATTTGTTAAACGGGCATGGGTCTGGAAGAGGTCGACCCGACTAAACCTGACCCGATTGCCGGCCTTAGGCTTGAGCTTCAACCCATGCCGCATGTCCAGTCCGATGGCGCCCCGCAGAGATCGAGGCGAGGCCAGCCATGGCCGCTCCACGTACTGCACCCCTCCGCCCCACACCGCCTGCCTTCTACACATCCCATTCTCCCTCTCCACTCCCCCGCTTTTGCACCACCTCTTCCTCCCCCCGCTTTGGTTTCGCGCGCGGCCACGACGACGACGACGGCTCACGGAGCAAGAGGACGAGCGCGGGGGAGAGGGATATGAGCTCATCTGCCCCGCGGCTCACAGCGTCCAACTGATCATCCCCAACGAAATACTCATCCTCCAAAGCCCGGCGAAATGGTAATTTCGCCTTCTCGTGTTTGCGGTGTTCCGATAGGGTCCCCATTCTTTTTTCTCTTGGGTCTGAATCATGGTGTTCAGTTGCACATTTTTTACCCGGGGATCCGGTAAAATTATGTCTGGCATTGCATTGTATATTCCAGCTTCCTGATTGGAATAAAAAAAATTGAGGGATGATTGGAATAATTTTGCCATTGGCGAAATGCCGAATCCAATTTTTATTATCATTCCTCCACGCATCAAAGTTGCAATCTTTCGGCAGTGGCGAAATGCAAATGTATTTTCGTAGTGATGCTTCCGTGGATGATAGCAGGCATGATTGAGACAAGTACATTTCTGTTTCAGGGGACGAAAGTTAATATTATAGTAGGCTCACACGTGTGGGCCGAAGACGCCGAGATTGCTTGGGTTGATGGAGAAGTCGTTAAGATCAATGGCGAAGAGGCCGAGATCCAAGCAACCAATGGGAAAAAGGTATGCAGCATTGGATAATTCTGCTACTTATAGGCATTCGTTTTGATATAATACTGCAAGCTACTGATGTTATCTGTCACGATCTTTAGATCGTTGTGAATTTGTCGAAATTGTATCCCAAAGATATGGAAGCAGCTGCCGGTGGAGTCGACGACATGACGAAGCTATCCTATCTCCACGAGCCAGGAGTTCTGCAGAATTTGGCCATCAGATATGAACTTAATGAGATCTACGTATGTTTTATTTCTTACTGTTTGCTGTTTCAGGAACTTGCTGTACAGTCTGTACGTATGCCGTTATGTCAGCTGTACTGCCTGGGTTTAAAGTTTGAAACTCTATCAATGTTTTATGTTGCTGATATATCTTCGTTTGGGCAGACATACACTGGAAATATTCTCATTGCTGTCAATCCTTTCCAAAGGTTGCCACATCTATATGACCCACATATGATGCAACAGTACAAGGGAGCACCCTTTGGAGAGTTAAGTCCTCATGTTTTCGCTGTCGCGGATGTTGCATACCGGTAAGTAAGCATAACCAAAATTGTGTCAGTATTTCCGCAGAAGACAATCGGGTTGATCTCACTGTTGTATTTCACGTGAAATAGCGCTATGATCCATGAAGGAAAGAGCAACTCTATTCTTGTGAGTGGTGAGAGTGGTGCCGGTAAAACAGAAACGACAAAAATGCTTATGAGGTATCTTGCCTATCTGGGTGGCCGTGCTGCGACAGAAGGAAGAACAGTAGAGCAACAAGTTCTTGAAGTAAGACAGACAGTTACTTAGACTGGCAAGAAAATTGTAGTGAGAAGTTATCTATACTTAAATTGAACTTATATTTCACGTTCTTATATCTGCAGTCAAATCCTGTTCTTGAAGCTTTTGGCAATGCAAAGACTCTCAGAAATAACAATTCTAGGTACGAGATATAAAAAACTATATATCTCATTCATAAGATTACTTGCATTATAAAAAAAAACTATATATCTCATTATTTTCATGATGCTTGGTGCAGTCGGTTTGGTAAGTTTGTTGAGATTCAATTTGATAAGCAAGGGAGAATCTCAGGTGCTGCTGTCAGAACTTACTTGCTAGAAAGGTCGCGGGTATGCCAAATTTCTGATCCTGAACGCAACTACCACTGCTTTTATCTTCTTTGTGCGGCCCCACAGGAGGTAATGATCTGTATTCTCCTTTGACACTTCTTATGTGCCTCGATGGACACATCATTGTTCTTTACACTTCAGATTCGGTGCCTAATACACACAATCTGATTTGGTGCATTGCATTTTCAGGATATTGAAAAGTACAAATTAGGAAATCCAAAGAATTTTAATTATCTTAATAAATCAAATTGCTACGAGTTAGTTGGGGTTAGCGATGCTCATGAGTATTTAGCTACCAGAAGAGCAATGGATATTGTTGGCATCAGTACTCAGGAACAGGTAGCTCAAACTGTTTCCATATGTACTTTGCTATGATCAATAGGGAATTGAGCTCATTTTTCTTCTCACCTATTTGCACTTAAACTTGTTTCCAGGATGCTATTTTCAGGGTTGTTGCAGCTATCCTTCATATTGGCAACATTGAATTTGCCAAGGGGAAAGAAGTTGATTCCTCAGTTTTGAAAGATGACAAATCTAAGTTCCATCTTGACACAGCTGCTGAACTTCTTATGTAACTACCTTCATTTGGTTATGTTCTCTAATTGCTGGTATTCCTATGTGCTTGCTCCAATGATTGTTGACATGTAATCTATGTCAGGTGTGATCCTGGAGCCTTGACAGATGCTCTTTGTAAGCGTGTCATGGTAACACCAGAGGAGGTTATAAAAAGGAGTCTTGATCCTTACAGTGCAACTATCAGCAGGGATGGTCTAGCAAAGACGATATACTCTCGTTTGTTTGATTGGTAAGATAATAATGTCTTTTGTACTTCATTATGTATATATTCTTCATGTCCAATCAGATGCAGTGCAGAAGAGAAAAAGATTGCATTCATCGTTGGAACCCGTCATTATCTTGCAGGCTTGTTGATAAAATCAATAGTTCCATTGGGCAAGATGCTAACTCCAAATGTCTTATTGGTGTCCTGGACATCTACGGTTTTGAGAGTTTCAAATTAAACAGGTAATCTTTACTGCTGTCCAGTCTTGTAAGAATTCACTGGGTTATTTTCACAAATTGACAAATACTTTTCTGCAGTTTTGAACAATTCTGTATTAATTATACAAATGAGAAATTGCAACAACATTTCAATCAGGTAATACTTGTTCACAAATAATAGTTCATGTACACCAAACCCCCATAACCATTTGGTAAACAAAAGGGCCTATATTTATGTGAAAGGTGCTTGTGTGATCTTTTTCAGCACGTTTTCAAGATGGAGCAAGAGGAGTACACCAAAGAACAAATTGATTGGAGCTATATTGAGTTTGTTGATAATCAAGATGTTCTTGACCTTATTGAGAAGGTATGTGTAAAGTTTTTAATTTCATGTGGTGCCTTGATGGGGAAATCTAAAGTGCTGTAATGGGGCATTTTTATCATTTTATTTTTGCTTGTCATCAATCATTCCGATAAGGTCATGTTACTGTAGAATACAATCAAATACTTTTTCAATTAGTGTGTACTTGAACAAAGTTAAGCCTCAAGTTATGGCCCACAAGCTTAAAACAAGGCGGAGCATTGATTCAACATGTGTTTATACTTCTTTAAAAGGTCACATGGCCAGAGAAGCACCTATTTCTTCAAGCAAATACACTGCATTCTTTTCTTGTACTTGCTTTAGAATTAGACCAATGATCATTTTTATCTTTAAGTTCTGCAATGGATTCTCACTCATTTCTTTTCCATGTACTACTGTATTGTCACTTTCCAGAAACCTGGTGGTGTTATTGCACTTCTTGACGAGGCGTGGTATGTTTATCATATACTTTCTTTGATCTTCATATTTAATCCATTTCTGTTTTACTGTGTGAATTAATGTTTTAGTTATTGAGCATGGATTAGATGTGAACCATGTTATAATTGTATTTGTTTACTGTTCTCAATTCAGTATGTTTCCGAAGTCAACACATGAGACCTTTTCCCAGAAGCTGTACCAGACTTTTCAAAAGCATAAACGGTTTGTCAAACCCAAGCTATCTCGCACAGATTTTGCAATCACTCACTACGCTGGAGAGGTTAGGATTTATTCATCAAACCCAATCGTTCCAGGATACTGTAGAGTTTTATCTAATGTTAAAATACTTATGCTTGTGGTATGCAGGTGGTGTATCAGTCTGACCAATTTCTTGACAAAAATAAAGACTATGTTGTGGCAGAGCACCAGGAGTTACTGAGTGCTTCTAGGTGCTCCTTTATCTCTGGATTATTTCCTCCTCTGCCAGAGGAAACATCAAAATCCTCAAAGTTCGCTTCCATTGGAGCACGTTTCAAGGTTTCCCTTCTTCTGCTTCTGCATTCTTATTCTTCAGACTTTACTGCCGGTTCTATATCCACGTGTCCCATTTCCATTTTGTGTCCAATATATTATCATGCATGACTAATTTGACTGACCTCTGACTTTTTTGTGGCAGCTACAACTTACATCTCTTATGGAAACATTAAATTCTACTGAACCTCATTATATCAGATGTGTTAAACCAAATAATGTGCTGAAACCGGCAATTTTCGAGAATGTCAATGTCATGCAACAGTTGCGTTGTGGTGTAAGTGCCTTGCCTCAGACTTAACTGCAGCCGGATGTAGGCTTTGGGTTAGTCTATATTACAATGTTGTTCCATTAAATTGCATCCCATCTATCATCAGGGTGTACTCGAGGCAATCAGGATCAGTTGTGCCGGGTATCCTACACGTCGCACATTTTATGAGTTTTTGCATCGTTTTGGAATACTTGCTCCGGATGCCCTTGAAGGAAAGTAAGTTCTTATTTTAAGTTATGTTGATTCGTAGTTTAACATCTCAGACTCACTAGAGTTTTCTGGTGCATCTAAAAGTGAAAGTAGCTAAGATTTTTTCTTTTTCACATCTCATTAGCTGTGATGAAAAGGTTGCATGCAAGAGGATTCTGGAAAAGAAGGGTCTTTTAGGCTTTCAGGTTAACTAGCCTTAACTCTAGCTAATCTCTGCCTGTCACATTGTTTTTTATTCGAAGTTCAATCTTTTATGAATACCTAGCCTTTGGGTACATATTTCGTTTCCCTTACTCTAACAATTGCTTGCATTTGTCAGATAGGTAAAACAAAAGTTTTCCTGAGAGCCGGCCAGATGGCCGAATTAGATGCTAGAAGAACTGAAGTTCTCAGTATTGCTGCAAAAACAATTCAAGGGAAGATGCGAACACATATAATGCGGAAGAAGTTTGTTTCTTTGAGGAAGGCATCTGTATGTTTTCAGGCAGTATGGAGAGGTCTGTTTTGCTTGCACTTAACTTTAGACAATGTGATTTTCATTTTACTAATAATGCTAAAACTCATACTTTGTGTTTTAGGAACATTGGCTTGTAAACTATATGATCGTATGCGAAAGGAATCAGCTTCCGTCAAAATTCAGAAAAATCAACGTAGGCATCAAGCAAGGAGGTCTTACAAACTCTTAAATGCTTCAGTTCTCGTAATCCAAACGGCATTGCGGGCGATGGCAGCAAGGAATGAGTTTAGATATAAGAAGCGATCTAAGGCAGCTGTTACAATTCAGGTTGGTATTCAGTTCCTCCTAAATAATATGACAACTCAACTATGCATCTCGTGTTTTTTGGGTTTGAGGAAACCGCAGGAGCTCTGGTTTGCAGCTCATTACTGGCTCAACACATGATATATTCCTAATGCCCTGATTCTCTACTACAGGCTCGTTATAGGTGCCATAGAGCTCATTCATACCATAAGAAGTTAAAGGGTGCAGCAATTGTTGCACAGTGCAGATGGAGGGGAAAGATTGCAAGGAAAGAACTCAAGAAACTTAAAATGGTATGTTTATTATCACAGTAAATGCACTATTTTGACGGCTCATATGCTTGCCATGATACAACACGAATGCCTGGTATTATTAATTTAACAGTAAATGCACTAATTTTTAAGGTGTCAGTAATTCTTACTCCAACTTGTGAGTTTCTTTTTTTTCCTTCTGTTGTATGCCGCTGTCCCTTTGCTTTTCAATATACTCCATTTAACGTGTTGTTTTATTTTCTAGTACTTCGGCTTGCGATTTACTGATCTCAGTATTCAATTCTCCCTTAATAAATGACATGCAAATTTTAGTAAAAATAAAATGACATATAACTTTTTTTACAATTTTTTGAGAAAAAACTCCAGACTGCAAATTCAAACTAAACCTAAATCCGATGCAAGATATTTGCATAGCGTTTGATGCCATTATAAAAATGATAAACATTCCTTCTTAGCCCCAAACATTCCATACTATTAAAATTGAGCTGCATGGCCGAAGAGAGAGAATGATCCCATGAATTATCTACCATTACGATGATTAAATCAAATAATAACATAGCAACATCAGAGAGCACAAAATCATTTCTAATGCATCATTATTGACTTCTTGGAGAGGCAAGAGTTATCATTAAGTTTATGAAGTCAGTAATAAGGCAGCAGCATAAGAGAGCACAAATTATCATTTCTAATGCATTTCTATTATCTTCTCTCCAGGAAGCAAGAGAAACGGGTGCGCTTAAAGAAGCAAAGGATAAACTTGAAAAGACAGTGGAAGAGCTTACATGGCGTGTGCAGTTAGAGAAGAGAATGAGGGTACAAATGTTGGACTTATTGTGTTTTTATATCTTCTGCTTTATAACACCTTCTATGTAGTAAAATGTGTTACATCATGGCTTGCTTTTCTGTAATTTTAATATGTTGCACCATAGAATTACTTTTGCTATGTGTATTTCAATCATTTCACACAAATCCACATACATACAGACAGATTTGGAGGAGGCAAAAACCCAGGAGTTGTCAAAACTGCAGAGCTCCATGGATGCCCTGCAAGCTAAATTGGACGAGACAAATGCAATGCTTGTAAAGGAACGAGAAGCTGCTAAAAAGGCTATCGAGGAAGCACCTCCTGTAGTACAGCAAACTGAGGTTCTAGTTCAAGACACTGAAAAAGTTGCTTCCTTGGAAGCAGAGGTATATGAACTTAAGGTACGTAATCTACTAGACTAGCACTATTGTTGTTGTAGACCATAATTTTCTAATGTTTTTCCATCCAGTAATTTTGCACAAAAATATACTGTCAGATAACTAAACACTTCCATATTATGATTCAACTAATTTTTTGATGCTCAATCTCATTTGCATGTAGACCTCACTTCAATCAGAAAAACAAAGAGTAGATGAATTAGAAAAGAAACGCTCTGAAGAAGCACAAGCAAACGAAGAAAAGCAAAAGAAGCTAGAAGAGACAGAAGTAAAAATACGTCAATTTCAGGATTATCTGAGAAGGTTAATCTTTTCACATGTTTCTTGTTATGCTCTGATCACCGATGTTTCATTTTTTTTTCTAGTTGTGCATGACGCAGGTGCTCCATTTGATTTCATTATCAGACTACACCCATGTAGTAAAACACGTTATAATCGTATGCTCTATCATTTGTCCACACACGTCTAGAACAGTGGGCTTGACTCAGTTAATGTTTTTTGGGAGTTTGATAAAAAAAAATGAATACAAACATACATGCTCTCATTCCTTTTTCTTTTTCTGTCTCTAGTGAACTTCCGAATTATGGTCATGTTGATATCTAAATGCATTGTCATCATGTTATGCAACATTGAATCTTCATCTTATAGTTCTTGTGATCTGCATGTTCTCCTTTAGGCTAGAGGAGAAGCTATCTAATGTAGAATCTGAAAATAAAGTCCTCCGTCAGCAAGCTGTTTCAATGGCTCCAAGTAAAATTTTGTCAGGACGCTCCAAGTCGAATTTACAGGTGAACAGTTCGTCCAATTATGGTTTACATTTTGTTTCGTCTTCTAGAATGCTTTGATAATTTATATTGATTGTTTATTTCACAGAGGAATACTGAAAGCGGCCATGTATCAGTCAGCGATTCAAAAATAACTCCTGTGAGTGCGCACACTATAAATTTCGTTAACTCCTATATACTTCAGTTCCTGGACAATCATCAAATAACATCTATCTTTCGGTGCTTCAGGACTCCACTAACGTGGCCTCTCCTAAAAAGGAATATGACATTGATGATAAGCCACAGAAATCTCTAAATGAAAAGCAGCAGGTGTAGCCTGTTTTCTAACTCGTGTTTTTTTAGGACCACTGTATAGGTACGTCACATCTATGTGGTTCTCCGAATCTGATATGTTAGCATCTGGCAGGAAAATCAAGATCTACTAATTAGGTGCATAGCACAACACTTAGGCTTTGCTGGGAACCGGCCAGTCGCTGCTTGTATTATATACAAGTGCCTTCTTCATTGGAGATCGTTTGAAGTAGAGCGGACAAGTGTTTTTGATCGCATTATTCAGACCATTGGACATGCAATTGAGGTTATAACCTTGAAATTCAACTTGATTATCATTATCTACACTGATGCTAAATTACCATTTTCTTTGTTTTATAGACACAGGACAATAATGAAGTTTTAGCATATTGGCTCTCAAATGCTTCAACACTGTTGCTTTTGCTTCAACGGACGCTGAAAGCGAGTGGATCAACGGGAATGGCTCCACAGCGTCGACGATCGTCTTCTGCTACTCTTTTTGGAAGGATGACCCAGGTGCGTAATTTTTCTTCTTTACCAGAAGCTTCATAAATAGTTACTGAGTGATTCTGTTATTCATTTTCTGTTTCCAGAGCTTCAGAGGGAGTCCACAAGGTGTAAATCTTGCTCTATTAAATGGAAGCATGGTTAGTGGAGTAGAGACACTGAGACAAGTCGAAGCCAAGTATCCTGCTTTACTCTTTAAACAGCAACTTACGGCATATGTGGAGAAGATATACGGTATGATCCGGGATAATTTGAAGAAAGAGATCTCTCCTTTGCTCGGACTGTGCATTCAGGTGCATATGCTTTCTAAGTTCAGAGAATGATAGTCACTTTATTAGCTTGACTTTTATTTGTGCAATACAAATATGGTACATTATATATGTCTAATTGGCATTGTATTTGCAATTCTCGCTATCAATTCAGGCCCCAAGAACATCAAGAGCAAGCTTGATGAAAGGATCTTCTCGTTCAAACACAAATACAGCCGCACAGCAAGCTTTGATTGCTCACTGGCAAGGGATTGTGAAAAGTCTTGGAAATTTCTTGAACATACTTAAAGTGAACAATGTTAGTTTGTTGAAACACACTCTCCTTTTTGTTCATGTAATAATTAGGACAATTTCTTCAGCAATTGTAACTTGTAACCTCTAATACCATCACACGTTGTTATGTATATGGTTATTTAACATGGTCGCTGTATCTAACAAAATCCTGCTATCTTTGTCACTGCTCCAGGTTCCTCCATTCTTGGTGCGGAAAGTATTCACTCAGATATTCTCATTCATCAACGTACAGCTATTTAACAGGTAAAATATATCCATGCATAGATGAAAACAACTACGTGATTGCCTGCAAACACCAGAAATGCTTGACAGAGCTTCGTTTAATTCTTATCAATGTGCAGCCTTCTGTTGCGAAGGGAGTGCTGCTCATTCAGCAATGGCGAGTACGTAAAAGCAGGATTAGCTGAGCTTGAACACTGGTGCTATAGAGCTACCGATGAGGTAAATATAGCTATTTTCTATCACGCACCTGAAAATTCTGATAGATAAGAGGCAGTAGAGTTATAGTAGCATACTAATTTTTTTGTAGGGCTTTAGTAGCATTCCCGTTTGATGTTTAGCTTCTTCATATTGATTTTTTCTAGATCATATGGTTGTGTCTATAACCTGTCATTTATGATCAATAGGAAAAGGAAGTACACATAAGATTGTTATTTTCATGTTCATTACCCAAGCAGTTTCCAAACTACTTAATGTTGTAATACAGCTTTATGCATGGTTGCGCTCATAGATATTGATTTCTCATCTAGTGTTTTTTCTACTTGCAGTATGCAGGTTCAGCCTGGGATGAGCTGAAACATATTCGACAAGCTATTGGTTTCCTGGTATAATTTTGTTCAACTACTTTTAGAAAATGACTTGCACATATTTTTTGCTACTAGAATCAAGTATCTAGGTTATCAACCGCTAAAAGGAACTATACATTGAAATATGAGATGCTAATTGCAACATGACCCTGGAGGAGCACCTTTTTAATTATCAGTTTTCCTTTAGAAGTTTGTCTACTCAAAGTATCCACAAGTCAGAATTTCTACTTTGGGCACGTAATCCCGATCTCAACACTTGAGATACAAGAATTTATATGAAGTGTAGATTGCAGCACTGCAGTGTAGATTGCAGTACTGCACATCGGCAAGTTAAATGCAGAAATCTCTGACATATATTATTTTTCCAGGTGATTCATCAAAAGCCGAAGAAAACGTTGGATGAAATAAGTCATGACCTGTGTCCGGTAAGTGAAGAAAAGGACAAACTCTTCCGTTATGTCGAACATTTAGATTTCCCTGGAACTTTATAACAATCCCCAAAACACCCTGTTCAGGTACTTAGCATACAACAGCTATACAGGATCAGTACTATGTACTGGGATGACAAGTATGGAACACATAGCGTATCACCAGAGGTACGTTTTGCACAGTATCACACACTTGCGTTTCCATTAAACATGATAAGAAGTGATCACGTTATGATTTCTAAAATTAGGTTATATCAAACATGAGAGTATTAATGACAGAGGACTCCAACAATCCTGTAAGCAATTCATTCCTGCTGGACGACGACTCGAGGTAGCTATCCCTATGCTCCTGTCAATTGCACATAATGTAACAATTAATCTCAAGTGTGTCCTAATTAAACGTCTGCACTTTGAAAATGCAGCATACCGTTCTCCGTTGACGACATATCCAAATCGATGCAGCAGATTGACATCTCTGACATTGAACCACCCCCACTCATCCGGGAGAACTCAGGCTTTGTATTCTTGTTGCCACCCCCTGAATAAAGCACGTGGTGGCCTGCGCAAAACTTAGGCGTGGAATGCACCCGGGACAGATGACTGGGAGGCCTATGCAGATTGAACAATGAGATGCAGCGCACGGCTTCCTTGTCTGAACATTGGTGTTTTCCTGCGGTAGGATCTAGGAAGCCATGGATCCTGACTCCATGGCGTGCATTTGCCTGGGCTCACCTCAGAAGTAGTTTCGCCTCAGCGCTATGTTTTTTCCTCTATTCATGTTCTTTCATTTATTCTTCTTAAGCTCAGAGTGGTTAAACTAGTTTAATCCAGCTAGTCAGGAATTGTTTTTAGCAGGATCAGCTGAGATTCATTTGGTCGCGTAGAATTTATGTGTAGCTTTAGAGCACTTTTGAGGTGAGCTTGCGAGAGCAGTGTAATCTAAAGAGTATAATCATGCTGGGGGTAGGAGGCTCACCACAGCTCAGGAATTACCGACCGTCCATTCGAAACTTGATGCGATCACAGCCGTCCGATCGCGCGGTGTTTTTTTTTTTACTGCTCCTGGTCCCACCTGTCATCGACTGCGTGGCTGGGAGATTCCGTGCAAAACGGGCCGCGGTGGCAGTGCCCGTTATTACGACGAAGCTTTTCTGGGCAAAATCGTCATTTCGCGTCTGTGGTATAAAAACGCAGCACACCGTGCTGGAAAACCTAGCCGCCGGCCCCCAATCCCCGCACGCGCTGTCCTCCTCCAATCCTCCTCGCGTTCGCTCCTCCCCCAATCCTCTTCCTCCTCCCGCCGCCGGCTCGACCCTCCCGCCTCCACTGCTCCTCCCCACCATGGCCCCCTCCTCCTCCTCCTCCAGCGCTCCCCGCCCCTACCAGATCCCCCACCCGCAGTTGGAGGGCGCCGGACGCAGCGCCGCGGGTGGATGAGGAGATGGGGATGGCAGTGGAGAGGGAGAAGGAGCAGGAGCGAGCGCAGAGGACGGACCACCGGCGGTGGCAGGTCCTGCCGCCGCCGTCCGCCCCTGGCCGCCGACCGCTGCCTGCCGCCGCCGGCCGCCTCGCTGCGCCACCACGTTCTCCACGAGCAGCAAGAGGCAAATGGACGGAGGAGGAGGCACATCGAGCAGCGGTCAAATTCGGCAGCAAGGACGGAGACAAGGAGTCCGTGGGCGTGAGGCACGGCGGCAGGTATGTATCTCCATCCTCCACCTCTGATTTCTCTCTCTCTCTCTCCTGTCTCACCTCCTCTCTCTCTCTCTCTTAGCCATCGGTGGCGGCGGCGCACGCGAGTGAAAGCTGGAAGGGATGGGGGCGACAGATGAAGGGGAGAAGAAGCTGTTGGCTGGAGCTGCCCCTGGCCATGGCGGCCCAGTGGGTGATTTATTTCTGCGTTTTGTGCTCGATTTGGTGTCTTCTGGACAGGCGCAGGGCTGTGGCCTCGGAGGGCTTCCGATCCGGTGCTGGTGTGGTGGCCCTGGCTGGCACTTCGCCGGGCTTCGTCTTCGGCGTCCGTGCAGCGGCTGGCAGCTCCGGAACGTCCGGCCTCCTCTCCAACGACATGTAACTCTGTAAGTCGTCATACGCATGGACAAGCAGGTTAGGTGTTTCACTTTTTCCTTCTTGGTCGTGAGGTGGAGGTACATACTGTCTGCCAGCTTTGTGGCGCTGGTGCTAGCTTAGTTTTTTGGCAATTGCTAGCTAGCTTTGTGCTGCTTGGTTTTATAAATGGAGATATGGAGCTAGCTAGCCTGCTGCTATGATCGATTAGAAGATGCGGAGGAGGCAGATTCTAGCTAGCTTGCTTTGTAACGCTGATGCTTGCTAGGTTTTTTTTCTCTTGCCAGCTAGCCAGCTTAAAACTTTATGCAGAACACTGAACTATGTATTGATATGCTGGGATGAATAAGCTTCACAGATGTGTCAAGTTGTGTTCAGATCTGGTCCTGGATGCACTATTTTTGCCACCTATGTGACTTAAAAAAGTGGATGTATGGATGAGCCGTTGTATGGATGTGATCTAAATCTGAAAATCAATGTATGCATGTTGGTTAACTTATTTTTTGCCATTCCTTTAATTAGGTACCATGGACATGCAGTTGTTTCCATTGAAATTATTATCATTATCTATCTCGATCAAGGATGGAATTCTATGATTGCTTGACGTTGGTACATGAAAAGCCATTATCATGGTTTAGTGCTTTCCAGGTACATCTAGCATCTCAACCGGCACAAAAACATCCATTTTTTACTCATATTACTACATCTACCTTTTCCCCTGTTTATTATACGGTTTCATGCTTTGGCTAGCATCTAATTTATTGCTCCTGAATGATTTTGCATGAAATAATTCAGAAAGCCATTATTTGCAGGCATATGCTTTATAGTGATGAAGGCACGAGCGAATGCTCCCGACTGTGGGGCTCGCAGTTCTCGGCCAGAACACTTCGCCGCATGGCGATGCATCTCCTCGGGGACGGTGAGATGGGTGCCGCGAGATTTGATGCTGGTTGTGGTAAGCTTGTGATCTAAATTTGATACTGATTGGTATGTAGGTTTAGTTTTGTGCAACCTGATTGCAGTTCCACATTGGTGATTACGTGAAACCGACCACTTTATATTAGGGTTTTATTCAGTACTTGTATGTATCACTATTGCGAATTTACATGTCCTAATAATTTATACACTTCCATTGCAGCTACAATCAGTTATATATTATATCGCATGTACTTCCTTTTTGGTTAGTTTGTTGGTGGCATGCCTCCTTTCTAGCAAATAAGCCAATAACGAGGTACATCTGCAGTCATACTCCCCACGTATAAAGGTAATTACATGGTTTGGCCTAAAAATCATGGTTCCATTGTCATACAAATGGAGGGTTTAGTTATACCTGAGTGATGAATAATTTAGTGTAACCCTGCAGGTATTGTTTGTTGGTATGAGACGCTTCTTCTGTAATAATTGGCCAGAGTTGCTCCATATCAAGGTGCCATGGAGGTTCCCTTGCATATGCAATTAATCATTCTTGACATTACTCGATTAGCCTTCGGTGAGAGCCACGGTGAGCTCATCCCCTTCAGCTCCAGTTTATCTATGCAGATTCTTTAATGTGTAAGATGATGTCTTTTGTTACTAAGAGTGTCTTTGTCATATTATTAAAATCCAACAGGATTTAGGATGTGTACCTGAAAGGAACTGCAGATACATGGTTCCAGCCTATCATATTTGTATATAGAGTGAGGATTTTAAATTGATTAGCTACTAGAATGATTGCTATAATGAGATATAAAGAAATCATATTTCTAATGGTTCGCCAAGATTTAAATGTTGTTTTACTTGGATGTTGTTTCAATTCTGTTGCGGTAAAGATTGTGTAGTTACAAATACCAAATGTTGAGTATTCATTTGGACTGAAACTTGTGCCTTTTAAGTTTTGGAGAATGATTGGGATTCAATTGAGGTTATGCTTTTATTTCAGAGCTATCCTTTTTAAAATATAGTTTGCTTCAAGTTCTGCTATAGTGCTTTGTATTCTCTACGTCTGTTAACTTTTATGTTAGTTGCATGTACGTAATCCGCTTTACTTTCTGATTGATTTATGTGGATTGCCCTTGGTATTAACCAGGTCCGAAAGTATTATTGTGTGGTTGTTTGTACATATTTGTGGTACTAACAGGTGCACATAAGAGGACTTGCCAACAATGATGGTATCTACGTTTCCATTTGTATGCTCGATTATGTGCCCTGTTTGTGTGATACACGGGTTTAGATTGGCTCTTCTATCTTTTCCGTCTCCATTTATAGCTTCAGAAACTATTATGGGTTCTGCCCGTGTGATGCATCAGTTTGGGTAAAAATGACAGATGATCTCTAATTATACCCTATTTTGGCAGATGCTAAACTAGCTTCCATAAGAGCTTGCCAAACTTTAGAGGCTAATGTTTTAGCAAGTTTTAGCAGTCACCATTATAAAGTGTAGTTGCACATGATGAAGGCAATGTGCAAAAGTTTAGACTTCTAGCTATTTTCATGATACTGCAACGATGATAGCTCATGATTATGAGCACTATGACGCATATGAATGTGTAGTTAAGCATGTGGTAGAACTGTAGGACACCTGCTTTGATTTGCATATTGATAGATGATGCCAGTGACACACTTCTGCATATGAAAACATTTCTCTAGGATCCATTACCATAATTAATTATATCTTTAGTCAGTACACACGTATGCTGCAACGATTTTACAGTTATGTCCTTAAGTTTTTTATTCTTAATAGACTGTATATATAAGATTCATTGTGCCCAGGATTGATACCAATGGATATTCTAAAAAAATCAAAATTAGTTCTCCCTCATGTGAGCCTAATATGATAGGCATATTCCTGTATTGTTTACATTGAAGCCTTTACTACCCTTCTATTGCTATATGGTTTTTAAATATTGGTAATGGTACCAACTCAAATACATTCATTTCGATCCACTAATTGGGTTTTAAGTTGTTTGATGTGTTGTTGTGTATGCGGGATTCAAGAAAATGCTCACGGCACAAACAAGGGAAGGCTCTATTCCATTTTTAGAGGTAAAAAGAATGATGTCCATATCATTGTCCCAGTTTGCTGTTCTCAGCACTTCAGTTATACTCAGGCATCTCCTTGAACATAATTTTGTTTTAATTAGCTTATGGTTCGACCAACATAATGAAATAAGAACTTTCTTTGCCGTGACATGGTTTATGATATGAATGTTGTTTCTTGGGTGGTGATCTGAAATAATTTTCTATTTAGCTTCCATTTTGGCATTGTGTCAAGAAATGGTTTTTCAAAGTTTACTTCCAGAGAGGAGCTCATATTCATATTGTACAATAATAGTTAGATTTAGCACATGGATGTAAAGAGTGTCATATGTATATCGGATTATACTGCATTTTTTATTTTGTCATATATTGTATTTCACAAGTTCTTCATCAGAATAATAGAAGGAATCAACCCCTCAGGATTCACAAAATTCTGACCTCCAGACATCCATTTCTTATATTAGGCACTACGGTCTAAAGATTTGGTTATTTTTGCTTAAATATTTCGTGATTTATGTTTTCCAAATTTGTAACGAGCATATGTCTTATGCTGCAGGTTAGTTCAAGATGCTAAAAACAGAAAAAAACGTATCTATATTTGCGGAGACATTGTATCCTTACTTTTTAAATTGGCATGTTAAATAGTTAAAGGTACACTACCTTGAACCTTCCATGTTTCCATCATTGTTTTTTTAAACAGTTATGCTCTTACCTATAATATGATCTTTTTGAGACGAGAATGTACTTACTGATGATGCTTAGTTTGAACTAAGCATGATTGTGCCTCTCCCAGTATGAACTGGAAGCTAGACCTTACTTGGCATAGTTATAGTAAAGACCAATGCTTACTTTAACAATTTAATATTTCTTGATTCATGTTTTCCAAATTTGTAACAAGCATATGTCTTATGCTGCAGGTTAGTTCAAGATGTTAAAAAATAATAAAAACAACGTATCTATATTTGCGGAGACATTGTATCCTTACTTTTTAAATTGACATCTTATACAGATAAAGGTACACTACCTTGAACCTTCCATGTTTCCATCATTGTTTTTTAAACAGTTATGCTCTTGCATGTAATATGATCTTTTTAGAGTGAAAAATGCACTTACTGATGTTGCTTAGTTTGAGCTAGATTGATGTGTATTGTTGTCCTAAAAGAATAGTGTATCTGTTCTACTCCTGATTCTTAATTTATATCCTTTGTAGTTTACAATTATTTATTTGTGGCTCTTGATTGTCATAAAAATCTAGGTGTTCTGTCAAGAAATGTAAGCTGTATATAGTATATATATTTGTGCATTCCCCAAATTAATAGTGTGGGTTAGTAGTTCACCTGATCGTACAAACATTTCCACAAGCATTTGCTTAGAATGCAAGAATGTATTTGCTTTGTCTTCATTAACATGACGCTTACACGTCTCTTTACTTTTTGAAGTAGCACGGAGGGAGAACTTAATTGTCTTAGTTAACATGCTTGGATCTGTTGGGAGGCATGATCGGACAGGTACTAGGCAATCTGGCTGGTTGTGTGCACTTTCTTAGGCATGCAAATTATATTTGTTCACATGTTTTCCCGCACTGCCTTATGTTTATTTGCCTAATTGCAGTTCAAACTTTCAGACTGTTCAGGTTCAACCGGTCTCCTACGATGGTGGATCCAGCCAGAATTTATGCGGCCCCAACATTGTCTGATTATATGTGCTTCTCTGTTCTCAACTGCGTGTGTAGTTTCTCATCCAGGGAGGGTGCAGCTATCGCGGCAGCCAACAAGAACATGTCCAAGACAGAAGGCCCACTGTGGTAGTCCTATTGCTAAAGACTTTAATTGTACGATGTTCTGATTACTCATTTCATATGATTTGTTCTGATTACTCATTTTATATGATTTGGAAGATACGCTTTCAAATCTATATATCCGTGATCAAATTCATATGGATATAAATGTCCTTTTAAGTGATTTGTATAAATGATGGTGACCACGGGCAAGTAATTCAAAGAAGCAACAAGCGCCGCGCGGCGAGCCGCGCCGTTCGAATCTAGTAGGAAACATATTCCCTTACTATTCAGTCATATGGATATTGTGGCTACCCTACTTTCGTAGCACTGATCCTGTGGATTTGTACCAGTCTACAATATTGATATGCAGCTAATTAATGATTCTTTGCCGTATGAAGTTTTTGGCTGCCTTACTTTGTAGTTTGTACTAATGACTCGTTGACAGACATTTTTTTTTAGCATAATCAGTGGGAAACACTCCCACTGCATTTTTTATTATTAATATAGTTACAAATGTACAGGAGTTATTTACAAAGGGTTTGAAAAAAGCTTCATGAACTGACAGATTTCTTGCTCACTGAGGACACACAAAGTCCCAACAGTTTTGAGCAAAAGGACATGTCCAAAAAAGATGATGAATGGTTTCCTCTTGGGCACATTGTAGGTGATAGAAATTCATCTTCAGATTGGTTTACCGTTGCCGCTTTTCTTGTTTGGATCTTGGTGTTATGTGTTTAGTTGAAATGAGAGTTTGATTACAAATATATATCAAGAGCTTCAGCTAAGGGCAACTCAAATGTGCCGACCTATTTGGTCCGTTTGGGTGAAACCCACAGTCCAAAGCACGGACGCGGACGGACCGATGCCCGTTTTTGTTCCCGCAGACCCATTTCCGGCACAAATTTGAGTTAGGTTTGCGTGTGGCTCCGGACACGCGCGGACGACCGCGGTGTCCTCCCCTGGCCCGTCAATCAGCGACACAAAATTGCCACTCCAACCCTTTCCTCTACCGCGGCCTGCCATAGTGAAAACCCATGGCCAGCGCACCACCTGCAATCGCCGCCGCCACTGACGAAATCACCCTCGTCCCGTCGTGGCCACCATGGACCCAGCCACCCCGTCCTCGCCGTGATGAGCCGAAAAAAGAGCTCACCTGGGAGCAGAGAGCGGTCGAGACATTGAAGCGGAACAACCAAAGGAAGAAGGTGAAAAGTAAGGCCAAAGAGATAGCCGCCGCGGCCACCAAAGCCGAAAACGGATGCCATCGCTACCAAGTGATACGTGCATTTTATATCATCATTTATACAACTTTTAGTATCATATTAGAATGTTATTTGCATTGTTATATCATTGTTTTTCATGTTTTAGATGATTTATGGGACTTTCATACAAAGTCCTATTTTTGGTATTTAATTTCTGGGAGGCAGAAAACCTCCTTTTTCTTGTTTTTAATGTTTCAGGAGCTACAGGACCCAAATAAAAAAGGAAAATACACAGCTGGTTTTTCGTCGAGAGAAAGCAGAGGGAAGAAGACCGAAGAGAGGAGAGCCACGAGGCCCAAAAGGGGTGGGCCCACGCGGCCCAAGTACCTGGCCGCGTGGGACCCACTAAGTGGGCCTCGGGCACCTCCTCGCCTGGGGCTTTTTATCGACGCCTTCGTCTCCCCGAAAAGTTACGCCCTAATTTTTCCAAGTCCATCCGAGGCCGCGGCGGCGGCGAAACTCCTGATTCCCTCCGAGGGGGATCAGATCCTGCTGCTCCGGAGCTCCGGAGAAGGGGGAAATCATCGTCATCGTCATCACCTCTCCTCCTTGGCGTGGGAGGAGGCCTCTACATCATCACCATCACCAAGACCAGCACCATCTCCATCATCATCTCCGTGATCCACTCCGTTCCCCTCGTAGTTTGAGAGTTGCTATACCCTAGATACTTGTCTTGTGCTACTATTCATGTTTGTGATTGAGTACTTGTCATTATTTGGTGGTGAAGTTATATTTTCAGATTGTGTTGTACCACTTATGCCACTGAATATATCATGTTTGCACGTTGTGAGTAGTTCCCGTATGTTCCTGAGGGCATAGGATGAATTGGCAATGATTTATATATACATGTGTTGGTATTTTGTCAAGAGTTTATCTTTTATGTGATTCTATGATGGTGTTGTGCGAACGTCGACTGCACAACACTTCACCTATATGGGCTCATAGGAGAACACCGTAGTATAATGAATTGAGGGAGACTTGGGAGGACATGTAAACCTGGACCGAATCATGAAGTTATATTATGAGGGTATTAGTATCGGGGACCTTAGAGTGTAATGCTATGGTGGGACTTTATGTCTTAATAATTCTTGTGCAGTCATTTACTTGGCCACATGATCCATCATAAGGGGTTGTAGTTTATTTATTTAGCTATACCTAATAATGGCTCCGTCCAAAGAAGATTAAAACTTGACAAGATATTCAACGTGTTGTTTAATAAATCTCTATGCCTAGCAATATCCATGCCGCCCTCGGGAACGTTTTCCACATATAAGTTACACATCACTTGAGCTTGTCCTCTTGCACATAAGAGGATTGGGCTTTCTCTCTTTGAGAGCTTTGACTTGCTACTGTTTATTTTCTGCATTGCAACTATACAACCAAAAATACCAAAAACACTTGCATCTTTTATTGTTTTATTTATCAATCTTACTAACCAATACCTTCAGCTCCTCGTGGGTTCGACAACCTTTTCTAATTGAAAGGTACTACAATTGATCTCCTGCACTTGGGAGTCATCAAGATACTTTTCTGGCGCCGTTGCCGGGGAGCGTAGCGCTATTGGTAAGAAGTTTGGTAAGGAAACTTGAAAGCTGTTTTTTATCTCATTGTTACTATGGCATTTATGAATCGTGCCTCGCTGCATCTTGCTCTATATGAAAGTGCTTATGCCACTACTCCTAAAGTGGTTGAAACTACTGTGTCTGAGGTACCTAAAGTGGGATTTAAAATTCCCGTTGGTCATGTTAAAAGAGTTATGAAAAATCCATTTACAGGTGATGGAACTAAGTCTGCACGTGAACACATGGAGTAATTGAAGACATATGTGGTTTATTTAGACTTCCTGGTATTTCTGAAGATCAGGTAAAAAGGAAGTTATTATATTTGTCTTTATCTGGTAATGCTCGTGATTGGTACAGGTCTCTTGATGAAGAGGTTGCTATTGAATGGATATCTTGAGGAAGGTTTTCTTTCTTAAATATTTTACTCCTAAAGAAGCTTATGAGAACCGCTGCTATATATTTAATTTCTGGCCACATCTGGGAGAGAGTATTACTCAAGCTTGGGGGAGGTTAAAGGAACTCCTTCGCAAGAATCCTTGTCATGATCTTACAAGGAAACTTATATTGATAAACTTTTATGTGAGGCTACCTCGAAGCACAAGGAATTCTGGATAATTCATCTGGTGGAAGTTTTACTAATAATACTGAAGAAGAAGCATGGAATTTATTGGAGACTATTTCTGAAAATACTAGTCATTGGGATCTTGATAAAGGTAATGAGCCTATTTTGATTATGGATATTCATGTGTAGAGAACTTCTCTACTTCTATTTGTTTAAAAATCTGAGTGATACTTTTAATCTTGATCCTTATGTTATAATTGAGATAGCTAAAGGTTTTGCTGATCATATCTGTGTTCCTCAAAGTGGTTTTGAAGTTTATGTTGAACCTGTTAAACAATCTATTGTTGTTCCTAAAGTTATTAAACAGGAGAACCAGTGTCATCTGTGACAATTGAGGAGTATGTTGAACCACCTCCATATCCAAACCAAGTTAAGGAGAATTTACTTATTGCTGTTACTAACAAGAGTAAAAGAAGATGTTCTCAGCCTTATGAACAGGTGGAAGTCAACAGTCAAATTTCTATTATCAAACAATTAAATGAAGAAGACCCTGTTGATGTTTATTTATGTGAAGATGCTACTAAGTCATCAAAGGTAATTCGGCCAAAGTTGGTAAACCTGTTATATCATGCTCTATTGGGACTTCAAGTTATCATGGTCTATGTGATATTGGAGCAAGTATTAGTGTCATTCCATATTCTCTTTATCTTGAAATCAAGCCTGATATTGATCCTATCATTATGGAAGAGACAGGTATGACAATTCAACTTGCTAATAAAGATTATATTAGTCCATTTGGAATTGTTAGAGATGTTGAAGTATTGGTTGGCAAAATAAAATATCCTGCTGATTTTATTGTGCTTGGTTGTCCTCAAGATTCATTTTGTCCTATCATTTTTGGTAGACCTTTCTTAAACACTGTTGGTGCTGAAATTAATTTGCCTAAAGAGAAAGTGTTTATTAAATGTGCTGGTGAAAAACTTGATTCAACTTTTCCAAATTTGCTGATAAACATGTTGTGAAAGAGCCAATTTCTGAAGATATAATTGAAACTCTTGCTCATATAGCTGTAGCTTCAACGATGTTGTAGAACGTTATATGCTTAATCAAGATGAACCATTTAATGATGAGGAAAAGATGCTTTAGAACAAATATTATGGCAACAACCACCACAATTACAATTGCATATCCCACCTGATAATTTAGGAGTGCTACCACCACCTAAAGGGGATCCTAGTTTTGAATTAAACCTTTGCCTACAAATCTGAAATATGCATATTTGGATGAGAAGAGCATATATCCTGTCATTATTAGTGCTAACCTTTCAGCTGAAGAAGAAGAGAAATTACTTGATGTGCTTAAAGCTCACCGACCAGCCATTGGATACTCTCTTGATGATCTTAAAGGTATAAGCCCAGCTCTATGTATGCATAAAATTAATTTGGAAGGATGCAAAACCTGTTGTTGATTATCAACGCCGTCTCCATCCAAAAATGAAGAAGTGGTAAGGAAAGAGGTAATAAGACTTATTGAAGCTGGTATCATTTATCCATAGCTGATAGTAAGTGGGTTAGTCCTGTTCATTGTGTTCCTAAAAAGGGTGGAATGACTGTTGTTCCAAATGATGAGGATGAACTTGTGGCTCAACGTACTGTTGTTGGTTATAGGATGTGTATTGATTTCAGGAAGTTAAATAAAGCAACTCGTAAAGATCATTACCCATTGCCATTTATTGATCAAATGTTAGAAAGGTTATCTAAACACTCTCACTTTTGCTATTTAGATGGTTATTCAGGTTTCTCACAAATTCCTGTCCATAAGGATGATCAAGAAAAGACCACTTTTACTTGCCCATATGGTACATTTGCTTATAGGAGAATGCCATTCGGTTATGTAATGCTCCTGCTACTTTTCAAAGATGCATGAATGCTATATTTGCTGATTATATTGAAAAGATAATGGAAGTTTTATGGATGATTTTTCTGTGTATGGTACTTCCTTCGATAATTGCTTGTTCAACCTTAACAAAGTTTTGCAGCGTTGTGAAGACCAACACTTAGTTTTAATTGGGAGAAGTGTCACTTCATGGTTACTGAAGGTATTGTTCTTGGGCATAAGATTTCTGGAAAGGAATAGAAGTTGACCCAGCAAAGATAGAAGCTATTGAAAAGCTGCCATACCCAAGGGACATCAAAGGTATAAGAAGTTTTCTTGGGCATGCAGGTTTTTACCGTAGGTTTATTAAAGATTTCTCCAAAATATCAAAACCCTAACCAATCTTTTGCAAAAGGATGTTCCTTTCTCTTTTAATGATGATTGCATTGAGTCCTTTAATATTTTGAAGAATGCTTTAATAAGTGCTCCTATTATTCAACCTCCTGATTGGAAATTGCCTTTTGAAATTATGTGTGATGCTAGTGATTATGCAGTTGGGGCTGTTTTGGGCCAACGTGTTGATAAGAAACTGAATGTCATTTATTATGCTAGTAGAACACTTGATGCTGCTCAAAGGAATTATGCACAACTGAAAAAGAATTTTTAGCAGTGCTATTTGCTTGTGACAAGTTTAGACCTTATATTACTGATTCAAAGTCACATTGCATACTGATCATTCTGCATTAAATACTTAATGCATAAGAAAGATGCTAAGCCTAGATTAATAAGATGGGTACTTCTATTGCAAGAATTTGATTTACACATTGTTGATAGGAAAGGGGAAGATAATCAAGTAGCTGATCATCTTTCTAGAATGGAAAATATACCTGATGATCCTATTCCTATTAATGATAGCTTTGTTAATGAACAACTTGCAATTGTTAATGTTTCTAGTGCTAAAGTTGCATCTCCATGGTTTGCCAACTATGCAAATTTTATTGTTGGTAAAGTTTTACCTCCACACTTCACTTTTCAACAAAGAAAGAAATTCTTTTATGATCTTAGACATTATTTTTGGGATGATCCTTTCCTTTATAAGAAAAGTGTGGATGGTATTATTAGACGTTGTGTACCTGAGCATGAACAACAGGCTATTATAAGAGATTGTCATGACAGTCCTATGGAGGGCATCATGCAGGAGATCGTACAGGTGCAAAGGTATTACAATCTGGTTTCTATTGGCCTACTTTATTTAAGGATTGTGCTGAATATGTTAAATCTTGTGATAAATGTCAAAGAGTAGGAAATATTGGTAGGAGAAATGAAATGCCTATGAATTATTCTTTGCCACTTGAGCCATTTGATGTTGGGGTTTTGACTTTATGGGCCTTTCCCAGATCAAAGACAAAGCATACTCACATTTTGGTTGCAGTGGATTATGTTACAAAGTGGGTGGAAGCAATTCCAACCAAAAGTGCAGATCATGCCACAGCAATGAGATGCTCAAGGACATCATTTTCCCCAGGTTTGGTGTTCCTAGGTTTTTAATTACTGATGGTGGTTCTCATTTCTTGCATGGTATTCTTAGAAAAACATTGGCAAAATATGATGTTAACCATAGAATTGCATCTCTTATCACCCTCAAACAAGTGGACAAGTTGAATTAAGTAATAGGGAAATTAAACTCATTTTGGAAAAGACAGTGAATAAGTCTAGATCTGATTGGCCAACTAAAATTAATGATGCATTATGGGCTTATAGAACTGCTTTTAAAAATCCTATGGGAATGTCTCCTTATAAATGGTTTATGGAAAAGCTTGTCATTTACCTGTTGAATTAGAACATAATGCTAGATGGGCTATTAAACAATTGAACTTTGATTTTAAACTGCGGAGAGAAGAGAATTCTTGATTTAAACCTACTTGATGAATGGAGAAATGAAGCTTATGAAAGTGCTAGAATGTTTAAAGAGAAAGTTAAATTTGGCATGACAAGAAAATTAAGAGAAAAGAATTCAAAGTAGGTGATCAAGTTTTATTGTACAATTCTCGTTTCAAGTTTTCTGCAGGAAGTTAGCTTCAAAGTGGCAGGGACCATTAGTGATACAGGAGGTGTACCGTTCAGGAGCTATCCGTCTTCACGGTGATATGAAAGGTAAACCTCATGTAGTCAATGGACAACGCCTTAAACATTATATTGCAGGAAGAGCTTCATCGGAAAGGTGGAGGAGTTGAATTTAAAGACACCGGAGGAGGTAATTGCGAAGAATTTTGCAGTTTCAGAAACCCAAAATCAATAATAGGTAACTTTTGTGTTGGAAAGTTTCTCGGAATTGCGTAAAATTTTACGGAAGTCATTTTTTATGGAAATTAACGTGTGGGACAAGAAAACTGGACGAAGCGGAGACCCGAGGAAGGAAACAAGGGGTCCCACGCGGCCAGAATCTTGGCCGCGTGGGCCCACTCCTTTTGCCCCTCGGAGTCCCGTTCCGTCTCGTTTTCGACTCCGACGCTTCGTCTTGACCTAAAAACCGTCAATATATACCCCTTTTCGTTGATCTAATCTCGCACCGAGCGTTCTCGAGCGATCTTTGCTTTTGCTGTTTCTGTCTGTCAGGTTTAGCCATGTCTTGCTCCGGATCCAACCATGAGGGGGAGATCTCCCCAAGGGAGGTGTTGTGAACCGCTACCTCAACTCCGTGATGGCTCCACCGAAGGCCGTGACCTTCAAGGAGGGTGTGTGCTCGTGGAGGAGGTGAAGGCTCCCAAGGCCACCGGTACGGTGGAGGAAAGGCTGGAAGATCTGGAAGACAAGACCTTCAGGTATGGCACTGTGGTTTACCGCAGCCTTGATGCTCATCACTTCATGAACCTGGAGCTGGAGAAGAAGGTTGAAGAGTACAAGGGGAGGCTCGAAGAACTAGAGGAAAGATACAAGGACGTCATCGAGAAGATGGAGAAGATCCAATGCTTTATGTGGGATGTAGAGAACCAGAACTGCGAGTATGAAGAACGCTTCAAGAAAATTGCAGCAGCTGCCACCCTCAGGTACAATGATCCACCTACATCTTTCCGTGATGGAAGGCCTTTCCCATGGAAGATGGCTGAATGGGAGGAAGAATATGAGAAGGAAGAGGCCGCAGCAAAGAGGCTCTAGCAAAACGTCAAGCTTGGGGGAGTTCCACCTAGTCTTTATCTCTACTAGTTTATCATATCTATCTAGTCATGGTGTGTTTTGCTTTTATCGTTTAGTTATCAATATCTCTTAGGCGTGTGTGAGCTCATGGAGCATTATCATGTATCTCTATCTTGTAGTTTATCAATGAATATGAAAGTATGGTGTCATCCATGATTCCTTGTTTGGAGATTTATGGGTAACACTCATGCAAATGAGCGTGGCATATTTAGAAGTTTCAGTCACATCTTGCCTTGAACTTAATTAACTTGAGTATGTTGGATAATTGTAGAATCACCCCATTATAAATGAGTAAAGAGAATGGTTAGTTCTATGGACACTCATGCATGCATTTAGATGGTCGACTTTCTCCCTCTTGCTAGCCCAAAAATTCCAACAAGTAAAAACTTGTTTCCAACACCTTCAACCAAAGTTTTTCCAGTGAGTCCACCATATCTACCTATTAGCTTTATGCTATTCTGAGTATGTTTATCATGATATTTGTGTTATCTATACCTCTGAATTAAAATGCTTATGTTGTTGATTGTTATGGGAAAAGTTGGTTATAGAGCTCTCTCGAACTTGATGCACTTTACTTTATTGCATAAAAAAATATGACCCATTGTGATTAAAATTATGATGTTGTGGGCTTGACAAATGTCTTTGGTTGAGAGTTAGCTCATATGTGCTGTCACATGGCAAGCTTTCAACATTGCACATCATCTCATTTAGTTGATATCATGTACTTTTGTTTATGGATGCTTACCATGGGTGAAATAAATGAGGAATGAAGTGAGTTTAAATGAGTTTGTATAAATGGTTAGAGAGACGTCTGGGCCGCTAATCTAAGCCATGCATCATTCATGGTGGAAATTTACTTACATGCTATGGTGAACCTTCTGTGATACACCTTACAATAAAAAGCTATCCAATGGTAAATAAAAAGTCTCTATTTTTGGTATTTAATTTCTGGGAGGCAGAAAACCTCCTTTTTCTTGTTTTTAATGTTTCAGAAGCTATCATTTATACAACTTTTAGTATCATATTAGAATGTTATTTGCATTGTTATATCATTGTTTTTGCATGTTTTAGATAATTTATGGGACTTTCATACAAAGTCTCTATTTTTGGTATTTAATTTCAGGGAGGCAGAAAACCTCCTTTTTCTTGTTTTAATGTTTCAGAAGTTACAGGAACCCAAATAAAAAAAGGGAAAATACACAGCTGGTTTTTCGTCGAGAGAAAGGCAGAGGAAAGAAGACCGAAGAGAGGAGAGCCACGAGGCCCAAAAGGGGTGGGCCCACGCGGCCCAAGTACCTGGCCGCGTGGGACCCACTAAGTGGGGCCTCGGGCACCTCCTCGCCTGGGGTTTTTTATCGACGCCTTCGTCCTCCCCGAAAAGTTACGCCATAATTTTTCCAAGTCCATCCGAGGCCGCGGCGGCGAAACTCCTGATTCCTTCCGAGGGGGATCAGATCCTGCTGCTCCGGAGCTCCAGAGAAGGGGAAATCATCATCATCGTCATCACCTCTCCTCCTTGGCGTGGGAGGAAGCCTCTACACCATCACCATCACCAAGACCAGCACCATCTCCATCATCATCTCCGTGATCCACTCCGTTCCCCTCGTAGTTTGAGAGTTGCTATACCCTAGATACTTGTCTTGTGCTACTATTCATGTTAGTGATTGAGTACTTGTCATTATTTGGTGGTGAAGTTATATTTTCAGATTGTGTTGTACCACTTATGCCACTGAATATTATCATGTTTGCACGTTGTGAGTAGTTCCCATATGTTCCTGAGGGCATAGGATGAATTGGCAATGATTTATATATAACATGTGTTGGTATTTTGTCAAGAGTTTATCTTTTATGTGATTCTATGATGGTGTTGTGCGAACGTCGACTGCACAACACTTCACCTATATGGGCTCATAGGAGAACACCGTAGTATAATGAATTGAGGGAGACTTGGGAGGACATGTAAACCTGTGACCGAATCATGAAGTTATATTATGAGGGTATTAGTATCGGGGACCTTAGAGTGTAATGCTATGGTGGGACTTTATGTCTTAATAATTCTTGTGCAGTCATTTACTTGGGCACATGATCCATCATAAGGGGTTGTAGTTTATTTATTTAGCTATACCTAATAATGGCTCCGTCCAAAGAAGATTAAAACTTGACAAGATATTCAACGTGTTGTTTAATAAATCTCTATGCCTAGCAATATCCATACCGCCCTCGGGAACGTTTTCCACATATAAGTTACACATCACTTGAGCTTGTCCTCTTGCACATAAGAGGATTGGGCTTTCTCTCTTGAGAGCTCTGACTTGCTACTGTTTATTTTCTGCATTGCAACTATACAACCAAAAATAGCAAAAACACTTGCATCTTTTATTGTTTTATTTATCAATCTTACTAACCAATACCTTCAGCTCCTCGTGGGTTCGACAACCTTTTCTAATTGAAAGGTACTACAATTGATCTCCTGCACTTGGGAGTCATCACCAAGGCCACCAATGCCGCCCTCCTCATGCTAGGGTTCGTCCAGGAGCCGTCAGTGGTCTGGACCATCAAAGATTGTCGTCGACCATGATGCCCGAAGCGAGAAGAGGCCGATGGGGAGGACCAACACCAAGATAGAGGCAAAGCATGATGCTTCGACAATTGCCTTGCAAGAAACCTGGAAGGGGTCCATATCCCAAAAGGATAATGCTAGTGAGAAGAAGGAAGAGAGGGAAGAGAAGAAGCGCTAAGAGAGAGAGAGAGAGTGGAGAACACAACGAACTATTTCGAAATACAAAAGAAGAAGCTCGAGATCGAGAAGACCAATGCCCGGTCTAGGGCCAAGGAAGTGGAGCACGCGCTACTCACCGAGGAGGCCCGGTCATGACGATCGACTTGAGCACCTTGACCATAAAAAAAGGGCTTGGTTTGAGAAGAAGTAAAAATTATACATGGACCGAGACGATTGATCAACTCAATTGTGTGTTGTGCATGAACAGTGGCCGATGCAATTGGGGGTTTCGGGCGATTCTTTTGGGTACAATGTTGTATACCGGCACATTTTGTGTCCTTTTGGCTCAGCTCATTGGAGTTGCCCTAACACACAGGTTGGAGCTGAGGTCTGGACTCTGCAGCACACCACAACACGACAACACCTTCCAGCTGTTTGCTCTACAAAAAAACACCATTTTGCTCTAAAAAAAACACCATCGCTGTTTTTCTATTGGCGCTAGAGAAAAGAAGAGCACTGATCCGGCCTTGTTACACAACGAAAGCTCAGCCCAGCCCATTAACCATTCCAGCCTTGCCCTTTATATTCCCCACCTGACCGTCTCAAACCCTAACCCGTCGTCAGCTCCTCACTCTTCACACCGAATCGCCGGCTCTCCTCCAATACCAATTTGACACCCCAGATCCAGACGCTATGCACGGTGAAATCTCCCTCTAGCGGGATCTCTGGTGCTAATCCCAGTTCGTTCGTTCTGCTCGCTCTTTTTTTTTTTTTTGCATCGGTCGTCGTTTACCTTATCCGCCACGCGAGCGAAATTAGCGCATGACGATAAGCAAGACAGGGACTCTGCAGCGCTCCTGTCCAAATCGGGGGCGCGAATGATGCATTCGTCTAGGGGAATCTCTGATGCTAATCTCTAAGCTCGTTTCTTTTTTTGTCCTTTGCGCAGTGTGTCTTTTCTTTTTCTTGCGCGTTTCAAGATCTTCATTTTTAATGTTTGTTCGGTTTGAAAATTAGCATGCATGGCTAGTGTGTCTCGGTGTGTTTTGCCGGTGAACGAAATCAGCAGATGACGATAAGCAAGACAGGGACTCTGCAGCGCTTCCCCATTCAAAATGGGGATCGTAGATGATGCACACGTCTTAGGGAAATCTCTGATGCTAATCTAAGTTTCGTTTACTCTTTTAATCTGGACTCGAATCTGACTTTGTCTTTGCGTTTCAACAAATCCGCATGAGCTTAGCGCTAGCATATGACGACAAGCAAGACAGGGACTCTGCAGCGCTCCCGATTGGGGGCGCGAATGATGCATTCCGTCTATGGGAATCTCTGATGCTAATCTCGTCTTTCCATTTCGTTTTTTCTGCATTTCTTTTTCTCTTTTCTTGTGCTATTTGTTTTTACGTGCTCTGTGGCTTTGTTGAACACGGTTTCAGCTTTTTGGCGATGAGAAGTGCGAGGCAAATTTATTGTTGAGTCAGTGGGTGCACTGAACTGCCAGCTTGATGATTAGCATCAAGAACGGAGATCTGAATCCACTTCTCCGTTGGAGCCCGCTTGGCCGCTTTGCTGGATGTCTTTCTTCCTTCTTGGCTGGGTTTCTCTCAGGAGCAAATTACAAAACCCCCAACATGCACGCACACACATGTACGCACACTTGCGGATGGATTTTGCACAAGGCAGGCTGAATGGGCTCCGGAGATGGATGTGTAGAAGCAAAGTTATGAAGGCCTTGGTGGTTCGGATGAATGCCCCCACTAATTCGTAGTGCTTGTTTAATGAGTATTTTATATTAGTTTTAGGTTCTTTAACATTCCGGTTAATTTTATTTCACTGATAGCATACAACTTCTTTGTAAATCGAAGTACTTATATTTGGACATGAGCAAGATAGCATATACTGAACGAAGTCGAGAATATAAATGGCGCTGTTTATAAAATAAACCAGCATTGTGTGCTTGGCCAGCCTTATGATTATCAGCCCACATAATTGAGATCTGAATACGATTCTCTGCTCCGTTGAAGCTTGCTTGGCTGCTGTGGTGGATCCATCTCCCTCTGTTTCTAAATATGCACTTGCAATTTTCTCTTAAGAGTAAATTGGATCATGCATGCACATACATATATATCTTTCTTCTTCCACCAACCTTGCTAGGCCTAGTTGGGCTCCGGGCAGAGTGTTTGATGATACAGAAAGTATGAAGTCTTTGGTCAATGCACACAATCTTAGTTCGAAGAAGTTGTTTGTAGACTCATGTATCACCTATCTCTGATGCATGTATCTTGGAAATAGTTGTGATGTTTTCAGTTGATCTTGAGATTTGTAGTTTTTTTTCATTGGGATATTCTGATCTAGCTGCCTGATGATTATTAAGAAGAATGGAGATCTGAATGCACTTCCCTGTTGAAGCCTGCTTGGCCACTCTAGTGGATTGAATAGTACTCCCTCCATTGTTTGAGCTTGCTGCTACTACTACTACTGCCACGTCACCACCACTGCTCCCTGCATGCCTGGACTACCAGAACCTTCTTAAGTCCTGGTTTTTGGGGATATCTGCTAGAGATGCTCTTGTTTCTTTCTGCCGAGTTGGCCAAGTGTGCTCCAGGGAACGAATTTGTTGATGCAAAAAGTATGAAGGCTTTGCAGATTGAAAGAATGCTCCCAACTTATGTTAACCCAAGTTTTTATACCTTTCTTTGTGCGTCCTTGGCTTCTGAACTGTCATGAGTCGTTGTTCCTGGAAAATGCTATGTCACCCCCATTGTTGTTGCCTTGCCCAAGTTTTTTCACCAATTTATCTGCTATTTCATATGAATTGGTCGATAAACTTTGAGTTTCAGTGGTCTGAATAAGCATTCTATTATGTTAGTCCCAAAATGGAACTCACTATTTCTCTTACTCACCTTTTTTTTGTGTGTAAACCTCTGTTTAGTATTTGTGATACTGTTTTTTTCTACGTTTTGTAGACAGAATGATGCATTCTGTCTAGGTCATCTCCGATGCTAACCATATCTTAACATTTTAATTTTTTCTTCATTTTTCTTTCTCTGTTTTTGTGCTGTTTTGGTTTAGATCATCAGGTGCTCTGTAACTTTGTTCAATACAGGTACAACATTTCTCAATGAGAAGTGCTTAGTCTGTTGTGGCACTTTATTGTCTGGTTAGAGGGATGCACCTAACTGCCAGCCTGATGATTAGTGGACCATCTTCTTTGTAAATCGTAGTACTTATCTTTGGACATGAGCAAGATATCAGATACTAGAACGAAATCAAGAAATACAAATAGCGCTGTTTATAAAATAAACCAGCATTGTGTGCTTGGCCAGCCTTATGATTATCAGCCCACATAATTGAGATCTGAATACGATTCTTTGCTCCGTTGAAGCTTGCTTGGCTGCTGTGGTGGATCCAACTCCCTCTGTTTCTAAATATAAATTTGCAATTTTCTCTTAGGAGTAAATTGGATCATGCATGCACATACATATATATCTTTCTTCTTCCACCAACCTTGGTAGGCCTAGTTGGGCTCCGGGCAGAGTGTTTGATGACACAGAAAGTATGAAGGCTTTGGTCAATGCACACAATCTTAGTTTGGGGAAGTTGTTTGTAGGCTCATGTATCACCTATCTCTGATACATATATCTTGGAAATACTTGTGATGTTTTCAGTTGATCTTGAGATTTGTAGTTGATTTTTTTCATTAGGATATTCTGACCTACTGCCTGATGATTATTAAGAAGAATGGAGATCTGAATGCACTTCCCTGTTGAAGCCCGCTTGGCCACTCTGGTGGATTGAATAGTACTCCCTCCATTCCAAATATAAGATGTTTCGGCAATCTATTTTAGCTTGGTGCTACTACTACTACTGCCACCACACCACCAGTGCTCCCTGCTTGCTTGGACTACCAGATATCTGTTAGAGATGCTCTTATTTCCTTCTACCGAGTTCGCCCAGTGGTCTCCAGGGAACTAATATGTTGATGCAAAATGTATTAAGGCTTTGCAGATTGAAAGAATGCTCCCAACTTATGTTAACCCAAGTTTTTATACCTTTTTTTGTGCATCCTTGGCTTCTGAACTGTCATTAGTAGTTATTCCTGGAAAATGCTATGTCACCCCCATTGTTGCTGCCTTGCCCAAGTTTTTTGACCAATTTATCTGCGATTTTATGTGATCTGACCGATAAAGTTAAGTTTCAGTGCTCTGAATAAGTATTCTATTATGCTAGTCCCAAATGGAACTCACTGTTTCTCTTATCTCTTTTTTTTTGTGTAAACCTCAGTTTAGTTTTTGTGATACTGTTTTTTTAAGGTTTTGTAGACGGAATGATGCATTCTGTCTATGTCATCTCTGATGCTAACTTTATCTTTACATTTTATTTGTTTCTTCATTTTTCTTTCTCTATTCTTGTGCTGGTTTGGTTTAGATCATCAGGTGCTCTGTAACTTTGTTCAATACAGGTACAGCATTTCTCAATGAAAAGTGCTTAATCTGTGCCACTTTATTGTCTGGTTAGGGGGATGCACTTCTCTGTCGAAGCCCGCTTGGCCGCCGTGCTGGATGACTTTTTTCTTTCTTTCTTGGCTGGGTTTCTCTCAGGATTATATTACAGAACCCCCAACATGCACACACAGTCACACACACATGTTTGTATTTTGCACAAAGCAGACTGATTGGGCTCCAGGAATGTATATGTAGACTCAAAAGTTATGAAGGCTGTGGCGGTTAGGATTAATGCCCCCCCACTAGATTCATGGTTTATTGCCAGGTGTTTTTGCTGTAAAAGAACCATCATTGCTTGAACAGTTGTAGTGCTTTTATCAAAAAGGAAAATTGTTTGCTTGGCCAGCCTGATGATTACCTTTGCACAAACAATTGAGATCCTAATATGATCCTCTGCTCCGTTGAAGCTTGCCTGGCTGCTGTGGTGGATACAACTTCCTCTGTTCCTAAATATAAATGAGCAATATTCTCCTTCGGAATAAATTGGATCATGCATGCATATATATATTGCCAATCTTGCCACCAAGCTTGCCATGTGAGCTCCGGTGAGATCATTTGAGGATACAAAAAGTATGAAGGCTTTGGTGAATGCACAAAATGCTCAGATTGAGAAAGTTGTTTGGAGACTTTTTTATGGCCAATCTCAGAATTGTTGTGATGTTTTCTTTTCATGTTGAGATATGTAGTTGATTTTTTTGGCTTTGTCATTGGGTTATTCTGAATTAGCTGCCTAATGATTATTAAGAAATACTAATGGAGATTTGAATGTACTGCCACGACACCACCACTGCTCCCTGCATGCATGGACTACCAGATCCCTCTGAAGTCCTGGGTTTTGGTAGCTGCTAGAGTTGCTACTCCCTCCGTTCCAATGAATAAGGCTTATATATTTTTGAAAAAGTCAAGCTAAGTAAACTTTGACCAAACTTTTTGAAAAAATTATCAACAACTATAATATTATATGGATATCATGTGAAAATATATTTCATGATGCATCTAACCATGTTTATTCTGTATTGTACATGACTCTTTCTTCAGTGTGATACTTCTGTGACCTTGATCTGCTGAATTTTCATTGGTCTTTCTGCTATGTTCTGTTCTTTTTGCGAACTTGATTATCGTATCTTCCATCTGCATTGCTGTGTACATTTTGAGGTTGCTCGTTTCTTGGTTGATTCAACTGGAGCTGCTAAAACTGTAGTACTTTGCAGAATTTGAATTGATGTTGTATCTGTGTTTGGCATCTGGCAGTTTCATCGCGCACACATGAGATTTAATACCTGTCTGACTTGAAGTGATCTGTCTGAGATTCACAAACCGAAGTTTTTGTTTTGTGATACCAAATAAGTGTACTTTACTCTCAAGTAAAACTTGCAGCTCCTGGGATTTAATAATACATTTGGCTTAGTTACGTATGGATTTTGATGCATAGTTCCTATTTCAACTGACACAGAAAATGCTATGTCCATTGTTGCTGCCTTGCCCCAGCCTATGTGAATAAAGGTCTTCACCAACGGTCTACGATTTCATGTGAACTGATCAATACGCAAAGTTGTAAGTTTCAGTGCACTGCATAATTATTTTACTATGTTAGCACCAAAATGGATTTGACTATCTATCTCATCTAATCTTTTTGTGTATAAATCTCACTTTAGTTTTTGTGATGATGTTGCTATCTTTTTTATGTTTTTATATTTTTTTTACTCCCTCCGATTCTATTAAAGTGTTGTGATCAGTTAACAAATTTGTGCGTAGACAGTTCAGTTTCCGTGTCACTCTTTCCGGATCGGAGGGAGTATCACTGATAGGATATAACTTCTGTGTAAATGGAAGTACTTATCAAATAAAGATCACATATATGGGAATGAAGTCAAGGATATAAATAGTGCTCTTTACCAAATAAATGAACATTGTGTGCATGGCTGGCCTTATGATTAACAGCACACAGAATTGAGATCTTAATACAATTCTCTGCTCTGCTGAAGCTTGCTTGGCTTTTGTGGTGGATCCAACTTCCTCTGTTTCTAATAAATAAGCTTGCAATTTTCTATTAGCAGTAAATTGGATAATGGATGCATATACATATATCTTCTTCCACCAATCTTGCTAGGCCTATGTGGGCTCCGGGCAGACTGTCTGATGATACAAAAAAGTATGAAGGCTTTGGTCGATACATAAAATCTAGTTTGAGGAATTTGTTTGTAGACTAATGTATTACCTATCTTTGATGCATAATTTCTTGGAAATAGTTGTGATGTCTTCATTTGATCTTGAATTTGGTAGTTGATTTTTTATGGTTTTTCATTGGGATATTCTGATCGAGCTGCCTGATGATTATTAAGAAGTAAGAATGGAGATCTGAATTCAGTTCCCTGTTGAAGCCCGCTTGGCCACTCTGGTGGATTGAATAGTACTCCCTCCGTTCCAAATATAACACCCTGTTTGGTTGCAACGAATTGGAGCGCAGAATTGAATTGGGCTAAGATTCAAAATCCGAGATTGAATTGAATTGACTCCTAATTCAATTCTATTGTTTGGATTGCACAGAAATGGTAGCAGAGAGCAGAAACGGCCCACCTTCGTCGGCGAGGATGGAGCTGGTGGCGCACTCGTCCCCGCTCCTGCCGCCGCTCCGCCGGCCCACCTTCGTCGGCGACAGCCTCCCGTGCTCCGCGTCCTCCTCGCCCGTCCACAGCGCCACGGCGAAGCGGGAAGATCAGCCCATCCTCGCCACGGTCACCGCCATGCGCTCCCTCGCGCGGCAACACTCCGCCGAGCAGAGCTTCAAGTGCGGCGTGCATCCAGAGGCAGCAGTCGGGGGCGAGGCGGCGGAGCAGCGTGTCGCGGATGGCGTCCATGGAGAGGTTCGAGTGCGGGTCGTGGAGCCCGCCGCCACCGCCCGCATTGAAGGAGGAGAAGGAGCTCAAGCGAGGAAGGCGACGGCGGCGCTCGGTCTGGCGGCAGGGGAGGGAGGAGAAGGAGCAGGGGAGGGAGGCGAAGGAGCAGGGGAGGGAGGCGAGCAGGGCCTCCGCCGCCGCCGCCGCCGGATTCGAGAGGAGCAAGGGGCGAGCAGGGCCTCCGCCGCCGCCGGATTCGAGAGGAGCAGGGCCTCCGCCGCCGCCGGATGCGGGGGAGGAGGGAGGAGAGCAGGCCGGAGCGGGGCAGGGGCGGAGCAGGCCGGGGCGGGGCAGGGGCGGAGCAGGCCGGGGCGGGGCAGGGGCGGAGTGGCGGCGGCGGTTGGCGGCACGGGGCGGCGGCGGCGGCGGGGCGAGCACGGGAGAGACAGGGAGGAGAGCGTGCGAGAGTTTCCGAGCGATTCCGACCTCGCGAGGTCGGAATGTTTGCTCGACTTTTTACACGGAAGGATTCCAGCGCGGAATTTGGTTCACTTTCCACGCCAAGATTCCAAACGCATACCAAACAGCGGAATTTGCGGAATCGGTGTCCAATTCAATTCCATGCCCCCAATTCCATGCAACCAAACAGGGTGTAAGATGTTTTGGCAATCTGTTTTAGCTTGCTGCTACTACTACTACTGCCACGACACCACCACTGCTCCCTGCATGCCTGGACTACCAGATCCTTCTGAAGTCCTGGTTTTTGGGGATATCTGCTAGAGATGCTCTTGTTTTCTTCTGCCAAGTTGGCTAAGTGTGCTCCAGGGAACGAATATGTTGATGCAAAAAGTATGAAGGCTTTGCAGATCGAAAGAATGCTTGCAACTTATGTTAAGCCAAGTTTGTATACTACATCTTTTTTTTTTTGCATCCGTGGCTGCTGAAATGTCTTCGTTTTTTCTGCTATGTGATCCTCTTGCAACCTTGATTTGCTGAATTGCCATGGAACTTCTGCCGTGTGATGTTCTTTTTGCAAACTTGATTACTGGATTGTCATGGTGTCTTGCATCTGCATCCGTGTTGTTGTGTACACGCTGAGATATCCTTTTGTATCTTTGCCGTACGTGGTAGCTCATTTCTTGGTTAATTCCTTTTGCATTCTGCAGAATCTGAATTGATGTTGTGTCTGCATTGTAGCGTAGCATCTGGCGGTTTCATCATGCATGCGCGACAGCTTCTGACTGTGTGACTTGGAAGAAGTGAGGTGGTCTGAGATTCACAACCATAAGTGTGTTTTACCTGTCAGTGAACTTGTAGCTCATGAGATATAACAATACATCTGATTATATGTAAAACTGATGTGCAGTGTGGGCTTATAACATATGGATTTTGATACATAGTTCCTATTTTCAATTGACATGGAATATGCTATGTCACATCAATTGTTGCTGCCTTTGCCCTAACCTGTCTGAATAAAGGTTTTCACCAATGATCTGAGAATTCATATGAACTGATTGATACACATAAGTTGTAAGTTTCATTGCACTGAATAAGTATTTTAGTATTATGTTAGTCCCAAAATCGAATTCACTAATTCTCATCTCATTTTTTGTACATAAATCTCTGTAGTTTTTGTCGGGATATTTTTTTTAATGTTTTGTTTCGTAGAGACTCAGGAGCCTAAATCTTTCGCAGTCAGTTCTAGTCAAACCTGTTCACAAGTTTGTCCTGGCTAAATATGAATTTGAACGCAACTTACAGTGGAAATTCATGTTCGATCCATCACAACAAACCGCTGAACTGGGATGCGTGTGTGGAAATAAAATAACCATGGATTATATCTGTTACCTCACAACTAATTTGGGTAATTTCTTTAGTGAAACCTTCATGGATACAGATCTTCCTTCAATACTGATAAATAACAGCAATCTGCGTTTGCGAAAAAGGGACAACATAAGGATCGCAGAGAATCGTTCGCTATTGTTGACTACACATATATAATCAGAAACAAGAAAACCAGTGAAGCACCAGCTCAAGAAAATAGTCAGAGAAGCAGATATAAATTAATAATGGAGCTAGTCAACTCCATTCACATTGTGTAGGCCTGCAGCAAGTTTTCTCATATGGTTCATTCAGTTGGAAGAATCTCGAAATCATACACCAAATCGACTTGCTTCTGCATGAACGACTGATGCACCATTGCATCTTAAAGCAGAGCGTCCCATCGCTTTTGGAGTTGGCGTCAGCCAACGAATGCCTTGCAGTCTATCTACTCAAGTAAAGAGACGATGTGATTCTGTCTCCAGGGAGGTAGTTGTAGAGGCGTAGAGCAGGTACCAGCCGAAATGCACCTGGAAGTATGCACCAACATCAAAGTCCATATGCATTTCGTGCATCCTGCCATGTATATATACGCGAGGAACGTGGCTTGTTTTCTTCAGACCTGGAAAACGGTTTTGAGTCTGATCAGTTCAACAGCTGTAGGAAAAAACACCCATAATGAACTCCGACGAGCGTGGCAGAGACCTCCAAGGCCCCCCTGAGCAGGGTGGTCAGTAGAGGGGTATCCATACTTGACCTCGTGCTTCGCGTTGTCGCAGTCGTCGGCACCCTCGTGAGCGCCATCGCCATGGGCACCACCACCCAGACGCTTCCTTTCTTCACGCAGTTCATCCGGTTCAAGGTGCGCTACAACGATTTCCCGGCTCTCACGTACGTGCAGAACAGAAGCATCTACAGTGCCTGTTCAGATTTTAAAAAAGAGAGTTATGGTCTGATGCTCCAACGGTTTGAATTTTATGTTGACAGGTTCTTTGTGGTGGCTAATTCTATTGTCAGCGCCTATCTCATCCTTTCGCTCCCGCTGTCGATTGTGCACATCATTAGTAGCAGAACTAAGCGTAGCAGGTTGATCTTGATCTTCCTTGATGCGGTAAGACTACATCTGCTTAAAGCGTATGATGAGCGTTGAACACTTAAACTAATATCATATCTACATGAAATTGTGCATTTTTTGATGATCAACTATACATGATCAGTTACCTAGTATTAAAGAAAGAGAATCATGTATCAACAGCTGCATCAGCTACTAACTTGGTTTCCTTATGACTCTTTTGAAGGCAATGCTAGCTCTGGTGACTGCAGGGGCATCTGCAGCAGCAGCTATCGTTTACTTAGCACACAAGGGTAATGCCAGGGCAAACTGGTCTGCTATATGCCAGCAGTTTGATTCTTTCTGCGAGCGTACCTCTGGCTCCCTGATTGGCTCGTTTGCAGCGATGCTTCTGCTGATACTGCTCATATTAATCTCCGCCATTGCCCTGGCCAGGCGCTAGGCAAAACTGTGCATCATTCGCTCCCTGCAGTATTAAGTGTGCTACGGTGTGGTTCTTGCACTTGCTTGCCTAATGTAATAATCGGTGTGCCTACTTGCCTCTTGCTATCACCCTCTCCTATATCATGCACCGCTTGATTATGTACTACTTCTATGCTGTTGGCTTATGTACTCCAGTGAAGTTGTTACAGCAATAAATAAAGATGCACTGTCATGGATTGAGTAATGTGTTTTTATGGATATGATTGACTGTCCAGGCCTCCTGGCTCCTGGTATCTCCCTACCAGAGTCCTACTTCCTCTCCTACTCTTCGGCGATCGAGCATAATATACAAATATAAGCATGTTCTTAGGCCACTTCATCTAAAATATCATTGCAGACTATGCAAAGCTTCACAATGCTGGAAAATAAGCCATTTCTTAGTCAACCTGGGCATAACCAGCAACCTTTTTTACCCTCCTTTCATCCATTGACCCCCGCACTGTCTCCACCCCAAACCATTCACCACACGATGCGTAAATGCCAGAGAGCATCACATAGTCTCCGCTTGCATCTTCATTCATTTTTAGAAGCCTCTCCCTCGCAAGCTTGCCCAGGGCTGCGTTCCCGTGGATCCTGCAGGCACCAAGCAGAGTCCTCCATATGACTGCACTAGGCTCACACCTCATGCTGCTCAGAACTGCAAATGCTTCATCCAGTAAGCCTACGCGGCCAAGCATATCCACTATGCAACTGTAGTGCCTTGCATTAGGCTCAATCCTGTACCTGTCTTTCATCAGAGAGAAGTATCTTTGACCGTCTTCAACCAATCCGGCATGACTGCATGCACCGAGAACGCAGAGGAAAGAAACTGCATTTGGGAGTATTCCTGCTCCAAGCATTCTCTTGAAGAACTGGATGGACTGTTCAGCCTGCCCATGGAAGGCCAGCCCTCCGATGATCGAGTTCCATGTCCAGACATCCCTCTCCTTCATCCCACTAAAGACTTCCATTGCAGCTTGCACATCTCCACACTTCGCGTACATTGATACCAATGCATTTCCAAGAATAATACTTATACATGGCCAACCTTCCAAGTGCAAAGAATGTACCATCCTCCCTGCCTCAAGTGACCCTAGGTACGTACAACACGAAAGCAAGCTAACAATGGTGGCCTCATCAGGCATCCAGCCAGCACACTTCATCTCGTCAAGTACCTCTAGTGCCTCCTTCAACATCCCCTTTGACGCATACCCTGTGATAATCGTGTTCCACGAAACCACATCTGTCTCCGGCGCGCGACCAATCAGCTCCCTCGCCTTCTCCATCTCCCCATGCTTAGTATACGCGGCCAACATTACGTTCCAACACACCAAATCTTTGTGCCGACAATCATCAAACATCTGTCTTGCAATGTCCAACTCACCTCTCGCGGCGTGCCCGCTATGACAGCCGACCACGCCACGACATCTCCCTCACCGGCCTCACCAAGAAGCATGCCGGCCACCTGCAAATCCCCGCACTTGGCATGCATGTTGATGAGCGCGTTCCTCACGAACGCGTCCTCCAAGAATCCCAGCTTCACGACGGCGCCATGGACCTGGCACCCGGCGCGAGAACCCGGCAAGCCAGCGCAGGCCCGGAGGAGGTAGCAGAACATGAAGCCGTCGGGCCTCAGGCGCGCCGCCACGATGCGTCGGTACATCGCAAAGGCCGCGGCGGGCGCGCCGCCGTGTGCGTAGCCGCGCACCATGACGTTGTGCATGAACAGGTCTGGGTCGGGGATTCCGTCGAACACCTTGCGGGCGTAGTCCATGCCGCCGCCGCGGGAGGAGGAGGAGGCGACGCAGGCGAGCAGCAGGTCCCGCAGAGGCTGGAGGCGGGAGGTGATGCCGTTGATGACGAGGTTTCCATGGATTTGCTTCAGCGCGCGTGGGCGTAGACGCGCTGGCCCCTTCCGGATCATGCGCCGGCGGGCTTTATGGTGTGGCGGAGTCGACTAGTCGAGGTGTTCTCGGGGATCTCCGGGCCGGGCGGTCATTCTATTGAAGGAGGCGGTTGAGGACGGCGTTGGAGAAGAGCGCCCGGAGTACCGTCCGGTGATGGCCGGAGCGGTAGCGGAGCGGTAGCGCAGCGGGCAATGTAGCTGGAATGCATATACAGCTCCGCAGAAAGATGGGCAAAGAATAGAGAGAATGAAGAGAAAGACGAGGATGCCACAACGGGCTATAGATAAGAGGATAGTCGACGGCGGACAACCAGGATTCTTGCGAGGGCGATTTCGTTGTCTCCATGGCCTGTGGAGACAGAAAGGCATATTATTTTCAAACAGGTTGAAAGATTACTCTGCTTACTCATTACTCTTCCTGTTTTAGCAACGAATGCGAACCGCACATTTTCTAGTGTGAAGATCATTAAAACAAAGTCGCCAGAATAAGATGGAAGATGGCCATCTTGTGGAACAGTGGCGGACCTAGAACTTTTTTTGAGAGGGGGCACACTATGTGAGTGGGGGCATTTCTTCTATAAGTTTAATTTTTTTTTATAATTTTCTTCTAAAAAATGAACATATTCTATTGGATTTTCCAATTTTGAGTTGGGGCCAAGGCCCCCACTAGCTTGCACTTGGGTCCGCCAATGTGGAATAGAGGGTGAACTTCAGTAGAATTACAGCTACGAAGATGTCATTGAAGATTTTAGAAAGGAAAAAGTCGGAAGGCTCCTTTGTACTCCCTCCGTGCATAAATATAAGACGTTTTAGCTATCCAACATGATGTCTACATGCATACTAATATGAGTGCACATACACACTAAAATATGTCTACATACATCTAAATATATGTGAATGTGGACAAATGCTAAAACATCTTATATTAAAAAACGGAGGGAGTAGTATGTAACGTCACTCCTTATGGTCAAACTGAACGTTGTTGTGCTTTATTGTGTTCTGGAGTAATTCTTGTACATAAATATCATATATGTATGATCGACTGATCAGTCGAAGATATTTTAGACTAATGCCTAGTTGCCTATTGAAGTATCTGGTTTGGATTCTACATTTTCTGTGCTCTCATTCACCTTGGCACGCGGGTAGTGGGTTTTTACACCTGTTTAGACAGTCTCAAAGATTTCAAATAACCACCCTCACAGCCACATGAGGAGTATACTCAAAAGTAAATGTAGTTCTAGCCGTGAGATTTGAGGTTTCTTTTCAGAGAAAACTTCATCTACGGTCATTGAACTCGACGCGAGAAAAATTCATCTACGGTCATTAAACTCGACGCGTGGTTTCACTTTGGTCACTGGCCTTCAGAATACTCAAAATACGGTCATTGAAGTTCCTTAAGTGGCTCAATATGGCCACCGGTACAAGTTAGCATATGTGTTTTGCTTAGCTGACATACGGTTGACCGATTCGATCACCATGTGGCATTAATTAACTTATCTACATGGCGAAGTATGTGACTAATTACTCTGGTCCCACCTGTTGACCGACTTTGTGTCACCATCGGAACAAAAAATTCGTATCATATATATTTGTTCCTCCAACTGACAGGTGGGACCAGAGTAATTCGTCAAATACTCTGCCACGTATGTTAGGTTAATTAGTGCCATGGTGGCGGTCAAATCAGTCAACCGTATGTCAACTAAGTAAAATACGTGTGCCAAATCGTGTCAGTGACCGTATTGAGCCACTTAATCAACTTCAGTGACCGTATTTTCGGTGACCAAAGTGAAACCAAGCATCAAATTCAATGATCGTATGTGAATTTTTCTCTTCTTTTTAACAGCAAACAAATACTCCGTATGTGCCAACAGGTATCCATATGAACTGCCGCCGCGCCGATGTAGAATAGATAAGATAATGTTTCTGAAGACGGCGACAAGGAAGCTTCGGTAGGCGCACACGTCAGCGATGCCCCCAAACCAGAGAAGCTTCTTTTCGACCCATACACAAGATCGAATTCGAGACGATCGATCAACCTCAACCTCGCGGCGCGCTCGTGTAATCTCTGCTTCTCCACGTAGGTCTCGCGAGCTATAGGCCCCGCTTCTGCAAACAAACAAACACAATAGTTTCAGCTCACGTGTCTGAACAGATGGTCAGGTGTGTGTACGGTAACCCCACGCTCCTTATCACCAGTCGCGTCACCCTGCCTCGGCCTCTCAGACATCGGCGGTGGCGCGGTGCTGCGTACGCGTCACAATGACAACCACCGTGTCCTACGTAGCTCCAGTAGCTACCTATAATAAGCATACACGGCTAGCCCTCCAGTTCCTGCCAGCCATTGCTAGCACCGGAGCTAGCTGCACTGCATGCCATCGATCGATTCGATGGCGGCGTCGGAGATGCACTTCCTGCTGGTGCCGCTGGTGGCGCAGGGCCACATCATCCCCATGGTGGACCTGGCGCGCCTCATCGCCGCGCGCGGCCCGCGCGTCACCGTCGTCACCACGCCCCTCAACGCCGCGCGCAACAGGACCGCCGTCGACGCCGCCGCGAGGGCCGGCCTCGCCGTCGAGCTCGTCGAGCTCCCGTTCCCCGGCCCGCAGCTCGGCCTGCCCGAGGGGCTCGAGAACGCCGACCAGATGCTCGACCGGACCATGTACTACAACTTCTTCCACGCCATCTGGAAGATGGCCGAGCCGCTCGAGGCCTACGTGCGGGCGCTGCCGCGCCGCCCGGACTGCCTCGTCGCCGACTCCTGCAACCCGTGGACGGCCGGCGTGTGCGACGCGCTCGGCATCCCCAGGCTGGTGCTGCACTGCCCCTCCGCGTTCTTCCTCCTCGCCGTGCACAACCTCTCCACCCACGGCGTGTACGACCGCGTCGGGGACGACGAGGCGGCGGAGTTCGAGGTGCCGGAATTCCCCGTGCGCACCGTGGGGAACAAGGCCACGTTCCGGGCATTCTTCCAGTGGCCCGGCCTCGAGAAGGAGCACCACGACGTGCTACACGCTGAGGCCACCGCCGACGGCCTGCTCATCAACACGTTCCGCGGCATCGAGGGCGCCTTCGTCGACGCCTACGCCGCGGCGCTCGGCCGGAGGACGTGGGCCGTCGGGCCGACTTGCGCCGCCATGGGAAACGACGCCCACGCCAAGGCGGGCCGCGGCAACCGCGCCGACGTCGACGCCGGCCTCATCGTCTCGTGGCTCGACGCCCGGCCGCCGGCGTCCGTGCTGTACGTCAGCTTCGGCAGCATCGCGCAGCTGCAGGCCAAGCAGGTCCACGAGCTCGCGCGCGGCCTCGAGGCCTCGGGGCGGCCGTTCGTGTGGGCCATCAAGGAGGCCAAGGCCGACGCCGCCGTGAGGGCGCTGCTCGACGACCAGGGGTTCGAGGAGCGCGTCCGGGACAGGGGGCTCCTCGTCGAGGGTGGGCGCCGCAGGTGACCATCCTGTCGCACCGGCGGTGGGCGGGTTCCTGACGCACTGCGGCTGGAACGCGACGCTCGAGGCAATCTCCCACGGCGTGCCGGCGCTGACGTGGCCAAATTTCGCCGACCAGTTCTGCAGCGAGCGGCTGCTCGTGGACGTGCTCGGCGTCGGCGTCAGGTCTGGGGTCAAGGTGCCCGCCATGAGCAGCACCGGGGTGGACGTGGGCGTGCAGGTGACGAGTGTGGACGTGGAGAGGGCGGTGGCGGAGCTGATGGACGGTGGGGAGGAGGGGGCGGCGAGGAGGTCCAGGGCCAAGGAGCTCGCTGCGGAGGCGAGGGCGGCCATGGAGGAAGGCGGGTCGTCGTACACCGACCTGGATGACATGATCCGCTACGTCTCGGAGCTGTCCGGAGAGAGGAGCCACGAATACGGGTGGGACGCGCGGTCGACGATGTCCATGCCTTCCGCCTTGTCGGGAGCAGAGCTCGGGAGCAAGAACGTCGAGAAGATTGAAGCTGATGCTGTCTTGTCAGTGCAGTCATAATCCCAGTTAAGCAGCATCACGCCAGGCATTATCAACTTAGGATGTTGCACTCCATAGTCCGTACAAAATTCAACGTAGTCTCAATACCTAGCGTTGTACTCCCTCCGTTCCAAATTAGATGACTTCTATTTACCCACATGTGGATGTATCTAGACATGTTACAAGTATAAATACATCCACATTTGGACAAATAGAAGCCATCTATTTTAGAACGGAGGGAGTACGTCGTAATCAAACAAATGCGTTCATGTACTACTCCGAATGAATCAAAATTGTTTATACAACTTCACAGTACAAGTAGCGTGCACGTGCAACGCAGGACCCTACAATTGATCAATATAAGTAAAATTAAAAAAATAGAATATTTGCATTTGCAAAATATTACAATTCAACCTCCCTTTGAAACTAAGCTCAGAGCAATAGTATCCACTTTCAATTCTAATTCATTTTACTCCGTAGCTAAAGTTGGATTGGACACCACGTTGCACCGATCCATCTGTCTCATTTTTCATTCCCTTCTATTCTGGGAAATCATCTTTGGCTCGTAGGTGTAGATGCACACTACCGAAAATGACATTTCAAAATGTCAAAAAAGTTCGAAAAACTATATCGGATGTACATCGGATATTCTATGTTCACAAAAAAAATCGCGAAATGGACCACAATTTTTTTTTTCAACAAAATTTTGTGTGCGAATATAGAATGTTTGGGTGTAGACCCGACATTTTTATTTGAATTTAAAAAAAATACCTAAACATTATTTTCATAATGCGTACATCTACACCCACGAGTCAAAACATCTTGTCCTTCTCTTCCCTTATCTGATTATCTCTCACGTCTCTTATGGTTTTTCAACTAAAAGTTTGCAAGAGTAACCTCACCAACAGTGGCGGACCTTGACCAACATTGTTGGAGGGGCCAAAAGACACTACATCGCAGTTGAGGGGGCCAATTTGAATTATTCTGTGTTTTGTATGGTCAAAAATTGTAAGTACTAAGTAGTATTATGCAAATTTTAGTTGAGTGGGGGGGGGGGGGCATGGCCCTTTTGGCCTCCACAAAGGTCCGCCACTGCTCACCAAGCAACGCAAAGTGGTTGAAAGAGAACTCGAACAAGCAAAAATGCAGCACTGATATGTGAGCAATACAACAACTATCAGCGATGTATACCAACCTACTATATGCACAAAGAGAGAATGTAGCATCATTGCATCAGACATGTATCTCTGATCTCCGTATTATTCGAAAAGCTGAAAATATTGAGTTGAGTCCTTGTGTGTTATTGAAAATATTATCAGGCACAATAACCCAATACTTTTCTAGATACCTCCCACGCAAAAGTACTGAACTACAGTACGAAACATTTTCCAAATCTTGAAAAACAACATCCATACATGGATAGGTGTGCATAGTTAGTGTCCACGTGCAATGCGCTTCTAGATTGACTAATGCAAATCGCTAATCGCATTATATAGTATCATAAGTATTTGGTTGCATCTTCATTCATCATTCCATACTCTTCTCTTAGCATTGTCTTTGCTATGATCTATTTCAAAACTACACTATCAATCACATCTTTCTATTATTCCTTTCTTTCTCTCGATCAAGTTCACATCTCTGTTGTGATTCGAACCTATATATTTACAACTGTACAAAAAATTCACTAAAATTTAAAAGACACATTTCAAGATTCACTTGATTGTACAATTTATATTGTACATAGTCCTCCCATATTAAGTTGTTAACAATATCATCCTATTACAAATATCACGTTGAGTATGACAAGATATGTTAGTAAGAGTGATAAGAGATTGATGACGTATGATACGTCTCAAACGTATCTATAATTTTTGATGTTCCATGTTGATATTATACCAATTGTTACATGTTTGGCATCCACTTCATATCATTTTTATACATTTTTTGGGACTAACCTATTAACAAGATGTCACAGTGCCAGTTCCTGTTTTCTGCTGTTTTTGTATTCCAGAAAAGCTGTTCTGGAAATATTCTCGAAATTGGACGAAAATCAACGGAGGTCCCTATTTCACCGACACGTACACGGAGTCCAAAGGGGAGACGGAGGAGCGCCAGGAGGCAGCCACACAAGGGCTCGGCGCGGCCCCACCTCCTGTCGCGCCGAGGGTGCGTGTGGGCCCCTCGGGTGCCCTCAGCCGCCGCCCTTTCGCCTATTTATTCCCCCGACGCAAAAACCCTAAATACCCGAGTCATATTCCACGAAAAGTTCCAGAGGCGCCGCCGTCGTCAACCCTAGCTCGGGAGGGTTCTAAAGCTCTTCCCAGCACCCTGCCGGAGAGGGGAATCATCAGCAGAGGGCTCTACATCGCCATGCCTGCCTCCAGAGTGATGCGTGAGTAGTTCATCCTTGGACTACGGGTCCATAGCAGTAGCTAGATGGTTGTCTCTCCACTTGATGCTATCATGTTTAGATCTTGTGAGCTGCCTAACATGATCAAGATCATCTTATTGTAATGCTATGTTGTGCTTGCTGGGATCCGATGAATATTGAATACTATGATCAAGTTGATTATTAATCTATGTTACATGTTATTTATGATCTTGCATGCTTTCCGTTACTAGTAGATGCTTTGGCCAAGTAGATGCTTGTAACTCCAAGAGTGAGTATTTATGCTAGATAGTGGGTTCAGTCTCTAGTAATCTGGATGAGTGACAACAACGTCTAAGGTTGTGGATGTGCTGTTGCCACTAGGGATAACCTAACAATGTTATGTCCACAGTCATATGTACTTGTTTACATTACCACATTACTTAATGCGATTATCCGTTGCTTGCAACTTAATACCAACGGGGAACACGGATGTCAACCTGAAGGTGGATTATTAGTCATAGATGCGGTTGGATAATGGTCTATGTATCTTTTCGTAATGCCCAATTAAATATCATGGTAGTCATCTTGTCATATATATATATTGTCATGCGCTCAATATTTTATCAATTGCCCAGCTGTAATTTGTTTACCCAACATGTCGTTTATCTTTATGGAGAGACACCACTAGTGAACTGTGGACCCCGGTCCATTCTTTTACACTGATAAAACCACCAACTGCAAACAATTGTTCTCTTTTACTTTCTGCAATTAAACATTATTTTCCACACCATACGTTTAATCCTTTGTTACAGCAAGCCGGGAAGATTGACAACCTTCCTGTTTCGTTGGGGCAAAGTAGTTTGATTGTGTTGTGTGCAGGTTCCACGTCGGTCGCCGGATTCCCTGGTGTTGCGCCGTGCCATATTCCGCCACCAACAACCTTCTGAAGTGTTCTACTCCTACTGGTTCGATAACCTTGGTTTCATACTGAGGGAAAACTTGCTGCTGCACTGCTTCATACCTTCCTCTTGGGGTCTCCCAACGAACGTGTGATTTCACGTCATCAAGCATAATTTTCTGGCGCCGTTGCCGGGGAGTGGAAGTACTTCGGTTCAGCAGTCTCCTAACTTCCCCTTCAACACGCCATAATTTTCTGGCGCCGTTGCCGGGGAGATAGCAGGCTTCTGCAAGGGGAGTCTCACGCTTCCAATCTCTTTACTTTGTTTTTTGTCTTGCTTAGTTTATTTTATTTTATCTTGTTTGCTTTTAAATATCAAAAACACAAAAAAAAAATCTGCATTAGTTTATTTCGGTTTGTTATTATGTCTAGTTGTTTACTTGATATCAATGGCTTCTCTCTTTGAAACAAAATCGTGTTGGCTAAGTGGGTTCACGGAGGATCAACAAAATTATTATAAGGAATACCGCTTTTCTAAAAAAGGGTACATTTATGGGAACAATAAGTAGATTGAATTATTTTGCTAAGAACTTGTGCTCTACTTATGATGAATCCTACTGCTTTAATGAATCTTTTGTTGTAGAAGGCATAAACACCTCCCTTTCCAATGTGATTATAATGATAATGAAACCTTGGCTGCTTATGCTAAAGGAAACTATGACTTTGGTAATCTTGAACAAATTGAAGAATTTGTTGTTTTTAAGGGTGCCTATGAAATTGCTGGTTTTATTCAAGATGATGATTCTCCTTATAAAACTGAGAATTTTGCTATACTTGGTTATTGCCTTGAATATTACAATGATAATCCCTATATTACTGAATTTCTTGAGAAAACTTATTCTCGAGAACAACTTGTTGCCTTTCAGGAACCTGTGGGAGAAGAAATTGCTGAAACTGAAGCCTCATTGGATGAAAAAGAGGAGAGAGTGAGGACAAAAGGAGGATCACCTTCTAATGATAGTAACTCTTTAACTCTTACATTATATGATTACCCTCCATGCCTACCTAAGGAGGAAGAACGCTATATTGTTAAATGTCATGATTCTATTGAAATATCTCCTTTTGATAAATTTGAAGTAAACAAATTCCTTGACTCAATAAAAGAAGAAATAACAGGAAATAAAATGGTGCTCCCTACTGTTATATATGATAATTCTCTTGATGATGGTCCTATATTGCCTGATAATATTAATTATACTGCTATTGTCAAAAGTGGGTTTAATGACCCCACTGTTTTTGAGCTTAATAAAAATTATGTGTTTTTAGATCATGAAAAGCATGCTTTATGTGATAGTTATATTGTTGAGTTTGTTCATGATGCTACTGAAAGTTATTATGAGAGAGGAAAATATGGTTGTAAAAGTTTTCAAGTCACTAAAACACCTCTCTTTATGTTGAAAGTTTTGAAGTTATATTTGTTTCATCTTTCTATGCTAGTTGCTTTATGCTTCAATAATTTATTTTGTTATAAGATTCCTTTGCATAGAAAGTGGGTTAGACTTAAATGTGTTTGATATTTGCCTCTTGATGCTCTCTTTTGTTTTTCAACTCTTATTCTTATGAGAGCATCATTAAAATCTTCTAGCCTAGCTAAAAGGCATTAAAGAAAGCGCTTTTGGGAGGCAACCCATTATTTTTTGTTTTCTTTTTAGTCAAGGAGGTTGTTTACTTCTGTAGCAACTCCTTTGTATCTTTACTTTTTCGCATTGTTGTGCCAAGAGTAGTCTCTAATGATAAGATGATGCTAGATTTTGATTGCTGCGCAGGAACAGATTTCTGCTGTTCACCGTATTAATTATCTAAAATCAACAGAATGTGATTTAAATCTGCAAATTTTTGTGCGTAATCCTGATGTATGTACGCATCTTTCATTAGTTCAAAGTTTTTCAATCTGAGCATCGTAAGTGCCTCGAAAAAATTCGTCTTTGCGGACTGTTCTGTTTTAGACAGATTATGTCTTTTATTTTGCATTCTCTCTTTTACTAGTGTTGGGTGGAATTCTTTTTTGGGTGGAAGAGCTTCACATAACATCAGTGGCAGTAGCTAATGTTTAAAGTAACGGTCATATTGCGTCTTTACAGAACATGTGAGTTTTTGATTGTGCACTAACCCTCTAATGAGATTTACTTTGAGTTTGGTGTGGCGGAAGTTTTCAAGGGTCAAGAGGGAAGAGTGATATAATAGGATGGAGAAGAGTGAAGAGCTCAAGCTTGGGGAGGCTCCCATGGATCTCCCCAGCATATTTCAAGAAGACTCAAGCGTCTAAGCTTGGGGATGCCAAGGCATCCCCTTCTTCATCGTCAAAATTATCAGGTCATCTCTAGTGAAACTATATTTTAATTCTTTCACATCATATGTGCTATTCTTGGAGCGTCTGTGTGCTTTTATTTTCAGTATGTTATTTTTATTTTGTGATCAACTTGATTGGATCCTAGCATTCTTGATTGGGAGAGAGACACGCTCCGCTTTTTCATGAGAATACTCCTATTCTTCACTTATATTTGTTGAGTATTCATATCTAGCGTTGTTCAAGCTTTTAGCTCTTGTTTTCATGTATCTCTTGTCAGAGCTATTAGTTCTTTTAAAGAAAGTACTCTCTTACTTCACTTATACTTGTTTGGAGAGTTATTGAAATAAGTTGATTGGTGTTTGGTTGGAACAGAAAATGTTGCATGTGGTAAATGGTATAATGGAAAAGACTTGCATACTCTTGTAGATCACTAATTTGGATAATTTGATACTTGTCAATTGTTTTGAGTTAACAAGTAGGTCATGATTAAATTTTTGCATCATGTAAGTTAAGCCCATTAGTGAAGAACTACCGTAAAGCTTGTTGAAATTTGGTTTGCATGGGTGGTATCTCTAAGGTCTAGATATTTTCTAATAAAAGGGTTTGGTTAACAAGGAAGACGGTATGAAGTCTTATAATGCTTGCAATATGTTGGTCATATAAAACTTGGTGTACCGGTTGATATTCTTGTTTGCTTACATAACCTTGCTAGCCTAAACTCTGTACTGAGAGGGAATGCTTCTCGTGCATCCAAATCCTTGAGCCAAAATCCATGCCATTTGTGTCCACCATAACTACCTATATGTGGTATTTCCTTGCCACTCCAAGTAAATTTTTCATGTGCTACCTTTAAACTATTCAAAATTGTTACTACTCTTTTTGTGTCAATGTTTACCAAGCTCATGAGGACGTGGTGGATGTCTTTATGGCACTTGTCAAGCAGACTTTACCATCAGACTAGCGGCATATACATCCGCTTATCTATTAATTTTGCAAAAAGAGCTGGCAACGGGGTGCCCAGTCCCAATTAATTACAACTTTAACCGCTTAATTCTCTTCACATTTTGCCCTGATTTATCAGTCAAGCAATAATACCAGTGAAATATCTGCATGTGTAAACAAAAGAGAAAAGAGGGATGATCTGCCTTGCTGGTAGAAATAACGTCCTTCATGGGAGCCGCTCTTAAAAGTCTGTTTGGCCGGGGTCATATTGTACTTTCCACTACTGATTCGTTGACCAATTAACACACACCTCCCAAAACTTAATTTTTACTCTCTATATGATTTCAAAAACCTAAAAAGCTCTAGCACATGATTTAATCCCTGCTTCCCTCTGCGAAGGGCCTTTCTTTTACTTTTATGTTGAGTCAGTTTTCCTACTTCTTTCTATCTTCCACAAGCAAACACTAGTGTCAACTTTGGTACAACATTTGTTATATGCTACATATTGGATTTATTATATTGCTTTGTGTTGACAATATCCATGAGATAAATATGTTGAAAGTTGAAGCAAACGCTGAAACTTAAATCTTCCTTTGTGTTGGTTAAATACCTTTTATTAGAATCTATTGCTTTATGAGTTAACACTTATGTAAACCTGTGGATGCATTGTCTCCAAAGTACTATTCATGAAAAGTTTAGCTTGTATGATTCAGTGTTTACTCATTATCTATTTGGTAGCAAATTATAGACCATTGACTTGGATCACTTCATTCACTTACATGTGCCTTACAATACTATTTGATCAAGATTATGATGGTAGCATGTCACTTCAAAAATTATTTTGTTTTATCGTTTACCTACTCGAGGACGAGTAGGAACTAAGCTTGGGGATGCTGATACGTCTCAAACGTATCTATAATTTTTGATGTTCCATGTTGATATTATACCAATTGTTACATGTTTTGCATCCACTTCATATCATTTTTATACATTTTTTGGGACTAACCTATTAACAAGATGCCACAGTGCCAGTTCCTGTTTTCTGTTGTTTTTGTATTCCAGAAAAGCTGTTCTGGAAATATTCTCGGAATTGGACGAAAATCAACGGAGGTCCCTATTTCACCGACACGTACACGGAGTCCAAAGGGGAGACGGAGGAGCGCCAGGAGGGCCACACAAGGGCTCGGCGCGGCCCCACCTCCTGCCGGCCGAGGGTGCGTGTGGGCCCCTCGGGTGCCCTCAGCCGCCGCCCTTTCGCCTATTTATTCCCCCGACGGAAAACCCTAAATACCCGAGTCATATTCCACGAAAAGTTCCAGAGGCGCCGCCGTCGTCAACCCTAGCTCGGGAGGGTTTTGAAGCTCTTCCCGGCACCCTGCCGGAGAGGGGAATCATCACCGGAGGGCTCTACATCGCCATGCCTGCCTCCGGAGTGATGCGTGAGTAGTTCATCCTTGGACTACGGGTCCATAGCAGTAGCTAGATGGTTGTCTCTCCACTTTATGCTATCATGTTTAGATCTTGTGAGCTGCCTAACATGATCAAGATCATCTTATTGTAATGCTACATGTTGTGTTTGCTGGGATCCGATGAATATTGAATACTATGATCAAGTTGATTATTAATCTATGTTACATGTTATTTATGATCTTGCATGCTTTCTGTTACTAGTAGATGCTTTGGCCAAGTAGATGCTTGTAACTCCAAGAGTGAGTATTTATGCTAGATAGTGGGTTCAGTCTCCAGTAATCTGGACGAGTGACAGCAACGTCTAAGGTTGTGGATGTGCCGTTGCCACTAGGGATAACCTAACAATGCTATGTCACGGTCATATGTACTTGTTTACATTACGCACATTACTTAATGCGATTATCCGTTGCTTGCAACTTAATACCAACGGGGAACACGGATGTCAACCTGAAGGTGGATTATTAGTCATAGATGCGGTTGGATAACGGTCTATGTATCTTGTCGTAATGCCCAATTAAATATCATGGTAGTCATCTTGTCATATATATGCATTGTCATGCGCTCAATATTTTATCAATTGCCCAACTGTAATTTGTTTACCCAACATGTCGTTTATCTTTATGGAGAGACACCACTAGTGAACTGTGGACCCCGGTCCATTCTTTTACACTGATAAAACCACCAACTGCAAACAATTGTTCTTTTTACTTTCTGTAATTAAACATTATTTTCCACACCATACGTTTAATCCTTTGTTACAGCAAGCCGGGAAGATTGACAACCTTCCTGTTTCGTTGGGGCAAAGTAGTTTGATTGTGTTGTGTGCAGGTTCCACGTCGGTCGCCGGATTCCCTGGTGTTGCGTCGTGCCATATTCCGCCACCAACAACCTTCTGAAGTGTTTTCTACTCCTACTGGTTCGATAACCTTGGTTTCATACTGAGGGAAAACTTGCTGCTGCACTGCTTCATACCTTCATCTTGTGGTCTCCCAACGAACGTGTGATTTCACGTCATCAACGTATAGAAACTTCGACTAACACGTAGATCACGTAGAGTAGATGACTAAATAAGAGTAATCGATCCTCAATAGTAAGAGCAACTACTAGGAGGCAAATCATACCTACAAAGAGAAGGCTGGAAATCTTATGAGGTTGTCATATCGACAGATCTAAATCGAATGGAAAGCATGACACATCTTGATTATAGATTTATAGTGGTAAATGGGTCATTGGTACCACCAATTTAAATTTCTACAAGTACAACAGGTAGAATCTAAAGATAGACATAATCGTTTGCTTGGTTTATTTAGGGGAGTGCATGAAAAAGCATCAGAGCATGGAGGTCATGTACCAGATTGATGTGCAACGTACTCAGTACTCAGAAGGGAGCAAGTTGTGCACATAGAGAAGCCTGTAAGGCGAGTTATCTGTCCACGTCGCCCGTACTGTGGACTGGTGCTGCAGCGCGCCGAAACGTTGCTCGTTGACGTGCAGAGGGACACACGTGTGCGCCACATCAAGGTACAGTCCCGCCGGTGACATCGGTTCAATCCTAGCTCGGATCTCGGTGAAAATACATAGCAATCCTTTTATTTCCTTTGATGATACTGCAGCCCGCCAAAACGTCTCTCGTTGACGTGTGGGGAGGATCAGTGGTGGTGGCGGCGGCGTGCTGGTCGGCAATGTGGGAAGGTATTTTTTTAATTCAGAATTGTTTCTTTTAGTGGTGGCAATCCCTGTAATTATCATAAAAATAAAAAGGTGTGTTGATTTGTCAAACATTGGAATTATTTGGGTCATTGATCAGATATTGAACTGCTGAAATTTAATGTATACCAACATGTTTGCGCTTTTATAAGTATAAGTATAGATACACAACTGTTTACAAGGTTTACAAGTCTATAAACATGTAGTAGATACATCTCTTGTAACATTACATGGATATAAAGAACACAAACCTACTTACATATATAATCCGCATAAAATACAAGAAAAATTATAATTTGGTTGCCACAGTTACTATAATAATCACATTAAAAGATTGTTGTGGAAATAAATAATGTTATCCTGGATCCCATTAAAATCCTACATGACAACCAAGTGGTAAGTTGATGAGGTGGAGGAAAGACAAAAAAAATCCAAATAAATTATGTTCAACAAGTCAAAGCAAGAAGGGAGACAAAAATAAAACTTAATACATGAAGATCCAAGCAAAGAAGCCCACTAGGAGAAGGATTTGTGGGCTAGTGCATCATAGACCATAGTCCATGCATACCCTTTCGCTACTTCATCATGGGCTCGTGGATCAAAGACTACCTACACTATATCTCTCACCTGCGAAAGGATACAAAAGGTCGAATAGAGGGGGTGAATCGACGATTACAAAAAAATTATCTTTTCTTTACAATTCAACGGATAACAAGAATATACGTTCTCTTAAAATGTAAGTCCATCTTCACCGGCGCTCTCAGTAGAGCGCTCGGCAAGTGTGCCGGAGGTTGGGAGCGCCGACAAAGGCTGCCACCCTATTAGGACCGGGTTCCCCTAGCGGTGGTCCCACTAGTTTTTTTCTTCCAGAAAACTTGAACTTGGAATCGTAACGAAACTGCGTAATTTCATTCGAATTTGAGTTATTTTACAGATTCGGACGGAATTTAACCTAATACAAACTAATAATATTTATCGTAGAATCGTAACGAATCTGCTCTGGCGTGAGGCACTGGCAGCGATCGCGCCACTCCCAGGCTAACGTTCTAGCCTTGGGGCACGCTCATGCTCGGAGCCACGAGGAGGCGGTTCTCGGCCACCACCGTTGCCTCGTCCTTCGCGAGGCACGTCTTCTAGACGTTGTGGGCCCTCCACCGCCGTTGTTGCCAGCTTCGTCATCGTTGGCCATCGGTGTCGGTGCGAGAGAGAATGTGGATGGGAGAGGAGAGGGAGATGGTGGAGAGGGCGACATCGAAAAAGATGAGGAGGGGCCGACGCGTGGAAACGAAGCACGGGAACGCGGCGCGGGAAGGTGGGTTGGCGCCCATTAACACCATTGACGGTTCCCAAGTCATCATTAAGTCGGCGGCGCACGTTGGAGAAGGTGGCAGGACGCATCTCTGTGCTCAATAAAGTAATTCAACAAGAAAGTGACAAGTGAGTAAAAAGTTGAGGGATAACCTTCATAAGTAAGTAAAAAAGGTTTCTTTACCAGCTACTCCCTCCGTATCAAAATATAAGACTCTCTAGCTAGCTTGTACACACATGTATCTAAACATGTTTTAGTGCAAGATTTAGGGATTACATATTAAGCATTACATATGGGTGGGTCCAAGGCTCAACATACATTTGAAGTTATTTCCAAGCAATACAAATTTATTAAATATGTCTGAGGTTGTGCGACTCAGGCATGTACCTACTGGATGGGAAATTACTCTTCGAGATATGTTTGGTCCATATGAGCTTCTCAGACTTGGTGCCTATGCTGATGGTAAGTACACTTTGAAGCTAATTAAAAACTGTGCAAACAAAGTTTTATGATGAAATATCTTAAAAAATTGTGGGGGTCTGTTCTAATTTTACGCCACCTGTACTGCATGGTAAATAGTGACAACTTTCTTCTGTAGCCGTTCTATTACAGAAGTTAGCAGCTATAAGGAGTTATGACTCCACGCACACAACAATTCGGATACATATCATTGGCAAGTTGTCTCGATGTATTCATGTATAAATACTGTATTTGTGTAGAAGATAGGCAGTATTAACCAAAATTCTATTTTTTTTTAAAGTTACTCACGATTCGTTCAGTTCTATGTCCCCACTGTATTTTTGCCAGTTGTTCGCATCAGTTAGTGGGCACATGCCGTTTGTATGACATATGTTTTGCAGAATATCCAGTGCAGCTTCATCAGGTTTAAGCCAATCGAGCATGGTAAAAACATAGTGAGAGAGGTAAACAATCTTTCACTTCAAACTGTAATTTGGCCAACTTTTGGAAATCCATATAAAGCATAAACATGGTTGTGCTATCTCAGCGGAGTGGTTCACTTGGGACATGTCAGTGGGCTGTGGCTCAACATGTTCTTCCGTGCTTGCTTTAGAGAAAATGACTACAACATTAAGAATATACATGAATTTAAGTGGAACACCAACAGTTTACTGAAAAGGGAACTAAATTTTGCGAATGTTATAGGTAAACAAAGCGTACCAATCGGGCAATATTTCTGAAATCGTCGACAGCCGGATGGGCCTGTGTCCTCCAGACTGCATCAGCAGGTTCCTCTTGCTCAGCAACCAAGTACTGCCAGGATGAGACCGATGACAGGCCTTCCGGCCATGTCGGAGATCGTCCGAGAACTCGAGGCCATCCTGAGGATGATGCCAGAGGTGGATCTTGTTCTGCTGGAGACCACAGACACAGACTCTGACCGATATGACTAAATCTGATCTTGGTGTTTTCGTTGTTACTTGTAAATGCAACGGTGTTCTGTAACATTGACTTATTACACTAGGAAGTCTAGGATCCTTTGCCTTGTGCTAATCAATGAGTCAGCTTTGACGTAAAGCAGATATTGTGAATGAACAGATGACTAATATTGACAAAAATGGGGGTTCCAGAATTTCATAACCATCCTGCACACAAAATGACATGAGTTTTTTTTTTTTTGAGAGAGAGCGAACACAGTGTCATCAGCTATTGAATCTATCTTCCATCATTTACACAGCAACATCAGCAGTTCAGCACACCGAGAAACCAACCTTACCAATCAAGTAAACAGAGCTGACAAACGAACATTGGCACATTGCAGCACCTGAGACACACCAGATTAACATACCATCGAGGGGTCATGAGCGCTCGATTACTTGGCACCGGGAAATTAGTTTACATGTAAATCTAGGCAATGGAAAGGCGATTACTGAACACCCAAATTTCCAAAAACAGGCCAGCAAAACAGATGACCTGGCAGAAGAGCGTTACGGTAACATACTTGCCCTAAGTACTCCTATGTTTTGGGTCTAATGTAACTAACAAGAAAACTACCGTCTCCCACTGAGCTTTCTTCTTTTAGCTCCTTCTAGTGGTTCAGGGCTGGAAGGGGGTTCAGAAGCAGTCTGATCAGGCTCTTCCTGGGCTGAATCGTTGTAGACTGCATCGTCAGGTTTGGCCTCGTTTGCATCCTCTATAGCTTTGCAAATGTAAATCTGCAACAAGTAAATAATTGAATGTCAAAGCCTATAGAAGAACCCCAAAAATGTGACTCCGTAACATAAGAACAAATCGCTAGACCTGATGCTTTTCTGTTAGTTGAGTTTTGACATGCAACGCAATGCAGAATGCACTCCTGAAGATCTACTAAAGATGTGAAATGCTACAAGAAAATAGCACACCCATTTTATTACTTGCCAATTGTCATGCTTGGCTGATACATTAGGGGCTCTAGTACAGTTATGCTTGCATTCTCTTAAAGGCATTGATGTCACATATTTATGACTTTTTACTTCTATAGTTCTATTTGAGCTCCTTTAATTGTGAGTTGGGACAGGATTAGGAGCTTTTGCAGTAATGATAGGGAAGTTTCTCTGTTCCATATAAGAGCATGTACAATAGTATAGCCGGCTGTTGGCTATAAGATGGTGCCATATCATGTATAGCCAACCTAATAGCCAACAAGTATAATAGTAGACTATGAATATGGGCAACTTTATTAATAATTGGCCCACCTTCCACTCTCACAAAGTGCCTAGGAGCACGTGCTGTAGCTGGCTCTTGCATGAGAGCCCGCTTCCACTCTCTCTCCTATTCTCTCTCCTCCATGTAAGCACAAATATATTATTAAAATCCTTATAGCCCGCTGACTGGACCTTATTGTACTTGCTCTAATGAGAAACTACGTAAAAACAGTACCTTGAATCTATCAGGCTCTGCCAATTCAAAGACCAATGAATCCCCATCTTCCAAGCTGTGGTGCACCGAAAAGGTGGACCATCCACCACTCAGACCTGTTCGATTTCCAATGTATACAACATCAAATTCACCACCTTCTTCATCCTCCAGCACCATCTCATATCTATTGGGAGGCAGATATTCTTTGCAGAAGCTAGAAGGGAGACCCTTGTATAATGGAAAATTCATAAAGACACTATTTAGTTGATAATACACATTTATCAACATTAGTTAAACAGCATACAGAGAACAACATCTTACAAGCCAATAGCAGTCGGATACATGTGATCGAACCATGGTCTTAACAAACGAGGGGTTGTCAGAGTCCAGACTATCTTGAAGCTTCTCAGCTCTTTTTAAAGCACGCTTTTGTTGCTGATAAGAAGAAATCCTTCCATGGTATCCCCTTCCATTGTCTGGACCTTTACTAGACCTGGTCGACGCAGGCAAGTAGCCACTTATGTTAAGAATGGGACAACCATATGCAAGATAAACCGACAAAGTTAATGAAAGTATTACCTTCTGCGGCGCACAAAATTATCCACTTCAGGAAACTGTGAAAAAATCAAATGACAACTTAATCTCAGTTGCAAAATAAGAAAAATCACCACTTTATGAACAGAATGAAAGGATGTCCTTGCACTACTACTCTAACCAATTAAAACTACAAATAGGTTGACACAGTCAAGGCACTAGTGACCCATTTGTAAAGTACACCATCTGAGGTCGCCATGAACTTCACAAAATAGGATATTTGCTAGTTTGCAATTATTATCTATATTTCAGAAACATAACAATAGAATCTATGGCACATGTCTTTCATGACTGTGTTAGCACGGTACAGGAGTCTGACCCCAAATGGACACCCATATAACATAAACCCAATATTTATTTATTTTGTTCTTTGCGGGGTAACATAGACCCATTATCGGTGCATCATATTGCAGCAAGAATGACACAAACCACTCTCAACAAGGATATATCCTCCTTCAAACGAGTATAATAACTACTAGTAGTAAACTTGACACAGCAAATCTTATCAAGCCACAACACCAGCTTTAGAGGCCGGTAAGGGTAAGTAACTCACATCATCCTTGTAGGAAACCGGAGTCGTCCTGGCCCTGGAGGAGCGCCTGACTTCGGTAGTGGCCTCGAACTTCTTCCTCGGCTTGGGGCTGGCACGGGTGCTCTGCAAAAACGCATCACGAGTAATCAAACCCACGGCAACCACAACAAATCGACTACTTAATTCCCCCTATATAGCATTAACATGTACACCGCAGAGATTATGCAAGCGATGCGAGGAGTGGACACCTTGTCCTGCTGTCTGGTCGCCTGGATCAAGCTCTTGGCCATCTTGGTTATGCCCAGACCCTGCGGAAAGGAGGAAAGACGCAGAGAAATCAGCGAACTGAGACAACATACACAGGTCGAAGCCGCTACGAGGAATTAGAGAGAAATCGGCAATGAGGATCGCTCCGAAATGCGTCACCTTTCGTCTAGAAAGAAGGAGAAGAAAGGGGGGAAAAAGAAGGAGAAGAAAGGGGGGAAAACGAAACAGAACGAAGGGGATCCACGGGTCGATCCATGCGGGTTGGCGTTGGGTGCTGGGGGTGGGGGGAGGGAGGAAAGAGAGGATAGATGGAAGAAACGAAGTTGTACGCGTGCGTGCGTGCGTACCTCGAGGTGCTTGTTGTTCTCGAGGATCCGCTTTCTGCGGTCCTCCTCGTAGGCGGCGCCGGCCCCGGCCCTGCTCGCCGCCGTCGCCATGGTTTGGCCTCTTTCTCCGCAGATTCGGTGGCTCTCTGGGTTGGCGGAGAGGAAGGAGCCGCGAGTCAAGGAAGGGTCAAGGAGCTTGCCTTGTTGGGAAGACGACGCCGACGATTGGAATTTGAAGGTTTGAAGCCAGCACCTCATCTTCTTGTTGGGCCGGCGAGCGGGAAACAGGGGATCCGACTGCTCCTGCCGCAGCTTTCCGCGTACGCGGCGAAATGCAGTTTTTTTTCGTATAACGATCGGGATTTATTCAACGAATGCAATCCTGAGACAGTCTACTGATCAGGACAACTCTCGGTCCCTCTATTAGTGCAAGCAAGTTTTGCACAGAGGTGAGCCCGGAAGTTAGCGGATCTTATTACATGTTGAATTACAAAATATGAAAAACTATTCAGAAGCCCTCCAATTTCATCAAGCAACGGCGCCACAGCCGACCGCGAGCCCTCTCTCGAGTTCCAAAGATTGACCACCTCCAGGCAGTCTGTCTCAATCACCACCTTCTGGAATCCACGCAGCTGAGCAAATCTGACGCAGTCCCGAAGTGATAACGCTTCCATAATGAGAGGGTCCGAAACTCCCTCATATGATTTACTCCAAGCACCGAGGAAAGCAGTAGCCGATCGCGCAACACCACCGGCACCCCCCCCCCCCTTTCCTCCATCATGTTAATGGCGCCATCTGAGTTGATTTTTATCACCCCTTCCTCAGGTGGCCGCCACCCATGACCTGGCAACACAGCAGTTTGCTTCCGAGGAACATCCAAGAGAGCAAGAGACTCTCGGATATGCTTCATCGCAACAGTTGGGTTATAACCTTCGCTATCATGTGTCCATCTATTACGTGAGTGCTAGATAGACCACATAACCGAAATCATCATTGATCGATCTTTCTCAGAAAATCTTGAGTCACATAGCATGTCACGTGCCCAAGTTTGAGGATGTAGCCGAGGTATGCTGATGTCGAGAACTGAGCTAGCTTCATCCCAAAATTGTTTTGCATGCGAACAATGCAAAAGAGCATGCATGAGGTCTTCCTCTTCTACCATGCATAACTTGCAAGTTCTAGTTTCTTTTATATGCCGATACTTCAAGGTGGCTTCATCAGGCAAGATCCCCCTGATCACTCTCCACCAGAAGACCCTAACCTTTGGCATCACATTTAACTTCCATAACGTTGTCCACATCTGTTCTTCTGTCATTGAGGTACCTGTAACTGACCCTTCCTCTTGAGCTGAAGGCTCTTTCTGAGTCACCAGAGCTCGGTACGCCGTTTTAACCGAATAGACACCCGTTATTTCATGTGCCCATGCTAGGAAATCATCACCACCTCCGTTGCGCAGAGGAATATTCAGAATAGCCTCTGCATCTGGCGCAATGAAGGTACTACGAACAACATCAACCTTCCAGGTCCAGTTATATGTGTCAATTAGTTCACTAACCTTCGTTAGTTCCGAATCTGGTGGTCCGAACAGCGGAGACATGGAACGAGTCCCTTGTATCCACTTGTCCTCCCATATCGCTATGGAGGAACCATCGCCAACACGCTTGATGAGTCCAGCGCGTAGCGCTTCCCGTCCAGCAGCAATCGCTCTCCAAGTTGCAGAAGCCGATCGTGGGACCGGCGCACTCATAAGATCTGTCTCCGGATAATAACGTGCTTTCAAAATTCTAGCACAAAGAGACTCCGGATTCATCAAAAGCCGCCACCCTTGTTTCCCCAATAAGGCCAAATTGAACAAATTCAGATTGCGAAAACCCATACCTCCTTTCAACTTTGGGGTAGCCAATTCGTTCCAACAAATCCAATGCATCGACCGCTTATCGAGTGAGCTAGTCCACCAATATTTGGCCATGCAAGAACTGAAACTTTTACATACTTTCTTGGTAAGAAGGAACACAGACATGCTATAAGTGAGAATCGGCTGGATCACTGACTTGAGCAAGGTCTCCTTCCCCGCACACGCAAGGTTTTTCTCAGACCACCCTTGTATCTTTGAACGAGCACGTTCTCCCAGATGGTCGAACGTCCCACTGTTTATTTTTCCAACTGCAGTTGGGAGGCCTAGATACCGTTCTGTGAAAGCTTCCACTGCAATGCCTAGTGTTTGCTTCACCAATAACCGGACATGTTCTAGAGTATTAGGGCTGAAATACACAGCACTTTTACCTTTGTTCACACATTGACCAGAAGCTTCACCATAGATCCTTATAATTTCATTCAGTCTATGAGCACTTGGAACACAGGCTTTCAGAAAAATGAGGCTATCATCGGAGAATAGCAAATGATTAACCCAAGGTGCCCTATAATTCACACGGATACCTCTATCCACATATCCTCCACCGAAGAAGTTCAGCAGACATGAAAAACCCTCAGCACAACACAAGAAGAGATACGGGGACATGGGGTCTCCTTGCCGCAAGCCTCTTGTAGGGGAGAAGAACGGGAGTAGTTCCCCATTCACTCTGACAGAAAATCTGACAGAAGTATCACATTTGAGAACAAGTCTTACAAAATCTGCATGGAAACCAAGCTTCAACAGAATTGCCTCCAGGAAATGCCACTCGACACGATCATACGCCTTCATCATGTCAAGTTTCACCGCACACACATGGTTTGTTCCTTTTTTTTTTCTTTCTCTTCATTGCATGTACACTCTCATAAGCCACCAACACATTATCAGTAATCAAACGCCCAGGAATAAAAGCACTTTGCTCCTCACTGATAATTGTATTCATATGAGCTCTCATCCGGTTGGTAATTTCCTTAGCTGCAATTTTATATAACACTGGACAGAGAGAAATAGGCCGATATTGAGAAATCTGCACCGGATTCCGTACATTGGGAATAAGCGTGATCGACGTATCGTTCAAACCCAGCGGCAGCTCTCCTCCATTGAGGAATTCCAGCACAACTGCAGTGACATCTTCCTTGATTAACTCCCAATGTCTCGGAAAAAACCCAGCAGTAAAACCATCGACGCCAGGGGCTTTTGATGGTGCCATTTGAAAAAGAGCTCTTCTCACATATGCCGGTTCAAAGGGTTTTACGAGAGCAACATTCATATCATCTGTAACACGCCTAGGAACATATTATTATAACCTTGCGATGTGTACAAAGATGGATAGAAACTAAGAATCTCATTCTTATCATCATCGGCATTCATGCACTGAGAACCATTTGCCCGCATCAGACCAGTAAGGCGATTAATCCTTTTACGGTGAGCTGCTTGAGCATGAAAGTATGCCGTATTGCGGTCCCCTTCGCGGAGCCATTGAACCCTAAATTTTGAATTCGAAAGTTGGCACAGTGAATTTGTAAATAGCGGTCTATTTCGAACCCTAAAACAGTTTTGCCAACTTCCGAGGTTCGAAGTTCAGGGTTCGATTTAGTATAACCCCTACAAATTTCAGGGTTTAAATGGATTTTTCCTTATAATTAATCTGGGTGACTTGTCCCCAAAATTGCAATGTGGCGCAAAATTGGTCCAAATCGGTTTTGTGCAGGCACATGGCACTGTTTTGTACAAAACCCCCATAATTTTTTCCTTGCAATCGTCACCTTACACGTGGCTTACCCAAATTCACCTTGTTTTTTCATCTCTTCTTTCTCGCTCTTCTTGTGGCGACAGAATGAGTGCTCATGGAGGAAAGGTGCTAAAGCTGCATGATTCGGGCGGCCTTGCTCACACGTGGCGGGGGGGGGGGGAGGGAGGGGGTTCACAGACCGGACAGGGTCGCAGAGACCTTTCGGATAACCCACAAGTGAACGGGATCTGTCGTAGTCTTTTCGATAAATAAGAGTGTCGAACCTAACGAGAAGCAGAAGGTATTGCGAGTGGATTTCAGCAAGGTGTCACTGTAAATATTGCAAGACAATTTTATAGGGTTTTTATAGTAACGAGGATTTTAATAACAAGAAAATAAAAGCAACAAAATAAAATTGCATCAAGTGGACGAATCCTTTATAGCACAAAAGACAAGCCGGAGGTGTTACCAATGATGATTAAAACGTTTATGAGAACACACGGGATTTTTATCAAGTTAGTTTAATCACGTGACACTGATTAATCTTTATTGTTTTGATAACTTTTGTGTGGGTAAAACTATGCTACTGTACTTTCCTTACTTGGACGCATACACACTTATGATTAAGCCCCTTGCAAGTATCTGCAAATACAAGAAAGTTAGTAAGATAAATCTAACCATAGTCTTAAACTCTGAGATTCTACATCCCTCGTGCACTAGCTTGCGAATTGGGGTTTAGTTTTCTGTCAATCCCGCAACCCTACCATAAGCAAATTAAATACACAATGCATTTCCCTAAACCCATAAAGATGAAGTATCATGTAGTTGACATTCACATGACATCACTAGAAAAATAACACCACTAGTTAAATATTAAATTATTAAATATCACTCAGCTTTATATGATTACCAGCAACAAGAATTATCCCATTTCCTCAAGAACTAAACGAATTACTCATGACACAACATATGAATCATGATCAGAGGTGATTTATGAATGAATACCAATCTAATGATAAAAAGGATTTATCGATAAAACTCAATAGCATCAACTATAAAGGATAATCAACACCCGATAAGTTATGGATCAAGATTGAACAGCGGGTCGGCGTGGATACGATGGTGGAGGTGGTGCTGGTGATGTTAATGATGGAGATGATGATCCCAATGATGTCCGGCGTGATGATGATGACGACAACGACGATTTCCCCCTCCATAGGGAAGTTTTGCCGACAGGAATTTGCACTGCCGGAGCTCTCTCTAGCTTTGTCCGGTTCCGCCTCGAGGCGGCAATAGAAAATAATGCGAGGCCTCCTTGATAACTTTTAGTTCAGAGGAAAAATATAAGCAAAAGGGCGTCAGGAGGCGAGCGCCGAGGTGGAGATGCAGGTCCCACTCGCTGGTGGGCCCTGTGCCGCGGCTACCACCCGCGAGGTCAGCTCGCTAGCCTCCCGCCCTTCTTCTTCTAGCTCTTTGGCTTGTTTTCCTCGAAATAATTTCTGACATTTTTCGGAGCAATGGAAATTGGGCGTCTCTTCGGGTGCATTTCCTCCTGTTTTCTGGACTCCGGTTTTTCCCCTCTTATTTGTGAAACATGCAAAATAAGATAAAATAACATAAGAATTGCATCCTAACATGGAATATATCAATGAATACGAGTAAACCAATAGTATAAAAAAGTAATGCAAAATGGACTTATCAGACATCATGGTGATGGACGACGACACGAGCCGAGTGGATCCGAAGTTTCTCGGTCCTCCGATATCCAGATTATGCTTGCAAAGAGGAGAAAAAAAAAACTCCCCGCCATGCAGCGTAAGGCCCATGAGAGCGAAGCGATGGCTATGGCGAGTTTCACCGAGACGCATCAGGAGCTCGTGCAGGCGGAGTACGAGTTCTTTGCCAGCCGTGAAAAAACAAAAACTAGGCTGACCCCTCAGCAACTATCAAAATTTAGTCCGACGGTAAAGATTTCAACGGTGCTGATGGGGACAAATTGTGCTACGAGCCTTATCCCTCCCTAGTGTATCCGTAGGGGCGATAGTACTATGTTTAATTAGCATTTTTCTAGTTTCTGCAATTTGTAGTTCGAAATATATATGTATGCAGTGGCGTATCCAGTGGGGGTGCCATTAGGACCATCTGCTACGGCAGAGTTTTTTTGGTAACCTAAATTGCCCCAAAACAATCATTTTGGTGCCCTACAACATTTTTTTCTATGCCCTATTTTAGGACATGTGTTGGACATGCTCTTCGGCACGTCCTCTTTCTTATTTGTTGACGGCTAGGATTCTGTTATCGATAGAAAAAAACTGTGTGTGGTACACCTTGCCGTGACAGTTCCAAACCCGCTCATGTTTTGGAAACTCAAACGGCACAAGCACGAATTCGAACTAGTGAACCGAATACAACTCCATTCCGGTCTCCTCAAGAAGCTTCGAGACCAAGCCGAGGTCGGCCGCAAGGTCTCAATTTAAACCAGGCCCAGAGCCGTCAAGTCGTCTGCAACCAGCCCCAATCTGAGATCTCGACACGACACGTCCCGAATCGAAACCCTAGAGCACATGGCGATCATCTCCGACATCCAGGAGGAGGAGGCGGCGCCGCAGCAGCAGCCGCCGGCGGCGGTCGACGTGGACCTAGAGGTCCTCGAGGCGGTGCTCGAGCGGAAGGGCGGCGCGCTCCCGTTCCTGCACGCGGCCATCAACGTCGCGCACCGGCAAACCGACCTGTTCCGGGACCCGTCCGCGGTCCGCAAGATCACCGCGATGGCCTCGGCGGCCAGGGCGGAGGTGGAGGCGGAGGAGAAGAAGGCCAGGGACGCCAAGAGGAAGGCAGATGAGCTGGAGAAGGCGGCGGCGGCGGCCGAGAAGGAGAGGGCCGTGAAGGCGGCGGCGCCGGTGACGGAGGAGCCCGCTGCAGGGAGCTCGGGGGAGAAGGACAGCAGCACCGAGGGGGACAAGGAGGAGAGCAAAGCCAAACGTGAGTACCCTCTTGAACTTGTCTCTTAATTGCTATTGCTGTTCGATTCTAGGATTCCGATGCTTATAATTGGTAATGTTTTAGTATTCCGATGCTTAATGCTTATAATCTTGCTAGTTCTAGAAGATGCTAACTCTGCGCTAGGATTTGTAGATCTTAAGTCGTATGTGGTTGAAAGCCTCGATTATTCACTACTTGCCTAGTCCTAGTAGCTTGCTTGATTAGAGCCGCAAGTTTAGGTCGATCCTGATTGTGAGACAGGAGGCTGCCTTATTGCCTGTTCGAATTTGTGAGTCCACTGATAGGATATGAGATAGGCTAGAGCAATGAGTGTTTTTTCCTGATTTCTGTAGTTCTTTTGAGAGAAATAGTTTTTATTGTTGAACACATGCCTGATTCAAATCTGAGGCGCTACCAGGTTTTGGAGTTTATGATATATATAGCTAGAAATTGAATTGTTGCACACTGGGTAAACATCTTGCTTAGTTAAATGTATGTATGGGAATTACTTGTTGTACAAATTGCTATGTTATTTAGGATAAAGTTCTATGTCATCTGTAAAATTGCTGCAGAACCGGCTCAGTTTGTTTAATGATATAGCAAATTAACAATACATAGAATTCCATAGCCCATTCCATTTTGGAAATACTTATAATGTTTTCAATAATTGGGTCACTTGGGTCTGTGCCTACCGTTGCTAAAACCTTGGTCCTATTTGTATTATCTTCTCCGATTTGTTATTGAAGAACTGCCCTCCAGACCCCAGTTATCAGTATGTTTCAGTTATGTACTCTGAAATTAACTAATGGTGTTCCATCTCACGCGTGTTACAGAACCAAATGCTGGCAATGGTCTTGACCTGGAGAAGTATTCCTGGACTCAGCAGTTGCCAGAGGTTAATCTCTCTGTTCCTGTTCCTGAAGGAACAAAGTCAAGGTTTGTTGTCTGTGAGATTAAGAAGGGCCATCTGAAGGTCGGGCTGAAGGGCCAGCCTCCTATTATTGATGTAAGTAGTAGCATATCTATAAAGCAATTGACCGTGGCCTTATGTGTGAAATCTTTTGCTGATGTAGTATTTGATTTCTTACCAGGGAGAGCTCCACAAACCAGTTAAAGTTGATGACTGCTTCTGGAGCATAGGTATGAATCAAAAACCATTTACTTCTATGTTAAGTGCCACAGCTTGAGCTCCTTGCTGATAATAATAGTATTTCCTTTTGATAATATCTTTAGAGGATGGAAAGTACCTGTCTATATTGCTGACAAAGCATAATCAAATGGAGTGGTGGAAATCTGTGATCAAGGGCGACCCTGAAGTCGACACCCAACGTGTGGAACCAGAGAGTAGCAAACTTTCTGATTTGGATCCCGAGACTAGGCAAACTGTGGAGAAGATGATGGTAAGCCGATACCCACAATCTGATTCACAAGACTACGGACGGGTCCTAAAATCTCTTCTTCGGACTCTAAACAACTTTTTATCTCTGCTTTGCAGTTTGACCAACGTCAGAAGCAGATGGGTCTCAAAACAAGCGACGAGATGCAGAAGGATGAGATGCTCAAGAAATTCATGGCTCAGGTAGGCAGCAGCATTCCATCCTCTACCGTAGGCATCAGTTGAGTTACCTGTATAGTTTGTGTGTCTGATTGAGGTTTTCATTCACTGCAGCACCCGGAGATGGACTTCTCGGGGGCAAAGATAGCTTGAGGCTGGTTGGCCGAGAGGCAAGTTGGACGGAGAAATCGCTTCTGCTTAGTGGCTGCTGTTTAGTTTCGGTTTATGGTTGTGGTAGCGATGGACATGGTTTTGCGGTGCTTTGGAAATATATGTGACTGAACTATGTTCTCTTTGATGGACCAATCAGTTGCACAATTTTACAAAGTTTGTGTTTCGTTCATGATGTGTGTACTTTCGTCTTTGAGCCATCTGCATTCCTGTAGAGACCTAGCTGTGGGTTCAACTTCTTGCATATCCATTTTGCTACGGCTGAGCGAAGTGACGCACGTCGAGCCATATACATTTTGGGAAGCTGAGAGGTTTTCCTTCAGCTCTGCCGTGATTCTGCAGCCGGATCTGCAGTCTCACGTTGAATTTTTGGAAAATAAGACCACCTTCACGAGTGAATTTCGTGAATTGACAAAAAGGATCACTTACCACTAAAATTGTCATAAATCCTGGCGGTGGTCATTTTTGTCAATTCACTCAGTGGAGGTGGTCTCATTTGCCAAAAATTCTCAACATCTCCGAAAACTCTGCTCCACCTTTGTGTCACAACATTTGATTTTGTTTTTCACCAGCTTCGATGTGTCTTTCATTATTTAATCAATCTTCCATACATTCCACAAATTATAGCCCCTTTCTTGCAAGCCTAGCGACACCTCCCAGTTCAAGGTCATAATAGCAAACAACATTAGAATTTTGTTCAAAAAAGGAAACAACATTAGAAAATATGCTTCCCCACCAGCTAAAAAAAATGCTTCCCCACAAAGCACGCATATATGTGTTTAGACTCATGAGGCCAACCATGCCGCTCAAGACTGATACATGTTCTGGACACGCTTATGAAGAAGAGCCAACCAGGAGAAAAGGTGACACTTCGGCGCAGCCTTGAGCCTTCGCTCACCTTCATCTTCAAGCTGTTGTTCACTTGTGATTTCGCTCAGTTGTTTGGCCACAGGTTCGATTCCCATACATCTCACGTTATGCTGGGCCTCTCTAACTGTGAAGTGGCAGTCGCAGCTGGGTGGTATCATTTCCCATACATCGTGGGCGGTGCAGATTGGTATCCTTTCTTTGCTTTGTCGTCAATCTACTCTTCCCCGTCAGGCTTGTCCACCCTTTGCTCTCTACAAGTCAGTGTTGTAACTAATCCCCACAAATTAGGTGTATCATAATCAGTCTGATTTTGTTTGTGCCCAAAACACCTTTTCCTCACACGCCCTGGGCTGAGTTTCTTGATCCTTTGTTTGAGTAAAAATCTAGACCATTTTCAACAATATCTCTTGTTGAATATTTCCTCCATGTAAGCCATGAGAGCATACTTCATTAGACGGTCAAGGTGTCCTGTTTAGCTCTCTTTGAGATCTGTCACAGTTATGATGACTATGAGGAGTAATACTGTAAAAGGTATCTACTTCCAGCAAGATGGTATCTGCACCTGTGTCTATTTACCAATAATCCTTACACGAACATGACCCATCCTTAAAATGATGGAACCGGTTCCTGTCCCTCACCACGATCTCGCGTTCAAACACTTGAGATATGAACTTTGTCACCTCATGGCAGTCTCTACAAACCCGCAGGTTCTTCGTGATGCGCATCGTGTCGCCAGGCCCGGTGCGCAGCAGCCCAAAGGCTATTGCTAGCTTCTCACTGTGGTAGAGGAGCGACGTCTCTTTCACCTCATCAGCAATATCGTGCAGGACATCACTAGTGTCAGGCATGTAGCCCTCTAGCCTGATCTTCCTCATCATGTCCTTGGCCATGGCGAATATATCCTGCTCCTGGGGATGGCACAGGCTCCCGCACTGGAACTCGGAGACCTCACCCTCGATTTCGATAACGGACCTCCCTGCCTCCTTGCTCACGTTCCTTTCGTCCATCAATCGACGGACCTTGGCCACGTCTCCCCACCGACCAGCACTTGCCAGGAGGTTGGCCAGCAGCACGTACCGTCCACTGTTCTGGGGATCAAGATCGATGACACGCCATCCGATTGCCTCACCTAAATCAACGTCCCTGTGGATCTTGCATGCTCCGAAGAGTGCTCCGAGGACACCTATGTCTGGTTCCATTGGCATGTCGTCGATCACCTTCTTGGCTTCGTCCAGCAGCCCAGCCCTCCCGAACAGGTCAACCATACAGCCATAATGTTCCATCTTGGGCTCAATGTCGTACCTTTGCACAATGTAGTTGTAATAATGGCGACCGTCACTGACCATTCCGGTGTGAGCGCAGGCAGTGAGCAGATTCACCAGCGTGACATGGTCTGGCACCACATTCTCCCTCTCCATCTGGTGGAACAACTCGATGTTCCTTGCACCTCCCGTGCATGGCTAATCCACCAATCATACTGTTCCACGTCGTGAGCCCCTTCCTCGGCAGTTCTCGGAACACACGCCATGCCTCCTCGACAGACCCGCACTTGCAGTACATGTCGACCACCGCCGTCGCTAGCTTCTCATCCATCTGTATTCCGCTCTGCTCCACCCACCGGTGCACCTCCCTCCCGTGGGCCAGCGCGCCGGCCCCCGTGCACGCCACGACGGCGGTCGTCGCGACAAACCCATTCCCCTCCACCCCCAGTGCCCGCATTTGATCAAACACCTTCAGCGCCGGCAAGAACCGCCCCGCCTTGACGTAACCCGCGATCATGGAGTTCCAGGAGATGAGATTCCTGTCGGGCATTGCGTCGAACAGCTCCCGCGCGTCGTCCACGAGGCCCAGCCTGCACAGCCCGCCCACCATGGTGGTCCAGGACACGACGTCGAGGGGGGAGCCGGCGGCGGCGAAGAGGCAGGAGGCGAGGTCCGCGCGGCCGTTGGCGAGGTAGGCGGCGAGGAGCGCGTTGAAGGAGTGCGCGTGGGAGTGGAGGTTGAGCTTGAGGAGGAGCGCGTGGAGCTGGGCGGCGAGCGGGAGCGGCGCGGCCGGGAGGAGCTGGGGGAGGGTGAAGTGGTCCGGGTGGAGGGGCAGGGAGAGCATGAGGGCGAGGAAGGCGGCGGCGTGGCGCGGCGGGAGGGAGGCGAAGAGCGGGTTGAAGAGCGACGGGTGCGGGTCCGGGTGGTGCGCGAGGAGGCGCGCGGCGTAGGGGAGGCCGGCGGGGTCGCGCGCGAGGAAGGCGAGGAGGCGGCGCGCGTGGGCGGGGCGGGAGGCGAGGCCCAGGCGGACCAGCTGCGAGTGGTGCTGTTTCAGCTCGGAGATGGTGGTGATGGGGATGGGGCTCACGCTCGGGCCGGACATTGCAGGAGCTACCTCGGATGAAGGGGCGGCGAACCGAGGACGGGATAAGACACCGTGTCTGCCAGCTGCCTCTAACGATATTTTTTAACAAAATAAAATAAGAGGTGTGCAACATCACCTAAATTACGAGAATGATGACTCGACTCGAATTCGGGTGGGTGGGAAGGTATCAGCCTCTACCCACCAGTAGGTCATGCCTTAGTCTGCAAACAGGATAGGATACGAAAATTCACTTTGGCTCGGAACTGCAGTGATCACTTCGTTTAAAATATTCAAAAAATGTATTATGAAGTTTCAAAAAAAATCTAGAAAATAGTCTGGATTTAGCCAATGATGTATCCTACTCCTACTTGTGGAAAATCACAAGGAAAAATTCTTTATATTATGGGCTACACAATTGTTTTAAGATATTTAAAATATATTGTTCACTATACTCAGATATGGACATTTGTCATTTTTGTGTAGCTCAAAATACAAGTATTTCAAATTAAGATTTTGCATGTTCGGGGATACATCATTAAGAACATCTACGCTTTCTTCTCTGAAGTAGTACCTTTAACTGAGAAAAAAAGAAAGACTTTATCCCTTTCACTCTCAAACATTCTTGACACTTCAAAATATTGATATATGTAGATTCCTAATCCATTTGAGGAATATGGAGAGGAGATCCAGATTTAAAAATCCACCAAGACACGTTGTGTTTTTTCCTTGAGTTTTTCAAGTTACTTGTTACTCTTGGAATTCGTGTGATACCCTAGGCGTGCTAGGATTGCCAAAAGCTTACGGGTTATGGATTCGTGATTCGGTGAAATTTTGTGAGGGTTTGAAGGTCAACATCACATCTTCCACTAATGATTGAGTTCCTACTTTGTGAAGGAGGCTCAAGGAGAAAAATATGAGCCTTCAATGATGTTTAGGGGTCCTTCGCGGTAACTCACATCTCTCTAGACGTGATTAGCTTCCCCCAAGGAACTACACATGTTGATACATCTTTGTGTCCTGGTGCCTTAGTTATTTCTATCTGATCTCTTTAATTTGTGTTTATTTTGTGATAACATAAAGTATCTTATATCATCATATAGCTTGTCTCACACGATTGCATTAGGCTCATCTTATTTATCCACGACGGATAAATTTGTGAATAACAAAATAAATTTTGTAGAAACCTATTGGCACCCGCTTGAATTTGTATATGTAATCAAAAATGAATGAGTATTCAGTTCCTCCTATCAGCAATCAAAAAAATTGAATTTCGGATGATATGTATGGTTATTTTCTCAACATTCAAACTCATTTCCCTCCTTTAGCAGCTCTCAATGCGTCGACCTACCCCGGGTCATTCGCGAGTCACCCGGCCACGTGTACCATGGCCGCGTGTCTAACTCCGCAACGGCTATATTTCCGCACCCCGTTCTCCGACACGTGGGCCCAGGAGATCTGAGCAGTCTCGCTTTCCCATCACCATTGATAAGTTCCTCGAGCAGGGCCGCCGCCAGAGACTTCCAAACCCGAAGCGAAGCAAACCGAGCAGAGCAGAGCCGCCGCCAAAGCTCCCTTGATAATTCCCCGATCACCTCAAATCTGAGTAGTCTCGCTTCTCCCTTGATAATTCCCCGAGCAGAGCCGCCGCCAAAGCTTTCCAAACCGGCGCCGGCTCCGACGGAAGCGAATCGACGAACACATGGCGACCATGATGGCCACGGACGCCCCCTCGCCGGCTCCGGCCGCGAACCTCCCCGCGCCCCCGTACCACCACTCCCCCGCGCCCGCGGCGGAGGTGCTCGCGACGCCGCCGCCGAAGCCGGCGGGCCAGAGGTCGCCGCTGCAGCTGTGCGGGCACTCGCTCCAGGAGCTGTTCCTGCTGTCCCCGTCCCCGACCTCCCGCCGCAGCCGGTCCAGGCAGCGCGGCGCGGGCGTGGACTCGAGCCTGGAGCTGGCGGGCACGCCTCCGAGGCGGGCGCGTCGCGCGGCGGCGGCGCCCGCGGGGGCTTCGCCGAGGAACGCGAGGCGGGCGAGGCGGCGGCTGGAGAAGGAGGTCGAGCCGGACGAGGAAGGTCTTAGGAAGGCGCGCAGGAGGAGGTCCGCTCGGGTTGCTTCGAAGGCCGTAGCCGCGGTGGTGGCGGCCGCGGAGAAGGAGGATGACATGAGCTTGGCTTTGGTTCCGGCTCCTACCGACGCCTCTCACGGTGAGCGCCGCTGATCTCTCGTCTATGCTTTCCCAAAAATCAAATCTCGCTTTGGTGCTTGCTCAATTACCGGTTAAAGAAAAGCATTGCTCTGTTTCCAAGTAACTGACTGCTAACTGTGTGATTGTTTCAGTCACAAGAACTGACGCCCCAGACCAGTCTGGATGGGAAGGTCTCTGGGAGAGGATCGTCGAGCTGGTGATGTGGAAGGACGTGGCGAAATCGGCACTCTGGTTCGGGCTGGGATCCATGTTCTTCCTCTCTTGCTCCTTTTCAAGAGAGATCACCTTCAGCCCGATCTCTGCATTTTGTAACCTGGGCGTTATGATCTTGGGCCTAGCTTTCCTTAGAGATTCTGTGCCACAGAGGTATGAAGAATTTATGGACCAGTGATCGTCTGTTCTTCACTCTGTTTGAGCCGACCAAGTAATTTCTGTTCGCATCTGTAGCAGGCAGCCGGTGGAGACCGGAAGGAACTTCCAGTTGACTGAAGAAGATTTACTTCGTGCTGCCGGAGCTGTGTTGCCGGTTGCTAACTCCTTGATATCTACGGCACAAGTGATCTTCTCGGGTAACCCATCGATGACTCTCAAAGTAAGCATCAGATAGATTCAGTTCGTGACTTGACGTTTTTTTCTGAAGCATAATGTTTTCCCCGAGTAATTTGTAAATCTTTGATTGCTGAAAACTTAGGTGTTGCCTGTTCTTCTGATCGGTGCAAGATATGGTAGTCTGGTTACCCTATGGAGGCTTCTAGCCACAGGTACATTTGGATGCACAACGTACTATTGGATCAATCTTAACATGATTGCAGGTTATACCATGTTCTTATTCATGGAAACTTTGCAGGATTTTTCTCCAGCTTTACACTCCCAAAGCTGTATATGTGCTATTCGTCTCAAATTCATAGAACAGGTATAATTACGATACTATTCCCTACTGACATCATCTTCTTTGTAATGTATGGTTATTGTTCAGAGCATATAACACTAATTTCTACCTTTTTTACCCCAGTTGAGAATATAAGAGACCGGGCTCTAGAAGCGTGGAAGTCTTGCCCCCGCAAAAAACTCGTTGCGGGAACAGCAGTGACAATGTGCTGGAATTTGTTTAGTATTAAGACACGCTTCATGGCAGGTACAATTAAAGATAACTTTAACTCCAATGCACCATATATTTTTGAACAGAAAACGATCAGAAGTTTACCATATATTCATTGAATTGCACCATAAGTGTTTTTCAACTTTTGAAATAGCACTACAAAATCTGATAGTTATGTTGAAAAATAGTGCTAAACTTTTCGACTCCTTGGTAAACACCACTCGGAGGATGGTCGGGTTGTTATAACTCGGTGGACGAGAGTAGATCATAGATATATACTAAATACATGATTCCCTTTTGTATGGTAATCAACTTAATCAACAAGCGATCTCTAACTGATGTACTAGGAAACTAATTCAACAATTGTAAAGGGACATCTAACTGATACTCCCTCCGTTCAGTTTTACTTGTCGTGGAGACTGAACTGATCTAGTATAAAGCTGTAGTACAAATGACGACGAGTAATACCGAACAGAGGGAGTAGATATGTGGCAGCAACTGTTTGATCAGAACCTGGGAAAACATGTATACTCTGTATGCTTCCGTTATTTTCTCAGCGGGGGCAGGCCTTTTCAACAAACATTTCACTGACATTTTAATCTTATTAATTAATATTGATGATCTGTACTTCTATTAGAAAAGTGCTGTTACCAGTTTAAACTGAAAAGTACTGAAACAAATTTACAGTTTCAGAAACAGGGCCTTTGAAGCTCTTACACATCTACAGAAGTTAATAATATGTACTCCTTCCGTCCCACAATATAAGATGTTCTGGCAAGCTGTTTTAGAAAAATGTTCTGCCCTAGATGGAGGGAGTAGTTACAGTTTAAACTGGGAAGTACTGAAACAAAGTTACAGTTCCAGAAACATGGCCTTTGAAGCTCTTACACATCTACAGAAGTTAATATAAGATAATTCTGGCAAGCTGTTTTAGCTTGCCAAAGCATTTTATATTGGGGGATGGAGGAAGTAGTTCTTACTATTGATGTTCTATTACCAGTCAGTTCAGTGTGCATGCCATATTAGAAAATTGTACTTACAGTTTAAATTGGGAAATACTGAAACAGAGTGACACTTTTGGAAATATTGGGCCTTTGAAACTCAGATCCACCGAAGTAGAAAATTTAGCCATAGGCCGTGAAAATATCAAGGATCTCATTGCTCATCTGCATATTGCAGATTAATGCCAGAACAGAGCAGTCTTCTGAATTCATTTGTTAACACCTCCTAATTTCATGACAACATACTACTTTCGTCTGTATCTAAATATTCCTTACTTTTTTTCCAATAGAGGCATATTTGGTGTTTATTATTTTTTCATAAATGAAGTGTTAACTTCTCATATGTGGGTCAGATGCCTTAGTTGCATAAGAAATCATTCGTTTTCTTAAGACTTGGACTAATTCAAATCAAGTGTAACACATGCATGACCGAATATATCAACATAACCTCACATATTTTCTTGCAGTCTTCATTTCAGTAGTAATACTGCGATACAATCATCAGTACCGCAAGGCTGATCTGAACCCAGAAGCTGAATGTTGGCGAGATGATCAAGAGCAGCAAATGGAAATATAACCATAGAAGACTGAAGTTACATGTGCACCATCTAGGCTTCTTGCCGCTGGAAAGCTTGTACCGTGCTACGAACAAATCCCTTTATTTCTGTACAATAATGGTTTCTACCACGTCTAGTGGTTCTGCTTGTGTCTCTGGCTACCAACCACCTGAATATACTATTGCAGTCTGCCGCTCCATTGCAAGTTGTGCAAACGTTGGATATTGCCATGTTTTGATGCTGTAGAACTTACCTGCCGGTAGGGAATGGCTAGCTAACAAGACGCCATACGGAAACTCTTAACTTTGGATGGCTCTCTTAGTTTTCAGAGGACCAAGCTATGTCTGATCTTCCTGAACTTCTCTTACATTGACACTATCATGCTGCCACGAGCCCACCGGTATCAGTGGAGCCTACGATCCTGGAAGCCGTTTCAGTGTCGGAAGGCTTGGCATCAGCTGAGGATTTAGGCCTACGTCAGTCATGTATTGGTTGCATCTGACTGCTTGGAGGTGATAAACAGCCTGAAGACTATGAATTTAGGGGCCCCTGCTATAGTTGTAGAGTGTAAGGAGAGGTCCACAACAGAACGGCTCCTTCACCTTTACCACTCCTGCCGTACTACTACGGATCTCATCTCAGATCACCCTCCCATTTCTTCCTGAACCTTGTATGTAACTAGTTACCATCGTGTGCAATCCAATCGACAACCTCATGATTAATAATGGTTATTAAGGCGACAACAACTGCCCATCAAGAGGACATTCACCATACAAACGGTTCATAAAACTGGAACAATGCATGAAAGATCGGAAGCGGGTCAAACTTATGTCGATTTCGCATCCCAACCGAGTGAGAAAAAATATGATCCTCTAATTATCTCATGTACACAGAGCCGATTTATTTTGAATGTACAAACACATCCATGCCTTGATTTACACTGCTATTTACCTTTTTATATACCATGAGAACAAACATCTTAATTACACGGGTACTGTCAACTACATTCTAATAGGAGAACACAAACGAAAACGCCATATATTTACACATCTTGCCTACATACAGGGCATGAACTATGGCCAATGAGCCATTGGTCCACGCAAGGCTGGTGGAAGGTGTGAGAACACTTCGGCAAACTCCTCGCCGTCTCTCCCGTCAAGAGATCCTAGGACAAGAACAGAGTGTCAAGTGTCGAAATTAAAGTTAAAATGATCCGGATATATAGGTGATATACAGGGCGTATTTTGATTGACTACTACTCCATTAGTGTGTACTTTATGTGACCCGAAATTGATGTCACTGGATTCATATTCAAATGATTTTCTATCGCATAAAACACATCTTAATGGAGTAATTGTCGGTCAAAACCTTGTTCTAACCAATTAAAATGCGCTCTATATATCAGGACCAAAGGAGTCGTGAAAAACAGAAGTATCGAGGTTGTTTCATCATATATGAATGACATGTACACATTATACTCCCACGCATTCATGAACACACCCACAATTTCAGAGAAAGCACAGAGAAAGTTTGCTAGTTTTCACTGAAAAGATGTATAAATTTGGAAATTAACATATAACGTGAGGATGACCAAGTGGAGCCTACGGCAACATGTAGAGGGCAAACTGGTGTTACTTATAAACTTCTTTCTGGCGTGTTACTAACTAATTTGCTACCAAAAGCTGGTCACCAAATTTCTAGATTGGTCCGAGCAAAACAAAATCAAGCAAAGAAGATAAACTCAAGATACAAATTTTATTAAGTGTTGCTTGCAGTTATCCACTGAGTTTCGATTGTGATAATTTCCATCATAACAAACCTTCGAAAAGCACAATATGGCATAACAAACAAGATTATATCAAATAAACTAACCAGATAAGATATATCCACCAAATTATTATTATGTTAACATATATTTCATCTACTTTTTAGATACTACCCACATATTTAAAAATTTAAACAATAATTAATTCCATCTTGTAAACAGTGAAATTTCTCCAGAGTTAATTAGATTACAGAAATTCCAAAATAAGGAGATTTCGAGATAATTGCCATAATTCTCCACCTCTGTTATGCCAACGGTAAGTAAGATGATTTCAAACCATCCAGCCAGACAATACCTACCAGACTATATATTAAGGCAGCATAAATTACAGATTATAAACTATGAAATTATATTACTACTACTAGGAACATTCGAATAAAATATGTAATGTAATGTTACACTTGTACCTGCAGGCAAATAGGGCAAGACAAGTTTTCACCCATTGGCTCTTGCTTCTGATCAATCACCATATGGTACGGCAACTTCTTCAAGTTATCTTGTGAAAGCCCATCATATGAAACTTCTCCAAGGATATCATGCAGATCATCATTGCCAAACTCTGCAATACCAACCTGTCGAATATCTAAACTTATTATGTGTACCACAGAGGGTAGAAATTTCACTCTATCAATTAAATTTTCGTTTTGCTGTCCTCACCATACAATTTTTATATTAAAACGTTATCAAATGGGTTAATATACAGGTACAAAGATCGCCACCATACAAAGAATGGTCAATGGAAAGAGCTCTCCAGTTGGTAGCAAGCAATAAGTAGTAACTATCATTGGGCATTTTCGCCTACAAAGGATACTGCATTACTTTAGGGGTATAGAAAAAACCGACCTGCCAACGATATGCCATATACACTGCTGGTTCATACTGCTCTCCAAGAAAACGAGCATGAAGGAGCTGATCCACGAAATCCCCCTGGAAAGCGAACAAGCATTGTTGTGTAAGAAAATCCTAAAATATGAACCTTGCATTAAACATTGAAGAATATTTTCTGCAATCCCAGCAAAAAATGCAAGCAGCAGCTCTAATTTAAAGCACCATCAAAATAATGAACTGCGGTAATAATGCTAGTACTATCCAATGGCAATTGTTGGGCAAAAATCTTATATTCTGTTAACTTGGCCAAGTTTTGTACAGACTGATTTGCTGAAGAAGCTTACAGTGCGGACCATCGATGAAGTGCTCTGCGGGGTGGATCTGTCGGCGCACCAATAGGCGCGAGAAGCCTCGAGGACTTCAATGGACAGGACAGCGCCAGCGAACGCCCCCAATCCGGCCCCTCGGAGAACGCCGCTGTCGGAAGCTCTCCCTGCCAATGCGCCGGTGACCGCCCCCGTCAAGCCTCCAGCTTCGCACATCACGAAAAAATCCACACCAAAATCAGATCCGGCAAACAAATTTGCTACAGCTATAAAATTTTAGTCGTGGAGGCCGGCTGTGTCGGCCGAAGAAATGGCAAGACCGGGAGGTCCTATCCCTTCTCCACCAACCAAGAGACTATTGAAATCGCCGACCAAGAAAGGAGGCGTACCAACCGCGAAGATGCCGGTGAGAACGCCGGAGAGGAGGCCGGCGACGAGCCTGGGGAGGCACGTCGCGGCGCGGCGCTCATCCGCCGCCGCCGGGTGTCGCGGCGAGACCGCCTCCGCCGCCGGCGCCACCTCCATCGCGATCGACGGTCACCGAGGGACTCCGCGCTGCAGCTTAGCACGGTGTCGGGGGTTGCGTGCGCGGTGGTTGGAGCATGGAGGTCGCCGGCCGGGATGAGAGGTGGAGAGGCGTGACGCAACCCCGGAAAGGAGTCGCCCCTTGCTTGCCTGCTGGCTGGCTACTACTGGTGGTGTGGTGCCCGTTGCTTAACGATTTCCTTTATTTTGTTCCATTTCTTACGATTTTAATTTGGTTATTATTACAAAATTATCCATGGAGCCGTGAATTGGTAGACACATAATAAAGTGCCGGTGGTGCGTTTTTTTTTTTTTTTGCGAAACACGGTACAACGCCAAATGAGCATGAAACTGTAATGGTACTCAGCAAAGCCACAAAAATTTAAAGGACACGAAAAAATGGTGTCCGGGAGCAAATTTTCCCTTTAATTTACATCGCATTCTAGCTTTTTTCAAAGTCAAACTTTTCAAAGTTGGACTAAGTATTTACAAAAAATATCAACAACCATAATATTAAATATGTAAAATGAAAATATATATTATGAGGATTCTAATAACATAAGGAAATATTGTAAATGTTTTTATTTTTTCCTATATGTTTGGTCAAAATTCATAAAGTTTGACTTTGACTAAACCCGGAATGCAAAGTAATTATAAACGGAGGGAGTAACATATTGTTTGTACCATACAAACATTTCGTTTTAGATTTCCACCCCACTCTGATTGTATACAATTACAAATGTTGTACCCACGATGTAACAATCCTCTCAAAAGAAAAAAGACATCATTACTTTTCAATCTTCTTTCTTGAATCAATGAACAAAATATGAAGTCATAATACAGAAAATTATGAGTTCACATCATAATCAATTACCATTACATTACATGGAAAAAATCGCTGCAAAAAAATATTTTGCTAATCACCAAAAATATTGGCTCAAGAGGGAAACTTCTGTTGGCACCATTTGAAGAAACAAAACCTGGAGAAGGAGGTCTCTATGGTGCACGTTTATTGCATGTTGTAGACTCGCGCATGCTAATAACAATTTGGCAAGATGCAAACAACACTGATAAGATTTTACACACACTTGTACTCGAATGTAACCATGACTCTCCAATTGCAGCTACCATCAGATTGGGATACATGTATTGCATATATACCACAGCGACCATTAGGTTGCAGAGTCGACTAAATCCGGTCTGGAGCCATTAAATTACCATCCGGATTCCGGAGAAGTGAGTAAACTACAACTTCGACTTGCATTCACCTTGAATAATGCCTCCTAGAATATTATATATGACTGAAACTCAAAGAAAAATGTACAAAAACTATGTACTGTACCAAATTTAACAAGAACTATGTACTCCCTCCTTGTCACAATGTAGCGCATATAAGTTTTTTCAAAGTCAAACGATGTCAAGTTTGACCAAGTTTATTGAGAAAATTATTCATATGTATAATATTAAATATATACCATATGAAAGTATACATCATGATAAATCTAATGGTATTGATTGGGTATTGTATATTTTTTCGCACACTTTGTCTAACTTTACATCGTTTGACTTTTGTGAAACCTTATATGCACTACATTTTGGCAAGGAGCGAGTACCAAATTTAACAATACTATCGAGGACATGACTCAGAATTCTAGACCGGAGCACCAACAAAATCTAATAGCCGGAAGATACACATCATCAATATCAAACAGAATCCAGTTTCAATCAAACAATCAACGAGTGTTAGCATTAACACAACATCTTAAGCATATAAAGATGAGATAATTCAAACATATAAACCACCGACATAGCACACTTCAGTTTTGAGTTTTACAAATTCATATAAAAACAATGGTTCATTACCCAGAAGGGAAACAACACCATCTTTATTCGTGTAGTAGCTAGATGTGAGGGCAGACCGCAGACGCAGATCAAGACCATGCTGTACGCTCAGTCATCGTAGTCGTGGCGACGGTTGTGGTGGTGCTTCTCGTAACGCTTCTTCTTCTCATCGTCAGAGTCATTGTCGTAACGCTTCTTCTTTTCATCATCAGAGTCATCGTCGTCATCCTGTAAAGCAGCAGCAGGAACATATTAGGGTTACTAAGAAATATCTATACATTTCAGAGGTTGCTTCTACTATAGAAAGCACAATGTTTGTCAGCTACAAGAGATGCGCTAAAACTACCAAAAAAACAGCAAACAGGTGGTAGGAGCAAGGATGCGAGCACTACAATAAATACAACAAACGGAAAACATAGTCTATTGCTGTAGGTTTCGCCACACTTTCTTTAACTTAAATTTACATACATGGTACAGAAATGCATATGTACAGATTACAGATTATCAAATGTGCAATATAACTGTAGATGAATATGAGGCATAAGATTGCATCCGAACACGAGTCATAAGATGCATTCCTATAGTTAGGTTTAATGTAGATGAACGGACGTAAGATGGGCTGCATTCCTATTTCTGCTGGAACAGATAACTATGGTATATTCTTGACAATTTTACAACCATATATCAGTATGCAAGTGAAGTAGTGAGCTTGTACAGCACAGATGGGCTGTATAGAGTGGAGCAGTATGGTCGAATAATCAAAGCAAAAAACATACAGAATCAATTATTGTTGTCAATACTGAGATAAATGAACACGTTTAGTATCATCAAACTCATATTAATGTACAAACATGGAACATGTTTACTGCTAAATGAGAACGAGAAAGTTTTCCCAGTGCACTCAGCACCAATTAGCATTTCACCTGATAAGCTGAACAAAACATGTTTCTGTTAAAACAACAACCTAACATTTTTCAGCATCTAAACCTAGCAAACTCCTTTTTTTTTTCCTTTACCACGTATAAAGCATGATTTGTGAATTTTGCATTGATATGCTAACTCAAGGCCCTGCCAAATTCTATGATGAGCTGGTATCACCTAACGACCATATAGCTGAATGGCAAAAAAAATGGTTTGCATCCACCACCTCCTGCCTACTGGAAGAGCTAATGCAAGTAATAAGAATCCAACCTTTCCTCGACCATTCACTAAACAGGTTAATCACTACAGCATGATGCATAGGCAAACAAAACAGTAAACGATCACGGACAGGAACTTACACGCTTCTTGCGGCCGTATCCCTCTTCCCCGCCGTATTTCGGCTTCTCATACGCAGCACTCTGGCCATACCCATACGAACCCTGGGTCTCCTCTCCATACGGCTTGGGCTTCTGGTACCCACCAGAGCCATACGCAGCACCTTCGGTCTCGTCTTCAACCCTCCTCCCGCCATACCCGCCACCGCCGCCGTACTCCTGTGCGGCCTCCGGCCTGCTACCGTACCCGGATCCGTAGCCCTCCTCCGGCTGCGGCTTCCTGCCGTACCCGGGGCCGTGCTCCGACCCGTATCCAGATCCGTAGCTCTCCTCGACCTGCGGCTTCCTGCCGTAGCCGGACCCATAGCCCTCCTCCTCCTCGACCTGCGGCTTGCGGCCATACCCGGATCCGTAGGTGTCTTCTTCAGTGCGCTGGGGCTTGGATCCGTAGCCGGCGCCGTAGGACTGCTGCAGCTCCTCTTGCTGGGGGCGGAATCCGTAGGCGGGCTGGGGCTTGGATCCGTAGCCTGAGTCGTCGCCGCCGCCGCCGTAGGAGTGCTCCTCCTGCTGCGGGCGGAAGCCGTAGGCGGGCTGCGGCTTGGATCCGTAGCCTGAGTCGTCGCCGTCGCCGCCGCCGCCGTAGGAGTGCTCCTCCTGCTGCGGGCGGAAGCCGTAGGCGGGCTGCGGCTTGGATCCGTAGCCTGAGTCGTCGCCGTCGCCGCCGCCGCCGTAGGAGTGCTCCTCCTGCTGCGGGCGGAAGCCGTAGGCGGGCTGCGGCTTGGATCCGTAGCCGCCCGAGTCGTGGCGGCCACCGCCGGATCCGTAGGAAGGCTGCTGCTGCTGCTCGTTCTGGGGGTGGAAGCCGTATGCGGGCTGGGCCTTCTGGTGGTGGGAGTAGGGGGATGGCTCCTCGGCGGCGTAGTGGGGCGCGTCGTAGGAGGTGGAGGGGGCGGAGCAGGCGTAGCAGGTCTCGTCGGAGGGCGGGAGCGGGCGGCCGAAGGTGACGAAGAGGTCGTAGCCGCCACCGTAGGGCGTGGGGTCGAACTCGTCGAATTCGTCGGGCTCGTCGTCGCGGGCCCTTGCGCTGCCGTAGTAGGAGCTCGCCATGGCTGCTGCTGCGCTGGTGAGCCGGATGGGATCGGTGGGAGTGGTGGTGCGACTTTGGGAGGAGTCCAGGAGACGCGTGGTTATGCTGTGAATGGTTGATTAGCGCGTCGGCGACGTGTGGGGGATGGAGGCGATATCTGTGGAGTCACGGGGTGCACGTGGTGGCTGGCCGGTGACCGGGACAGCCGGGGTAGTGGCTGGTTCGGGAAGATGGACAGCCGACACAAGGGACGGTGGATGCGCGGCACCGGAGATGGGATCGGTGTCTCCTCCCGATCTGGCCGCTTGTGACGGATGAAAATGGGGTACCTGTTAGAAAACTTCCCCCAAATAGGCTTTGTTCACAATGCCTCATTTCAAGAGGCCTTTGGTGGGGTTTTTTTGGTGTCATCTTCTTCATCAATAGAGTTTTCATCATCATCTACAATAAGCAATCTTTGGTTTTTCCTTCGACGACGAGATCTTCTTCCCGACGTCAATGGTGGTGTTGTAAGATTAAATTTGTCTAGGTTTGGTCCTTCAGATCTTGCTTCGTCGGATCGATTTTGGATCTTTTCTTATGGTTGCCGCGAGGATTGTCCTCGCAATATTTGTCCCGGCTGCTACGTCATCGACAATGGTGATTCGTACTCTCGGCTCCCAGTGAAGTTGACCAAGCTGTCCGGTTGTTATTCCCTGCAATATTGGTGTTGGTACTCTTGCCGATGTTGGTTGATTAACTTAATGGCTATGTGCATGTACGTAACCTTGGCATTGCGGCTCAAAATTATGGGAGAACCCTCGTTGGTGTTCGCTGGTCTGTGGATTGGTATCTTTGTCGTTATACGACTGCCTTCCGAAAAGTTTAAGATTGTATCATGGAAGAAGAAAGAGTTTGAAGATTTGCTCTTTTCTTTTAGATTTTATTTTGTAATCGATGTAGTCAGTTCATGTATCTCTACCATGTACTATTCGCTACTATAATATATGTAATATATGGTATTAATTGTCAAAAAAGAGGCCTTTGGTGGTCAGGTAAAAAAAAGGCCTTTGGTGGTACCCCAAATAATAACCCGCGTCTATCTATACCTTTTTATAAAGCAAAATCCTACTAACATGTATTAATGATTTTTATATCTCAACATGCAAGCTATTCACATCATCCATTCTCTTAGCCAATCCATTGTCCATGTCATATCCACTAATATTTATTAATCACTACGTGGAAGAAATGATCGAAGTTCCGTCATCTTCTTTTGCGATTTGGTTTAAGATAGTGGGGGATATTAAGAGGTAATGGAGATAATAAGGGTCAGCATAATGGAGATGAAGACTTGAAAATAGTTGTGTGGTTGCAACTTGGCATGTGGACATTTTTTTGTGACGTGGCATATTTGCTTAGGCCGGATGACGTGGACCAATGAGAGATTTGTTGACTTGTATAGCTTGTATGTTGAGAGAATTCCCCTTAGTGGGGTATTCCTATTTATATATAAAAGATTAGTGGGGGTAAGAACCCATATTTTGATGTTGGATTGGGATATATGGGCAAGGATGGATAGGTGACCCAAAACTGAAAAAACAAGGGGGAAGGGCCAACCGCTACGGCGGTCACGCCCCCGCGACCGATCAACACCTACTGGCTCCGTCGCCGCCCAAGTCGCTGGCGAGCTCCCCGCCACCCTCCGCCACCCAGACGGCGCCGCCACCTCAGTCCCGGCCCGCGCGCCGCTCGAATCGGCCAGAATCAACCACCGTCGCTACACCACCGCCCACGGCGCCCAACAGAGGCTGGCACCCCGAGCAAGACAACAGCCCGCCGGCGCCCAAGCAAGTCGAGCTCGCCCTAGCCACCACCTGCCTCTTCCTCGACCTCCGCCCTGGCCTCGCCGCCCTGCCTCTTCCCCGGTGTCCCCACCGCCGCCCCTGCCTCGTTTCTTCTCATCGGGTTGGGGGAAGATAGGAGAGAGGGGAAAAAGAAAGGAAAAAAAGCCTAAGCCAGTGACATGTGGATCCTATGTGCAAATGCCAATTTGGTCATCCAGTTATGGGTAAGCTGGAAAAGGCCAAAAAAAATCTGCTTATCCATATCTTCTCTCCTTCACCCAAAACCAGTTTGCTGTTGGAGTTGGTTGCTTGAGGCCGCTATCTCACGGTTTCCCCTATGACCCAGCTGCATGAGCGCGACTATTATAAATACATATGAGCATGTATATAGAACATAGAGAGATGTGGGAGCGGGAACGACTGCACCTTGCCACCTACTTTCAAGGGTTAATGCATATAGTCAATGTGCAAAGAATCAATTAGCACTCTACAGGATATTTTGTACACTTGTTACAACAAAAATAAGGAAATGAAGCAAAGAGAAGAGTCAGTACTGCTGCTGTAAACAATAGAGAATTTAGTACAATCAACAGAATTTCTATTGCAATCTGACTGCCAATTCTGGCGAATTTGAGATGGTGTGATGATATACACAAGGCCCTGCCAGGTACCTCTTCATGCTCAAGGCGAACGTATCGAATCTTCTGTTGAACAACATTAGAACGGTATCTTAAAACATGAATCATCCAAAACAGGCATGGACAATCAAAGGAGGAGGATCCCGTTCTACCTGACATGCTGACTCTGAAGTCTGAACTCTGCTATGTAATTTGGGATTTTATCTCCTTTTCCCTTCACTTTCCTTTGCTTGATGGATGTGTTTATTTGGATTATCTTTCACCTGATGGATGGACTGAAGCAGTGATGCTCTTCGGATCTCTGCCAGCTTCAATGGAAAATGTACAGCTGTATTTGGAGGACAAACGACCGAAATCGCCTTTTTCCCCCATTGACATGCATTTGTTGTTGCTATACAAAAAATGGTGTAGTTACAGATGGGAAGCTGTTGGAAGGCACGAGAGACCAATGCATCCTTTTTCTTAGGTTGCCAGCTGATATTGATCTCCATTTTGTTTCTCCTTAGTCGTCAGTTTGATGTACTCGTCTTTTTGGTTGGTTGGCAGACAAATTTTTCAATACCCGTTTTAAGGCAACCATGATCTCTGAAAATGATGGGCGTGTCTTTGGGTCTCTACAATCAGACAAAACACAAAATAGAATTGAGACAATATGCTTATATATGTAAACAAAGCTGGAGATATAAGACTGAAAAAAAGGCAAAAAGAAAAGTATCATAAGTGATATAACTAACACTGATAAAGGTAGAGAAGAAAAGAATATAAAAAAGGTACAAAACAGTGCGACAAATCTAGTAAAAACTGTAAGATGTACCACACTGTTGAAAGCATGGCTATGGTAACCTGTCATTTCAGTATTAATCATCAGACGGTAACATGCGTATGTGGTATAATAATTACTATTTATATCTTTGGCTGTACATTGGCCGGGTCTAATGAAACTTCCATTTTCTAGAGTTAAGTAGTCTATAAAAATGAATGCGAAAATTCAGAATGGCTTCCTTTGCTTGCACCATTTTATACAAGTGGAAATATTATAGGAACTTCTAACAATTTATCATGCAACCAGATAACCTAGAAATCTGATATCTGAACAGGTATACAAGATTTTGGACTTCTAAACAGAAACTAGCAAACTAAAAGGAACTTGAAAATACAATATCACAGTTAATGTGCCATATAGAACTTCGCTGTATGTGAAACAACACTAGTTGCAGCCGAGGCGTAGCACACTATTTTTCTCTAGCATAAAAAATACGATTCGCTAGGGATGATAAGTGTCATTTAAAGAAAGATTTACTGAAGTGTTCAGATCTCAGATTCCTTCCGGCTTCTAAAAGTAAAAGACAGGTTTGTGAAGCTTTCGATCTGAATCGTGAATAAATCTCACATCATTAAGTTGGACGTTCAAGTATGGATTTTTACAAATGCATTGTATACTTCAATGCAATATGTATTGCGAGAGACATGCATTGCACGTGCATGATTGCGAGTGTAACTATGATGTGACTAGCAAAATGCACAAGACGTTGAAAAGCCAACATCTTGCAGCAACATACCCGAGAAAAAATCAGGCTGATAGAACCAATAATGCTCTACTAGATAATGATGTATACGTTCATAAAAACAACCAGCAAGTTAAAGCATACTAACGTCTGCCAGCACTTCTCGATTATCTCTGCTACGGTGGGATCCACGTCGGCTGGAATGTCAAGGCGTCGTTGCTGAAAACCAACAGCTCCAACAACTTGCATGGGATTCATACCTTCCCATGGTTGTAACAAAGTACAAAGTTCCCACAATATAACCCCATAGCTGAAAACATCACATCTGCAATGTATGAAGGGTAAGTAAATCATTTGTAAAATAAAATACGGGCAAAGCACACAAATGAGAGAGCAACATAAAGAACGAACTTCTCATCCGATGGTTCATTTCGAAGTACTTCTGGTGCCATCCACTCCGCCTGCAATTGATGCAGATAGTTAGTAACCTGTACAAGTATTTAACCTAGAACCATCTACGAGATCAGCAAACTTCTACGTTTAAGAGTACCCAGATGCGAGAATGGCAAACTTCCATGTTCAAAAAAAAATACGTCGCTAGCTTGACCATAGTATAGTAAACACACAGCCAGTGACCAGCTAAACCAGCTGTGCCTGAGCACTTGCGTGAAAATTGACATATCAAGGCGGTATGCTCTTTATTGATATACTGGTATTTTATCATCTGACCATTCTTACAATCCTTGTCAGTCTAATACCTTTTGAAGTATACGTAGAATTGTCCAACCTTCTACATCAGTTCAGACTCTTGGTTCTACTCGTTGGTACATGAAATAGTAGAGGTCTTAGGTTTAAGTCTCGGCTTTCGCAATTTTTTTAAAAAAATGCTTGCCCTCCTTTTGTCCATGTTTAGGCCGTATCGAGCCATACGTGAGAGATTGTGTTGAAGTATATGTGGATTACCCAACCTTCTCTATCAGTTCGAACTTTCGGTTGTACTGGTTGGTGCATGAAACTTAATACAATACCTACAAGGAATGCAAATATAGCCTTAGACTAACTAATACTCCTTCTGTTCCCTATTTATTGTCGCAGGTTGTACTACAAATTTGTGCTTCGTACTTTCTCTTTCCACGACAACTAAAACGAAATGGAGGGAGTAACTACGGGTAATCAAATGATGAATCAATATGCAAAATCGACTACACAGGGAAAATCGGCTACACAGGGACCAATATGTGCTTTAGTTTTGTTATCCAGGGCGGTTTGTGTAATATAGAAAAGCCCTAAGTAATTTTGTTACATCCTGTAGACTTCTCTGTAAATCTGTGGTGTACCAAATCTATTTAATGCAATCTAGCACTTTCTAGGACTTGGGGCCTTTTGCCTCAATAATATATGGAAGTTAACAGAAGATTCATATCACAATAAATCCCGAAAGAGTACTAAATATGCGTCTGGGCCTGGCCAACAAAACCTTCTGTCAACCCCTCAAACTCGCCAATCACAAAAATCGAGTCTGCTAGCATTTCAATTTTTCCTATACAACAGAGTTGCACATGGTATTATCCCATACATGTCTATGACTTTTGCATTGAGGTGGGTTATAAAAGTTCCGGTTTGCCTAACTAGCTTTTGCCTACATCATCAATTGGCTACCCAACTTGCTTCTATTTCCGCAGCTAATCCACAGCAGGTTATAAATAAGTTCAGCTGAGAAAGCTCGGCAAGCCCAAACTAAGCACATATCACGGTGTGAAAAAAATAAGTTATTAAGAAAAGCAGAAACAACACATAAGCTGCATATCTCTTCCTGCTTCTCCAACAAAAAGGTTTCTTATTCTCATACAGGTAGAAAAGGTTTGATTAAAAATAATCATAAGCAAGCTTACTGTTCCAGCTGTGGATCTTGAGGAAAGGAAGGTATTATGCTTTATACGTGATAAACCAAAATCACAAACCTAAACAATAGCAAGACAATGAAAATGGTTAGAGGCAGAAATGCCATAAAGAATTCAAAACATGTCACTGTTGATGGGACCTGCTTATTACCTTGACAACCCAATTCTTGTCAACAAGTAGGTTCGGAGACTTCAAATCTCGATGAACTACAACAGGGGTGCAGTTATGCAAATAATTCATACCACGGGCCTGTGTCAAACAAGAATCAAGCAGGCAAGTTGGAAGAGATTGTAAAATTTAGCCCAACATTCTGCACAAGAGTGAACTAGGATAACAAAGACCCAGGCATACCACATCAAGTGCCATCCTTATACGCTTTTTTTCATCCAACTGGTTGTTGGGGCGACGGATCAACCGAAACAAACTACCTCTGCAGTATAAGCATCTTAGTTAGCAATTATGGTAGTCAACCAGTCCAGAATTCTACTGAGATCAAATAGTAAGATCATGACAATCTAAACCTAAAGAAAGCTTAAATATACTATTCTCTCTGAGTCAAATAGAAGTCCTTTTGCTTTTGGACAGAGACATGGTATTCCCGATAACACTTTGACCATCAGTTCGATATTAGTAAATATTTCTTTATAGATGATCAAACCTACAAATGTGACTGATGCAGATTGTAGAAAACCTAATTGTGACTCAAGAGGGAGTATATATACACATATATGCCTACATATTTTTGTTGTCTAAGTCAGGTCTGCAACGTACGTCGGTTTTCATATTATTTTTCTATATTCACTTCTGCATTTTCTGTTACATACCCACTTCTGTATTTGCTGTTACCTACTCTGTATTTGCTGCTCCTATGGGCACAGGTCCCCATTTTTCAAAGAACATGATGTTCCAAACAAAAACACGCAAATGTATTAAATGTAATCTTATGCACACACACGCACTGCACACACACACGCAGATAAATAAACACAGAGATATTAACGATATTGATTAGGATATAAACCAAAATTAGCTAACAAATTCGAAATTAATTAGTATTAAAATAATTATTTTATGTATAATTTCGAATTTTAGATTAACTTAATTAAGATTATTTCGAAATTCCAAATTCTAGAACACATGGAAATCAAACAGCAACTATCATGTAAATAATTGTTGGAGGGCGTCCAAGTTTGAATCCATGGCAACTATACACTCTTAACTTATAGTGCCCATACTCAAATAGATACAACCGGATTCTTACTAGGCCATGGTTTCAAACTTGGACGCCTTCCAACAATTATATTTACATGATTGTTGCTGTTTGATTTCTATGTGATCAAAAGCACCTAACGAAGTGCGTGTAATTGTATCTATGCAGGTTCTCAAGGTGTATGGACCTCAGAGGGTGATCAACTCAGGGGTATTAGTCTATTAGAAGATCATTTGGTACTCCCTCCATCTATGTATCCAAGGCCAGCTCAGGTTGTCTCAAGTCAAATTGTTTTAAGTTTTCCAAGTTTATAAGGAAAGTGCAAATGGAGCCCGAGCTCCATGGAGCCGGCGAAATCAACATTTCTAAGTTTCAAAAAAATCTAAAATAAAAATCCTAGGTATAAATAATGTGGAACTTTACCAGTGTGAAAATTTTCAATGCAAAATTCGTCGTATTCTAGGCTACACAAAAATGAAATATCAGACAAAATTTCAAGTTTTTGAAAATGTGCACTGTTCAACAATCCAAATCCACACACTTGTCATTTTTGCTCAGCCTAAAATACAACAAATTTTGCATCGAGATTTTGCACACTGATAGAGTTCAACATTATCTACATCGAGGATTTTTTTTTCCAAAAACTTCCAAATGCCGGATTTGAAATTTTTCAGAAAAGCAGCTCCATGGAGCTCAGCCTCCAAAACGCCGCACTCTTATATGGAAAATGCAAAATATCAACATATACAATGTCCCATAAATATATTATGAAAAATATTTCATGACAGATCTAGTGAAATTAATTTGGTAGTATACATGTTAATATGTTATATCTAACCCTGGTCAAACTTAAAACACTTTGAATTAGGGTAAGATTAAGTGGCCATGTACACATACATGGAGGGAGTAGTTCACTACCTTGATCGTGTATTCCGAGCTAGTTGTTTTGTTTGTTACTTTGTTCAAAAGACTACAGTCGCAAAGACGAAGTAGCTATAAATTTTCACAAGATTAATTCATATCAAGAATTTACACTGTGCAATGGCTTTGTTTGAGAAATTCTTGGAACAACACACATGAACCACCTGGTCTTTTAGTTCCTTTGTAAATGAGATAATCGTCTGTGAACTAATCAGTAATCACTCATTCATTTTAGCAAATATCAAATTCTGGGAAAAGTTGATGTCTAATTAACTCATTATCCTTGGTATTGTTAAATCTAGATTTAGTTGCATTAAAAAGGAAAGAAAAATGCATCAAGGGAGCACAACGTACCTTGGAAGAAATTCAGTCAAGATAGAAAGATTAGGTATACGAGTGACAGCACCCATAAAAAGAACAACATTTGGATGCCGCAGTCTCTTCATTATTCGCACCTATACAGCAAGAAATAATGTCAAGAACATGTTAAAAAAAAACGAGATCCATGGGCACTAGCACCCAGGACAAAAAAATTATAGAAGGAGCCCTCCCGGGTGAGGCACCAGAAATCCGCTCCCGACGGGAACATGTTAACTGTAGTATATCTGTATATGTGTTTATTGCTGTTTTACTCATAAAAGGTGTGAAGACAGTGGGAAAACAAATGAGAGCCCTATTTCAAGCAGAATCATGAAACTTATAGGCCTTATGTCGAACAGAAGTTCTGTTTGGAGCTCAATGGACAGGTCTAACTATCAGTGATGGGACTTGATCAATTGGCAGAAATACTGTTGCCACCGGCTGTATGTATAATCAGATCTGCCATATGCATTTCTCAGACGTACTATACAAGAAATTAACATCAGCCAAATGAAAAATATGTGAAGGTTTAAATCTTTATGAATGTCTTAGGGGCATACAATAATTTGTACATTCTCGTAAGCACACCGGTTCTAAAGCTATAAAAGATCTAATTATGTGGTCTTCGGACATTTTGGTTGCAGAAAGTTTATTATACCTCAGCTTTTATATCTTCCAGAATATCACTTGAAATATCTTGTTGCAAGAATTTCTTGACTGCAACTTCCTACAGGAGTAGCATATTAGTACGATGCAAAAACGAACATTACACAAATGGTAGTCGAAGACATTACTGGGATTCAATGAAAACAGAGTGAAAAGGGGAAGCATTTTTAAGTTAATGAAATCAACTAATTTCGTGGTATGTTACTTTTTGACTTTCAGTGATTAATTCCGAAGCATCTGACAGTTCAAGTGAGCAACGCATGAACTGATTAAGGAATCAAAGCTAGAACAAATGTTAATCGGTCCATGATTATTATTTGAGGCAAAAGGTAGGAGACTCTACCTTATCAGTATACTGAAAACAACTATCAAAACAAGTTACAAAGCAGAGAGAATCAAAAGAAGAAGTGAAACGAAAGCAACAGCAAGCGGGAAAAGAGGCCACTGCCCGAGCAAGGAAAACAAGTAGTTGTCGTTAATCAGGATGGCCCAAGCTTGCATGGACAGGAGGTAGCTTCACTTGCCCTTGAAGTCCAGAGCTGCAACTCATCATACATTCGCCGAATGATATTGGCCGGGGGCAATGATCGGTTGTGAAAGATCAGCATATTCCACCCCTTCCACAGGTGCAGGGCACAGGCAGCAAAATAACAGGAAATAAGATTCACACAGCACTGCTGCTAGCATGTGCTAGCCATGCTCTCACAGTAACACCGATGGTGGGCGAACGTGAAGCGAATGGTGCAAAGACAGGTTGCTGTCGGACTCTTTGGGCACTATCATAGTGAAGCATAATGCGGTAGATAGATCCAACTGAAGACAACAATCACATCTAGCATGACACACCAAAGTCTTCTTGGACATGTATCACGATGTTGAGGGGGGCCTTGAAAGCAAGCCAGAGGAACACCCTGTGCCTCAGCGGAATGGCATGTACCGAAATACAATCGCTGCACGAGGCATCCATGATTACATTATCAGAGAATATGATTTGGTGTCTAAGTTACAGTCAGATGTCTACGTGCAATTTGTAACTAGAGTTGGTAGTCGATGATTCGTCGTTCCTAAGGTCTACACGATCAAAAGTAAGAATTCATGCTGAACGTTGAAAATATGTTGACTATGATATAAGAACCTAATTTTTCGTGACTGAAGTTAAACCCATTAGACAAAAAGTAAGCGTATTATTCAACTTGGTGATAATTCTGAAACACGTTGAGCCATTTTAAATGAAAACTTACTGTTCCGTGCCATTCCCCTCTATACACTTCTCCAAAAGATCCTGAGGGGCAAAAGAGGAGAAAGTTAGTTGAAAAAGTACATTACAATACAACATTATTTTGCTTTCTGTTTTTTCATGGGAAAGCTATGTCAAAGATTCTAAAGCACAAAAAAGGAAGTGGAAGAAATACAATACAACATTATTTTTTATTTTTCATGGACGGATATAACATTATCTCAGGATATTTATTTCATATTATTACATGGGAAAACCATATCTGGTGAATGCTAGCTCAGTGATACTGCAAACGAGCTTATAGTTAAACTTTCAGCAGAGCTAGAAGAAATATAATTTACGGGTTGAGTGTACCTAGCCCAACACGTTCTCCCAAAGTAATTTCTTCCCATTGGATCTCGAACTCCGCGACATCATCCATAGCTATATCAGATCTTACACTCTCCGTCCCAATTGACTTGTCAGATATTCTTTCAGCCTCCCGAGGCACTTCAACCAAGACATTTCCTTGCTCAAGGGCATTATCTTCTCCATGATCAATTTCCAGCTGATCTTTACCCAGAAGTCATGTCTAACTCCATGGCCTGGTCCATTTGCCTCTGAAGAACTTGGCAAGCTAAACAATTGACAACCAGGATCTAAGTATTCGTATTGCTTAACAGCAGCAGATGTAGCAACAACTGCAGCAGCAGTGGCAGCAGCAGCGACCGGCACATCTAGTCTAATATCACTGTTAGATTTAGCTGCAGCGACGACCATTGAAGATGCAACCACTGCAGCAGTTGCAACGGCAGCAGCTGTAACAGGCATTTGCTTTATAAGTTGAAATGGATATTCCCGGGCACGCGCTGATGGATCATACAGAGGCAAAGAGGGATTAGCGTTATCGTGGGAATTCGCGGGTGATAAATACCCATTCCCTGGACAGGTTTAAGATCCAGAGGCATCCGATAAGGAACAGCCTTTGTTTGTTGTTCATGTACAGGATGAGGTGGCAACAAAGGACCATGATCACTTTCATCATGTGATGTTGATTCAGCTCATTCATCCTCTTTATCATTTCACCTTTTGTTTGAAATAGAGACGTGTCATACACAATTAGGTCTTTTGGCTGTTCTCTAGATTCTTCTGAAAACAAATCAGGTGGTGGCACAACTCCATTTTCTAGTAATACAGCATGGATCTTCTCAGCTAACTGGGGGTTATCTTTTGCAGCACTAATCATATACTCTGAGACATCTTTCACCTTCGTCCTCCGTACAGCTGGAGAGCTGCCCTTCTGAGAAGACGAAGGTGAAGTTGACGATGTCTTGTTTGCTGCAATCGGCTTTTCTTTGTTCTTCACAACCACAGTATGACCTGTATTTCTAGATCCATGGGTAATAGGCAAACTTTCACTTGCATGTGAGCGAACTGATAGTTCCCCAAGCGAACTTGATTGCAAAGATCCTTGGTTACGAGTCTGGCCAATTGTTGCACCATATGGATCCGAGTGCCCAGTATTGGTAGGTGTGGATCCTTTTGACTCGTTATCAAAAGAACCATACACAGAACTTGAAGCCTCACTAACAGAGGACCCCAACTGAGCGTTGCTATCATCTTTGTCACCGTGATGATTATCTGCGAAGAAAGTTTCTTCAAATTCTCTACCCAAGTCTGCACCGTCTGAAGGAATAAGAGTACCAGGATCTGACATGAGATCGACAATGTACTCCCTGCAAAAATGTGAAGTATAGATCTTACAATGGTAATTTATTAACTTAATGCAACTTCCATTTTTCTCATTGTTAAAGTGGGGCAATAGAAACAATCTGTCGAGAATTGATAAGTACCTTCCATCATTCAATTTCACAATGTTCAATGCTCCATCGTCTGATCCAGTGTACTGCCTTCCTTTAACCAGTCGACAAGGAACATCAAGGTTGTCAGCCAACACCTGTGTTCATGTTTGCAAGTCGTGGGTATTTAAATACTATAGAGAACTAAAGGACAAGTCTCACATGGTTGATGCTTACGCGATGTGCTTATCATGTCAGGTATTTAGCGCAAGGACTAGTGAGCATACAGAATATAGCCAGCGTTTGTGCTACTGCTAGAACAAGGAGAGCGATAATGAGTTATGTACTGAACTGATATCTGAGAACAATAGATCAGGCATTGCATTTGAGAAATAAATGGACCTCAGCATTTTCGTATTCTAAATCCCATCAGATAAACTTCGCAATTAGAAAAAGATAGATGGCTGACTACGATGCAATAAGTTACTGACCTTAAATAGCAGCGCACGGTGACGAGCCAGACCAATCGTGAGCCGGCCAAGAGGCATAACTGCACTTCTTATACTTGCTCTCAGCGAACTGCTCATAATCTGGTACTTCAGCAGCACGTTTTCTGGATCAAAAACTGGTCCACCCATGTGGTTTGACACCAAAATAGCTAGTCTCTGGATCAAAACACGGCCAACATGATGTGAAGTTTGTGAGCGGAAGTCCACAGCCATGACGAGTGCCTTCTGCCCAAGTTCTACAAGCTCGGAGTCATGCGCTCTGTCGACCGAAACAGCTTCTGTTTTAGCTCCATGCGAAAAAGGCTGCTCATGCAGTTCCGTCAGGGAGGGTATGGTTGGCACTGCGGCCTTTCCCCCAATGGCCCAAATGTCATAGAAACCATCCAAGATTTTGTCGTCGTAGCTAAGGGCATTGAAACTCTGTGAAGGACGAAGAAATCTACCATATAAGGCAAGTAAGGAAAATGTAAGATTCGCACATATGCAGGGCAATGTTCAGCTAACAGTATATACTCTGTACCTACGGAAAATATCTGTGGCAGAGATTTCAGGACTACTCGTTAGGTGTTCAAGCGTTAAATTACTGTTGGCCAGTATCTCCTAAAATAGCAGGTTGGCTCATTATTTTATTTTTGATTTGCTAATGCCTCAACTTCGAATTTATTATCTCAGTCGACTGAGCCTAGCTACCAGAACTTCCTCAGCACCAATTCGGTCATCTCTTCCATGATTGAATTTCACAGTTATCGAATGATTAACACCATGGTCAGCAAGTCCTAGTACACATATTCCAGCAAACAAATGTGTGATACGATCTCGTCACATATTCCAGCAAACAAATGCGTATGTAGGATCGTCATCGGGCGGGTGGAGGGAATGGAGGTAACAAGTGAGGTACCCAGTAGCGGAAGGCTAGGACGTCGGCGGCGGGGCTCTGGAGCGGGCATGAGCCTAGGCTGATCTGCTTGGCCGCCTCGATCTGCATCGCCTCGGGGTCCTCCCGCGCGCTCATCTCCAGCGCCAGCTGCATGTGGTACTCCTCCAGCGCCACGTCCTGCTTCTCGATCTCCCTGTTCTTCCTGCCCTCCTCCTTCCGCGAGTCCTCCTCCTGTTCCTCCACCCTCTCCCCGAGCGAGGCCGCCAGCGCCAGCTCCTCCGCCTCAGCGTCCACCGCCGCCGCGGCCGAAGGCGGGTGCGGGCGCCCAGCTACGCCTGCTACGGAGCTGAGCCAGCTCGAGATTCCGGACGCGTGCTTCGCGGGCTCGCCGCCGCCGCCCTTTTTGGAGAAGGGCGGCGCGGGCGAGGAGGCGCCGTCGCCGGCGGAGTCGCCGATGTGAGCTTCCTGAGGAAGTTCTTCATCGCGCCGCCGCCGACGCTACCTGCTGCGGTGGTGGTGGTGATAGGGCGGTGGATCCAGCATCGCTCCGGGAGCAGAGGAGACGAAATAGCCTATTGCCAGGAAGCGAGGAGGGAGGGAGCAGCCGCGGGGTATTGACCCGCCGCATTAACTTAACCCCGCTCGTGTTACCATACCATATCTGCTGCTGCTACGTACGGGGTGAGCTTAGCTTAATTCCATGGAGGAGGCGTGATTGGAAGGCACTGTGAGCCATTAATTTACAAAGTTTTTCCTTGTTCCGGTAGCAAGGAACGTTCTGGTGCGGGGCGGCGGTGGCGATGACGTGTGGGACCCGTGCCTACACGGCAGCGACGTGACCACTCGGCGGGGGGAAAGCGGAAAAACTCGTGGAAGTGGACATGCGGGAAGGAAAGCGAGCGAGGACCCTTCCCTCGGCGAACAAGGCTCACCGTGGACGGCAATAACGCCCGCTGTGGCGTGGGTCCCGGCGCTGGTGGTGGGACCATGGCGAGCGAGCAGGGAGGCAAGTTGGCTCCTCGAAATCCCCGCTCCCACGGCGGTCCACCCTCAGCAAGTGGGCCCACGGATCCCCATGCTCCCGCGAGAGTGGCGTACTGCTGCTGTCTGCTCTAGTACCCACTTGGGTAGGGTGGTTCGCGCGGTGGGCCCCACGGAGCAGCCACTAGACCCTGCAGCATTTGATGAGGCCGTGTCGTCCTTGTTCCCCGCTCCTCCTACTTGCCCACTGCCCAAATCTTCTCGATTCGTGCCGAGGTGGGTTTGAGACGAGTTTACGGGTCCGTGCATAAACAAATTGCTGGTCCTTGATCTGGCTTGTTGGCATTGGTAATCAGTTAATCACCTCGCTTAGAGCGACTCGGTTGCTATAGCATTTCCGCCCCGATGTCAATAGATGAGCATACAACAATTGTGACGGATACTCAAAACATTCTTAAATAAAACTGATAATAAGTAGGGTTCCATAGCCCTAACTTTCGTCGGAGTCGATAACGATCACCAATGCAGCCAGTATGGTGGGAGTCGGCGGTGCCATAGACGCTTCGATTGATGCCTGCATGTCGGGCCACTGCCCGGTTCGAACTCCTCTTCCTCCTCCTCCAGTGGCGGGCGCGCCCACCTCACTCTGCTACCGTTCGTACACCATGCGGGAGTTCTGCGCGGTGTCAGGGTCGACGGGGGAGAGTAATCGCTCGACGAAACCCACTCGGCAGTCGGGTTCCAGTCATGAGAGGTGGGGGAAATTGGAGCCACGACTCGTACTCTGCCTGCACATGCTGGTCCCAGAGGAGCACTGACATGGCGGTGGAGCAGTGGCGGCGCCAGGTTTCAAGGGTTGTGTATTCATTTTGAACATGGGTATTCATTTTACCAAAATCCACATTGTTTTTGCTAAAAAATCCGTTGTTCTACCCAAAAATTTCAAGGTTTTGTCAAATCATGGGTATTCCCTGGAAGACAGGGAATACACGCTGGTGCAACTCAATGTCACTTGAGATCTTCAATGGAAAAATTAACGGTGTGACATGCCTCGCTGTTGAGATGAAAACACAATCAACGGTGTGGGATTGGTCTGACAATTAGAAAAATCGGGGATTAGATCGAAGAGTTTCCCACTTCACAACAAACTCAATGTCACTTGAGATCTTCAATGGAAAAATTAAGTGACATTTTTTCTGGAGTTCCAATTTTGTTTATCCAATGGGTATGTTTATGAAGAGATTTTTTTCTAAGTCTCAACCGATTTTGAAGAGGTGCAACTCTAATTCAATAAAACGTGCAACTTGCTTTTTTCGGCTGGTTCCACTTTTGTATTAAAAAATGCAAATTGCATTTTTCGCTAAACTGAGATGCACTTTTCTAAATTGATCGAGACTTGGAAAAATATTAGTCTAGCGAGGCGAGACGTAGCTATTACTGTATCATTCATGATGTTTGTGTGTGGATTTCTATCCGGCCTACCTCCCAAGTCTTAACCATCACATAGTGCAAATGTTGCCGATACTTAGCAAAGAAGTTCTTCCAAGAGCGTGTGTTTCCGGACAATTTATATACTCCATCATCGGTAGGTCACAACCTAACCATCGTATCCCAGCATAGTCAGCTTCCGTCATTTTCAGAAAATTCTAGGTGCGGAAATATAATAAGTAGAAACTTTAAACAAATACGTCATGTGGTGCGTATGCTCTACCTACAGATAAGAATAAGTAGACTCCGGATCAAGCCCGAAATAAAGAGTACTGTACTCCACAAGATTCAGTAAACCGCAAGATTCAGGCGGGAATATAGTACTGTATTATTCATCATTGAGTATGCAATAAAACTACAACTAACTAATATACTCCTAGTTCGAGCCTTCTAGGTGGGGTAAAGGATTCAACGGCCAATGACGGCCAACTAGACATTTCATCGTTCACGGCAGATCAATGCCAATCTGTATCTTCTTTTTTTTTCGACCACGCAAAAGCTTTGAGATTCGCAAAAAAACAAAACAGAAGTGGAGAAGGACTAGGAGCAGTCCGGCGGCAGGAGCTCCACCGGCCTGGATCCTAGCCGGCGGCAGGAGCTTCTCGCGCATGGAGACGATGACTTGGTGGTTTGATTTGTAAGAAATTATATTAGGGAAGGAGGTTATTGTAAAATGGACCGTAGTTCAAAATTAGACCCCGCGACAAGTAAATCCGAACGGAGGGAGTATGTTGTTGTCATCTCGAGTCATCTACTCGTCTAGGCGGCCAGCACCGGCAGCAAAGTTTCGCATGTACTCTCTCTAGTCTACGCGTACTCATCCATGAGCAGATGAGCTGGAAAAGCGCCATGCCGGATGGGGAAGCCAAAGTGAATTCATTGGGTCTATTCAAGCATATTACATATGTAAACAAGTGGTTTTAGGTTTTGAATTATCCGGTATGTTTTCACCCTTTAGTTTTAATATATAACACCCTTTACTAGTGTAGCTAATATGTTTGGACATTGGTTAGATGGAGTAGATAAAAAAAAACCAAAGCCCGTATTCGCATTGGTACTTGTGCCTTTGTTTGGGTCATTTGGAACTGTCGAAATGATGTGGTTTTTAATAAGACTATAGATGCTCATTTTTTGCATGTTGTTCACCGAGCTCTCTACTGGATACGGATGTGGTCCTTCCTCTTGCCATAGGACCAGCGAGCACTTATGAATTTTGGATGTACCCGGTTGATGGCGGTTGTTCGAGCTATCTTCAACCAAAATGGTTGGCGACATAATAGAAAATTTCAAGATGCGTAGTCTTCGTTTTAGCGCTTTGTTTCAGTGGCTAATTCATGTAGCCACTCTCGTTGATCCTTAAATGTAATAAGAATATTGGTACACTAGATACTTTTTCCCTTATTAATATAAAACGGCTGTGTGCATCGTCATGATGCAGAGGCTAGAGCTATGCTCCCATTTCTAAAAAAATCGTTATGGTATTTTAGTTTACTAGTATGATGTTTTTGAGTGGTATAGTGGCCCTGTTAATGATCAAATCTAGAGTGAACCCATAAAAAACAATCCTGACTCCGCCCTTGCGCATGGACATGCCCCAAGTAGCGAAAAATCCGTCACAGACAACCAATCACACCATAGGGCATCCGCGATAAGGATTCAAGTGGGATGGGAACGGGATGACCGCCTCCCGTGAGATCTTATCCGTTGGGACTAATCGGGAGAATCGGGATTTCAGGAATTGGGATACCCGGGTCCCATGGGACCCGTCAATTTCTTCTACGCATGTCAGCCTGTGCGACCGGTCGGCATCGCGCATGATGCAGTTGCAGCGCACAGTGGCGACCGAGACGGTGCCGAGGTCGCCCGGCGAGGAACGACGGCGCGGCGGCGACAGTCGCGTGTGATGCCCCTTTGCAGCGCACGGTGGCGGCCGAGAGGACGCCGAGATTGGCAGGATGCACGGGCGTGGCGTAGTAGGCGACCTAGACGAAGCGGCGCAGGCACACCAGGATGGCCGCACCTGGGTTACTGACGTCGTCGCCGGTGGCCTTCCCGAGCACCCATCCGAATGGATCCCGCTGATCCAGCCGCGGCCGCAGCAGCCACCGGAGAATCCCACAGATCTCGGGTGCCGAGGTCGTCGTCGCCGACAGTGGGGAGCAGCAGGAGAGCCAGGCTGAGGGGATGCGCTAAGGAGGCCGGCCAGCGGCGCTGGGAGCTGCCGTGGTGCCTCACGATCTAAGATGGGGGAGGAGCTAGCTCAGCCACCGTAAAGTGGGCTGTAGATGGGTGTAGATGGGTTAACTGGGCTCTTCCCATTTAACCCGTAAAGGATTACTGGGTGTTTGTAACGGGATAAGTGGGATTTGTAGGGTGGGATGGGACGCGGGGGGACAGGTGGAAAGTCCCATCCCACTTGCAATCTTAGGGTCTGTTCGTTTCTGGAATCTGCTGGAACGGAATGTCACGGTTCCGTTCCTTGGAAGGATTCTTGCGTTCGGTTTTGCTGTGGAACGGAACCAGCTCATTCCCCAAAAGCGAATATTCGCCCAATATTCAGAATACACCCGTCCGGCCGAATCGGCCGGACGAGGTGGAACGAGGCGCGCTCTCTCGCTAACCCTCTCTCCCTGGCTAACCTCTCTCTCTCCCTCTAAGCTCTCTCCCTCGCCAGAAGGGCGGCACCGGGCGGCGGCGCAAGGGGCGGCGCCGGGCGGAGCAAGGGGAGCACGGGCGGAGCAAGGGCGGCCGCGGTGGCTCCATCCCTCTCGTGCGGGGGTGAGCGGCCCGGCGCGGCGGCGCTACGACGGCCAGGCGTGGCCATGCGCGACGGCCAGCGCGGCCAGGCGCGACGGCGGCCTGGCGCGGCCATGCGCGGCGGCCAGCGCGGCCAGACGCGACGGCGGCCCGGCGCGGCGGCGCTACGACGGCCAGCGCGGCCATGCGGCGGCCAGCCAGGCGCGACGGCGGCCAGGCGGCGGCCAGCCAGCCAGCCCGAGGCCCCTTTCCTCTCTGATTTGGCCTCTTTCTTCTCCGATTTGGCTCCTTTCCTCTCTGATTTTACTAATTTAATTGCTAATGCGAAATTAGTTAGTGCTAATTGAATTTCTAATTCTAAATTAGGCAAAATTGAATTGTTAATCCTAAATTATGCAAACTATTCCATTCCATCTCATTTTGTCCAACCGAACGCCAGAATGGGATGGAACCGTGACGTTCCATTTTATTGGAATGGAATGGTTCCATCTAGTAGACCCTTAATCCGCGATGTAGAGGATGGTAAATGCGCCACGAACGAACACATTGTCTAGGAGTGACCCAGAACGCACAAATTGACATGTCTATTGATTGTTGTTGTCGTCGTCGTCGAGTCATCTACTCGTCTAGGCGGCCAGCACGGGCAGCAAAGTTTTCTAGTCTACACGTACTCATCCATGAGCAGATGACCTGGAAAAGTGCGCATGCCGGACGTGGAAGCTAAAGCGAATGTCTCGGTCTATCAGCTACCAAGTTCCCGGTTGCTTTTAGCGAGATACAAGGAAAATTTTGCGCGGTAAAATTTGGAAATGTCTTTATTTAAAAAGTGTGAAAATTTAAAATTATTGAAATGCAAAGAGAGGTTATGTTCAACCGCCGCGCCCGTGTGTTAAAATTAAAATTTGGAAATGTCTGTATTTAAATAGTGTGGAAATTTAAAATTATTGAAATGCAAAGAGAGGTTATGTTCTAAAATTGTTCAGATTTTGGAAAATGTTCAAATTGGGAAGTTTTCCAGATTTGATTTTTTTTACGTTTGTAAAATGATCAGACTTGAAAGGCGTTCAAAATTTTGAAATATTCAGATTTAAAGGACATTTAAATCTTCAAAATATTCAAATTTGATTTATGATCATATGTTATAGACAGTAAGTCTTTATTTTTGTGACCATGTTGATATATTTTTCTGTTTGTTAATGCTTAGATTTGAAAGGCAATTGAAATTTAAAAATATTTAAGTTTGAATTTTTGATCGTATGCCATAGTTAGTTAGAACGTATTTTTGTGATCGTGTTGATATATTTTTCCGATTGTTTGTTGACAGTGAAATATGGATCTTTGGTGTTATTAGAACCAACTTTGGGTTTGTGTTTTGTCGTTAAAAACTTAACATCGGAAAAGGAAAAGAGTAATCAACATACGACGTCAGTGCACTGCATTTAGTATAGATGATATGACAAATTAATGGTATTGAAATGTATCCTCAAAAAATTATTGTTCGCTACAGTCAGCTTAGGTCCTAAAGCATTGTCGGAGTTGGATTAAAAAGAGTCACTGAATTTAAACCTTCCGTGCTAAACTTTTGTTAAGCTATATAAAATCTTAACAATAAGAGAAATTTCATATAAATAAATCAATATCGAACTTTGATATAAGCATCTTGCATAAGGTGTGAACAGAAATATTTTAGTGTCCAATAAGGTATTTTTTTAGCATCTTATATCTTACAAAATAATCATAGAATGGAATAAATTTTTCTTGAAGTTTTGTAGGACTTTTATCGAATATTTTTTCCATCATGAATGAATAATAGTTTGTAGAGGTGCAAAAAATTTCTAGAAGAATAGTTAAAAGAAAACAAATATTATATGCATAATTCCCTTGATCTCGTTTCTTAGGTTGACTCAATTAAAATGAGGATAAAATGGAAAAGAGTCGTAGTGAGCATAATTTCTTACCCGTCAGGATTCGAAATGTTGAAATTTGTCGGATTTTGTCGTGTGGAGTTTTTTCAAATATCTAGTGAATTGAACTGACAAATTTCTTTTTTATTAATATTTAATGTATATCCATAGTAAGTGGAAATGAACAATTATTAATTTGCATTCTATAATTTTGGTCAGTTCATTTAGATTGCATTTAAATAAGTACCAAATTTAAATGTTCTATTTGACTTAGTAATTAGAGATAATGCATTATTTAAGCAAATTGTTATTATTATTATTATTTTTCATGCAATTTTTATGTGAAGAGTATGAAAATTTGTTAAATTTAAAACTTTTTTGGCATGGTATTTGCATTTTCATGAATAATAGATTGAAAGTTATGAACTTTGCAATTTCCAGTATTTTATTATGTGATTAAGTACTATTTGGAAATTATTTCGGTTTATCATTATTACTATGAGGTTTGATATAGGTATAGATTTTTTTTTATACAATTTCTGTGTAAAGGGTGTGATTTTTTTTGTTAAATTTGATATTTATTGATATATTATTTGCATTTTTCATGAATAACAGATTAAAAGTTATGAATTTATTGTCTGGAAATTATCGCGGTAGAGATCGGTGTATTATTATTTCTACATAAAATAATGTGTTATTTGTTGTTTTAGCGCCACGCCGCACCCGTGTGGTAAAATTCAATTTTGAAATCGTTGACGTTTAAAAATTGTGTAGATTTGAGAATCGTTTGAATGCAAAGGGAGTTTGTGTTTGAAAATTGCTTAGATTTTGAAAATTAGTCGAATTGGAAAGTTTTTAGATTTGAATTATTTTGATGTTAGTAAAATGGTTAGAGTTGAAAGGCAGTTGGAGTTTGAAAATATTCAAATTTGTTTGCCGTGTTATAGCGGTAGAATTGAATTTTGGAAATTGTCCACATCTTTGAAGTGTGTAGATTTGGAAATTGTCGAAATGCAAAGAAAGCTTGTGGTTAAAGCTTGTTCAGGTCTCAAAATTACTTCAAAAGATTTGGAAGATATTTTAAATGTTTAGAGTATCCGAATTTGAAATTTGATTAATTTTGGTGTACTTTTTGTGGGGACAGTCTTAAAATTTGTTAAACTTGGAACTTTTTTGGGCATATTATTTACTTTTTTTTTCAGGCTGGAATGTTTGTGCAACTTTTGTATGAGAACTTTGAAAATTTCTTAAGTTTTTTTTTAAAATATACTGTTGGAAATTGTTGGAATTTGTAGAAAGCTTTTGTTTCTTAGAAATGTTCAGATTTCAAAAATTGCTGAAGTTAGGAAATTATTACTAATTGAATTGTTTTCATGTTTGTAAAATGGTCAGCTTTGAAAGACCGCTATACTTTTAGGATACTCAAATTTAAAATTTGGATTTGAATGCTCTAACATGTTTGTATGTTTCCCACAAATTTATCCAAATACTTGGCAATACAGGAAATTTAAACTTTTTCATTTGTTGACGTAATTTTTTTTTGTTTTTTTCTATTCGTTTTTTATATTGTCTAATAATTTTTTGGATGATCAATTATGGAAATGTTTTCATTTTCTGTGTTTGGTTTCAAATGTTTATTGGAAATGATTTTTTTTTTTGTATTTTTCGTGAAGTTGGATTGAATTGAGTATCCAATACTTGTAATAATTTAGAAAAGGTCACGAAGAATTTAAAATGGTTATTTTGGTTTGTACAAATGGTTAGAATTTGGTTTGATTTTTTTTCAGTTGCATTTGAAAAGTTTTGGAAAATATAAAAAGAAAACAGAAAAAAAAGGAAGGGCAGGGCGAGCTGCACATCAGCCCAGCCCAGTCCAGCACGCGGCCCAGCTGCGCAGCCCAGGCCAGCAGGGACGTCACGCTGACGTCACCTGCGACCGGGTCCTACGGCTGGGCTCTGCCGCGGCGGCGACGGCGACGCCGGAGGCGAACCCGCGCGTTCCGGGACGCGCGCGTGCGCGCAGTGTACGCGCCTCGACGCGCCGCGGCCGGACGTGGCGGCGCCGCCCATCTTGGGTCGCCGGAGCGGCCGTGGCGGCACGCGGAAGCGGCGGAAGGCAGCGGGCGCCGCAGCGGCGATTCCGGTGCGCTGACGCCGTCCCGGCAAGCGGCGCTGGGCGAGGAGGGCGAGAAGGCGACGGCGCACCTCGCGGTGCGCTTCGATCTGTGCGGGGAGGACCGCAGCAGCGGCGGTGAACGTCGGCGACGGTGGCGGGCTCGGCGGCGCGCGGGAGCGAGGAAGGAGAAGGGGACGGTGTGTAACAGTTTTGCAGGTAGGCCCTTGTAGTTTCTTCAATCTGCAAATAGGTCCTTCTGCGTGCAAATGGTTGGGCTGTTCGGTAATTCCCAGTGAAGTGAAGACGTTTTTCGTAAAAATGCCACGCTGAGCGTCTGGTGGCCGTCCGATGGAAGTTCGACGGCGCGGAGGGTGTCACGCACTGTAGAAGTGCAACAACAGTGTGGGGGGAGACGTGGATCAATCCGGAGCGTCCATTCCGCGATCGGACGACGCAAAAAAGAGGGCGACGTGAAGGGTTGGAGAGGAAGGCTAACTGGGACCTCTTTGATATATTGATAGATTGTGCGGCCAATAATACAAGACTAGACATCTTAGCGCGGCAATGCCGCGCCCGTTTGGTCGAATTTTAATTTAAAAGTGTTGTTATGTAAAAGTTGGGAAGATTTGAAATTGTTTGGAACGTGAAGAAAGTTTACGTCTAAAAATCGTTTAGTTTTCGAAATTTAATTGAACTGGGAAGTTATTCAGATCTGTATTGTTTTCTGTGTTCGTAATTTAATCGAATTTTGGATGTTATTAAGATTTGAATTATTTTTACATTTGTAGAGTGGGTAGATTTGGAAGGTATTTAATTTCTTGAATTAGTCAAATATGTATGTCATGCACGTGTGGTAAAATTTAAATTTTGAAATGTTCACATTTGTAATTTGTGTAAGCTTGAAAATTGTTGTAATGTAGATAAAGTTTGTTGTTAAAAATTGTTTGTATTTCAAAATTTTGTATTTTTCGTGGTAATTTTGATATTGTTTTTTTTCTCTGAGGTATACGCCGTGCTTGTGTGGTAAATTTTAATTTTGTAAATGTTTGGAATTCAAAATGTTGTGAAGTTTTTAAATATTCGTAGTTGAATTGTTTCAACGTTTGTAAAATGATCAGCTCTGAAAGACTTTTTAAAAATTTGAAGTGTTTAAATCTAAAATTTGAATTAAAATGTTTAAGTATGGTTTTTTTTTAAAGTTTGACAATGTCCACATTCTAAAAAAACTCAAATTTGAAAATTGTTGAAATTCAAAAAAAAATTATATTTTACAAATGTTCAGGCAATTATTGGATTGGCTCTGAGTTTATGTCTTAAAATAAAATTCGGAAAAAGTTTATGTTTTTAAAAAAAGTTTTTGGGGGGAAAAGTTCATTTAAAAAAAAAAATTTGGGAAAAGTTTGTATTTTTAAAATGTTTAAATCTGAGCGCGTCAAATATCGTGCGTGTGTGTTTAAATTTGAATTTGAAGATCTTATTGAAATGTGGTGAGAAATGGAAAAGAAATACTGACATAGTCGTAGTTTAACAACTGTCATAAAGGGCAGTGGACGTGTTGTAGAATTGTTGTCTAGTAGTTAAGAAGAAGAGTTCGATGACATCCCGCACCCTTTGTGATAATTTAGTTAGATTAACCGTTAATTTGAAGGAAAAGTTAGATTAATATTTAGGAGGCATTTTGAAAACTTAGTTAAATTACAGACGTGAATAGATACATGTTTAGATTGTTTAAGGAATGTTCGTATTTCAAATAAGTAGGAATCTGGCTAGAAAATTTAAACTTTCCTTGATTTTATTGTGGTTTAAAAATTATGAAATTTTAATTCAAACATGTGGGCAGATTTATATTTTTAGGCTCTTTTATTTTAAGTGCATAACAAAATTAATGGAAGTTGAGAAATTTATTTGGGAAAATATGGTTGGAAATTAGGGGGGAAAAGCTAAAACAATACCGTCTTCCATGTTAAGGACGTCGGGAAATTGAAGCCCTATTTATTGTACAACATATTTACTGTAGTGAAATACAGTTGTAAAAATGAGGCGGGAATGGTAAGGTTCCCTACCATATTTAAGAAATGTTTGTAAGTTGGTACTTATAAGTTGTTCAAAATTAAAATTTTGTTAAAGTTGGGAAGTTATTCACATTTGAATTGTGTTTACGTTCGTTGAATGATCAGGTTTGAAAAGTAGTCAAAATATTCAACTATTCAATTTTGAATGTTGATATCATGTCGTAAATAGTTAGTGCTTTCTGTTGTGTTCATGTTTATTTTTTCTTGTCATAGTTGTAAGTACCGTGGTGTGAAAAGTTCAAATTTGAAAATTTGCAAACTTGAACGTTGCTTAGATTTAAATTTTAGATTTGAAAGGTATTCAATATGTTGAATATTTAAATTTGAATTTTGATCGGCATAGTTGTAAGTACCGTGGTGTGGAAAGCTCAAATTCGAAAGTCTACAAACTCAGAAGTTGCTTGGAGTGTTATTAAAAAATGGTTTATAGCTAGTGTTTTCTTTTATGTTCATATTGGTATATTTGAAGTTATTGTTGTACTTTACATTTCAAATTCCTATTATCTTTTTCTTTTGCTGCAATAATAATCAAAATATTTGTGTTCTTTTTTTTAAACAAATGTCTTTGTTATTACAAATTGGAACATTGTTTATGGTTTTTAGACAAATGATTTCATTGTTAAAAGAGACGTGAAATGTTTGGAGTGTTATAAAAAAATGGTTCCATTACTATTTGTTTAAGAAATTGGAATATTGCTTAAACTATATTTCCTTTTTATATCTTTATTGTTTGCATGAACAATATTCAGAATATTTTACATTTTGATTATCTTTTGTAGAACATTGAAAAATAATCGTTGGAACTAAATAAAATTAGCTCTTACATTCTATCGTTTAGTAGAGCTTGTCATGTTGGATAATATTAATAAGTTTCAAAAATATTTGAAAATTTGGGTATTTTTTAAAGTTTAAATTACTTGACCGTTTGTAAGATAACCAAATTTTTAAGATTTCTAAAATTTTGTAGGCCTCAAATTTGAAATTTTAAGTTAAATATGTATGTATGGCTGCAATTTAAATTTTAAATTGTCCGTACTCTAAAATTGTTTGAAATTTTGAATTTTTTTGTAATTTTTTCAAGGTTTACATTTTTAAAATGTTCAGATTCAAAATTTTAGTGAAGATGAACATTTATTGTGTAAATGTTGTAAATATTTTTTTTATGCATATTTTGAAATATTATTTGTATCTGTGTACAACAATTTGACTGTGTTTTGTATTAATAGTGCCTGAAAAGTATTAAGTTTTTTACAAATTATTCATATTGTGAAGTTAGTGATGTTTGAATTTTTTTTTACTTTAAAAAATGGTAAGATTTTCAAATTGTTTAAATTCGAAATTTAGGCAAATTTTAAATTTGTTAATGTGACATAATTAGTCAACTTTTTTTCCTTGTAATTGTTTTAATGGTTTCTGGGAATTATTTGTGTAGGGGAATTATTTTTTTCTGGAAAATTTCTGGAAAAAAAAGAAATTCCTGACAATTGGGTCCCATCCTGACTGGGCCCGTGGTGACGCCACCCGTGACGTCACCAGGCGGAGGCCGTGCGCAGCGCATCGCAGCGCGGCGGTGCTCGCCCGAGCTCGCCCACGCCCGCTCCAGCACGGCGGCGAGACGGGGAATCGCCCGGATCTGCGCGAGGGAGGCGCGGAGCAGAAGGGAGGGCGGCGCTGGCGACCAAATGGTCGCCGGAGCGGCAGCGGCCACCAGGAGACGGCGGCGGACGCCAAGCGTGCGGCGGCGCCGATTCCGGCTCCACGCCGGCGTCCCAGGACGCCATCCTCGGCGAGGAGGGGCAGGATGGACGGCGCATCTCCCTGTGGCCGTTGATTTGGACGGGGGGACGGCAGAGCGGCGGCGCGCCGCGGCGACGGCGGCGGCGAAATCGGGGCTGCGCGTGGGAGAGAGAGGAAAAGGGGACTGTGCGGGCCGTTTTGCACGAACACCCCTGTCGTTTTTTGAATTACACATAGGTCCTCGGCGGGCGGTTTTTTGCAAAAAAGCCGCGCCAAAATTCGTGCGCGTGGGTAACCGGGGGCGTTTTTCAAATTTTGCGAAGTGTTGAAAAGTTGTTCAAATTTTGAAAGTGTTCAAATTGGGAAGTTTTTTATATGTGAATTATTTTTTACTTTTTTTTTAAATGTTCAGGTTTGGAAGGCATTAATTTTTTTGAAGTGTTTAAATTTGAAATTTGATCATATGACGTAAATAGTCCACGTTTTTTTTGTGTTAATGTTGGTATATTTTCTTTTTTTTACGGTTGGAAATTAGGGGAAAAAATAGCTAAAATGATACTGTCTTACACGTCAAGGACATCGGGAAATTGACGTTGTATTTACTGTATGATATATTTATCGCAAGGAATTACAGTTGCAAAAATGAGATGGGGGTGGTAAGGTTTCCTACCAAGTTGAAATGTTCCATTATCCATGTTTTATATGCTGAGAACTTTGTGGTAACAAATATTTGATGGAATTTATTGATATAATTGCAGATAGTACGAAGTTGTTTTGCTGGATAACTTATATGTCACGGAGAGTTGTATGTAATACCGGATTGCAAAATGATACGATCTTTCTGAGATGTTGTACTTCGTGAAATTTTGGCAGTATTTTGTTGCCAATGTTTCTAGGTTATGGATAGAAGACAACATTGTGTAATTGCTGTAGTGTAAAACTTGAAAGCTATTTGAAGCTTTGTGATAACTTCAGGAGCAATGGTTATCTGATTTCTACTTAGTTATTGATTGCCGCGCCTGTTTGGTGAAATTCAAATTTGGAAATGGTAATATGTAAAAGTTGTGAAGATGTGATTTTTTTTTTGAAGTGCGAAGAAAGTTTACGTCTAAAAATTGTTTAGCTTTCGAAATTTAATTAAACTGGCAAGTTAGTTAGGTTTTAAATCTTTTCGCGTTTATGGTCTGGATAGGTGTGGAAGGTATTTTTTTTTTGGAATATTCAAATTTATATGGCATGCACGTATGATAAAATTCGAATTTGAAAATGCTCACATTTGGAAATTGTGTAGGTCTGGAAATTATTGGAATGCAAAGAAAGTTTATGTTTAATAATTGTTCATATTTTAGAAATAGTTTAAAAGAAGAATTACAGTGGTGTGGAAAATTCAAATCTAAAAATGTTTGCATTCTAAAGTTGTTTAGATTTAGATTTTGCATTATAAAATTGTTTGGATTTAAATTTGTTGTATTTTTTGGGGGAAAAAATTGCATTTGTAAGTTGATTTAGTTTGGAAAATTGTTAAAATTGAGAAGATATTCATATTTGAATTATATTGACGTTCATGAAATGCGTAGTTTTGAAAGACATCCAAATTTTTGGAGTATTCAAATTTGAAACTTGAGCATATGCTATAAGTAGTGAGTATTTTTTTTTTGTGTGTGTTTATGTTGATATTTTTTTCACATTTGTAAATATCGTGGTGTAAAAAATTTAAATTTGAAATGTTCACATTTGTTTAGATTTTAATGTATCGATTTTTTTTTAAAAAAGTTTACATTTGTAAATCGTTTAAATTTTAAAAATTGTTAACAGTGAGAAGTTATTCATATGTGATTTCTTCATTACGGTTTTTCGAATGTTCAGATTTGGAATACATTTAAAATTTTGAAACAGTCAAATTTTGTAATTTGTTTCTATGACATAATTAAGGAACATTTTTTTTGTGTTCATGTTGATATATTTGTCATATCTTTCCGACGGATAGATTTAAAGTTGTTGTTATACTTCAATTTTCACATTCCTCTTATCTTTTTTTTCCTTTGTTGAAAGAACATTCGAAATATTTTTGATTTTTTCTTTAGACAAATGTCCTTGTTATTATAAGTTCGAACATTGCTTATGGTTTTTAGATAAATGACTTCATTATTAAGAGAGATGTAAAATGTTTGTAGTATTATAAAAAAATAATTACATTATCATTTGTTTAAATAATTGGGACATTGTTTAAACAATATCCGACGCGCCCGTGGGCTAACGTTTGGAATTATTAAGTTATAAAATTGTTGAAATTCGAAAATTATCTAGCATGAGAAGTTGTTTAAATTTTTGAAATGGTCAAATTGGGAAGGTATTCATATTTGAATTGTTTCCACGTTTATTAAATGTTTTAATTTTATGGCCATGATCTACCGTCGAAATGTTTCTCAGATTTAGATTTAGCGAGAGTCGACAGAAAATTTGTATTTGGGAATCGGTTAACATATTGGAATAATTTAAAATTTGATAATATGCCGTGATTAGGCAACGTTAATTTTTGCGGTCATGCTGATATACTTGCCATATTCTTAATTAATTTTGTTCAACCCTAGATTCATAGTCAAATTAAATGGGTTGTAAAACATATCCATGTTTTAAATTTAGGGTTTATTAGTGCTTGTCTAATGGTATCAATATAAATAGTTCAAACATATATGATTATGGCATTAAAAAAAGATCTCATTTTTCTGAAAATTTTGATATATTATGCTTATTTTTCTGACTTTAAATCAGTAAGTTACGGATTTTTCAAATTTAATAAAATTGGGGTTATTATTAAAAAAAAAATCGAAAACTGACAGGTGGGCCCACTGTGACGTCGTGCTGACGTCACAGTGGGCAACCCTAGCTCTACTCGCCCGCGGCGGCGGTGGGCTCGCCGGCGGCGCGCCGCCGTGTTCCGGCACGCGGGCGCGGGCGCGAACGATGCGCGTCGCTGCGCTCGACCCGTTGGTGGCGGCTCCGCCACCTTTGGGTCACCGGAGTGGCGCCGGCGGTGCACGGATGCGGCGGAGGCGGCGGTCGCCGCGGCGGCGATTCCCGCGCCCGTGCAGCGGCGTGGCGGCCGATCTTCGGGGAGGAGATGGAGGCGGCGACGGCGGATCTGTTCGTCCCCGTGGACCTGGCCGGGGAGGCCCGTGGCGGCGGCGGCGGCGACGCAGCGCCGGCGGCGACCCGCTGCGTCGCACGGAAGAGAGAGGAGGAAGGGGGATGTGGCGGCGGTTTTACACGTACGTCCCTGTAATTTTTTTATTTGCGCTTTAGTCCTCCCACGATCACAGACAGGTCCTTTCGGGGGGGTTTTTGGAAAAGTTTGCGGCGACCGGCTGGAACGGGCGCGACCGGCGCGTGACCGGGCCACGCGGCGCGCTGCCGTTGGAAGAAATTGGGGGAATGAACAGTAGCGCGCGCGGGGGGCCGACGTGGGCACATCCTGGCCGTCCATTCTCTCCGATCGGACGGCTCTGAATTGCCGGTGACGTGGCTCGCGAAATGGGAGGTGAATCTTGTCCGCCTTTATATATGGATCTATCTATGGCAAGTTTCTGTCAATGTTTTCCTCCCTCTGCGTCCCTGGTTGCCACTAACTTGCTGAGAATGCTGTCATCACAGACAGAGACAGCTGCTGGCCTGGGTGCGTTTTGCCCAAAAGGAGACTGCGTTGCAGCGCTGGACATCTTATCGTATGGGTGGATTTCAGTTCTGGTCGAGACACGGCATGTGCAGGTTTGCACACGTTCTTCAACCCGTACTGTACCAGGCACTCGTATTTGAGAATATACCTGGGTGTAGTCACAATTACAATGCAAATTGTATAGACATGCTACAGCACAATGCAACTAGTTCAAAAAAATACAGCATAATCAAACAAATTCATATAAGAACATGGGTGCTTACAGCATCTCGATTAAGACACCTAGACAAAGTCCCTAATAACCTCAGTTTTCGGTAGGAAAACCATCTTCGTTTTCCCGCCACGAGTGAATGAGTAAGGTCTAATTTAATCTGTGATATGACATAACAAGAGCTTTAGTCCGAAACAAAGAAAAAGGTGTGTGATGCACTCACGAGGGGAGGAAGGTGGGGATGACGTCAAGTCCGCATGGCCCTTGTAGGTTGGGCCACACACGTGTTATCGATGGAAAGCAATGTTGTAAGACATCTCCCCTCCGACCCATTTCCAATTGTTGAAGTGGCAGGCAATTCCACAACGTGGTATTTTCCTTCGCCTCTGACCGCCATTCTGTATCATCGAACCTCCACCGCCACCTCCGGTAGGAAATCGCTCTAAACCACTGTGACTGCCATGCCTACTTGCTTGGCCACTTTATCTTCCATTGATGCCCACGTCGACCGACCTTAGAGGCACAACCTTCACGACCACCCGACTCTAGGGCACCCCATATCAAGTGCCCGCTAGTGTGTCTTATCGTGGACGTCCCTTCACGACAACTTCTCCCGCAGCCTGCCATGGATGATCGCCATCGTGGCCACGTCCCTGCCTCGACCCTGGTGTTTCTATCTCCCTGTTTGTGCATACCACATGACACATTCATTTTCTCTCTTGTCGTTGTGTCATCGGGTCACAACAAGGAGACCAAGGTCCAATAGATCAATTAGGCGATTTGGAAACTCTTGCAACGCTGGCTTGTTGAGGTATGGGCCAATTTCGGCATGTCACTTGCCACGACTGGTCTTGTCAATTGTGCACTCTCTTACGGTTCCTTTTTGGATTATCAAAACCAGGTTGGGAAAGCGGCCATGGAGATTGAATCCCTCGTTGGTATCTAAGGAAAGAGATTCTAAATCTCAAATATGCGCTCCGAGAATATATATCTATGTTAGCCAGCAGTGCGGGCTTTTCCCCGGTATTCCCACTGTGTCCTCTGACGGCCTCGTCTCATCTTTGTTTGGGCTAGTTTGGCTATATAATTTATGAAATTCATCGAAGAGCACTACTGGAGAAGTCATTTTCTACGTGCTTAGCAAATTGGGGCACCCCCAATTAAGGTTATTTTGCAGACTATGTTTCGGGGATATAAATACTACCTCTTTTTATAAGACATCCCCATGTTTATATTACTTGATTAATCTTTGACTGTTGTATACTCAAAAGTTATTTGGATTTGATCAGCAAAGTTCGCACCATATATTTGTAAAAAAAAAGAACGTTTTAAAATTTGTATATACTTACTAACATATGTTAAATATCTTGTACGTATAATACTTGGTATGGTGTAGTACACCACCCAAGTTTATACCCTATGTACGTGCCACGGTAGGGGCTCTTCCTACCCTATTTAACATGCACCGATCGCCTCCAACGAGGCAAGATCGTTCTACCCTAAAAACCCTAAAACACTAATATGGTATCAGAGCCTCTCTCTTCCGAGACCTAGCTGCCATCCGCCGCCGCCGCCGCCGCTGTTCCAGCCGCCGCCGCCGCTCAAAAACCCCACAACCCTGCCGCCGCCGCTGCTATACCAGCCGCCGCCGCCACAACCCAAAAACACAACCCAAAACCTGCCACTGCCGTCGCTGCCTAGCCACCGTAGTCGCCACAAAACCAAAACCAAAAACCCTACAAGAAAACCACACAAACCGCCGCCGCCGCTGATCCAGCCGCCGCCGCCGCTCAAAGATCCAAAACCGCCATCGCCATGAGCTCCTCGTCGTCCAGCTCGTCGTTGGCCTCCGCCCTGGGTACTCCTCCGACCCAACATCTGACCAGGGGGAATTTCCTCCTATGGAAGGCTCTCATGATCCCTGCGTTCCATGGTGCGAACGTGATGGAACTCCTCGATGGATCGGACCGTGCGCCGCAAAAGACCGTTGAAGCTGAGGACGCCGGCAAGAAGAAGATCGAAGTAGAGAACCCGGCCTATTTGGCCTGGATTGCGCGAGATCAACAGGTTCTACGTTTCCTGCTGAATTCTCTTTCACCTGATATCCTGTCTCATGTGCTTGGCATGGAGTCCACCGATCAAGCTTGGGCCGCCATCAACTCCATGTTCTCGTCGGCTTCAAGATCCAAGGTGCAGCACATCCGGTCCCAACTCAACGACACCAAGAAGGTTGGCCACACAGCCGATCAGTACTTCACCAAGATGAAAACGCTCGCCTCCGAGCTTGCTGCCATGGGCAAAACCCTTGAAGATGATGAGCTTATTGGATACCTCCTTCATGGCCTTGATGCATCCTACAACTCTCTTGTCACCACGATCAATGGAAACCCCGGTACCACACTTGATGATTTTTATGCTCAGTTATGTTCATATGATATGCGCAACAGTGTGCCAGATGATGCCGCCGAGGGATTTGTTTCCTCGGCCAATGCTGCCCAGCGTGGACGTGGTGGTCCGCCACGCACTGGTGATCGCGGTCGCTTCTTTGACCGTGGTGATCGCTATGACCGTGGTCCGCGTGGAGATTCACGTGGAGATCGCCGCCGTGATGGAGGCGGCCAGGATCGCCGTGATGGAGGCATTCATCGCGACACTTGGCGTCGTCGTGATGATGATAAAGGTGGCCGCCGTGACATTGGTGGTCGCCGTGATGATGACAAGCGCCGCACTCGGCGTGATAGAGCTCCCACTCCTTATGTTGATATCACCTGTCAAATTTGCAAAATCCATGGACACCCTGCTGCTGATTGTTGGTGGCGCTACAACAATGATGGTTCTGACAGTGATGGCGACAACGATGACAAGGCTGCACACATGGCATCCTATGGAGTGGACACAAACTGGTACGGAGACACAGGAGCAACCGATCACATCACCAGGGAGCTGAGCAAACTCTCCACCCATGAGAAGTACAATGGGCGTGAACGCGTCCACACGGCCGACGGACAAGGTATGGTTATAAGGCATATTGGTCATTCTATGTTACGCACCCCACATACATCTTTACATCTCAATAACATTCTTCATGTTCCTAATACATCAAAAAATCTGTTATCCATTCATAAACTTACTCTTGACAACAATGTATTTCTTGAATTTCATCCTTTTTTCTTTTTGATTAAGGATCAGGCCACAAGAAGAACGCTGTTTAAGGGTCCATGTCATGGTGGGCTCTATCCCTTAGTGTCCACCTCTACGGGGTCGTCGTCCAAGCATGCTTTTGCTACAATAAAACCTTCATCCTCTACATGGCATCGTCGTTTAGGGCATCCTTCTTCCTTTGTGGTGCAACAAGTCATTAGGAAACATAAGTTATTTCATACCCCAGAATTAAATCCTTACATATGTGATTCTTGTCAATTAGCAAAAAGTCATCAATTGCCATATCCTACCTCTACCAGTGTTTCCACTGTTCCACTGGAACAAGTGTTTTCTGATGTATGGGGTCCTGCTCCTGCTTCTGTTGGCAAGCACACTTATTATGTAATCTTCATTGATGATTTTAGTAAATTTACATGGATTTATCTGTTGAAGAAACGTTCTGATGTTTATCAAGTTTTTCTCAATTTTCAACAACTTGTTGAGCGTAAGTTTGAGAGGAAAATTGTTACCATGCAAACTGATTGGGTGGTGAATATGAAAAACTCAATGGTTTCTTTCAAAAAATTGGCATTACCCACCATGTCTCATGTCTACATGCTCACCAACAAAATGGTTCCGCTGAACGCAAACACCGTCACATTGTTGAAGTGGGTCTTGCCCTGCTAGCCAATGCCTCCATGCCCATTAAATTCTGGGATGAAACTTTTCTGACAGCCACCTTTCTTATAAACTTGCTTCCTAGCAAAGTTATAAACTCGGAAACTCCAGTTGAAAGACTCCTACACACGCCACCCAACTATGACTCTCTTCGTGTTTTTGGTTGTGCCTGTTGGCCCAATCTACGCCCCTACAACAAGCGCAAACTTGCTTTTCGGTCTACACGTTGTGTTTTTCTAGGGTATAGCCCTCGCCACAAGGGAGTCAAGTGTCTAGACATCTCCACGGGTCGTGTCTACATATCTCGAGACGTGGTGTTTGATGAAAACGTTTTTCCTTTTGCCTCTCTACACCCAAATGCACTGGTAGAAAATGGGCCTATGGTCCCGGTTCGGTTGGGCCATCAGTCCCGGTTTCCCAACCGGGACTGGCCAATCGGGACTAATGCTAGTCCCGGTTGGGCCACGAACCGGGACCAATGGTGGCCACGTGGCCAGTTCTGGCTGGGCGTGGGGGAGACTCATTGGTCCCGGTTCTTGTTACGAACCGGGACCAATGAGTGCTTTTTTTTTGGTATTTAGGGTTTAGGGTCTCCCTCTCGCCGGTGCCCCCTCTCGCCGGTGCCCCCTCTCCTCTCGCCGGTGCCCCTCTCGCCGGTGCCCCCTCTCCTTCTCGCCGGTGCCTCCTCTCCCTCTCGCCGGTGCCCCCTCTCCCTCTCGCCGGTGCCTCCGTCGTCTCCCCCTTCTTCGCATCGCCGACGTGCTCTCCATCGTTTCCGTACGCATATTATACGCTCTACTATATACACAGTACATGTTGATGCATATATAATTAATATTCGATCTCTTGCGAGAATACAACTATTTAATTACATGGAGATAGATCAAGCCATCAAGGCATATGTAGTTCATCGTCCGAAGCATAATGTTCTCCCTTTCATCGATGACCTCCCTAAGCAGAAATCCCGCCAATTCCTCTTGAATTGCTCCTACGCGCAGTTCTGGGTCGATCTTCTCCCGCATTTTGCTGAAAGCAGTTGTTCTCCGCTCAGTGGTCAACTCGCGAATGAACTCGCAAACGTAGAATCCACATAAATTACTCCCCGGTGGCTGCTGCGGACTTTCCACCGTTTTATAAGTTAGCTCATCTTTGAATGGACCTTCTACCTTCTGTTTGAAAATTGTCCAACACCTGCTTTGGCAAAGAAAATGAACAAAGGAGTTATTAATTACTTGACATCAGGGAACGAACGAAAGAGGGCGATATAATGCGATAATGATTGAAATTACTTGTTGAGCATTTCTTTCATGTCGGACCACAACGCTTGGTCCCAACTTAATGAGTCGTGGACTTCAACTGTGGACTTGTCAGGTTGAATGCTTAGCAGAATCCAGTGGAACCTGCGGACGTTTACATAAAGCAGACATGCATAGCTCATCAATTACACTTAACATCGAGAAAGCCAAATAAAAATATGTACAAGACAGAAACACTCACCTGAAGTTGTAAGGAAATAGTATTTCCGTACAGAAATGTTGCATGGTTAAAAAGGTGGTCAGGTCATGCTCCACGTCTTTGGGGTGATTGACTAACGTATGTGAATTCACGATATATGGGTCAACGAACCCAACCTCAAAAACTTTAGATCTTTTGCATTCCAGCATCTTCATTCTGCATAATAGCGTACAAAAGGATATATATATAGTCAGGATAATATAATACAGGCAATGAACGAGCTGAGCTAGAGACTTAATTACGAAAATAAATCACTTACAGACAATAGCAAGAGAGGATAGATTTGTCGAGGGCGCGCTTTTGGAATAACTGGAACAGTTCAGTCAGTTGAACCTGTATAGTGTAACGTTTGAAGAAATGCTCCACTCTAACGTCCAGCGGAAACCACTCTTTCGCGTCCTTCTTTGATGTGTGCACCAGGTACCAGGTATGCAGATTTCGCATATGTGTTGATAGACCCGTCAGCTCCTCATTACTGACCATAGGCTCCCCTTGGACATATTTCCGTGCCATCTCTAACATTGGCGCATATTCATAGCCTAAAAGTTGACCAAGGCTCATACCCAAGGCGGTAGCCTGTTCCTTGGCCTGAGATACAGTGACACCAAGTTCTTTAGCAGCAGCTATGGCTCTGGGGTCCAATAATTCCAGGTCCTTATCCATAGCGACTCTGAAGTCCTTGTCGACATCGGAACACACTATGAGCGGGGGGACCGATTGATTTTTCTGCTGTCCGAGCTGGGCAATTTGTTTCCCGCTTTTTGCACTTCTTCCCTTGTTCTGCTCAGACTGGGCACGTGCTAGCTTAGTAAGTTCACGACCATAGTCAGATGGCAGATTCATCGATATCTGGGATGGCTGCTCAAGGAAGGACTTTCTCCACTTTTTGGATTTTTCATCGTATACCGGCTTCTGCTCGGGCTTTTTTGGTGCAAAAAAAGCCTTATTGTAGGCAGCCACCTCCGCGGCGTTTTCCGCTACAGTCCTGTCATAAGGTCTAATGGGAAGATTCTTATGAGGTACTGTTGGGAGGGGCGACCTTTTACGTTTCGGTGATCGCTTACCCCTCATAGTACGAGCGGTGGGCGGAAACGGCTGACGCGGCGGCGGAGACGGCTGCGCTGGAGACTGGTGAGGCGGTGAAGAGGACTGTTGCGCTGGAGAATGCTGAGGCGGTGAAGAGGACTGTTGCGCTGGAGACTGGTGAGGAGTCGATGGCCTTGGCTGCCAGTTCGGAAGCACGATGAATTCCTTTGGCCATAGAATGGTCGCTTTCTTGGCTTCTCCAAGTTCAAGCACCTCCCCATCTTCACCTGCAGGGTGTTGCAGCTTCAGCTCCTCATAATCTTTCATCACTTCATCCACCGCGACAACAGCGTAGCCATTTGGAACCGGAGAGAAATGGTAAGTTGGATTAGGTCCAATTGGTACGACATAGCCGACCGCCACCTTCACGGTTAAGTTAAAAACTTTCACATGCATCTCACAAGGTGTGCTCTCCGTGATATCATCCACTGGGTAGCGACGAAGTGGAGCCACTGCATCATCATTACCATCCTGGAGCTCCGTGGAAGCCACGCTGCTTTTCCGATTCGATGGGCCACCGGTACCATCGCATGCAGCTTCTACCATGTGCCGTTGAGATTGGCCGCTAGTACCTTGCTGGCTAAGCACGGCAATTTGTTCCTTCTGCAGCTTTAATTCTTCTTCTATATTAGCAGCCGGTCTGCAGCAGCGCGTGCTTCCATTGCCTCCCTTTCCTTTCTCCTCTGATGGCTTCTATCAGGAAATTTCTTCCTGTGCTCGGGAATCGCAATTGTCTTGGGCTTGGAGCCAGGTACGCCTCGTAACCGTCCGTCGTGTTCCTTATTCCCAAGGGCGCGTGTGAGCTCGTCATCCTCTCTATCGGGAATGAACCGTCCCTCTTCAACATCCTTTACTGCATTTCTAATTTCTTGGATGGGTAGTAGGGGATTATCTTTGTGTCTTCTGTTATATATGCACTTCCCTTCTGCGTCCAACGTGCCCCCATGCCCGTAAAACCAATTTCTTGCCCGTTCGATCCACTTGAGTGGCTCTGGAGTGATCCCATTAGCCAGCAGGTCCGCCTCAAGTTTCTCCCACTTAGGCATGCTACCAGCGTAGCCACCAGGCCCCATAGTATGGTGGTACATCTTTAGAGCAGCATTTGCCGCATTTTTTGCAGACTTTTCCAGAGCTTCCTCTGATTTCTTGTACGCCACAAATTCTTCCCAGTAGTCCTTTATCTTCTCATACCCTTTATCGAAGTCTGGAGTCTTATTTTTCTTGACAAACAGTTTGTTCAATCTTTTCTTCCAGTTCTTGAATAGCTCGGCCATCTTCTTAAGTGCCCAGTCCTTGACTTTTTGCTCCATGATTTTCCGGGCAATCTTTTCTGCCTCATCTGGATCCTCCTCATCTGAATCCACCTCTGGCGCCGGCAGGGTGAAATTAACCATGAGCTTTCTCCAAAGTCTTTCTTTGCCCTCATCGCTGACATATAGCTGTCCTTTCTCTTTGGCCGATGCCATTCTCGAACGGTGATCGGGATGAAGTCCCTAACAAGAACTCCGCATTGCTTTACCATTTTATTTTTAACACCAGGGGGAGCAGTCGGTGTGCCGTCTTCAGCGACTCTTTCGATCGTGTACCTTTCTTGGTCGCCCAACTTTTTGGCTGGGCCTCGTTTTGTCCTTACAGAAGATTTGCTCGATCCGGAGGGCTAAAAGAAGAAAGAGCGTTAATATATGTATATAGACATCAGAGACTTAATTAATACAATCTTCGGCTTCATTAATATATGTATATGCACCTCGCCGGAGTTTGCAACATTTAATGTTCCACCGGAGCCTTCGGCTTCTCCCTCGTCGGCTTCTCCCTCGCTGACTTCTCCCTCACCCCGGCCGTCGGGTTCTACCTCACCGGAGCCGTCTCTTCGGTTGAGAGACTCATCTCCCTCACCGGAGTTGTTCAAAAACTCCGTGGTGACATCGACAATATCTTCCGGCCCGCGGATTATATCCTGGAGGATATTTTCCTGATCTTCGTCTCGTTCCATAGTTTCTGCAAATTAAGAACAATGCACTAAAATTAACATCAATATATAGCAAAACTAAAACTAACACTAACAAAACTAATTCTAGCAAATGGCTAACAGAAAATGGCTAACAAAAAATAGCTAAAACCTAGCAACTAACCTAGCAACTAACACTAACAAATGGCTAACAAAAAACCATCTACAACTAACCTAGCAATTTCTATAACCTAACAATTTCTATAACCTAATAATTTCTATATCTAACAAATTTCTAAACATATTAATCATTTTAATCTACAAAGCTACAAATTCCTAAACACTAAAAATCCTAACACTAAAAATCCTATTTGCTATACTAAAGTACTATACAAATTCCTAAAATTTCCTATACAAAAAGAAATCCTATTTACTATACTAAAAGAATATACATTTTCCTATACAAATTCCTAAACAAATTCCTAAAATTCCTAACTCATTTTCCTATACATTTTCCTATACTAAAATTTCCTATACAAATTTCCTAAACAAATTCCTAAAAATCCTATACATTTTCCTATACTAAAATTTCCTATACAAATTTCCTATACAAATTCCTAAAATTACTAACTCACCGCGAGAGGCGGCGGTGCGGGCGGCGTGCGGGGAGGAGGTGCGAGAGGCGGTGCGGGCGGCGCTGCGAGGCGGCGGCGTGGAGGCGCGGGCGAGGTGTGCGGGGAGGAGGCCGTCCGTGCGGGCGGCACGGGCGTCGAGGGCGCGGCACGGGCGGCCGGCGTGCGGGCGGCGCGGGCGTCGAGGGCGCCGGCGTCGAGGGAGCGTCGAGGGCGTGGCGCGGGCGTCGAGGGCGCCGCGGACGTCGACGGCGACGGCGGGGCGCGGCGTGGGGCGGCGCGGGCGTCGGGCAGCCTGCCGGCGTCGTTTCGCTCTGCGTCGCGCCTCCGGTCCTTAGTCGATTTGCGTGAATGGGGAAGAAGAAAGAGCGCGAGCAGTTAAGTAGCAGGGATCTTTGGTCCCGGTTGCTGGCAAGAACCGGGACCAATGCCTCTTTGGTCCCGGTTCTTGCCAGCAACCGGGACCAAAGAGTGGGTCATTTAATGCCAGATCCAGTGGCGCGCCATGGACTCTTTGGTCCCGGTTCTTGCCAGCAACCGGGACCAAAGAGTCCTTTTTCAAAATTATTTCGAACTTTTCAGTTCTGAAATGTTGTTCCCGCCTTTTTTTTCTTATTTAGGTGTTTGAATATGAATTTCAAATGGTTTTGAATCTGAAAAGACTTTCAACATGAAAAGTGTTTAAATTTGAATAAATAATCCAAAACCATTTTCTGTTTTCTGAAATAATTATTCTAACTATACAAACTATTAACCATTTTGCCATTTTCAATTAAAAATATATTAACTTTATTGCATATTTTGAATTGACAAAACTTTCAACGTGAAAAGTGTTTGAATTTGTATAAATAATCCAAAATCAATTTTACATTATTATTGTCATTTTCAATTTAATATGGATAAATTCATATCTTTAAATCCGTAAGTCGAAATTCGACAAATAATCCGTAAGCAGAAGTAAATGCAGAACAATTTCAGTAAACCTATATTTGTAAGATGAATGTTTGGTGTTGTAAAATGCAGAAGAAAGCAGATAAAAATTATTAATTCATTTATCTTAATGCATTACATAAAAGGTTTAATACATTATTACACATGATACAACGTCTCACAAGCGCTTGAAAGAAACACACCCCTGATCCAACATCACCAACATTATTCTACATAAACGGACTTGCTGGCTCGAAGGCCGTAGGATTAGGGGGAACGGCGGGAGGAGCCAGCCCCGTGGGCGGCCGCCCGGTTCTCGCGCGCACGTTTGCGGCGGAGGGCAAGATCCATGGAGGATGAGTCTTTCAGCGCCCAATCCAGATCGGAAGCCTCCTTCGCCTTGAGCTGGTAGGAAGTCTTGGCTCGCTGGACAGGGTAGTCGCGGACAGACTGGAAGGAGGCTTCCATGGCCTCCTGTATCTGCAACCCACAACCTTCTTCCCCGTCGTCGCTCCAGTCGAAGTCGTCGTCCTCCTCCTCCTCCGCGGGAGGAGCGGCGGCGCCTGGTGGAGGTGCAGCGGCGCCAGGTGGAGGTGCGGCGGCACCTGGTGGAGCAGGAGGCCGGTAGCTGGGCATTCCTCTCCACGCCGGGCTCGTGGGCATACGGCGGGATAGACTCCCGCGGTTGCGCCCAAGCGCGCTCTGCCGAGCACGCTCGACCTCGTCCAGAAGGCGCTGCGGCGGGCGTGGCGGATCCATCTCGTGGAGACGATGCGTTCGTGGCTAGGAATGGTGGATTAGGGTTTACCCCGTCGGCGACAATATATAAAGACCTCCAGGGCAGCGCTGGGGGAGGACACGTGCCCAGGGAAGCGCTGGGGGAGGACACGTGTCGTGACCGCAAAGCCCGTCTTTAGTCCCGGTTGGTGTTACCAACCGGGACTAAAGAAGCACACGGATCGTGTGTTTCTTTCAAGTGCTTGTGAGCCGTTGGATCAGGGGTGTGTTTCTTTTGAGGGATTGTGAGCTGTTGGATCAGCAGTATCACGACCACTTCGTGAGCCACATGACCCGGTTGGTGTTACCAACCGGGACTAAAGAAGCACACGGATCGTGTGTTTCTTTCAAGCGCTTGTGAGACGTTGGATCAGGGGTGTGTTTCTTTTGAGGGATTGTGAGCTGTTGGATCAGCAGTATCACGACCACTTCGTGAGCCACATGACCCGGTTGGTGTTACCAACCGGGACTAAAGAAGCACACGTACCCTATATATAGCCGCCCTCCTCAGACAGGTTACTCACTCACACAAAACATTCCAGCGTCACTCGGAGAGGCATCTTTGGGCAACCAGCGGCAAGACGTCTCTGATGACCTGCGACCGTTCCAAACGGTTGCAGATCATCAGAGATGTGTTGCCGGACGGTTGTAGATCATCAGAGACGTCTTGCCGCTGCTTGGATCGAAGTGGCGCTCAAACACAAAACATTCCAGCGTCACTCGGAGAGGCATCTTTGGGCAACCAGTGGCAAGACGTCTCTGATGACCTGCGACCGTTCCAAACGGTTGCAGATCATCAGAGACGTCTTGCCGGACGGTTGTAGATCATCAGAGACGTCTTACCGCTGCTTGGATCGAAGTGGCGCTCAAACTCACGAGCCACCGTCGGGCTGTATGCAGGGGGAACTGTGTTTGGACGGTCGAAGCTGAGGTTTGAGAGGTTCCCACGGGAGGTGTGGGAGCCGACAACCACCTACCACGCGTGTTTCACCGGTCGTCATGCAATTAATTAACAGAAAACAAAAAAGAAAACTCACATGTGATATAACCCATTTCTTCTAGATGGAAACTCCCATTTCGTGTATTATGGTTTTCACCACATAAAGGTTTAATACATTACTACACATCACATAAAGGTTTAATACATTACATTGATTTACATCGCTTCAGCCGTAACCATGGAGCATCTTCATTATTTAACGGGATGCTTGGGTCAGTTCTCACTGTGAAGGGCGGAATTTCATCAAACTTATCATAATCTGCTGACATGTCTGTCTTGTCCTCGACTCCCACGATGTTTCTTTTCCCTGAAAGAACTACGTGACGCTTTGGCTCATCGTCTGATGTATTCGTTTGCTTGTTTTTTCTTTTTTTCGGTCTGGAGGACATGTCCTTCACATAGAAAACCTGAGCCACATCATTGGCTAGGACGAATGGTTCGTTCTTGTAACAACCAAGATTCTTGAGATCCACTGTTGTCATCCCGTACAGCTGGTCTACCTTTATCCCTTCTCCATTCATGTTGACCCAACTGCACCGAAACAAAGGGACCTTAAAAGTAGGTCCATAGTCAAGTTCCCATATCTCCTCTATGCGACCATAGTATGTGTCCTTTTGCCCATCGTCGTTTGTTGCATCAAAGCGGACACCACTGTTCTGGTTGGTGCTCTTTTTATCTTGGGCGATCGTGTAAAATGTATTCCCATTTATCTCGTACCCTTGGAAATTCAATACAGTCGAAGATGGTGACGCGGCCAACAAGTAGAGCTGATCTCCGACAGTGGTGTCATTCATGAGCTGTAATCGCAACCAACTGCCGAAGGTCTCCATGTGTTTTTCTTTAATCCAGGAGTCATCCTTCCCCGGGTTCTTGGAGCGTACATAATTCTTGTGTTCCTCGATATACGGAGCCACGAAGGTGGAACTTTGTAGAACTGTGTAGTGTGCTTGAGTTAAAGAATGCCCGTCCCTACATATCAGTGCTTTCTTTCCTAGCGTGCCTTTTCCACTCAGTCTCCCCTCATGCCGCGATTCAGGAACACCAATCGGCTTAAGGTCAGGAATAAAGTCAACACAGAACTCAATGACCTCTTCTGTTCCATAGCCCCTTGAGATGCTTCCTTCTGGCCTAGCACGGTTATGAACATATTTCTTCAAGACTCCCATGAACCTCTCGAAGGGGAACATATTGTGTAGAAATACAGGACCGAGAATGGCAATCTCGTCGACTAGGTGAACCAGGAGATGCGTCATAATATTGAAGAATGATGGGGGGAACACCAACTCGAAGCTGACAAGACATTGGACCACAGCCTTCTGTAAACTTGGTAGAGTTACTGGATCGATGACCTTCTGAGATATTGCATTGAGGAATGCACATAGCTTCACAATGGGTACTCGAACATTTTCCGGTAGAAGCCCCCTCAATGCAACCGGAAGCAACTGCGTCATAATCACGTGGCAATCATGAGACTTCAGGTTCTGGAATTTTTTCTTTGCCATATTTATTATTCCCTTTATATTTGACGAGAAGCCAGCCGGGACCTTGATACTGCTCAGGCATTCAAAAAAGATTTCCTTCTCTGCTTTGGTAAGAGCGTAGCTGCTTAAGTATTGACGCCCTTTATCCGTCTGCTTGTTGTATGGGTCTTTCATACGTTGCTGGTCTGCCCGTGCTTCCGGTGTATCTTTTGTCTTCCCATACACGCCCAGGAAGCCTAGCAGGTTCACGCAAAGATTCTTCGTCACGTGCATCACGTCGATTGAAGACCGGACCTCTAGGACTTTCCAATAGGGTAGCTCCCAGAATATAGAGCACTTCTTCCATATGGGTACGTGGTTGTCAGCGTCATTCGGAACAGATAGACTGCCAGGACCCTTTCCAAAGATTACTTCTAAATCCTTGACCATGTCATATATAACATCACCATCAGGGAGGTTAGGCTTCTTCCGGCGATCTGCCTCACCGTTGAAATGCTTGCCGGGCTTTCTTACGGCATGACTGTTCGGAAGAAATCGACGATGCCCCAGGTACACATTCTTGTTTCCCAAATGTATACTTTCAGTCTTATCTAAACAGTGCGTGCATGCATTGTATCCCTTGTTTGACTGTCCTGAAATGTTACTAAGAGCAGGCCAATCATTGATGGTTACGAACAGCAACGCTCGTAGGTCAAATTCCTGTTGTTTGTGCTCATCCCACACACGTACACCTGGTTCGGACCACAACTGCAAAAGTTCATCAACTAATGGCCTTAGGTACACATCAATGTCGTTGCCGGGTTGCTTCGGGCCTTGGATGAGCACTGGCATCATAATGAACTTCCGCTTCATGCACAACCAAGGAGGAAGGTTGTAGATACATAGAGTCACGGGCCAAGTGCTATGACTGGAGCTCTGCTCCCCAAAAGGATTAAAGCCATCTGTACTTAGACCAAATCTTAAGTTCCTTGCGTCATCTGAAAATGTCGGGAACTCTCTGTCGATTTTTCTCCACTGGGACCCATCGGCGGGGTGTCTCAACTTCCCGTCTTTCTTACGCTCTTCTTTGTGCCATCGCAACAACCTGGCATGCTCTTTGTTTCTGAACAGACGTTTCAACCGTGGTATTATAGGAGCATACCACATCACCTTAGCAGGAACCCTCTTCCGGGGGGGCTCGTCATCGCCTCAACATCACCAGGGTCATCTTGTCTTATCTTGTACCGCAGTGCATTGCATACCGGGCATTTATCCATGTTCTCGTACTCACCGCGGTACAGGATGCAGTCATTAATGCATGCATGTATCTTCTGCACATCTAATCCTAGAGGGCAGATAGCCTTCTTTGCTTCGTATGTAGTCTCGGGCAATTCGTTATCCTTTGGAAGCTTCGGCTTCATTATTTTCAGCAACTTCTCAAATCCCTTGTCAGAACAACCAGTCTCTGCCTTCCATTTCAGCAGTTCCAGTGTGGTACCGAGCTTTGTGCTGCCATCTTCGCAGTTTGGGTACAGCAACTTTTCGTGATCCTCAAGCATGGCCTCCAACTTTAGCTTCTCCTTTTCTGTATCGCATTCTCGCTTTGCATCAGAAATGACCCCACCAAGACCATCAGCGGGCTCATCTGATGCCCGATGTTCACCTCTTTCTTCTTCAACGTCTTCCATTACAGTATCACCGCATTCCTCAGGGAACATAGGATAGTTGTCATCATCCTCCTCTTCTTCATTGTCTTCCATCGTAACCCCTCTTTCTCCGTGCTTGGTCCAACAATTATAGCTGGGCATGAAACCTTTCCGAATCACGTGGTCTTGAATGGTTCTCGGGTCAGAGTACTCCCTGACGTTCCGACACTTCTCACATGGACAAGGCATAAAATTATTCACTTTGTTTGCCTCAGCCACATCGAGAAATTTATGCAGGCCTGCAATAAACTCGGAACTGCGTCGTTCGCCGTACATCCATCGCATCCGTGCATCCATCTGCATCATATATATAATTAAGTTTATCAAATACCATTACAATAACATCGTGAATAGTGAAATGACCACCGTACATCGACACGTGCAATATTTCTGTATCAATTACAGATGAAAAGGATATAGTTGCTAACCTCGGCCGAGGATATCATCTTGTGTGAACTTAAGTGCGGCTCGGGCATTTCATCGAACACATCTTGTGCGTGGCAAAGGAAAAAAAACTAGCACCCACTTCCCACCAATCCAACCAGAAAAAAAACAGAGGAGAGAAGAGAGGGGGGTGGGGGTTATTTTATAGGCAGGGGAGGGGTATTGGTCCCGGTTCTTGGCACGAACCGGGACCAATGGTCCACGGGCCCCTGGCAGCTCGAACCGGGACCAGTGCCAGGCACTGGTCCGGTTTTTCACTGAACCGGGACCAATGGCTGGAGCGGCCCTGGACCAAAGATGGTTTTTCTACTAGTGATGCCGGCAAACGCCTCCGTGAAGATATACTTCTTCTTCCTATATCATCTACTAGTGGGGCTGCTAACACTGATGACTATATGCCTTTGCCCTTTGTACCTGTTACTAATGATGGCCAGGAACACGACGAAGCTGCAGAAGAAAATCGCATTCAAATTGATGAAGAAACGGTGCAAAACAGAGAAGAAAATGAAGCTTCGGATGAAGATGAAATGAGCTCGGTATCCCACGCTGATACCGAATCTGCCTTGGATCGTGATGACGCAGATCCCGGCGATGATTCGCGCTCCAATCCCGGTGCGGATTCGTCCGAGTCTGCTGGCGACAGCGACGGTGACGCGTCGCCTGCTCGTTCGCAGATCGCCACACCTGGGCCGCCTCGGTCCACGCCTCCGCATGTGGACAACGGCCGCTCCGGGGACAGCAACAGTGGCACCGTGTCCCCGCATGCACAAGACGACGACGAAGATCATGGCACCGCTGCAGAAGACGACGAAGCAGCGCATGCACAAGGTGACAACGGCGCTGGCGTGTCCATCTCTCATTCGCCGAGCGCGTCTGCTGGCCCAGTGGAGGGAGGATCTACTGCGGATGACCACGCTGTGGTTCAATCTGCAGTCCCACGCCGCACACGTCTACAACAAGGTATAAAACAGCCTAAAAAGTACAAAGATGGTACGATAACATATGGGAAACAAGCTCGTATTTACAAACAAGCAAATTCTATTAGATATGGTTTGCTAACATCCACAGGAGAACCATGTTCATTATCGGAGGCTTTAGATGATCCAAAGTGGAAAAGTGCAATGGAGGAAGAATATAATGCATTGATTCAAAACAAGACTTGGCATCTTGTTCCACCAAGTAAGAATAAAAATCTGATTGATTGCAAATGGGTTTATCGTATCAAAAAAAATGCAGATGGTACAATTGACATATATAAAGCACGTCTAGTGGCAAAAGGTTTTAAACAGAGATATGGAATAGATTATGAGGATACTTTTAGTCCTGTTGTTAAGGCTGCAACAATTAGAGTTGTTCTAGCAATTTCAGTTTCTCGAGGATGGAGTTTACGGCAGCTAGATGTCAAGAACGCGTTTTTACATGGTGTTCTGGAAGAGGAGGTTTATATGAGACAACCCCCAGGTTTTGAAGATTCAAATGTTCCTCATTATATTTGCAAACTTGACAAAGCTTTGTATGGTCTCAAACAAGCTCCAAGGGCGTGGTACTCTCGGCTTAGCTCCAAATTGCATGATCTTGGTTTCACTCCCTCAAAGGCTGACACATCTCTGTTTTTGTACCAAAAGTCAGGTATCACAATGTTTGTCTTGATTTATGTTGATGACATTATAGTAGCAAGCTCCTCAAATGATGCCACGTCTATTCTCCTTCAAGAATTGAATAAATATTTTGCCATCAAAGAACTTGGAGACTTACATTTCTTCTTGGGTATTGAAGTAAAGAAAAGCCGAGATGGATTGATATTAACACAGGAAAAATATGCTATGGATCTCTTAGAAAGAGTTGGAATGAAAAACTGCAAACCAGCTCCTACACCATTGTCTCCCACTGAGCCATTGTCTCTTCATGAAGGGACGCCGCTTGGTCCTTTAGACAGCACACAATACAGGAGCATTGTTGGTGCACTCCAATATCTTACTCTCACAAGACCAGATTTGTCTTTCTCAGTTAATAAAGTTTGTCAGTATCTTCATGCACCAACAACAGCACATTGGACAGCAGCAAAAAGAATACTTCGTTATGTTCAGAGTACCTTGCAACTTGGTCTTACATTTACACGCTCCTCTTATACACTTCTGAGTGCCTTTTCAGATGCAGATTGGGCTGGATGCCCTGATGATAGACGATCCACTGGAGGTTTTGCTATCTTTCTTAGACCAAACTTAGTGTCATGGAGTTCCAGAAAACAAATCACAGTTTCTCGTTCAAGCACAGAAGCTGAGTACAAAGCTGTAGCTAATGCCACGGCCGAAGTCATATGGGTTGAGGCACTACTTAAGGAACTTGGTATTCAGCTAAGGGAAAAACCATGCCTATGGTGTGACAACTTAGGTGCTACCTATTTATCTGCAAATCCTGTGTTCCATGCAAGAACAAAACATATAGAGATTGATTTTCATTTTGTTCGAGAAAGAGTAGCAAGCAAAAATTTAGAGATCAAATTTATCTCTAGCAAGGATCAAGTTGCTGATGGTTTTACTAAAGCTCTTCCTGTTAGACAGTTAGATGAGTTTAAGAGTAATCTAAACCTTTGTAAGAGTTTAGATTAAGGGAGGGTGTTAAATATCTTGTACGTATAATACTTGGTATGGTGTAGTACACCACCCAAGTTTATACCCTATGTACGTGCCACGGTAGGGGCTCTTCCTACCCTATTTAACATGCACCGATCGCCTCCAACGAGGCAAGATCGTTCTACCCTAAAAACCCTAAAACACTAATAACATACACATATAAACATATCAGTCAAAGTTGCCTCTTGAATATTGTGCTCATATCTTGATTTGGTTGGTTTTCTTGTAATGCTTCTTTTTTTTCAATTGCACACAACTTTTGTTATCCGGTAACTTAACATTTTTATTAGGGCTATAATTGTTTTAGTGATATGGATAATAATACTCCCTCCGATCCATATAAAGTGTCGAGGGAAATCGATCAACATGCCATGCACAAGTTGTTTCCTATACTAGCGACACCTTCTGTGGAACGGAGGGAGTACATTGTATCGATGTGTTATGTATGGCGTGTACAGTGTACCTACTACATACACGAGGCAGCTAATACGGGAAGAGCGGTAATGTTTGACTCTGTACCCCGGTATCCATTCCAACGGTAACTTTCGTAGGAATTCCGTAACACTTTCACCGTTTCTGCAAAATTTCCTAAGTACCTTCGAGCAAGCTGCGGTTAATCTGCACCGTCCGTTCGGAAGGTGCCACGACCATCGGACGGCCAGGGTCCTCCCTAGTCTCGCGGAAAGTCCGCTCTGTTCCTCTCTCCAAGCTGGCCACCACCCCCGCAGTCGGCAGTCCAGCGCAGCAAGCAAAAACCAATCAAATCCTCTGGGACCGCCGCTCGCTCGCCTCGCCTCGCCTCCTCCGCCGCTTCCTTCACCGGCGGCACGCTCGATCGCCCGTACGCCCGCCCTCATGGCTCTCCGCGTGGCGTCGCCGCCCTGCGCCGCGGGCCGCCACCTCCCCTCCTCCTCCCCGCCGCCTCGCCTCGGCGGCAGGCGCGTCTCCCGGTGCCTCGCCTCCGCCGCGCCAGCGCCGCACCGGACGTCCGCAGGTAGCCCACGTGCACCCGCTATAGCTTCTATGCTTTCCATCACGAGCGTACGGTGCCCATACGGTTATTACAGGTAGTTGTTGTTGTTGCTACCTGCCAATGATTGGGGATGGTATTCAGGCGGATTTGTTGCCCGCTGTTTAGGTAACTCCGGTCGCTGAGCCGAGCGATTGTGGGCGTTGGGGGCGCCGATCGCTGCCGTGTAGTTCAAATGTGGGTTCATTAGGTGTGTACGTCCGATACATGCTTTTCCCCCCTTGTGAATGGACTCTCCAGACACACGGTTGTTCGATTGAAACAGTTCGGTCGGTCTCTGAACTTGGAGGGTCGTACTAGCGTGTCAACCGCCTGAGGGACAATGATACGCAGAATTAGGTAGGCTTAACTAGCTTGTGAGACATGAATTGCCGAACCCTTGATTTTCGTCCTGTATTTGGAGGTTGGTTGCATGTTGTGCTAAATAAAACGGTGTTGCTGGCATGGTCGGCAAGCATGCTCCATGCTCTCGCTATGTTGGTTTTTGGATCTGGTGCTGTATGCGGAGTGTGTACGAGTAGCTGGGAGTGTTAGTCAGGGGCATCATGCTTGTGGAAAATCTTATAATATGCAGATGGAAATTGTTTCTGGTGAGGAAGACTGGAAAGTAGGCTGGTAAGGTGTACCTAAAATGATTTGCAGAGTCCAAATGGGATTGGCATGCGTATTCTGTTAGGCGAGTCTTTTTGCTGTGGTGATGTTTCCAGAAATATACAGCATCATGGTCCTGTAGTTTTTGCTCAAACTAAAATATTATCGTCTGTTGGTCTGTTGTGATAATTCAGTAAGTCTTTGTGCTGAAGTGGGTTTCAAGTGCAATGATCGTGGTCGGTTGATCAGATTATACTATTACTAATATTATCTGGAGAAAGATGATTGGTTTCCTAGCTAACGTTTTGTTTTTAATGCCTAAAAAGTTGCGTTGTTTTTGATATATGATGTTGTCAAGGCCATATAATTTGATACCATTTCTCTTTGATTCAACTTTCTACCACAGTTCCTACCAAAGCAATTTTAAACAGTGATGGCGCCCCTGGAACGAGCGATTCACCACATGTGGTGTGTTTTGGGGAATTACTGATCGACTTCGTCCCAACTGTCAGTGGCGTATCATTGGCAGATGCACCTGCCTTCAAGAAGGCTCCAGGGGGTGCACTGCCAACGTTGCGGTTGGAATAGCTCGTCTTGGTGGGTCATCAGCATTCATAGGAAAGGTAATTTGTATTTTCTTTCTTCCTACCTCTGCATGCTGTAATGCAAGAGTAAAACTCAAGCATGTGTAAATACACTTCAACTGAAACCTGGAAAAGGAAAATACATGCAGACCAGTCTGTGCCAATTTATTGTTTAATAAACAGTTCCTTAACACCTGCATAGTGCATACACCCCTTTAATATGATTGATAAATTGCACTTTTTGTCCCATAATTTTCACTTAGGCGGGTCTCAAATATTTGATCTTGCGGGGAAGTTTCTAAACTTGTAGAACTGTCAGAATCTCATCTGCTAGTTCACATACTCATATGAAGCATTTGAATGACTAGCAATAGTTCTGCAGCGCCGCATTGCCTAGAAACATGTGCATATTCCTATGCTCATTGTTGTAGCGGACTTGGATACTTCTTTGGTTCTATATGCTAGCACATCTTTGGTAGTACACACCTTGAATCTTGCCTACGAGTACAATATCACCTCACTTCTCTACCGAGATTGAGAGATCGAGGAAAGCGGCACAGCCAAGATGTGGTTCCACGTTTGCATATTTTGATACTTGATCTAGCTGATAGATTGATCCGAGATAACTGTAAGTTTGGTGATCCTCAAGGAAGATTTCCATGTTTAGGAATCTTTCAAGAAGATGATTTTGGTAAATGCGGTGATTTTTATATTTAGAGACCTAAAGTGTGATGTGCTCCATATCATTAATTTCACATTGCATTCACCTCATAATGCATTCCTATGTCTACCTGGTGTTTTTCAGCTCCTGTATTTAACAGTGAACACATCCAGGTTGGTGATGATGAATTTGGATACTTGCTATCAGATATGCTGAAGGAGAATAACGTGAACAATCAAGGATTGCTGTTTGATACGCATGCTAGAACAGCTTTGGCATTTGTGACACTTCGAAGTGACGGTGAACGCGAATTTATGTTTTACCGTAATCCAAGTGCAGACATGCTGCTTGAAGAAAAAGAGCTCGACCTTGACCTTATCAGGAAGGTAGGAAAATTGCATGGTGTTACGATGTTCTGGCAGCTATGCTTCTCTACTACCACAGGCTTGTTTACTTATGTAATATGTATGTGACTAGCAGAACTTAACTTTACCATGGCAACCATGCTAGGCAAAAATCTTCCATCATGGATCAATAAGTCTGATAACGGAGCCATGTAAAACTGCACATATTGCAGCTTCCAAGCTGCTAAGGATGCTGGGGTACTAATTTCATATGATCCGAATTTGAGGCTCCCACTGTGGTCATCAGCTGATGATGCTAGAGATGGTATCCTGAGTATATGGGACACTGCTGATATTATCAAGGTAACAACTCCCCTCCGTTCGGAAATAAGTGTCGTGGTTTTAGTTCAAACTGGTAAAAGGCAGCATCCTGCAAGTTATTTGTCTTCAGCAAAGGCTTATTATCTTGGTTATGCATCGGCTTTGAAAATAGGTAAGTGCAGAGGAGATTTCCTTTTTGACGAATGGAGAGGATCCATATGATGATTCTGTTGTGAAGAAACTTATCCACCCGAACACGAAGTTGCTTCTTGTCACTGAAGGTCCAGATGGCTGTAGATATTATTCTAAGGTAATTTCTATCTGTGACATGCATATTACTCATTACTATCTTTAGTCATTTGTTGCAAGTTTGCAGGAACTTCTAAGTGTGTTGGTAAGGGATTGCTGAGATGCTGCCGCACTGTTTTTGGTATCTCCTCGAACAAACTTGGCTGTGTTGCACAAGTCATACAGCAATAACATTTGATATATTTTCCTAAAGTATAGAAAAAACGTGGTGTGGAGCATACGATGGATTTCTCTCTTGTCCTTGGGAGACTTCTTTTCTTCGAGTAGTATACAGATGATCTGTTGTGAGCATGTTCAGACTTGTAGGATGCAGAATACAATATCCCTCACTATTTCATGCATTCACCTACTGGTCTTGTGTAATTAAGTTATATCTCAAACATGCATCAAAATTCGTGTCAGTAACTAAGTCCATATAACAATATGAATTATTGTTCTTCTTGCAAAACAACAGGAATTTAGTGGGAAAGTTGGTGGACTGAAGGTAACTGCTGTTGACACCACTGGTGCTGGGGATGCCTTTGTTGCTGGAATATTATCTAAGCTAGCTGTGGATTTGTCAGTCCTTCAGGTATGACTAGTACTGACAGAAATGGAAGTACATTCCTTTTGTTTCTTTTTCAGCCTGTAGAGTAGTAGAGTGATCTCAATTAAGCACACATTACTCTTCCTGAATATGCATTGTAGATGGAAGTATGAAATGATTTCCAAATGAAGAAGCGATATATCGTTTTGATATCTGCAGAGAGTCCAATTTTTAGTTTCGATTACCTTATTGAGAAGGGGATGCACAGCTCATGTGCTGAATGTTATGGACTCCTTTTGGGCATTAGGTTAGCCTTCCAAGTACTCTGAGTTCAGAGCTTCATCGTGACTGAGGACAAGCCTCACCGAAAGCATGAGGGCGAGCTGAGGTTATTTATACTCTGTGTTAGAACCCTGCAGCCCACCATCTTCTTCGTTGCCCACATAAATTCCCAGCACGGAAAGCCTAGCCATCCATATTACTCAAGGCCGAGCAGCTGCAGTGCTGAGCAGGCAACCACAAAGCTGACATTCTTCAATAATCTTGACATTATGTATCTGTTTTTGTTGAAGATTTGCAATCCATTTCATCAAAAAGCTAATTGTCATATAAAATCTCTGGAATAACGGTGTCAAATTGATCTTCCAATTAAATAGTTGCTCTTACTAAAATAGCAGGAATATCGGTAATGTTGTACTAGTCATTTTCTAGGTGCATAATCCCTCCATTTCAAGTTTGAAGTCAGAGTTTTTGCAACTTGTTTTAAAATATGAAGTGTGGGCAGAACATCAAAGATGCTTTCTCTGTCTCATTTATATCTCCAATGCGTGTGGCTAAAATATGCATACTAACCACCATTCCTTGCTGCTGAAATATGGATACCGTGATCCTTTGTCTATACTATTTTGTAGACATACTAATCTGCAAGTATTTGTGTCATGTGACATGGAGTCTAGGAAGGAATATGACCCATGTACACGATTCCATGCATCCACCATACATGTGTAAATCTTATTAAGTTTGGGAAAAATATACAGCACCACCACATATGTATCACAGCCTAGACATGCTAAAGACAAGTAAACCATGTTTCTTGTGATGGCAGCGCTTTTCAAGCTAACCTGCTGCTATTACTTATCTCCAACTGCAACACTAGTCGAAAAGGTGGCTGGATTGGGATTTATTGCTAATGCTTTTGTTTCTTATTGGTTGGTTTGAGATAGCTTACTGTTGTGGTCTAAACAGGACGAAGCTCGGTTGCGAGAAGCCCTGAGGTTTGCAAACATCTGTGGAGCTCTCACCGTGACAGAGAGAGGAGCGATCCTGCAATGCCCACCCCACAGCAAGTGGCTGATGCCCTGGCCAAGGTCGTTGCTTAAGTAAAGCAAGGCGCATTGTCCTCATCTTGTTTGTCCGTGTAAATTTGCTGCGTTTCGCCTGTCATGTTGTTAGAATAGGTTCAGTTTGGCCTTGGATTTGTTCACACTGTTTGGCGCCTTTCCGCGGTAACGCAGGGTTACCGGCCAACCGAATAAGATGCAAGATGCGATTTGCTGTCCGATTTCGATTGTAAAATTGGGGTTTTGAGCCGGAGAGCTGGTACTACTTGGCTACTTGCTGTCGTTGGATGATTTTACCGCATTTATCTGAAGGTTGGGAGAAGGTGTAATGGAGGTGGTTGTCTTCCGAAGTGGGCTCACTTTGCAGGCCAACCAAATAAGATGCAAAGATGCGATTTGCAGGCCATTTTCGCTGGTAAAGTTGGGGCTTTGAGCCGGAGAGCTGCTTCTACTTGGCTACTTGCTGCGGTGTTATATGCTTTTACCGCATTTATCTGAACTTCTGAATGTTGGGAGAACCTGCAATGGAGTTGGTCGTCTTCCGAAGCGGGCTCACTTTTCCTATCTCCATCGTCTCTAATTGGGCGCAATGTTGCAAGTGGGCTTAGTCACTCAACTAGGGAACCACCGGGAGTATGCAACAGTCCGAACGTTAATACCACATCACTGGTTTGCATTTTTTTCTCTCTTAGGCTGAGCTAAAATGTGGTATCTCAAGTTGAGCTGGCTCATGCCAGCGTGGTTCCCGTCACATGTGCTGCTACAGAAACCGCTCAAATTTGTTTTTTAGCTGAGCTCGAGTTGGCGACGAGGATAAGGTATATAAGATTCATCCTTGTCTGTACGCGCGGGAGCATTTGAGAGGACTGAATCTGAACACATCACCCCGCGGGAGCATTTGAGACGCCGTTCCTGAACTTGAGGGCGACCTTCGTCCTAACCAAAGCTTGGAGTGGACGTCAGTCCAGTCCAGTCCACCGCGCCGGCCGAAGAATGTTGGCCGAGATCGCGCGATCTTGTCCGCCTATGACTTGTTGCTAGCTCTACTCGGCACCATTCCAGTACAGTACACCACCATGCCCATCGCCTGAAATCGTGGTCACGAGAGCGACGATCAGAGTGCGTGCGTGCGTGTGTGGATACACGGAAAGGAGGAGCCCAGGTTTTCAGGGGATTGATTTCCGACATGAGAATCGGCATCCACATAAACACAAGTCCAAGGCGTATAAAGAAAAAGAAGGTCCAAGCTAGCTAGTTCCTGCTACAGGAGCTAGCAGGCCACCATTTCACCCTGGTCCCCGAGAGCTTCTTCACACACGCCATTAGACTGCGTTATCTACCGCCATTCCAGGCTGAGGAGCGGCGGCCGATCGAGGTTTGACCGGTCAGAGAGATCGGCGATCGATCTTAGCAGGTCAAACTGGTCAAAGCCATGTTAGGGAATGATGAGGATTTTACATCAGGGAGCACGTGCCGTTGCCCGTGGGGAACCGGAGAATGTGGTTTGATTAAGCAGATCGAGCTAGGAGGATAACATAGCAAGGCAATTCTCCCAACTCCCAAGCGGGGAGAAAACAAACAGCAACAATGCTACTACGTGCGGCGCCATTTTCGCGTGGCCAATCCGATCGGGCCGCCTTGTCGAGCTTGGTGGCATCGAGTTCCACACACAGAAAAAAAAGAGCGGACCCACATGATTCTCGTCGATGGGCCGCTGGCCCATGTCCTCCTCAATCCGGGCCTCCACCTCGCTTTGACGCATCGGTTAGTCCAACGCTATTGTATGCGTGCAAGGGAAGTGTATGGCGAGTGGTGTTGAAGTCCGGCCAAGTCAAAACCCCGGTAGACAGAACAAAACTGCTCACTGCACACCCACATTGCATTCATTTTTTCGACAAAGACGCATTGCATTCATGAGTTCTTTTCTTCATGTGATGAACTGAATCCATGGATGAAAACAAACCAAATCCCCGGCGGCCGGCACCAGAAGCCCATGCATGCCCGGGGAGGGGATGCCTCTCTGGAGCACCCGGCCATAACCGGCACCGGGATGGAGCAACGGCGCACGAGCATGGCGCACGAGCATAGAATATCCCATCGATCGTATGGTGGAATGTTTGGTATATGCCCCTACTCTAGTCTACTATCTACACTCTAGTAGCCAAAGACCCCATTCAATAGCCCACAGGTTTTTTTTTGCTTCCAACGAGCTCAAACAATTTGATTCCGGGAGACATGCTTGGCTGGGCAACCCAAACAATAATTTTGCTTCCAACGAACTCAAACAATTTGATTAATTCCGGGAAACATGCTTGGCTGGACAATCAAACAATAGTTCCTCACATTAGGAGCCAAATCCCCCATTTCATGGATCAGTTGGCGATGCACCGGGAACGCTACTAGGCATCGCTTTTGCACAAAGAAGTACTCCACAAAGAAGGCTAGTAATATTTATACCGGTCTAGTTAAGGAAACAACATGGCTTAATGATCTAATGCCACCATAAAGCTAGGCGGACATTTGGAATCTTGATCAGTAGTTTACTTTCCTGGTCCTTCTCCCACAAAAAGGCCTCGCTAGCCAGCCAGGTAGAACAAGGAAGCCTTTTCTATGAGCATGTCATCTGTTTTTTTTGGCTATCCCTTCACTTTTTTTTTTTTGCAAGAAGGATACAGATCTATTATACAAGTTCAAAATAAGTACAAAGCCCCTCATACATAGTAAGAATTACATCAAGACCTTTGGACCACCTAACGACCACTACGCCGCTGGAGCGAGCGTCGCCGCTCTCCTACCGGAGATGGCCTAACGTTGTTGATGACATCCGAAAAGTCTTCGTGCACGTGCCCTAGCCGAAGTCGTCGCCATTGAACTTTTGAATTGATCCGAATCTTCTGACACCAAACCAGTAACATCCGCAGACTGAACGAGATCCACCACTCCATGGGAACAACGACCCAGACGATTTCCCGGCCACCTCAACGCCACCGGCGAAATTGCCGCCGACGAGGTGAACGAGGAGGCGGGTATAGCTTTATTCGTATCTCGCACAGAGCCGCCATGGCCACCATAACGTTGATGCCAGCTGACAAAACTCTAAATTTAGTGACCCTATTACAACGTCGAGCGCAAGTAAGGTCTCGCCGCCGGACCGGCAAATGGAGGAGGCGGAGACTCTTCGATTCACGGTCGGAGATGACAGAGATGAGGCATATGGCGGCGGCTAGGGCGAAACCCTATATCGCCAACGTCTTCTTAGTCGTGGGAGAAAACGTTTTGTAGATAGATGTTGTTTAACTCATCACTTTAATCGATAGTATCTCCTAGAGGCCCCACAAAAGAGTGCATTTTGCCAGTGTTATTTGAAGCAAATACTAAAGCCCTTTGTAATCCAAAAGAATTTTACAGAAAAATCGAGGAGTGGTACTCATAGAAATTTCCATACATGCTTTGTTTGATTATATCGAATCCTATAGGACTTTTTCATACATGGATTTTCTCTTTTGCAATACATTTCACATCGATTTTTTATTAGCTCTAGTTTCCTAGAGGATTTCTTTGTTTTATTTATGTGGTCCATAAACTTGAGTATAAATTCAATTTTATAGGAATCATGTTGAAATGACATTAATCCTATGTTTCCCATGTATATGTTTTTACTATAATTCTTTTTAAAGACCGCCAGGGAGGAGCCGAGGCATTTCATTAAGAAGAAAGGTAGAATAACACCGAAATTGCGGTCGAGAGCCCTCAAATTCGGGTGGGTGAGGAGCATCAACCCTCCCCACCATTGGGCTATGCCTAGTCTCTTACTATAATTCTGAATTTTTTTTGTATAATACACATACATAACTGAACTTGTTTCGACATGCACATATGAAGAATTCATGTTTTATCGGTAATAGAGAGGAAATAAGCAGTTCACATGTTTTGTCGAAGCAAGTGATCGAGCTAGCTGCAGGATCCTGATGCTATAACATGAAAGACTAATTTTACTTACATACATACATTACTTCTGAAAGACTAATACTATTTGCCCACGCAGCATCATCTCAAAAGCGTGCTATTAATTTGCAACCGCATGCTCTGTAATCATGTGGCAACCGTCAGAACACGATAATTAACGATCTTTAGAGTCGACAAGCCTAATGGTCGCTATGAGCATGTCGTGACCTGACAGTGTCTTTTTTTCAACATCGATATTCTCATGCTTTCAAGAGACGTACTACTACCCCGCAAAAAGGTTTTTCTGGGGGACAAAAAAACGTCGCAAAAGCCTGCCTAACGGTGCTCACTTTGGTGCGTATATTCTTGACACTTTTTCAGGCTACCTGCCTTAGCATTTCTTTTACCGAACCGGACGTGCATACTCCGGTTCAGATGGCAAACATAACCGTAGATTCCAATGGCAAACATTCGTGTAAAGGTAGTTAAATTCTTGCGTGAATATGCATTTTCCGTACGTTCAGATGCAGCATCTGAGTTTAAATTTGTCGGGAATGTTGGTTTTGCTCCTAACGTTCGTCTAGACATGTTGGAGTAAACTGTGGTGATGCATGCATGCCGTTGTGGGGGTCTCACGTGTAAGCAACGGGCATCTCGGAGCGCCACCGCCGGCCGTTCATCTCTCCGGTAAAACCACGACAGGTGGCGGCGGTGGCGCCGGGACGGCGATGATGATGGCGGGGAGGCGCACGCCGGGGAATATCAGCCGGCCGGCATGGACGCCAGGCGCACAGTGGACGCCGGGGTCGCTTTTGCCAACTTTTTCTCTAGTGGAGTAATGTAATCGCCGTTCCCGACCCTCCTGTTCCCCGGCGCCTTTCACCACCGTCGCAGCGCCCGACGCATTTGATTATTCCGGCGCTTTGGAATGGTTTCGCAGCTTTTTGGTTGCCCTGTCGGCGTGCCTCGTGTGCCCTGCGTGCCTGTCATGCCGTTCCTGCGCGACTTGTGCTCCTCGCCAGTTCCCTCCAGCCTGTGGGCGTGTTAGAAATCAGATTTTACTGCTAGTACCTTTTTTGTTGTTGCGGGATTACTGCTAGTACTCGATTACCTGCTTACCATTAACCATTGTACTCTGTGGGCGTGTTAGTATCAACGAACCCTCCGATGCGTCCAAGGTTGGAGCTACTACAGAGCGGCGAGTTCTGTCAGCACACAAATCTTGATATATGACATAAGAGCAATCTGTCGGATGCTGGATAATCTCGTACCGGATAAATCGTATCCGGTAAGCCGGATACTGATTATACGGTACGAGTGTTGCTCAGCCAGAACATGTACACAATATTCATACTGGATATTCAAACGGAAACATAGATTGCAAGTTCGCGCTAGAATTTGACGAGAACACAAATTGAACACTACGATAGAACTGAAATTAAAGTGCGATAGAACAGAAATTAAACAAAACTAAAACTGAAAATGAAACCCTAGATCTACGGCGAGCTTCTTCGGCGGCGAGCTCCTACGGCGACGTTGGCGATATCCTCACCGGCGCCGGCCTCGGCGTCGACCTACGGGTCGTTGTCGAGCTCGTCCTTCTTGGTGAGGCGGCGCAGCGCCCAAGCGAGCTCCTACTCGTTGACCGCCGCTATCACGTGCTCCGCGGCACCGGGAGCTCCTGCCTCCAACGCCGCCGTCGCGGCCTTGACCCGCGCCGCCACGCCGGCATAACGTCCTCAGTGAGGACGTCGAGGTGGACAATGCCGTGGCCGCGCTGGCCGAGCGTCACGCGGCAATGGTCCGCTGGAATGGGCGGGCAGCGGCGAGAGATGGTACTCATCCTCTGACTCCGGCGTCTTCCTCCTCCGGCCACCGCCGGAGCTGCCCGCCTCCGCGTCGTGCGTCCTCGCCGGGATGAGCTGCTCCCAGCGGCGGCCTCGGTAGGAACCACGCTTGCGCACGGCATTCGAGCGGATGAGCGCGTCCTTCTGCGCCGCCTCGTCTTCCGGCCTCCTCCGCACCCGCCGGAGCTGTGCATGGTCGACCCGGCCATGAATCTGGTGGTGGGAATGGGAGAGGTGGCGAGGCTCGGCGTGGATTGCTCGCCGGGCTGTGGTTGGGTTGCGGCGGCGCGGGGCTGGGTGCGACGGAGGGGTTTGGTTTTGGTACTGAAACGACCCCTCCGTCCGGGCCAGACCATTTTCGGGTATCTGCTCGGGCAAAAAAAAAGTCTCGCCCCCCAAATCGGCCGGACTTTTCCGAGCCGAGGGGCTTATACATCATCTGCTAGAGTTGCTCTAAGGTTAGAGCTACGGCTTTGGAACAGGGAGAGTTTTCAGGAATCGTATTGGTCTTGTAAAACTAAGCTTACTCTGTGCATTTCTACTAAACTAAGATAACTAGACTCCTTGCAGCTTTGTTTGTCTTGTTTTATTGCAGGATTGTGGATAATCTTAAGTTCATGATTGTGTGAGCTATAACAGGTCGACACTAACGCCGGCAGAGAAGTCGCCGGAATCAGAGTGCTTTTGTCAAGGGGAGATGGATACAGGAGAATTATTTCATGGTTCATCAATCTGTCAGGGTCCTGCACAGGAAGAAGGTGCCGGCTCTTCTCCTCAAGCTTTTGATTCAGTTTCATGGCCTTTTGTTTTCGAGGTGCTGCGGCATCGAGGTTTTGGGCCACGTTGGCTGGCCAGGTTCGGGCTGCTACTGTCTTCGGCAAGCACAAAAGTACTCATCAACGGCACGACTGGACCTCAATTCTGGCATGCGAAGGGGTTCAGACAGGGTGATTCGGCTTCTCCTATGAAATTTGTCATGATGGTGGATGTGCTGAATGCTATCTTCAAGCTGGCCGAAGAAGCGGGCCTTTTCGAGCCATTAGAGAGTTGGGGGTGAAACACAGGCTCTCACTCTTTGCTGACGATGTTGTGCTCATCATCAAACCTATCGTCAGCGAAGCAAGAGCGGCTATGGAACTGCTCAGACTGTTTGGTGCTGCTTCCGGCCTGAACTGTTACCTGAACAAGAGTTCAGTGTCTCCAATTCGCTGCGAAGAGGTGGATCTACTGCCACTGTTAGATGTTTTGGCTTGTGAAGTGAAGCAATTCCCAATTACCTACTTGGGCTTGCCATTGTCGCCAAGGAACCTAACCAAAAACCAGCTTCAACCTTGGGTAGACAAAGTGGCCAGGCAGGTGCCCAACTAGGTTGCTAAACTGGTTCAGAAGAGTGGCAGACTCATTCTCATCGACTCCACGTTAACGGCCTCTGCAATTTACCCAATGCTAGTATTGGACCTACCCCCTTGGTTCATTGAACGCATTGACAAAATCTTGCGTTGCTTCTTCTGGGCCGGCAAGGAGGAGGCTAGAGGAGGAAAGTGTGCGGTGGCTTGGAAACTGTATGTACGCCGAAGGAATTTGATGGTCTGGGAGTTAAGAACTTGAGGATTCTGAACCTGGCCTTACGCATGCGGTGGAGGTGGCTTGAGCTCGTGGATGACGAACGGCCTTGGCAGGGGTTGCAATTCTCGATCCCCTGAGAGGCGGAGGCCATGTTCAGAGCAGCCGTGGATTGCACTACGGGCATTGGACCACGCCCGCGTTTCTGGCGTGATCCTTGGTTGGATGGGCGCACGGCGCAGCAAGTCGCGCCTGCGCTATGGCCATTTATCAGGAACAGCGACAAGGGCCTGACTGTCGCGGAAGCCAAGCTAGGAGACAGATGGGTCCGGGGAATTTGCGGCACGCTCTCGGTCCAGGCGGTGGTCGAGTATCTGAGTTTGTGGCAGGCCGTGCAGGAGCAGGCGAGCTCTGCGGAGAAGGATACGATTAGATGGCGGCTGACCGCCTCGGGTCCGTACACGGCGAGGTCGGCATATGCCTTCTTCTTCTTGGGCAGAACTGAGGAGCCGTTGATGCATGTAAAATGCTTACATGAACTTTGCACTATATTACTTATATTCAGTCATATTTGCATCATATAAGGGTTATATCACTGTTTTATAATGATTTTGGGAATATTGGTATGTTTCCTATTTTTATGGAATTAACCCTGCACAGTCAGAAAACACTGTTTTCTATATTTTAATGTTTCAGTGCCCCAAACGACGTCCAAATGACCTGCAAATTTACGAACATCACTTTTTGGAAGGAACAAAGCGTGGGAGCGAAGGAAGCAAACTAGCGGAGCCCGAGGGCCAAGTTGAGTGGGCCCACGCGGCCCATGTACCTGGCCGCGTGGGACCCCCCTTTTGGGCCTCGGAGCTCCGTTGCCGTCGATCTTTCTTCCACCGACTCCGTTTTGACCTAAAACCGCCTATAAAAATAGTCCCCCGACGTTCTCTGGAAGGAGCACCGCAGAAACACAGAAACACCGAAACAGAGACCTGGAGTTGTAGATTGGAGGGGGAAAACTCCGGCGGGGCGCTGCCGGCGTGGTCTCCATCTTCTCCAACGACTTCTCCACCGTCTCCATGATGAAGAGGGAGTAGTCCACCCTGGACTATGGGTTTGTGGAAGTAACTTATGTATCTCTCTCTCTTGAGCTTCACTAATTAGTACCGTATGAGCTGTTGAACATGATTACGGTCATCTATGTAATACCTTTGTGGTGGATCTTTTTATGAGTTAATATATGTTTGAGATTGCAATGGTTTTGTTTCAGTTATGAAAGTAGATGCATATTATGTACCCCGTTCTTATTTACTTGTCATGATCAAGCATGTTTATGAGAGCGTGTGAGGGGGAACGTGTGCATTAGTTGGAGTAACGGGGGGTGGCTAGTGCAGTGAACATGAGAGAAAGTTCTGCGATCCACTTGGGTGTTTTACCTTACTTTGTTGCCTCACTAGGGATAAAAAGAAATACCATGCTACCGGAGATGTGGGTGTGACCATTGCCACTTCCTCCATGACTAGATCTAGCATGTTCTTATTTTAACTTCATGTCATGATACTTATTGCTATACTCTGAGTTATCTTAATTACTGAGGTGTTATGATTTAGTTCGCATCTTGGTGGAGTATAAGAGAGACTAATAACCAAAAGGTCTCTATGTTAGGACGTGATGCCCATATAATTATAACTTGCCATTAAACTGTTGTGTTGCAATCTCATATGTCAACTCTAGTGTTCCATTGTCTACCACTTTATTAAAGAGAGAGTGCATTTGTGAAACCATGAACCCCGGTCCATTTTTAATCATAAGAAACACCTTTCCAACCATTTTTACCACTTTTCCATTTTCTGCCATTTAAAAATCCGAAAATACAAAAACACTTTTACATCTTGCATTCATCATATAAAACCCAAAATATCATTTATCATTGCTACCACCATCCTTGCATATTTATTTACCACCATTGCATATTTATTTCTTGTTTGCATTGCATATTATCTTGATATCATTCTCACACCTTGTGCTTGACAACCACTAGGTGAGGTTGAGGACCAAAACATTTACTTTGTTTTGTAGGTAACCAAAAGAAGGATAGGAAAGATAAATCTTCACTACTGATTCCCCGAGAGTTCGATATTAAACCCTCGAGTCACCCCTCATGGGGAAAACACGTCTTCCACTTACTACACACTCTGCACTTGGAGTCTCAACCTAACCCATTTACTTTTCACGCAGGTAACTACGTGAAGGGCCATCAAGATTGTTTTCTGGCGCCGTTGCCGGGGAATCATTGCTGAAAGGTTTATCCAAAGATATCTCACCAAGTCAACTTCATCACCAACTTGTGCTAACACCTAAGCTTGGGGAGGTTGCACCAACGTGAGCATCATCTTATCCATCTTTACCTTCAAAACAATTTATCTTGTTTTGTCATTGTCTTGCATTTTTAAGTTCGGTTTGCATATTTATTTTCAGTTTTGCATAAGAAATTAAAAAACACATAAAAAACTTTCAATCATGGATACGGGAAATAAAATCTCTAGTCCAATTATTCTTGGAAGATCTTTTTTCGTACTACAGGTGCTATCATTGATTCAAAAGAAGGGAATGTGAAGTTTCAGTTTCCACACAAGAAGTGCATGGAACACTTCCCAAGGAAGAGGGACACACCAAAGTTCAAGCTCCCTCATGAGCTTCGTCCACAATAAACATCAAGTAAGAAGCCTAGCTATATGGCTATAAAGAAAGCGCTTTACGGGAGGCAACCCGGTTGTTTTTTTTTGATTTTCTTTGTGTCCTCTTGCTGTAACAAGAGACTTAGTGTTTAGTTTAGTTTCTGGAATTTTTAATAAAGTGCCAAGTTTTACTCATTTTGGTTTGAAAAGTTGCTTATAGCGTTCGGAGATTTTATTCCTGCACGAATCTGTGCACGGTATGATTTTTAATTCTTATTCTGTAACTCCGAATGAGCTCATATTTGAACTGTAGTTGCAACTTTTCATCCTCTGTATGCATGAATTTTTCGGAATTTTCGACAAAGTTAAGTAGGGTAGAAAAATACGTTTTGCTGCTGCTGTTTTTCTGGACAGATTCTGTCCCATTTTGTTTGATGCATGCTTAGAACTTTTAACTTGAATCTTTTTGATCCAATTGAGTTTATGAGTAGGCATACAACATTATACACTTTCTGGACATTCATATGAATTTTTGTTCAAGGATTATATGCAGCAAGAAATCTATTTGTTTATCACTACTAATGCACCCCACAGAAAAAGAAATGGGAGAAACGGTGTTTTGAAGTTTTTTCACAGGGATTAGAGGAGATGCACCAAGAGCTATCCAAGGATGGTGAAGACCATAAGCTTGGGGATGTGAAGACAACCCCACTGGACCTACACACTCTCGGTTTGCACACGTCTAACTTCTGTTTTTCGATCGAAACACTTTATCGCATAAACTTGGAGCGTCTTTTTGTTTGTTTGGTTTGATTTTTATTTTGTGAGACCACCACACTATCATTTATATATGAGAGAGCTACTGGAAATTTGGGTTGAATTATGTTGGATGCTATTATTAGATTGGGAAAAGGGATGTTGAGTTGATTTTAAAAGATACATATAGTTGCATGATTCATGAGCTTGTTAATGAGTAATAATTTGCAAGTATTTTATCAAGAGCTATCTTTTATTCATGTTTTGATGCTGAATGTTATTTTACTTGTTTTAACATGGATTAGTTAGTTCTATGGACACTCATGCATGCATTTAGATGGTCAACTTTCTCCCTCTTGCTAGCCCAAAAATTCCAACAAGCAAAAACTTGTTTCCAACACCTTCAACCAAAGTTTTTCCAGTGAGTCCACCATATCTACCTATTAGCTTTATGCTATTCCGAGTATGTTTATCATGATATTTGTGTTATCTATACCTCTGAATGAAAATGCTTATGTTGTTGATTGTTATGGGAAAAGTTGGTTATAGAGCTCTCTCGAACTTGATGCACACTTTACTTTCATTGCATAAATAAAATATGACCCATTGTGATTAAAATTATGATGTTGTGGCTTGACAAATGTCTTTGGTTGAGAGTTAGCTCATATGTGCTGTCACATGGCAAGCTTTCAACATGCACTTCATTCATTTAGTTGATATCATGTACTTTTGTTTATGGATGCTTACCATGGGTGAAATAAATGTGGAAATGAAGTGAGTTTAAATGAGTTTGTATAAATGGTTAGAGAGACGCCTGGGCCGCTAATCTAAGCCATGCATCATTCATGGTGGAAATTTACTTACATGCTATGGTGAACCTTCTGTGATACACCTTACAATAAAAAGCTATCTAATGGTAAATAAAAAGGGTGTTGAGATTGTTCATTGTGTTTGTTTGTCTTGTCATTTTGATATGGGCTTGTTCCATATCCTGGGACAAGAGGTACCCCAGTTGACGCTCTTAATGATACTATTATTACTTACAATGATATTTAACTTGAACTTGCTTTGTTTCCAAGTTGAGTAACACATGGAGTAGGTACTTGTATTCAAGGGGCATGAGACTTTCAACCTGTACTTTGTCAAGCACACTACTCATATTTGCTTTCACTTTAAACTTAATCATTCAAGATGCTATGATAGGGGAATGAGAGCTTGACACCAAGGATTACCACATTACAATCATTAACTTAAGTAGAGAAGTTCAGAAGTTAGATGAAATTTATTCATGCTTTACCTCTACTCATATATATCTTTCCAAAGTGTCCACCTTTTATATTCAGATTTTCATCAATACTCTATGACCATTATAGGATGTTCTTACTTTCATTATGCATACATGTGGTCCATAGTACTTCTCTTATGTTACACTTTGTGAATTATCATTGAACATCCTTGCATTGAATACTTGATATCACTTCATAAACTATCTTGCATATTGCTACTCCTTTTAAGAATGAATCATTTGACTCTATGTAGCAATAGTAATCATCTTTGATATCCATTGATAGTATTAAATTGCAAAGTCCATGTTAGTTTTATCACCTTCATACTCGAGGACGAGTATAGGTTAAGCTTGGGGATGTTGATGCATGTAAAATGCATACATGAACTTTGCATTATTTTACTTATATTCCAGTCATATTTGCATCATATAAGGGTTATATCACTGTTTTATAATGATTTTGGGAATATTTGTATGTTTCCTATTTTTATGGAATTAACCCTGCACAGGCAGAAAACCCTTTTCTATATTTTAATGTTTCAGGGACCCAAACGACGTCCAAATGACCTGGAAATTTACGAGCATCAGTTTTTGGAAGGAACAAAGCTGGGAGCGAAGGAAGCAAACAAGCGGAGGCCCGAGGGCCAATGAGTGGGCCCACGCGGCCCAGTACCTGGCCGCGTGGGACCCCCCTTTTGGCCTCGGAGCTCCGTTGCCGTCGATCTTTCCTCCACCGACTCCGTTTTGACCTAAAACCGCCTATAAAAATAGTCCCCCGACGTTCTCTGGAAGGAGCGCCGCAGAAACACAGAAACACCGAAACAGAGACCTGGAGTTGCAGATTGGAGGGGGAAAACTCCGGCGGGGCGCTGCCGGCGTGGTCTCCATCTTCTCCAACGACTTCTCCACCGTCTCCATGATGAAGAGGGAGTAGTCCACCTCTGGACTATGGGTTTGTGGAAGTAACTTATGTATCTCTCTCTCTTGAGCTTCACTAATTAGTACCGTATGAGCTGCTGAACATGATTACGGTCATCTATGTAATACCTTTGTGGTGGATCTTTTTATGAGTTAATATATGTTTGAGATTGCAATGGTTTTGTTTCAGTTATGAAAGTAGATGCATATTATGTACCCCGTTCTTATTTACTTGTCATGATCAAGCATGTTTATGAGAGCGTGTGAGGGGGAACGTGTGCATTAGTTGGAGTAACGGGGGGTGGCTAGTGCAGTGAACGTGAGAGAAAGTTCTGCGATCCACTTGGGTGTTTTACCTTACTTTGTTGCCTCACTAGGGATAAAAAGAAATACCATGCTACCGGAGATGTGGGTGTGACCATTGCCACTACTCCATGACTAGATCTAGCATGTTCTTATTTTAACTTCATGTCATGATACTTATTGCTATACTCTGAGTTATCTTAATTACTGAGGTGTTATGATTTAGTTCGCATCTTGGTGGAGTATAAGAGAGACTAATAACCAAAAGGTCTCTATGTTAGGACGTGATGCCCATATAATTATAACTTGTCATTAAACTGTTGTGTTGCAATCTCATATGTCAACTCTAGTGTTCCATTGTCTACCACTTTATTAAAGAGAGAGTGCATTTGTGAAACCATGAACCCCGGTCCATTTTTAATCATAAGAAACACCTTTCCAACCACTTTTACCACTTTTCCATTTTCTGCCATTTAAAAATCCGAAAATACAAAAACACTTTTACATCTTGCATTCATCATATAAAACCCAAAAATATCATTTATCATTGCTACCACCATCCTTGCATATTTATTTACCACCATTGCATATTTATTTCTTGTTTGCATTGCATATTATCTTGATATCATTCTCACACCTTGTGCTTGACAACCACTAGGTGAGGTTGAGGACCAAAACATTTACTTTGTTTTGTAGGTAACCAAAAGAAGGATAGGAAAGATAAATCTTCACTACTGATTCCCCGAGAGTTCGATATTAAACCCTCGAGTCACCCCTCGTGGGGAAAACACGTCTTCCACTTACTACACACTCTGCACTTGGAGTCTCAACCTAACCCATTTACTTTTCACGCAGGTAACTACGTGAAGGGCCATCAGCCGTGCGCCAGACACCTCTGGTCGGCGGCGCTCCCCTGCTCCACAAAATCCATATGTGGCTAGCCCTCAAGCATAGGCTATGGACAACGGATAGACTGGCGAAGCGGGGACTGCAGCATCCTCCCTGCTGCCCGCTGTGCTGCCAGGAACCCGAAGACGACGATCACCTCATGGTACAGTGCGTCTTCGCGAGGGAGGTATGGTTCACAGTTCTGCGGCGGATTGGGCTGCATCGGTTCACGCCGACGGCGGATACGGAGCCACGGGCGTGGTGGAGCGCTATCGCCGCTGCGGCGACGACAACAGAATGGAAGAGGATCAATGCGCTGGTCATCCTCACGCGCGCGCAATTTGGCTCGAGCGTAACAAACAGGGTGTTTGACAAAATTGCATCGCTGTCGGCTGTTGTCTGTGATCGCATCAGCAAGGATTTCACGCTGTGGCGGCTTGCAGGTCTAGGTGGGAGAGTGCGAGAAATCGAGTGACCTGTTGTGGTGGGCGAGCCATGCCGCTTGTGGCAGTGGCTCGGATAGAAACTGATGTAATCATCAAACTTCTTCTCTATCTTAATATAAAGACACGCGGCTCTCGCGCGTGTTCTTAAAAAAACAGGTCGACACGTCAGGGACTCCCCTTCGACCCAAGCTGCGTCTCAAATATCAAGGGCTCAAGGCCCTCCAACTGACATAATCCACTTGTGCTTGTGAGGCGGTACATAATTTCTTCAAACTAGAAAAGTATTTTTTTTATGAGATGACAATCGGAATATTGTTTTGCAGGTGCTCCGCCTTTGCATTAAGTAGAAGGAAAATTATGTTATACACGACGAGCAATAAATGATGAAAAAAGTAAGATCAAATACAGGGTACGTACACGGAATTTTATCGTGAAAACCCCTCCAAGGAGAAGGGAACAAAGCATGGGCGTCAGGCAACAAAACTTCACTATTTTGAGAGAGATTACAAACGCCGGAAATTTACAACTGTTCGACTTATCCCGTGCGGCGGCTTATAAGAAGTATATATAACAGGTGTGACCTAGATCAGTAACGATACGTACTGCGGGGGCGTTCGCACCGACAGAAGTTAGATTTTATCCGAATATCCTTATATTAAATTTGAATCATCACAAAAAAAAATTTACCTTGAGACAAATTGCATCTCGCGGTATGAACGAGAGCCTTCACATTGAACAACAAAAAAAACACTCTCAACAAACATAGCCACTTGGGATAAACAGTTATACTAACTAAGCCAGAGCATAGCTCAAACTTAGCAATAAGAATTCGCTTTGTCATCATATCAGCATGATTATCATGAGTACTAATCTTTCATAGCTTTAGTTTATCTTGAGCGATAATGTGGCAAACGAAATGATATTTGGCATCAATGTGCTTTGTTATCTCATGAAACATCTGATCCTAATAATTAAGGTAAATAGCACTCTCACTGGTGCACAATAGATCAATTCAAGAATTATGTACACAAAGCTCAACATACAGATCTTTCATCCGAACAAATTCTTTACATGCTTCACCAATAGCCATGTATTCAGCCTCTGTGGTTTGGTAGATTGGGCAACAAATGGATGAAGTGTTGCCTTCGAACTAACAGCACATCAACCAATGGTGAAAACATAACCTATGAGGGACCTCCTTTTATCCTAATGACAACAAAATCTGAATCCACATAGCCAATGAGTCCCTCACCAGTCTTGCCAAAATTTAAGCATGCATTAGATGTGCCACATAAGGGTCTTAGCCACACCGAGTCCTCCGAACAAGTCGCCATGCCGCCCTCACGGCCACAACACCCGCCAAGGTTGCCGAAGAAAACCGGGGCCACCGCCCGGCGTTCATCTCCACCGGACGAACGGCGTCGTCCAGGGCCGCCGAGAGGCTCCAGCCCGAGATCCCGCCACGCGAGGAGGATGGGACCCCCGTCGCCACCATCCGTGCTAGGGGATGAGAGCCCGCCACCGCCGTCAGCCGCACGGCCTTTGACCGGCAGCATCCTTCGGCGGCAGCGGGGTAATCGGGGGCGGAGAGGAAGGAAGCGGCGGCAACTAGGTATTCTCCCGAGTCGCCCCTCCTGGGAGCGACGCGAGCGTTTTTTCTAAATTGGGGGACGCACCGTTCGATCTGTTCTATCACGAGCATCCATCTCACCTCCCCCACACACTTCCCCTTACACAAAATGAAAATGCTTCGTCCCATTTTCCCACGAAAAGGAAGTCAAGGAAGAAACATTGCCTCAAATTTCAAAGGAACAGGCGTTTCGCGTAAAAGAATTTCAAAGGAACAAAGAAGAAGAAAAAGGTGATTCAGTTTCTTCAGAAGGAAAGACGGCAAGACGCAATGAGGAAAGGTTGAATATATACATGAAACAAATTAAGGATTTTTTTCTTTCCTTAACAAATGCTAACATAATTTTTTTCTACGTTTAACTTATGAATATAGCTACTTCAACAGTTGCCATTTTGCCCCTCGCTCGATCTCAGTGTCGGGGCGTGTGACCATGCACTGTGGAGTGTCCACATGATGTGTATAAATAATCGCCGGCACATATGCCCACTCCCCCTCCTCATTGGCTCCCCCGCCTGCCTCCCCTCCCTCCACCTACTCGATCGATCGCCACATTCTCCCACACCACCCGCCGCCGTCCCCGGCGCCATCATAAGCCCAAGCAAACGCTCCACTCCCACACCCCCACAACGTTCGTCTTCGAACGAACATACAACCTCTGCTCCCAGCTCTCGGGCGCCACCCTGCTGACAACCTAGTAGAAGAGTTGATTCATAAGCGTTTCTTGGCCCGGCGGCGGCGGCCGGCACAGGCAAGATGATCACGGGCACGGACTTCTACCACGTCATGACGGCGATGGTGCCGCTGTACGTGGCGATGATGCTCGCCTACGGCTCCGTTAAGTGGTGGCGCATCTTCACGCCCGACCAGTGCTCCGGCATCAACCGCTTCGTCGCGCTCTTCGCCGTGCCGCTCCTCTCCTTCCACTTCATCTCCTCCAACAACCCCTACACCATGAACCTCCGCTTCATCGCCGCCGACACGCTGCAGAAGCTCATCGTGCTCGCGCTCCTCGCCGCCTGGAGCCACCTCTCCCGCAACGGCTCCCTCGAGTGGACCATCACGCTCTTCTCCCTCTCCACCCTCCCCAACACCCTCGTCATGGGCATCCCGCTCCTCAAGGGCATGTACGGCGACGAGTCCGGCTCCCTCATGGTGCAGATCGTCGTCCTCCAGTGCATCATCTGGTACACCCTCATGCTCTTCATGTTCGAGTATCGCGGCGCCAGGATCCTCATCACCGAGCAATTCCCGGACACCGCCGGCGCCATCGCCTCCATCGTCGTCGACCCGGACGTCATGTCGCTCGACGGCGGCGGGAGGGGTTTGATCGAGACGGAGGCCGAGGTGAAGGAGGACGGCAAGATACACGTCACCGTGCGCCGCTCCAACGCCTCCCGCTCCGACATCTACTCGCGCCGCTCCATGGGCTTCTCCAGCACCACGCCAAGGCCCAGCAACCTCACCAACGCCGAGATCTACTCGCTGCAGTCGTCCCGGAACCCGACGCCGCGCGGCTCCAGCTTCAACCACACCGACTTCTACTCCATGGTCGGCCGCAGCTCCAACTTCGCAGCCGGCGACACGTTCGGCCCCGTCGTGCGCACGGGCGCCACGCCGCGCCCGTCCAACTACGAGGAGGACAAGGCCGGCGGCGGCAACAAATACGGCGGCCAGTACCCGGCGCCCAACCCCGCGATGGCGGCAGCGCCCAAGCCCGGCGCCAAGAAGAAGGGCGAGGACGGCAAGGACCTGCACATGTTCGTGTGGAGCGCCAGCGCGTCGCCCGTCTCCGACGTGTTCGGCAACGGCACCGAGTCGTACAACGACGCCGCCAAGGACGCCCGTGTGGCCGTCGCCAGCTCGCCGCGCAAATGTACCTTAAAACTTTCCGTCCATTTCGATTGCTCTAGCTGTACATTCCCGGGCGCCGCGGTGACTTAATTAGTTTCCATGTCTCTGTCCATGCTAACTAACGAATCAATCTGCTCGATCTGGTCTTGGCTGGCAGTGGACGGCGTGGAGCGGGACGAGTTCAGCTTCGGGAACAAGGCCGGAGAGAAGGACGCGGAGGCCGGCGACGAGAAGGAGCTCGCACACAACGAGGGTGTCGTGGCGGCGCCTACGGCGATGCCTCCGACGAGCGTGATGACGCGGCTTATCCTCATCATGGTGTGGCGCAAGCTGATCCGCAACCCCAACACCTACTCCAGCCTCATCGGCCTCGTCTGGTCCCTCGTCTGCTTCCGGTAATTAAACCATCTCCGCCTCCATCACCGGCGCCATGAGCGTTCACCATCAATCGGTTAATTAGCGCCCATTAACTAATCTGTGCCGTTTCCTGGCAGGTGGAACTTCGAGATGCCGGCGATCATCATGAAGTCCATCGCCATCCTGTCCGACGCCGGCCTCGGCATGGCCATGTTCAGCCTCGGTGAGTTGCTCTGCTCTGCATGCATGCACAGGGGCGGCACACGATGGAACAGCTGACGTCATACCATATGTAGCACTGACATCATATATATGGGCGCGCAGGTCTGTTCATGGCGCTGCAGCCGCGGATCATCGCGTGCGGGAACAAGAGGGCGACGTTCGCCATGGCCGTGCGGTTCCTGACGGGCCCGGCCGTCATGGCCGCCGCCTCCATCGCCGTCGGCCTCCGCGGCAAGCTCCTCCACGTCGCCATCGTGCAGGTACAGATCACAAACGACCAACCAACCAAACCGAGCACACACAGGCCTTTCCACACTGACAAGAGCCGCCTTTCGAAAAAAGAAAGAAAGGTGGCCGGCCGGGCGGACGGGGCACGCCGGCCGGCCCGAAATCATGAACTGCACTCCGCCATGTTCCTGCGCCGGAAAAGCGCGGCAAGACGCCCGCTTTCGCTTTACACTTTCGCACGCACAGCACGACGCCCGGCCACCACTTCTCGCAGCTCGCTCGCTCCAAGCTGTGACCACACTACTGACTGACTCACCATGGCTTGTTTAACCTGCTGCAGGCAGCGCTGCCCCAGGGCATTGTCCCCTTCGTCTTCGCCAAGGAGTACAGCGTGCACCCCGACATCCTCAGCACGGCGTAAGTGCAGCCATGTCCCCCCTCACTTACGACTTGTTAATTCTCTCAGCGTGGGCGAGATTCTCCTCCCACACTCGCACCGCCATGACATTTTCTTTTGTCTCACCTTCCGTTGGCTTGTACAGGGTCATCTTCGGCATGCTCATCGCGCTGCCCATCACGCTGGTCTACTACATCCTGCTGGGGCTGTGATGAGTGAATCCACAAGGACACCATCCAGCAGAAGCATGCCGGCGTTGGAGACAGAGGAGGGGACAAAGGCAGATGAAAAGGCTCCATGAGCATGCAGGGGACACGCATGCATGCGTGCTCATCATGCAGTCAGGATGCATGGTTAATTAGGATTCTTAATTAGGTGTAGAGATGGATAAATTAAGGTTTAGGATGGGTTGGCTAAAGATTTAAAGGCAGGGAAGCATATGCCCACATCTTTCGGAGGGAGACGGAGGATCCGGTTTGGGGGGTTTTAGAAGATGTATGTGTGCGTTGGGACTTTGGGAGAGGTTTTTCTGGACAGAGATGGCCTTGTAAAATGGGTATCGATTTGATGAAATGCTAGATCTCATGTTCCTTCATCATATGCTATCTTTACTATAAAACTGAATGTGTGCTTTTTGGCTCCCGCCAGTTAAAAAAATTCAAAAACTGTTTTTATTAGTTTCAAAAAATATCCGTATGTAGCCAATGGTGTATCCCACAAACGTGCAAACTATCAATTTGAAATAGTTTGTTATTTTTGTGTAGTTCAAAATAAAAAGTATTTGAAATTGATTTTTTCACGTTTGTTGGATACACCATTGGCTACATCCGTATTTTTGCTCAGAATTTTTTGAAACGAGTAAATATGGTTCCCGAATTTTTTTTAAACAGCAGGAGCATTGGAGCTCGGGAGCCAAAATTCTCCACTCACATTAAGCCCCAAAATCCTATGAGTTGTGTTAATAAGTTTACAGTGATTTAATACATGTAGGTGTGGCCAATTGAGAAACTTTGTAACGATCCAAAATGATCATGCATCAGCATCTTGCAAACCAAAATATTATGACTAAACAATTAAGTTGAATATTATCTCTAACAATAGTTGCATGAATCCACATTCTGATTTTAGAAATGTGGATCTTTTATTTGTGGGAGAGTCAAAAGAAAACCAAATTGGGATATTAGATTAAAATTTGACAGTATTTTGGAAATGTGGATCTTTTATTTGTGTGAGAGTCAAAACAAAACCAAACTGAGATTTATTATTGATGATTTATTATGCAGAAGTGATCATAAATTGATTTAAAACGTCTAGCTCTAGCAGCCACTTCACCATATAATCTCTCTATTTTCTAAAAAAAAACTCATAACCTCTCTGCCCACCTAATGGTTGTTCGCAGTTATGTGAATATGCTAATGAGGATTTCTATATATACACATATAATGATATAAACACTAGACATTGAGTGGAAAAGATAAGATATATGTGGCCGGTAAACTTTTAGCATCCGAGGGAGCTGATGAACGTATTTTTGGAAAACCCGAAAAACCCGACCCGAACGCCCAGCCTTATCAATCAGTATGCCAGGTCAAATGAAGGCCTCTTTGATCATAAACTATAAATAACCAAAGGCAATCCTCAAAACCAAAGGCAATCCATAGAACCATAGGATTTTTGGTAGCACCATTCGAGTCTAAACCAAAGTCAATCCTTAGAAAAATTCTAATAAGTATTAGAAGCCTACGGAAATGCCTTGAAATTCCTACAATCCAAAGAGGCCCTAACCAAATAAACGAGTTTATAATACCAACATTAATGTGAAACGAAGAGTTAGTGGGAGTTAGTGTGTATAGACACACTTATATTCTTGGACGACTAAAGTTGCCAAATTCTTATTATTTTGAGACTTTTGTCACATTAGATTTTTTTGCTAACATAGTCACTAAGATGCTAAGTCCTAATAGTTATTTTGAATGTTATGTCTTCACTTAAAATGCTTGAAATCATGTACGAATCTCCTTCCCATATTAATTATCGCTGAATTAACATGAGACGGAGAGAGTATCAAACTCTAAATCCAAAGTCCAATGTACCACCTAATTAAAATACGGATTGGTCTTGGCAACCAAGTCATGCATTCACTCTCGTACCACCATGCTAAATGGTGTGACCCCAGTCATCAGCACCTAGCGATGCAGATTGCACAACCAAAATATATTCGTCGGATTCTCAAGAATAAGAAAAAAAAAAGGGGTCATATTCGTCAGGTGCATGGAACCAAAATATATCCATCGGATTTTCAAGAAGAAGAAATATATTACTCTAAACAACGTTGTTTCAGTACCAAGTGCAGAGTACGCATACTTTGTTATATTTTGACTTGCTAGACAATTTTGACCAAACAAAATTAGCGTCATTGGTTCTCTTTGTACTCTAGAAGTTTCTGTAAATATTCTTACTTAATCATACACCTCTAGAAAGTTTATGTAAATATTCTTACTTAATCATACACTAGGAACGGCTATTGAAATGCCATCTTCTTAAATCATACACTTTACATACTTTATCGTAAAAACATATAGGCTATATAGATTATATACATTATAGACAATATTTTTCGAACAGACTTTTGTCACAGAATACAATATTAGATTTTTCAATGATATTAAAAAACACACCAACTAATATTTAAGAATATTTACAATTATGTGTTTAAAATATGCGAACAAATATATAATTATATTTGTAATACTATAACATGCTAAAAATAAGATGTAGATAAGTATACAAGTTTAGTATAAATAATATTTACTTTTATTCCCCACGAGCTCAAATTTAGTAATAAAGTTTTTGGCGAAAAAAGGCTACATACGTAATTTGTCTTCCCTCGCTATAAGAAGTGGTGGCCTTTCAGCTTTGAAAGAATGGACTAATTTGTTGGTAGATATATAGTGGTCTTGACTTGGATATAGAGGGAAGCCCATGTAAAAATCTTGCCGACAACAACCCATTGGTAAAAAAGAGGGGCTACGAGAGCGGTCATAGCATCCTTGTGTTATTGTGTGGCCTATATATTGTGCCTCTAGTTACCGTAAAGAATAATGTGTCCTGTATAAGCGTGCACATGCTTTTTTTCAGATCCCCACCGCTGAATTTGGTTAAAAAATTGTGTTGTAAAATTTATCTTCTAACTTAGAAGCATCCGATTTAATTGGCGGCAAGCATTATAAACTGTTAATGTTCTAGGAAATTTTTGTTGTGATCAACATGTTAGAGAAAAATTCAGTATTGTGTAGGAATTATTTTAATTTTACCTAGGCTATGAATATTTATGAAGGAAGATGCGGTGGAATATGTTTTTTGTTTAGTGCAGAATCAACACTGAGAGAGAAGCCATGTTGGAGAAAATAATGTACCATGAAAACATGTGTCGACGGATAGATGAGTAGACAACGTTGAAGAGAACAAACATGGTTATTTATGATTTGTCAGAAAGACAACATTCCTGATGTTGAATAAGAGATAGTTAGTTGGATCGGTGAGTTTAATGAATGTTGTTGAATTATGCGAAGGGAACATTTTTTTAATACTCGCTATGTGGTCATCTTTTATATATACGTGAGTATTACTACTAGAAAAACTTAAAAGATCGTAGCAACGCACGGGCATTCGGCTAGTACTACCTAACACGGCGGAAATGGTGTTTCAGCATGTAGTCACGAATTCAGTAAATGTGTTCTTTTGAGAATTTAGGGCTTTATGAGCTAGCCCTTCTTTTGGAGAAATGATGATAATGCATCGTTAGCAAACTATCATTTTCAATTTTGGGTCATTTGTTCGACGTAGCTTTTAATGATGTTCCAATAGAGTTCTGACCCACCTTAGAAATGTTGCACAAGTTCATTGGTCGTAGGATAGCAAATAATGAGGATATTCTTGCCTATTTCTTCCCCACCCTACTTATAGGGGTATTTCATTACAAAATATTTATTGGCTCATATTCGTTCCTATGCAGCAATGGATAGGGTACAAATTGCCTTCTTTTGGATCGTTGAATCGAGGTTTGTGCATATACTAATATAAAACTTTGCCCATCTTGATATAATTGAATCCTACGTTTCAAGTTTTTTTGTAACATGTAAAATTCAAATAGTCAAAATAAGATTAAGTCAAAAGTGCGGCCACCAATAGCCTAGATGATGCTAAACCTATAATAAGGGGTTAGAGTTAAACCCTCCCTTTGTTTTTTCCACTGGTAGAAATCGTCCATTATATAAGACACATTAAGCCGGAAAGTGCTTTTGGCACCCGCTAGTTAAAAAAACTTAAAATCATATTTACGAGTTTCAAAAAATTCTTTAAAAATTCGTATGTAGTCAATAGTGTATCCCACAAACATGCAAAATATCAACTGCAAATAGTTTGTATTTTGGGCAACACAAAAATGACAAAATCTGATAAATTTGGAGATTGGAAAATACGCATACTCAGACTCACATTTTGTTCATTTTTGTGTAGCTCAAAATACAAAGTATTCGAAAATGATTTTTTTGCACATTTGTGGTATACACCATTGGCTACATCCGTATTTTTGTTTAGAATTTTTTGAAACTCTTAAATATGGTTTTCGAATGTTTTTAACAGCAGGAGCACTGGAGCTCAGGAGCCAAAATTCTCCACTCACATTAAGGCCCAAAATCCTATGAGTTGTATTAATAAGTTAACAGTGATTTAATACATGTAGGTGCGGCCAATTGAGAAACTTGTAAAGAACCAAAATGATCATGCATCAACATCTTTCAAACCAAAATATTATCACTAAACAATTAAGTTGAATATTATCTCTTACAATAGTTGCATGAATCCAAACTTTGATTTTGGAAATGTGATATTTTATTTGTGGGAGAGTCAAAATAAAACCAAACTTGGATATTAGATTAAAATTTGACATTATTTCACTAAGTGTGAGGTGTAGATGGAATTTGATGGATGGTCACCTAACATGGTAGCTCTAACATCTTAATCATATTTATTTTTGATGATTTATTATGCTGGAGTGGTCATAAATTGATTTCAAATCGTCGAGCTCTACCAGCCACTACACCATATAATCTCTCTATTTTCTAAAAAAACATAATCTCTCTGCCCACCTAATGGTTGTTTGCAGGTATGTGAATATGCTAATGAGGATTTCTACATATACATGTAATGATATAAACACTAGATGGTGAGTGGAAAAGATAAGATATATGTTGCCAGTAAAATTTTAGCATATGAGGGAGCTGATAAACGTATTTTTGGATGCATGTCAATCAGTAGGCCAGCTCAAATGAAGGCCTCTTTGATTTTAAACTATATAACCAAAGGCAATCCTCGGAACCAAAGGCAATCCTAAGAACCACAGGATTTTGGTAGCACCATTACTTTAAACCAAAGGCAATCCTTTAAAAATATTCTAATATGTATTTGAAGCCTACAGAAATCCTTTGAGATTCCTACAACTCAAAAAAGCCCTAACCAAATAAACGAGTTTATCAAAACCTACCTTAATGTGAAACGAAGAGTTAGTGGGAGTTAGTGTGTATAGACACACTTATATTCTTGGATGACTAAAGTTGTCAAGTTCTTATTATTTTGAGACTTTTGTCACGGTAGATTTTTTTGCTAACATATTCATTAAGGTGATAAGTCCTAATGGTTATTTTGGATGTTATATCTTCACTTAAAATGCTTGAAATCATGTACGAATCTCCTTCCCACATATTAATGGTCGCTAAATTAATATGGGACGGAGAGAGTATGAAACTCTAAATCCAAAGAGCATATGTATCACCTAATTAAAATACGGATTGATCTTGGCAACCAAGTCATGCATTCACTCTCGCTCCACCATGCTGAATGGCGTGAGACCCCCAGTCATCAGCACCTAGCGATGCAGATTGCACAACCAAAATATATTCGTCGGATTCTTAAGGAAAAAAAAGGTCATATTCGTCAGGTGCACGGAGCAACTGCTTTTCCTGCGTTCTTTTCCCCGATGAAAACGTAGTAGGAGATGGCGTTCGGTCTCGGGCCACTACGCGGTAATGTGGGATTTGATGTGGACCGGTCGGGCATATCCGGCGACAACCCGGGCCCTCCATAGCATTGAGTAACCTCTTATTGGGCTCCTTCGCAGCTAGCCGTGATCCCTCCTGCTCTTCTTCAACAGGATTCTCCCGCCTAATTCTGCCCCTAAACAAACCTAATTTCTCCTAATCCTCCTAGTACCCGTGTTTTTCTAAGAGATATACATACATGAGTCAATCAGTCCATAAGTCCTATACTGTTTAGTATCTGCTCACAATCCCGTTAATTAAACTAACGAGGGGCTACGATCACCTGTACATGCCGATAGTGATATATCACGGACCAATCATTCGTCTTGATACAGTTCAGACCAAATTTGCAGTATTTAGAGAACGGTTCGCGGGTTCGGTATAACAGATCGTCGTACTACTAATTAGTAACTGATAGAGTACGTTTTGTCGGATTTTAAATGCATTTTTCTCGTGTATATGAGGCGTCGCACTCCGTATTAATTTACTTATTTGTTAGTACGTGGACGTATTGATTTGATTCGCGGAACTGGACCGCAGCGAGTCATGGAACCAACACTGTCGGCCGGCATGATAAGGAGACATGAATCTTGTAGCTAGCTAGCGACTGATCGATCATTCCCTGGAATACTCCGAAAGAAATAAGAAAAGAGAGGGAAAAGTAGGCCATGATTTATGTTGAGACCGGAAAAAGGTTAGCATGCACTCGCAAGTCGTAGCAGAAGCGCCGGTTTTTCCACAGAGATATCGAGGGTTGTTCGCTGATGCGAGGTTTCAGTTGTTTCGCTTTGATGCATGGCGACATGAGATGCGATCGATATCTGCCTGCTTGTTCTTTCGATAGCCGCACTAGTAGTAATCTGGTAGGAGTATATACTGGGAAACTCCAGGTAGGGTTGGAGCGAGATTTTCCCATTTCTTTTCAGAAGGTTGTGTCAACTTGTCTAAAAAAAGTTCGTTCTTACTCTGGCGGAACGAATTTGAATTAGGCGGATTGAGCCGACGTTTTAGCCTCCAAGTTTAGACGAGAACGCCTTTCTTTTACCCTATCCCCGACGAGCGCCTTTCGGTTGGCACCGGCTTGGGTAGCTGCTCTGCTGCTGGTGTCCGTGGCCGGCCGTGGGTCGTGCGGCCGCGGCCCCAGCCGGTCCCGGAGACGGCGTACAAGCCGGGCCGGGGCATGAGTTGGCGCGCGTGCGCCGTGTCCCGCTAGCCGCCGGCGCCACCGCCACTGCCACGCAGCTGCTTCTTAACATGCGTGTCGCGGCGCCAGGGTTCTGCTAGAGCTCTTTCTCTTCTCTTGTGTTTTCCTCTCCGATTAATCGATGGATTCAGAGAAACTATACGCCGACGTACGTGAGCTCCACTACTACGAATCTCGACACCATGCATGAGAACCGCTTTGAATCGATATGGACGACCGCGATGGGCTCGATCACTTTCGTGGCTACTGGCTAGTGGCTGGAACGTCGAAACCTCACTGGATTCCGACTGATTTACCTGTAGACAAACTCACGCCATGACCTGTAAGACCACGGATCTAGGACTGGCTTGCCTTGGATTGGAATGTATCGCTGCCATGCATGCACCACTTCAGAGGGCACAGATTGGTGGTTCTACACCTACAGTACTACTCCCTCCGTCTCTAAATATACGATGTTTTAAATATTTCAATGTAGACTACATCCGGAGTGAAATAACTGAATATACACAATAAAACACGTCTACATAGATACTATTCTAAGAAAGGATAAAACATCTTCTATTTAGAAAACAAAGGGAGTACCTTTTTGGACCATCTATATATAATATAATTGAGAGTTGATAATAAAATAGTTCATACAACGGTTTTACTATTTCTCAAACGACCGAGATACAAATATTTCTAACACTAGTAGAAAAATGGGCAACAATACCGGTTCCAGAGGGCCTTTAACACCGGTTGTGCAACCGGTACAATTAAATCGGGACTGAAGCCCCCCCCCCCCCCTTTAGTACCGGTACCCCACGAACCGGTGTTAAAGGCCTCCACGTGGGCGGAGATGCCCGCGCGCGGCCACAGGACCTTTTGTCCCGGTTGGTAACACCAACCGGGACTAAAGGTTTCTGCTTTTTTTTTTTTTCTTTTTGCTTATTTTTCAGGGTTTAGGGTTTCTGCTTTTTTTTTTTTTTTCGCTTATTTTTTAGGGTTTAGGATTTCGGAGAAGATCACGTCGATGCACAAAAAAAAAGTTTTCGCACACGTGAAGATCACATAACACGCATACAACTTGGTATATATATGTACACATATAAAGTACTCATTACATGGAGATCACTACTAGTACATGGAGGGAGTCTATTTTTCGATATAGTGAAATTCTCCGGATTCAGGTATGACCTGCGTAAGGAAAAATCCCGCCAATTCCTCCGCAATTGCTTTTACGCGGTTTTCTGGTAGGAGCTGGTTCCGCTTCCTTACCATGTTTAAAAGAAGGAGATCAAATCAATTATGAAGGAAACTAAATACAATTGATGGTAGCAAAATAAATTTGTGAATGATGTTTACGTACCTCTTGATTTCTTCGACTATTGATTGTCTCATTGACCTTCGTGTGAATGTACTCGCAAACGTAGTATCCACATAAATCCGTCCCCTGTGGTTGTCGCAGGCACCACTATACGAGAATAGAATTTAATCAAATAATAATCAAGAGAATGATAATGGTATTGAAACTAGAATTAGAGAGATACGCGGACCTAGGTACGTAGTACTACTTACATTGTTAGCCTTAAACTCCAGCTTATCTTTCCATTCACCACGTTCTTCCGCGATGAACTTTTTCTAAACCCTGCCCGGCAAAGAAAATGAATTGAGGAGTTATTACTTACTTTGATATCAGGAAATGAACGAAAGAATCCGATATAGTGCGATTGAAATTACCTCTTGAGCAATATACGCACGCTTTTGTATTCATCTTGATCTCTTCTTAATGAGTCCCAGACTTCAACTTCTCCAAGATCGATTCTAATGATTAGCAGAATGAAGTGGAACCTGCGCATGTTTATATACGCAGTTATTCAGAACTCATCAATTACACTTAATTTCGGGAAAGCAGAATAGAATGTGTACAAGACAGTAACACTCACTTGAAGTTGTAAGGAAAAAGTATTTCTTTTTTGGTACTTTGTCGCTTTAAACACGTTAGCAAAACGTCCTCTGTGTCCTGGGCATACTGTTCTACGGTGGCTTCATGAACTTTATCCGGGTCAATGAACCCAATGTCCCAGATTCCTCCCAGTCTGCATTCACGAATCTTCATTCTGCATAATAGCGTACAAAAGAATGTCGTGAGGATAATTACAGGCAATGAACAAGCTTAACAAAAGAATTAAATTACACAAATAAATCACTTACAGACAATAGCAGCTGATGATAGATTTGTCGAGGGCACGGTTGATTGTACATCTGAAAAAGTTTGGAGAACTCAACCTGCACAACATATTCTCGAAAGTAATGCTGTTCCTTAACTCCCGCCATGAAATAGAATCTCCCTTCTTTTGCGGCGGTCATGTACCAGTCATGCAATTTCCATAACTGTGTTGTTAGAGCATTCAGATCTTTGACCAGAGGCTCCCGGAAACATATTTATATGCCACCTCAGCAATGGCGTAACCTGTATCGCCATAGATTTGCTGAGCAACAATATTGTCGTTGTAGAGAGCCGCCTTATCAAAAGGCACAATGAGCGGGGCGATCGATTGTACTTCTTGTTCTTCGAGCCGGGGAACTTTTTTCCCGCATTTCTTTTCCTCCATCTGTGAGCTATGTGTCTTCTCAATACAACGCTCATAGTCTGAAAGGGGCCTCACTGGAGGGACATATAAGTTGTCAACGGTGCGATCAAGTGTCTCCCTTGGTATATTCTTCAGAATTTCCTTTACGGGGTCCTGTCTTTCCTTTTTTTCCGTGCAAAAAATGCTTTCACCTCGGCACGCGTCCTCTCTTCTAATTCCTCCTTACTCATCTCGCAAGCTAACTTCTCAGGAGTCTTGACTTTCTTGGGTATGTTTGGACGTTTCTTGACAGGGGACCTGTCTTTCCTGAGCATAGTACCAGTCGACGTGAACAACTTCCGCTTTGTCAAATTACTAGTGGGCGCATCAGTCGGCTGACGGGACGGCGCGGGCGATGGACTCGCGGTGGGCTCCCAATCGTCGGGGAGGGCGGGTGGACTTTGAGGTGGTGGATTTCTACTCGGAGGAGTCAGTGGCCTTGGCGCCGAGTCTGGAAACACGATATATTTCTTCTTCCATAGAACGATACCAAGCTCGACTTCTCCCAGTGTCTTCTCGTCGTCACCTCCAGGAATGTCAAGATCCATTGTCTGGAATCCCGGCATAACTTTTGTCACCCCGACACGAGAATAGCCAGCTGGAATCTGACCAAAATGGAAGATTGCTCCAGGTTGATTTGGTACAGCATAGCCATCCGCCACCGGACAACTAATGTTCTTCATTGGCATATGTAGCTGACAATTTGTCTTCTCCGTGATATCATCCACGGGGTAGTGAGCCGCCGACGGTTCGACTGCAGGATCTTCTAGTTGCGTGGAACCCACGCTGCTTTTCCGCTGAGATGGGCAGGCATCGACTGCAGGATCTTGTAGCATCAGCTGAGATGCCCTTTGCTGGGTAATTAAGTCCAGTTGCTCCTGCTGTCGCTGCACCTGGCGTTCTAATTCCGTTAACCGGTCCAACCCCCTCTTCTTATTCCTCGAACGGCTTCTATAACTGGCAACGTCCGCCGGAAACCTTTGATTCCAATTAACCCCGCCTCTGCCTCGACATCGTCCCCAGTGTTCAGGATTCCTGAGGGCGAGTGTCAGCTCGTCGTCCTCTCTATCGGGAACAAATTTTCCCTTTCGGACTAGGTCTATTGCGTCCTCTAGTTTTTTTGCGACTCTTGGAATTCTTTTCTTCCATTTTCCCTTGGCAACAATCAGCCATGTGTCTGGGTCCAACCCTGCCCCATGCGCGAACAACCAGAACTTGGACCTCTCGGGCCAGTCATCTGTCTGTGGAGTGATCCCTTTTCCACGCAGTTCATTTTCAAAGGCTTCCCACTTAGGCAAGGAAACCTTGTAGCCACCTGACCCCAAAGTATGGTGATATTTCTTCTTTTCAGCATTCAACTTATTTTTGGCCGATCGAGCCACAGCGGTGTCCGATTTCTTATACGCCACAAATGCGGGCCACGCATCTTTTATCTTCTCTAGATGTCCAGTGAAATCTGGAGTTACTTTCTCATATTTTTTCCACAATGTTTTCTTCCAGCAGTTGAATTGCGTGGCCATCTTCTTAAGAGTCCACTCCTTGACTTTCTCCTTCTTCTTCTCTGGGAGACCTTCCGGTAGGCTGAAATATGTCAAGAGCGTGTCCCAAAGCAATTCTTTAATTCTTTTCTCGACATAACTTGCTCCAACGTTGGCTTTCTTCGGCTTATTCCATTCTGCCATGGTGATCGGGATCGTGTCCCTAACAAGAACTCCACATTGGCCTACATATTTACGGCAGTTGTCTTCGGGTTTCAGCGGTTTGCCATCATCAGCAACTACGTCGATCAACAACTTTGCACCATCTGGCAGCTTTATCCTTTGGTTCGGGCCTCGTTTCGTCTTTGGCGGAGTTCGAGGCTTAGATCCGGAGGGCTGAAAGAAAAATGATTCGTTAATAAGTGCAATATAAATCAATTAATGCATCTAGTAATCAACAGAGACGTAATATATATATATATACATACCTCGCCGGAGTTTGCTAAGGGCACTTCGTCGTCGTCTCTTATTTCTTCTATCTCAAGTCCCTCACCGGAATCGTTCAAACATTTTTCGCTGAAATCATCGTCTTCTCCACCAGAATCTTCTCCATCCGAATTTACTCCAAGGGTCTTCTCAAATATAATTTCTGCCATTCGCTCTTCATTCTCCTCGTCTCTGATGAAGGGGGCGTCCATAGCTCAATGTCACTGCAATTTACAAAGTACTTAGCAAATTTAGTAACAACAATTGATACAAAAGTTAACACTAACAAAATTTTCATTGCCCAAATTTTTTCTACTATGAATTCTATCACTAACAAAATTTAGTACTTAGCAAATTTAGTAACAAATTTTCATTGCCCAAATTTTTTCTACTATGAATTCTATCACTAACTATTAACACTAACAAAAAATTTCTACTAACAATTTTTTGTACTAACAATTTTTCTACTAACAATTTTTTCTACTAACTATTTTTCTACTAACAATTTTTTCTACTAACAATTTTTTCTACTAACTATTAACACTACCTAAATTGTGCTATCTAAATGATCTAAATTTTGCTATCTAAATGACCTAAATTTTGCTATCCAAAAATAATAACTTCAAACTTCAAACAAAATGATCTAAATGCATGATCTTTGCAACTACACAAAAATATTGCCCAAAATTCTATCTAAAATTGCTACAAATTCTAACATTATTTTCCTAACACAATTTTTTAACATTGTTTTCTAACTTTGTTTTCTAACTTTGCTAACACAATCATCAAATAACATTGTTTTCTAAATTTTCTAACTTTGCTAAATTTTCTAAATTTTCTAAATTTGCTAACTCTAATAACCTAAAAACTAATAACATAGTTAATTAAACTATGAAAGAAATGAAAAATAAGAAGAATAATTAATAAAACAAACCTATTATAGCTACGGCGGCGACGTCAAGGAGGCCGGCGGCGGCGTCGGGCAGAGGAGCGCGAGGCAGGGGAGGGAGACGCGGCGGCGACGTCAAGGACGAGCGGCGCGACGGCGGAGAAGAGGAACGGCGGCGGGGCAGCGACGGCGTGTGGGAGAGGATCGAGGTCGACGGCCGGGCGCGACGGTGGAGGAGAGGAGGAGGGCCTCGAGCGCCACGCAGCGGGAGGCCGGAGCAGGGGCGCGCGACGGCGGGGGGCGCAGCTGAGGCCGGAGAATCACCGGAGCAGGGCTTCGCCGGAGGAGTCGATGTGGAGGAGGACATGCGTGAATGAGGAGGAGAAGAGGCGGAGGGGCATCTAAAAACCGCCAAAAGGCCTTTTGTACCGGTTGGTGGCTGCAACCGATACAAAAGACCCCCTTTAGTACCGGTTGCAGCCACCGACCGGTACAAAAGGTCAATTTTTCGGCCGCTTTAAATTCGCGCTCGCGAAGCCAACCTTTAGTACCGGTTGGTGGCTGCAACCGGTACAAAAGGTCTTTTTTTGGATTTTCTTTTTTCATTTTTCTGATTTCTTTATTCTATTGATTTAATTGTCCAAATTTGGCAAACTTTATATCAAACTTAAGCCCTGGACATGTAGAATCTTTTGCTACTGGTTATTTTCGAATCTGACTATGTTGAATGTATTCAAATTTCAAATGGATGATTTGAGTAAATTTGACATAGATTTAAATCCATATCATCAAAAAAATTATACAAAATGCATGTTTGATTGTTTTTGATATAATTTGAATTTCTAAAAATGCTTTTAATATGAATTTTTTCTGCTCTAGTTTATTTTTCTTTTATACTTAGTTTAATTGTTTCAATATTTATGAAAATCATATCTTTTTATGATTTGTTTTATATCCATGGATTTAATTGTCTAAAAATTTGTAATAATCATCTCTTTATCTTAAAAACATCCTTAACAACATCTCATACAGTTACATAAAAAGTTTAATACATTATTACACATCACGGACTGTTTTCATAACACAGTTACATTACTACAAAAACAGACTTGTTGGGTCGGAGGCCGTAGGATTAGGGGGAACGGCGGGAGGAGCCAGCCCCGTTCGCGGCCGCCCAGTTCTCGCACGCACGTTTGCGGCGGAGGGCAAGATCCATGGAGGATGAGTCTTTCAGCGCCCAATCCAGCTCGGAAGGCTCCTTCGCCTTGAGCTGGTAGGCAGTCTTGGCTCGCTGGACAGGGTAGTCGCGGACAGACTGGAAGGAGGCTTCCATGGCCTCCTGTATCCGCAACCCACAGCCCTCTTCCCCGTCGTCGCTCCTGTCGAGGTATTGGTAACGCGGAACTACTATATGGATTCATACGTACCGTAGAGGAGGTGGGGAAGAACGTAGAGGGTTCCAGTGACGGGATTGCACACACGATCTTACCCAGCTTCGGATCTCACACGGCGGCGAGATCCTACGTGCTGCTATAATTCACTCAAGGAGAATATGTGTACAGGTTACAATGAGATTGTATGCGTGCCCTAAGGCTGCTGGAAGGCTGGCTTATAAAGGCGCCAAGCCTTCCCCTACAAGGAAAGCCTTAACCGACCTAGATCATGAGTCCTAGACTAACACGGTAACAAACCCTAACTTGCTCCCTAAGGCGAACGCAGCCAGGCCTTCGTCTTGGACTTCACTAAGCCAGCCCAGAGCTTATCCTTGCGCCTAAGCCCATGAGGCCTTCTCCATTAAGCCCTCCGGCTTTATCTGATGGGCCTCCTTGGTGGGCCAGGTTTTATCCACCGTGGCAGGTATACCCGTTCGGCATAACCTCCACAGTAGTCCCCGGAAAGGTTTAAGTTCTTCGTTTGCCGTCTTTGTGAAACACGGGCTTTCGCCTTTGCGAAGGCGGACAGAAGAGCTTGGAGCATTCCAAAATGAGACATTCAGTCTGCCTTAAGGATTAAGCCGAACTCTCCTGCACTTTGAACAATCTGGCAGAAAGATTCTGTCAGCGTCGAGTCTTGTCATGACGTCACCACAGTCAAAGCCAGTCCACGACAGTTGGACAAGCAAAGAGACGTTGTGACGCCATTACTGCTATTTTTCCGCACACGATCTCCGAGGCGTGCGGGAGAAGATGCCCACTATCTGACCGTTGCGGGACGCGTGGCGAAAATCGCGCGAGCGTTATCTCACCGCACTAATCGCGGCGCGCGGCCCCCATAAAAGGGGAACTGATTTTCTCCATCGGTCATTTCCTGTTCATCGTCCTCCTCGCGCCCATCCCCTCCGAACTCCGGCGAGCTCCACCACCACCACCTGCGCACCCACCCATGGAGAGCTCCGATGCACCGCGGGAGCGGCAACGGCAGCGGCGTCGGCGGCGGCGGAGGGACAAGATCTGGCCATGAGGGGATCGAGCACCGCGGATGCATCTGCATCTCGCGCGGCGGCGGCGACAAGTTCTGCGGCCACCTCCATCGAAGCAGAGAAGAATGCCCAGCCCTCCGACGAGGGCGATGCGGCGGAGGCAGAGGAGAGGGAGAGGAAGCATCATCCCGCAACTGGGCAGCTTCCACCATCACCGACGCGGACCTCACGCAGCTGGAAAAGGAGGGCATCCTCCCACCAAAGGAGAACTGCCACTGGCGGTCAGCGTACGGCCACCCTGCTCCAGATCCCGCCGGCGATGAACGAGTGCTCCTCGTCTCACATCTCCTTCGCGGTTTGTCTTTGCCTCCGCATCCTTTTTTCCAATCAGTCTTAGACTACTATGGCCTTCAGCCTCATAGCGTAGGCCCCAATAGTATCTTGTACATAGCTGGCTTTATGGCTTTATTCGAAGGATACCTAGGCATAGAGCCCAGCTTAGAATTCTTCAAGTACTGCTTTACTTGCAAGCGCCAAACAGAGAAGGAAGAACTGCTTTCCTTAGGAACAGTTAGCATCAACCTTCGTAGAGGCAGAGACTGGTATCCTAAGGCGCCAAAAATAGATTCCATTAAAGGCTGGAATAGCTCCTTCTTCTACTGCAAAGACATGGCGCCAGTAGGCAAAGACATAGGACTTCCTCGCTTTTCTCCTTTGCCTGCGGAGCCCCGCCTTCTTGGGGCGAGAAACCGCTGAAGGTCCTTCCTGACAACCTCCGTCGCATGCAAAGGCGGATTGAGTACTTAACAAAGACTGCTGTGCCCAAACTCACGGGCGCAGACACCATCCTATGTTGGTTGTCAAGGCGAATCCAGCCTTTGAAAGATCGCAAAGGCCTCATGTGCCACTACACGGACCAGAAGAAAGATCCCCTCCGTGTTAGTGAGAGTGACCTTACGCAAGACGCCCTTGTGTATCGCTTTAAGAGGATTGCCAAGGAAAGGATCCAGCTGACAGAGCAGCGTCCTATGTACACAGCCGCCAACCCAGCTCCAAAGGTAAGGCATTTACCATTACTGTTTTTATACTTCCACAATGTTTGCCTTACTAACACCACTTTTGATTTCAGCTCGCCCTTTTGCCGGATAATCTGCTGGCTCCTTTGTTTTACGTGCCTGAAGCGGCACCCGAGCCCCCAAAGACTCGGAAACGAAAGGCTTCAGGAGCTACTGCAGCAACTTCAGCAGCAGAAAGGCGGAAGCGTGAGAAAGCCATCCCTGCTAACGCCGAAGTGCTCGACATTGAGGACGATGAAGATGCGGCCTTTAATGCTCCAGTACAGAAGTAAGCCGAACCTCAATTTCTTTAGTAAGGCGAACAATGTGTATGAATGTTATCTTATTTTGTATGTGATTTGCAGGATCAAACCAACTGCACCTCTAAGAGGAAGAAAGTAATTTCTTCCAGCAAAGGAAAACTGAGCCTTCTCCGCCATCGCTCCCCCACTCCCTCCGTTCAACAAGAGACATCCCCAGGCCCATCTGAGATCATCATATAGATTTGGACTCAGCCGTCTTTCCTGATAAGACGGAAACTGAAAAGTTGGCCAGGGCTGCCGCTGCTGGGAAGGCGGCGGTATTCAGTCAGAAGAGCCGAACGAGCCCATCACTCGTGAAGCTATCCGCAACATGGTGAAGCAAGAGCTCTTTGACGACGAGGGGTACATCTTACCCAACATCGCCGCCATGCTTGCCGATGAGAAGGAGCGTAACGAGCCGCCTCCGAAGCTAAGGCCAGTTGGCCAAACATTGACCATCTTGAACCTGGAAGATAATTGTGACGAGCTGTACGTCACAATGAAGAAGCTACAAAGCCTTGAAGGCCATGATGCAGGTAAATATTCCGTCTTTATGTACATACTAGTCCCCGGGCATTACGTTGCGCTTTGACTAAGCCGACGTAATGGCCTTTCTTTAATGTTGATAAAGACTCAGTCCCCAAGCCCTTGTAGCTATACTTTATTGTCTTTACCTTTGTTACTTACTACTGCCCTTGCCTTAGCAGAGCAGCGAGCAGCTTACGTGCGATCTGTGGTACTCCTGAGTAACCAAAGGCAAGTGCTCAAGCAAGCCGTCGCCAAAAATAAGGCGAACGAAGGTAAATGTTCTTTCACATGCATTGTGTTTATTCATTTGAAGGCATAAGATGCTCAACACATGCAATGTGTCTTTCACAGCTGTTGTGGCGAAGGCAAAACAGATCGTCAGCGAGACTGGCGATATAGAAGTTGTAAGGCGGGAAAATGCCGCCTTGTTTAAGCAACTGGAGGAGAACCGAAAGACGGCCGAGGCCAATCTTAAAGCCGTCCAAGACAGCGCTGCTGAAGGGCAAGAAAACTGAAGGCAGAACTTCTGAAACTGCAGCGACAGGCTGAAAAGGATGGGCTCCTAATCCAGAGCTTACAAGGTCGTCTTGAACGCCAAGCTGATGAGAGCACCGCCATTGACGAAAACTGCTAAGTAAGCCTCTTCTTTTACTTTCGCATTTCTGTCACTTTTCGCCTTTGTTCCAACACTTCAGTACGCCTTAACTTTTTTCATTCCTCCTTTCCACAGTTCCAGCTGGGTTTGGGGAAAGGCTTACCTCTGAGACGCGCCTGGAGCTTATCTTGGAGTGTGGCGAAATTGTGTCAGGGCTGTATACTGCGGGAAGAGACGTTGTCGCCAACATCTTCCCAAAACAGCTGCCCCAAGTGACAAACACCAGCAACTTGCTGCCACTTCTTCAGAACTGCGTCCCAGAGGTGGTGGAGCGTCTTCGCTCAGCAGCTAGAGGCGGAGCAAAACTTGCTCTAGGACTTGTTCGCGGCCACTACCCCGAAGTCAACATGTGGCGCGTTATCAAGTGTTTCCCAGCCAGGACAGAGACGGCAACGAGCTCATCAAAGAAAAGGTCTATGCCTCTGTCTCTGGCTTTGCCTCAGCCGTTGCTGAGATGGTAGACTTGCTATCTTCTTCTCCAAGAAGCCTGTGCCTCCCCGTCCTGACGACGTGTCTGATGACGAAGCCGAAGCACCCACCACTGGCAATGGCGATGAGTCAGAAGACGGAAATGAAGAAGAAGAAGAAGGCGAGTCTGAAGCTACGCTGGATCCATCCAAGTCCCCTGCGTCTTCGCCTCCTCAGTCCCCTGCATAAGATGCAGGAAAAACTTTGCATTAAGCGTGTCATGAAAGATGGCACAAAAGACTTGTTAAGTTATGTTTTGTAATGGCAGGAGCCTTTTATCTGTTGAACATGTTTGTTTTGCAACGCATGCACTTATTTTTAAAAGGCTTGCAAACTATGCTCCTTATCCGTCTTCAAGTTTTCTGGCTTATATGCTTTAGCCTTTTCGTATGCTGGCAGAACCTAAGGCACGGAACACTTCGCTGGCAACAGGGTTAGTAACCAAACTGTTTAAACACAGAAACGGCGCCGGCTTTTGGTGCGTAAAGCATCTACTAAGACAAGCCAGCATATACGCGATCAGATAAATACCTTAGACGGATGCAATTTTAATTTTTGTAAGGCCTTAAGGCAAAAGCATCATGTGAGTAACCACAAGCACGGAGCCAATTCGGGTTAACATTGATATTTTTATCGAAATATATGATCAAATGGAAATAAAAGACGGCGAGAACTCATGCATAAAAATAATTGAGGGAACCAAAGACTTTTATTTCATAATCATATATGGTGTGATTACAATAGAATTGCTAAGTGTAAAAAGGACGTAGCTGCTCAATGTTCCAAGGACGTTTCGTCTCCTTGAGCACTGCTTCTTCGTTCCTTTTCCTTTTGCGGCCTCTTTTCTTCTTTTTCTCATATCACGGAGGTCCACAAGATAATATGCCCCGTTCTTAAGCGCTTTGCTGATAACGAAGGGTCCTTCCCATATGGGAGATAGTTTGTGCTCCTTTTGCTGAACAAGGCGAAGCACCAAATCGCCTTCTCGAAACGATCTCCGTCTTACCTTGCGACTGTGGTAACGCCGCATGTTCTGCTGATAAATGGCGGAGCGCTGAAGCGCTATCTCACGCTCTTCTTCGAGAAGGTCTAAGCCGTCCTGTCGGCTTCTTCTGCGTCTGCTTCGACGTAGGCTGTTACACGAGGTGTCGTGCAGGACATCGGTTGGGAGTACCGCTTCAGCGCCATATATGAGAAAGAAAGGGGTGTAGCCTGTTGCACTGCTTGGAGTTGTGCGTATGCTCCATAAGACAGCAGGTAATTCTTCTACCCATGCTCCAGCTGCTCTATGCAAAGGCACCTCTAATCTTGGCTTTATTCCCTGTAGAATTATACTGTTGGTTCGCTCAACTTGGCCATTCGATTGTGGATGAGCCACAGATGCTAAGTCCAAACGAATACCAACTTCACCACAGTACTTTGCCAGTCTCCTACGGCGAAGTTTGTCCCATTGTCCGTAATGATACTGTGGGGGACGCCAAATCTCGTTATAACCTCAATGACGAACTTCTTGGCTGTTGCCCCATCAAGCTTTTTTATGGGCTTAGCTTCAACCCACTTGGTGTATTTATCCACCGCAACTAAGAGATGTTTGACGCCGCCTCGCGCAGTCCTGAATGGACCTACCATGTCCAGTCCCCAGACCGCAAATGGCCACGTGATTGGAATGGTGCGCAATTCCTGGGCTGGCATCTTTGGCTGTCTTGCATACTTTTGGCATCCAACGCATTCTTGACGAGTTCTTCTGCGTCTTGCTTTGCTGTGAGCCAGTAGAATCCATGTCTAAAAGCTTTGGCGACAATTGCTCGGGCAGAGGCATGATGACCGCAACATCCACCATGGATCTCTTCTAGTATCTCTGTCCTTCTTCCGGCGAAACGCATCGTTGATATACACCTGTGGTACTCCGCTTGTATAGCTCTCCATTTATTATTGTGTATGCCTTAGCTCTGCGCACAACTTGCCGCCTTAATACTTCATCCTCTGGCTCTTCCTTGTTAAGGAGGAAATTTATGTAGGGCTGTGTCCAGTCTGGCTTCACCAGCATGACGGAAACAGACTGCGAAGCCATGGGGTCATCCTCATCTCCGCCTTTAATAGACGGCACGTACAGGTGCTCCAAAAATATATCGGAGGGCACCTTCGATCTTTTCGAGCCCATTCTGGCTAAGGCGTCCGCTGCTTCATTTTCCTCCCTTTTGATATGCTTGACTTCTAAGCCGATAAAACACCGACCAAACTCGTCTACCGTGCGTCGGTATTCAGCCATTGTAGGGCTCTTCGCGTCCCATGCCCCTTCTAATTGTTGAACAACGAGGTCTGAATCGCCATAGCACAAAAGACGGCTAATGCCCAAATCCTTTGCGACGTGCAATCCATGCAACAGAGCCTCGTATTCTGCAACATTATTAGTGGCATTGAAGTGTATCTGCAAGACATAGCACATCTTGTCTCCTTTAGGGTTCTTCAGTACCACGCCAGCTCCCGATCCCTGCAACATTTTGGAGCCGTCAAAGTGCATAACCCAATATTCTCGTCAGGGAGGGGAAGTTCATCCATTGCTTCTGTCCAGTCTGCGATGAAATCAGCTAAGGACTGGGATTTGATGGCTGTACGTGGCTTGTACTGGATGTCGAAGGCTGCCAATTCAATTCCCCACTTAGCCACACGTCCAGTGGCATCGGTGTTGTTTATAATGTCACCCAATGGCGCCTTACTGACTACCGTGATTGGGTGCTCTTGGAAATAATGGCGTAATTTTCTGGCTGCGAAGAAAACTCCATAAGCCAGCTTCTGATAGTGAGGGTATCGTTGTTTGGATTCGGAGAAGACTTCGCTGATATAATATACCGGCCTTTGTTCCGGTAGCTCCTTGCCTCTTCCTTTCGCTCAACAACAACCACTGCACTAATAACTAGGTTGGTAGCCGCCATGTAAAGTAGCATCGGCTCTTGTGGTAGAGGAGACGCTAATATTGGTGCTGAAACTAAGGCGTCTTTTAACTGTGCTAAGGCTGCATCTGCCTCTTCAGTCCAGACGAACGTCTTAGTTTTCTTCAACAACCTGTATAGGGGTAAAGCTTTATCCCCAAGCCTACTAATAAATCGGCTTACAGCTGCTGCAGATCCTGTGAGCCTTTGGACATCTTTAAGACAAGTAGGCTTTTTGATGTCCATGATAGCTCGAATCTTTTCTGGGTTAACCTCAAGACCTCTTTCTGAAACAATGAAGCCTAAAAGTTTTCCTGCTGGGACGCCAAAAAAGCATTTTCCCGGATTTAGCTTCATGTTATATTTTCTTAAGTTATCAAAGGTTTCTTGAAGGTCAACGATGAGATCGCCGCGTTTTCGCGACATAACGGCAATGTCATCGACATAAGCGTGAACATTGCGGCCTATTTGATCGTGTAGGCAACGTTGTATGCACCGTTGGTACGTTGAGCCAGCGTTTTTAAGCCCGAAAGGCATAGTTATGTAGCAAAACGTTCCGAAAGGTGTGATGAAGGAAGTCTTAATTTGATCAGACTCCTTCATCTTAATTTGGTGGTAGCCAGAGTAAGCGTCCAAAAAGCATAGTAATTCAGAACCTGATACAGCATCTACGACCTGATCAATTCGCGGCAATGCGAAGGGGTCTTTAGGACAGGCTTTGTTTAAGCCGGTGAAATCTATGCACATGCGCAAGTCTTTCACGTCCTTCTTAGGTACTAATACAGGATTTGCTAGCCAATCTGTGTGGATAACCTCTCTAATGAAATTAGCGGCACTAAGCCGAGCTACCTCTTTTCCTATTGCTTTCTTCTTCTCTGGACCGAAGCGACGAAGACCTTGTTTTACTGGCTTGGCACCTTTGGCGACATTAAGGCTGTGCTCGGCAAGTTCCCGGGGTACTCCTGGCATGTCTGATGGTGACCATGCAAAAATATCCCGTTGCTCACGGAGGAACTTGACGAGCGCGCCTTCCTATGCGTCACTGAGGTCCGCGCCTATGTTCGTCGTCTTGCTTGCATCAGCGTTGTCCAGCACGATCTTCTTCGAGTTTGAGCTGGCCTTGAAGGTAACGTCCGAGCGCAAGGAGGCTTTTTACCATCCGGCATTTCATTGGTGTTAACTTCTTTCTTGTACTGCTCCAGCTCTTCCTTGCTGATGACTGCTTCTGCTAAGACGGCGTTTCCTGCTTCGCATTCCTTCGCCTTCTTGAAGTCGCCATTGACCGTGATGACGCCGTTTGGTCCAGGTATTTTGAGCTTGCTGTAGATGTAACACGGGCGTGCCATGAATTTGGCAAAGGCTGGGCGGCCAAAGATTGCGTGATACGCACTTTTGAATTCCACCACTCAAAGGCAACTTCCTCAGTCCTATAGTTTGTTTCGTCACCGAAGGTACGTCTAAGACAATTGTTCCCATAGAACTGGCCTGCCTGCCTGGCACTATGCCGTGAAACTTGACTGTGCTATGTTTTAGCTGTGTCTCAGAAAGGCGCATGCGCTTTAAGGTTTCAAGATAGAGGATGTTGATGCTACTCCCTCCATCCATAAGCACCTTAGAAAGCCTGCATTGCTGCACAATTGGGTTTACAACGAGCGCGTAATTCCCTGGGTTCTGTGGAATATGATCAGGATGATCGTTGCGGTCCCATGTAATGGGGTGCTCGGACCAGTTGAGATACTGGGGAACCGCTGGCATAGTGGCATTGAGTTCCCTCCAGGCTGCCTTTTCCTTTTTGGCCGAAGGAGTGGCAAGGAAGTGACAAGGCTTGTTTCGACCCTTGGAAACTTGTTGCTCCTCTTGTGCTTTGGCTCCTGATCTTCTGGCTCCGAAGCACTTTCCTCGTTGTCCTTCTGTCTTTCTTGTCTTTACGGTTCTTGCGCTTGAACTGTTTTGCCTTGAAGCCAGCGTCGGATCCTTCTTGATATCATCGTTAAGGCGGCACTGCCTGTTGGTATGGGTGCATTTGCCAAGCTTGCTATGATGGGCACAAGGTTCATCTTTGATGTCGTCATAGGTGATTTTAATGGGTCTTGACCCTTGACTGTCATCGCTCTTCTTCTGCCATCTGCTAGCCCCTCTGGCCACCCTTCTTATTGGCAAAGGCTACCTCCTTTGATGGTCCTGGCGCATCGTTGGCTTCCTTCTTTTTCCGGCTTTGATTGTTGTTTCGCTTTTCCGGGTTAACAGCTATGTCCATGCGCAGATCGCCGTCGTCAGCTCGAGCGTCGTCTTCTGCTGCAGCGTAATTGTTCGCGCTGTCTAAGAGCTCGCCGAGGTGTTTGATGTTTTGGCTGGCAACATATATCTCATCATGTTGCCTTTCTTCAGGCTGTTCATAAAAGCATGTATGGCCTGGATCTCAGAAACGTCTTCGCATGCATTCTTTGTCTCTGTCCATCGAGCTATGAAAGCTCTGCTTGACTCCCCCTCCACTTGAGCACACTTTAGTAGATCTGAGTAAGCCTTTGGACGTTTGTATGTGCATGAGAAGTGTTGCATGAATGTTTTCTGCATGTCTTGCCAATTGTGGATACTCTTTTCTGGCAAAGTGTCGATCCATAACCGGGCCGTTCCCTCCAACATGAGTGGAAGAAAACGTACAGCTGCATTGTAATCACCGTCATTAATACCAACGGCGTGGATGTAATCAGGCAGCCATATGTCCGGTTTGTCAATGCCATTGTACTTGTCCACAATTTTCTTGACATTGCCTAGCGAGGATGGGAGTTGCACCTTGCGAATCGCCGGTCCAAAGCACACAGGGCCCAGGTAAGACTCCTCTTTGGCCGCTTTAATCTCATCGAGACGGATGCGGGCGTCTGAGATATGAGTGTTTTCCCTGGCTGGCCCTTTGTTGGATTGGCTACGCCTTGGCTCCTCCTGACGGCTTTGGCGATGAGGGGAGCGGGAGCGAGATCGCCTTTGAGGCGGATCTCTGTTGCCCCTATTTCCTTCGTCTCTTGCCCGTGCTGCGGGCGGAGGTGGCATGTTAAGCCGGTCACTCCCACGCCGTGCGTCCTTGTCTTGATCTCTTTCACGGCGAGGCGGATCATTCTTCTTATGGCGTGTGTTATCCTTTTGCCGGTGGTCGTCCTTGCCTTTGTCGCTATGGCGGTTGGACCCAGTCTTTGACTCATCCCTGTGCTTGTCAGGAACTTTGTCCTTCCTGGGTTCCTTACCCTTATTGCCATGGCTACTGGAACCAGCTGGTTCCTCTGGATCCCACCGCCGGCAACGGCTGTCTTGCAAAGACGCGTATCGTCCGCCAGTTTTGAGTTTGAGTCCGCCTTAGCCTGCTGCTCTACCGCCTTTTCGATGAGCATTTTAGAATAATGGTGGCGCTCTTCAATTGGGACTGTTTCGTCTCCCATGATTTCCCTGGCCGCCTCTAGGTTTTTGGCTGGGGTGGAGAAGAATATGACTCCATCAGGGTTAACTTGAAAGAGTATTTCTGCCAAGGCTTTAAAGACTTTTGGGCAGAAGGCTTCTCGAAGTTTCCCTGCAGATCCCGATGCAGAAGAGGGTCACGTATACTTCTTATTTTGCGGAATTTCTCAACATTGCGCTCACGCTGATACTCTTCCTCTTCTAGAGCCTTTCCAACTAGGATTAACTCTTTTTCCTTGTTCAGGAGGGACAACTTATACTTGATGTTGACTTCAGTCTCAGCCAGGAGCGCTTTCCGTCTTTCCTCAAGTTCAACCGCGGTTGGATTTGGTCCCAAAGGTGTTTTGAGAAGCTCCAATGCGCGCATGTGTTCCTCCTTTGACCGTTCCAGGTCTTCTTCAATAGGCGTAGCCGGGGGAGGCCTTTTAGGGTCCAGCACATCCTCTGGCTTTTCCGCCTTGTCACCAATGTGTTTGATGCTAGAGGAAACTTCAGCCTCGTCTGGCTTAGCCGCGGCCGCACCATCCTCCATAGCTATCTGTGCCGGGAAAGTCATTAAGACTTCGTTTGGATCGGATGAGCCATAGCCTCGCGCGGCAACCTGTGCTGCAAAGTCTTCCTCCTTATGCTCATCGAGATCTGAATCTTCCGCCATTGGAGCGGTGCCATCAGATCCGGCTTCTGAGTCTGCTCCTGTCTGTAAGGCAGGTAATATTGACTCAGGGTCAGATTCGGCCGGCTTAGGGCCAGATGCGTCAATGACACCAACAAAACGAGAGGCGGGCTCCATAAGCTCATAAGAGCTGGAGTCAGAATCGCTTTGGGTATCAGAGTCACTCAGATCGCGATAGACAAAGGCCTGATCCGATCTGTGTTGTTGCTCGATTGCATAATCGATGGGGTGGTGGGTGGGCCAAAAGGCGGCGGATCCCCTGGGGAATCCATACGCCTCAGCCGTAAAACCCATGAAGATGTTGATGGTGCCGAAGGGGACGACGAAGCTTGACACCAGTGCGTCGTTTGCTGGGACGTAGGACCCGTCGTCTTCGATGCACCCAAAGTTGTTGATGATGCGGGCGCGACCAACCGCCATAGTCTTGCCGATCTCGCCCAATGCTCCCGCCTGAAACAAAACTCCCGACGCCTTGGGCCCCACGGTGGGCGCCAACTGTCGAGGTATTGGTAACGCGGAACTACTATATGGATTCATACGTACCGTAGAGGAGGTGGGGAAGAACGTAGAGGGTTCCAGTGACGGGATTGCACACACGATCTTACCCAGCTTCGGATCTCACACGGCGGCGAGATCCTACGTGCTGCTATAATTCACTCAAGGAGAATATGTGTACAGGTTACAATGAGATTGTATGCGTGCCCTAAGGCTGCTGGAAGGCTGGCTTATAAAGGCGCCAAGCCTTCCCCTACAAGGAAAGCCTTAACCGACCTAGATCATGAGTCCTAGACTAACACGGTAACAAACCCTAACTTGCTCCCTAAGGCGAACGCAGCCAGGCCTTCGTCTTGGACTTCACTAAGCCAGCCCAGAGCTTATCCTTGCGCCTAAGCCCATGAGGCCTTCTCCATTAAGCCCTCCGGCTTTATCTGATGGGCCTCCTTGGTGGGCCAGGTTTTATCCACCGTGGCAGGTATACCCGTTCGGCATAACCTCCACAGCTCCAGTCGAAGTCGTCGTCCTCCTCCTCCGCGGGAGGAGCGGCGGCGCCTGGTGGAGGTGCGGCGCCGCCTGGTGGAGACGTGTCCAAGTCGCCGTATGCGGCCGTGGATCCCCACGTCACCCCTGCGGCGTACGCATCCTCATCGGGGTCGGGCACGTCGGACCACGCGCGCTCGTACGCCCTCCGCACCGGATCCGGCACCGGAGCAGGAGGCCGGTAGCTGGGCATTCCTCTCCACGCCGGTCTCGTGGGCATACGGCGGGATAGGCTCCCGCGGTAGCGCCCAAGCGCGCTCTGCCGAGCACGCTCGACCTCCTCCAGAAGGCGCTGCGGCGGGCGTGGCGGATCCATCTCGTGGAGACGATGCGTTCGTGGCTAGGAATGGTGGATTAGGGTTTACCCCGTCGGCGACAATACATATAGACCTCCAGGGCAGCGCTGGGGGAGGACACGTGGCCAGGACAGCGCTGGGGGAGGACACGAGTCGTGACCGCAAAGCCCGCCTTTAGTCCCGGTTGGTGTTACCAGTCGGGACTAAAGAAGCACACAGATTGTGTGTTTCTTTCAAGCGCTTGTGAACCGTTGGATCAGGGGTGTGTTTCTTTTGAGGGCTTGTGAGCTGTTGGATCAGCACTATCACGACCACTTCGTGAGCCACACGACCCTATATATAGCCCACCTCTCAGACATGTTCGACACTCAGTGTGTACTCATTGTAGTTCATTTGGTATACAGAGCATTCGGATTCCCTGCATACATCCGACGGTGCATTTGATATGTGGACACTCACGAGCCACCGTCGGGTTGTATGCAGGGAAACCGTGTGTTTTGTTCTATCTACAAATCCTTCAGTTCATCGAGCGAATACAAATCATTCGGATTTCCTGCATACATCCGACGGTGCATTTGATATGTGGACACTCAGGAGCCATCGTCGGGCTGTATGCAGGGGAAACCGTGTGTTTTGTTCTATCGACAAATCATTCAGTTCATCGAACGAATGCAAATCATTCGGATTCCTGTATGACGGGGAAACCGTGTGTTTTGTTCCAACTTTTTCGAGCGCTTGTGAGCCGTTGGAGTTTTTTGAGCCAAAAATCAGTGTTTAGAGTTTTCTTCTGAGTTTTCATAACACAGTTACATAAAAGGTTTAATACATTATTACACATCACCAACAACACCCCTCTATCTATTGTTGGGGTATAAATTTTTTTTTCTTCGCGTATGTCGACCCTTTCTTCTGATTGCGCCGTAACCATGGAAAATCTTCATCATTTAACGGGATGCTTGGGTCAGCTTTCACTTTGAAGGGCGGAATTTCATCAAACTTATTGTAATCTTCTGACATGTCTGTCTTGTCCTCCACTCACACGATGTTTCTTTTCACTGAAAGAACTATGTGGCGCTTTGGCTCATCGTATGATGTATTCGCTTGCTTATCTTTTCTTTTTTTCGGTCTGGTAGACATGTCTTTCACATAGAAAACCTGAGCCACATCATTGGCTAGGACGAATGGTTCGGTGTCGTACCCAAGATTCTTGAGATCCACTGTTGTCATTCCGTACTGCGGGTCTACCTATACCCCGCTTCTCAGGTTGACCCATTTGCACCGAAACAAAGGGACCTTAAAAGAAGGTCCATAGTCAAGTTCCCATATCTCCTCTATGACACCATAATATGTGTCCTTTTGCCCATAGTCGTTTGTTGCGTCAAAGCGGACACCACTGTTTTGGTTGGTGCTCTTTTTATCTTGGTCGGCCGTGTAAAATGTATTCCCATTTATCTCGTACCCTTGAAAAGTCAATATAGTCGAAGATGGTTGCTTGGCCAACAAGTATAGCTGTTCTCCAACCATGGTGTCATTAATGAGACGTGTTTGCAACCAACCGCCGAAATTCGTCACGTGTTCTCCATCAATCAAATCTTCATGGTTCTCCGGGTATTTCGAGCGTAACATATTCTTGTGTTCCTCGATATATGGAACCACCAAGCTGGAATTATGTAGAACTGTGTAGTGTGCTTGAGTGAAAGAATGCCCGTCCATACATAATGTTGCTTTCTTTCCTAGCGTGCCTTTTCCACGCAGTCTCTCCTCATGGCGCGATTGAGGAACACCGATCGGCTTAAGGTTAGGAATAAAGTCAACACAAAACTCAATGACCTCCTCTGTTCCATAGCCCTTGGACATGCTTCCTTCTGGCCTAGCACGGTTATGAACGTATTTCTTTAAGACTCCGATGAACCTCTCAAAGGGGAACATATTGTGTAGAAATACAGGACCGAGAATGAAAATCTCTTGGACTAGGTGAACTATGAGGTGCGTCATAATATTGAAGATGGATGGTGGGAACACCAACTCGAAGCTGACAAGACATTGGACCACATCCTTCTGTAAACTTGGTAGAGTTGCTGGATCGATTACCTTCTGAGAAATTGCATTGAGAAATGCACATAGCTTCACAATGGGTACTCGAACGTTTTCCGGTAGAAGCCCCCTCAATGCAACCGGAAGTAATTGTGTCATAATCACGTGGCAGTCATGAGACTTTAGGTTTTGGAACTTTTTCTCTACCATGTTTATTATTCCCTTTATATTCGACGAGTAGCCAGACGAGACCTTGATACTGCTCAGGACTTGAAAAAAGATCTCCTTCTCTTCTTTGCTAAGAGCGTAGCTGGCAGGACCTTGATACTTCTCTGGATTCAGGTCGTCTCATTCGTGCATATGTTGCTGGTCTAGCCGTGCATCCGGGGTATCTTTCGTCTTCCCATACACGCCCAAGAAGTTTAGCAGGTTCACGCAAAGATTTTTCATCACGTGCATCACGTCGATTGCAGAGCGAACCTCTAGAAATTTCCAATAGGGTAGATCCAAAATATAGATTTCTTTTTCCACATGGGTACGTGTCCGCCAACGTCATTCGGAACAGATTGTCCGCCAGGACCCTTTCCAAATATTACTTTTAAATCCTTGACCATGCCATATATAACATCACCAGTAGGGAGGGTAGACTTCGTCCGGTTATCTGCCTCACCTTTGAAATGCTTGCCTTTCTTTCTTACGGGATGCTTGTTTGGAAGAAATCGACGATGCCCCGGGTACACATTCTTGTTACCTAAATATATACTTTCAGTCTCGCCTAAACAGTGTGTGCATGCATTGTATCCCTTGTTTGACTGTCCTGAAATGTTACTAAGAGCAGGCCAATCATTGATGGTTACCAACATCAACGCTCGTAGGTCAAATTCCTCCTGTTTGTGTTCATCCCACACACGTACACCTTCGTCAGACCACAACTGTAAAAGTTCTTCAACTAATGGCCTCAGGTACACATCAATGTCGTTGCCGGGTTGCTTCGGGCCTTGGATAAGCACTGGCATCATAATAAACTTTCGCTTCATGCACAACCAAGGAGGAAGGTTATAGATACATAGAGTCACGGGCCAGGTGCTATGACTGCTGCTCTGCTCCCCAAACGGATTCAAGCCATCTGTACTTAGACCAAACCTTAAGTTCCTTGCGTCACCCGCAAAATCCTTGAACTCGCTGTCGATGTTTCTCCACTGCGACCCATCAGCGGGGTGTCTCAGCATCTCGTCTTCCTTACGGTCTTATTTGTGCCATCGCAACAACATGGCATGCTCTTTGTTTCGGAACAAACGTTTCAACCGTGGTATTATAGGAGCATACCACATCACCTTGGCAGGAACCCTCTTCCTGGGGCGCGGCTCGCCCTCAACATCACCTGGATCATCTTGCCTGATCTTATACCGCAATGCACCGCATATCGGGCGTGCATTCAAATTCTTGTACTCCTCACCGCGGTAGAGGATGCAGTCATTGATGCATGCATGTATATTCTGCACCTCTAATCCTAGAGGGCAGACAACCTTCTTTGCTTCGTACGTACTGGGGGGCAATACGTTATCCCTTGGAAGCATCTTCTTTATTATTTTCAGCAACTTTTCAAATCCCTTGTCAGATGTACCATTCTCTGCCTTCCATTGCAGCAATTCCAGGGTGGTACCCAACTTTTTGTGGCCATCTTCACAATTTGGGTACAACAATTTTTTGTGATCCTCTAACATGCGCTCCAACTTCGACCTCTCGTTTTCACTTCCGCAGTTTATCTGTTCATCAAGAATGACCCGACGAAGATCATCATCGGACTGATCATCAACAATGACCTCATGTTTAGCTTCGTCTTCCCCCATCGTAGTACCACCGTGTTCAGAAAACACAAGATAGTTGTCATCATCCTCTTCTTCATTATCTTCCATTATAACCCCTCTTTCTCCGTGCTTGGTCCAACAGTTATAGCTGGGCATGAAACCGTTCTGAATCAGGTGGACGTGAAGGGTTCTTGAGGAAGGGTAATTCCTCTTATTCCTACAGTCATCACATGGACAAAACATAAAACCATTCTGCTTGTTTGACTCAGCCACACGGAGAAAATTATGCATGCCATTAATGAACTCGGGACAGCGTCGGTCACCGTACATCCATTGCCGGCTCATCTGCATTATATAAATATATCAAAAACCATTACACTATAGCTATATCATGAATAGAGATACGTGACCAAATTCATTAATACAAGTTTACCACATTAAAATAAAAGTAGAGTAGTGACCAAATCTAATACATAGTTCTCATAAACATACATTAATTGAAACTAACAAACAACTATCTAAAGAATTTAAATCCAACGACAAATGCGATCAAAATCGCAACTAAGATAATTATTGAACCAACAGCATAATGATACCAAGCCTCTTGACTAATGGTATATTTTCTAATCTTTTTAAGCTTCAAGCGCATTGCATTCATCTTGATCTCGTGATCCAAGCGCATTGCCTCCATCTTGATCTCGTGATCATCGACGACGTCGGCAAACTTGAACTCCAATTTCATCTTCTCTTCTAAGCATTGGAGACGAAGATCTTCATTTCTTTTCAATTTTTCTTTCAAATCATTGTTTTCTTTTTCAAAAAACTCGATAATAGGGTCGATTGGAATTTCCGGTTCAACTACCTCCTAGATAAAAATATATCTATGTCAGGTTGGTCGGCATAATTGTCATAAACACGAAATTAAACAAATATATAGTTATAACAAACAATCGTACCACATCCGAATAATAGAGCAGACGAGAGCCGGTGTGGACAGATGTCAAAACCATGACACTATACAAACAATTATACAAATAAGAAAATTATACAAGTAATAATTATGCATCTAAATCATACAACTAAGATTTTTTAAATAAAAGATAAAAACAAGAGGCTCACCGAGGTGGTGTCGGTGACGGGGCGGCGCGGGCGATCGACGGCGGTGAGAAAGGGGACGGGACGACACTATAAAAAACCACAAATCATACTTTAATTTGAGCTCAAAATGCATATAAAACAAATGAAATCCCTAACTTAGGCATTTCATCAAACACCTAGCTAGCACTACAAAAATCAAATGAGCTAAACTAGCAATAAAATGAGCTAAACTTGAAATGCCGGAAGAGAGGATGAATTTGCTAACCCTTGTATACGTAGGTGCCACCAATCTTGACAAATGTTGGAGAAAAATGGGGTGAACTCGAGCTCGGGAGAGAGAAGAGAGAGCAAAAATGGAGTTGTGCTCGAGCAGGAAAAATGGAGCTGGGCTCGGGGTGGAAGAAGATATATAGGAGACCCTTTAATACCGGTTTGTAATACGAACCGGTACTAAAGATGGACCTTTAGTACCGGTTCGTATTACGAACCGGTACTAAAGGGTCTCGCCGTGGGGCCCCCCACTGCAGCCGCCTCGCCCCACCATTTCGTCCCGGTTGGTAATACCAACCGGGACAAAAGGCCCAGAACCAACCGGGACGGCTTCCGGCTGGCCGCCTCGCCTCTGGAACCGGTACTAATGCCTCCTTTAGTACCGGTTCCTGTCCAACCGGTACAAAAAGGCCGCACCGAAGCCCATTTTTCTACTAGTGTAAATCAATCCATAAAAAAAATCTACATCCCGGCTCAAAATCGTCTGATCTAAGCAGTAAGATTTGTGCACGTACGGAACACTGACCATCGGGTTGTTACTAATATTTTCTACCAAATTACGGTTCTGGGTACTTTAATTTTTTTGACTAAATGTATACGACAATATCAATACAAATAATATCAAATGCATATGATATGAGAATATATTTTATGATGATTTTATTAAAATATTGGATTTATAATATGAAAATATATATTTATGCTGATTTTATTAAAATTAAATATAAACAAAAATATGAATACAAATAATATCAAATATTTTTTCCTATATATTTGGTCAAATGTTTATACAATTTGAGCTTAAACCTAGAATGCAGGATAAGTTTGAAATCGGAGGGAGTAATATATTTCTAAATTGAGTAAGAGATAGTCACTCCGCCTCCTACACATTCGCATGTTTGTAAATCTTTGGAGCCAACTCCGCCTCATGCATTGTCTCTTCACCACTGGAATTTTGGGTCTCATTAAGGATTGGCTTGCCCTCTATGCGACCGACCTCCTTAATTATTTGGCCGACCCAAGCTCTCATGAGTTGGTGGCTTGGCATGACCGCCTCCTCGACTCCCAACCGCAAGACAATCGATTCTCTCACACTACTTGTTTCTTGAGAGATTTGGAATGAAAAAAAACGCGAGGGTCTTCCGTGGCAAGCATGTGACGCGTTTGGTCATCTTTTAAAAGATTAAAAATAAGACAAATCATGCTGGGGAGTAGTCCGGCCGGTTGTAATATCTTCTTATTTTGTCTGACTTCTTGTTACAACATCTTCCTAATTAATCGAATGGGGCGAAACTTTTGCCTCCGCTGTAAAGCATGAGACATTCGCAGGTAAAGCATGAACAAGCTGATTTGATCAAACCAATTAATGGCAACGACGGTAGGTGCACGATCGACGCTTTGCACACAACTTGGTAAAGGGTTGCCGCTTTTTTACCACTGCGTCTTTTCTCACGAACTCGTGCAGACCACTAGGTGGCAGCAATCGAGCACCTGCCTGAATCTTTCTCCACTTGGCCCGGAATATGCACATGCGATGCGAATCGAATCTAATCTCGGAGAACTTGGGCCTGAATCGATCGATCTTTCCAGGTGCCCGTCCACTTCGTACTGTAAATGTCCGAAACCTTGTCACCTGTTTCCATGCCGTTTGCCGGGAGATGTGACGCTACACCAGCCGGCCGGAGTCGTCCGAGCACTTTGGGGATGCTGTTCTAGTGTGCTCGATCTGCCGGGGGGACGATGGCCGTTGTTAGTCCACTCACTTAGCCTTTCTGCCTGACTGTGCCTGAGATATATCACTTTGATTCTCACCATCAACATGCAACGATTGAGATTTTTGGCTCAGTGATCCCTTTATTTTAAAAACTTCAAAATTCATATTTATATGGTTTTAAAAATCTGAAAGAACCGTGTGTTGTTAATGATGTATCCCACAAACGTGCAAAATCTTAATTTATAATATTTTACATTCTGATCTACACAAAAATGAAATATGTATGGATATGACTATATGCACTCAAATCACATTGTGATTTTGCTTGCTTGTAGGATGCATCATTGACTACACAAAGATCTCGTTTTAAGATTTTTAAAAATTTGTAAATATAGGTTTTTTAAAAATTGTAAATTTCTCAGAATTTTTAAAAATTTGTAAATATATTTGTTTCGCATTATAGATAATCTGGTAATTCTGAATAAATTATTCTTCCATTTTATTTTGAGGACGAGTCTTATCAAGTCTGATAGCTAAAAAAAAACTCGTTTTGTGGTCACGACTCACGAGTGATGACCAACCACAATAATCGACCAACTATTGAGTACATACAAACTTTTCTATTTTATCTAGTCTAGCAGTCAAATTAGCAAGTGATAGCAACCATTTTAGATATGGATGGAAACAAACATCTAAGTAGAGATGTTGAAGAGACCATTTTTTACTAGAAAAATTAGCAATATATAGAATTATGCCAGCAAAGTGCATATTTGAAATGTCAAATGATGTACTTATATCTTTGATCTAAAAGTGCAAAGAGTATCAACAGATATGCATTTCGATCACCGAATCGGTCATTTAGCTCAACCAAGTTTTGATCTATGGAAACATTGAATGCATCTGGTTTTATGGTGGAGAACTGCGGTGCCAATGTTGTTCTTTGAGTCAGTAATTCTAATAATCTCCATCCCGGTTTAGAGACACACGAAAAGGAATCGCTTGGGATTCATAACAGGAACGGCAATCTCAAGCTTCACCACTATAAAGGAGATGATAACAATAGACGATTGATACAAATGTTAGAACTAGAAAGCTTCTAACAATGTGTGCATCCTTTGGTTCCAAGAAATTACTCATTTGACATGACAAAATACACATTCTGGCAACTCTCAAGGCCCAAATGCTTGCCATCACTTGCTGATTTGATTATTGGACTAGTTAACACATGTAAAGTTTCTATGCAATTCAATGGTTGATAATAACTACATCCGCAAAACGAGCCTTTTGGGCTATGAAACATGTCAAGACACATGTTCGAAATAAAATGGGAGATGTCTTGCAAGCAGACACTCGTGAGGTAGTGACAGAGTACAGTAAAACAGCGGAAGTAGTAACTACTATAATTAACGTTAACTCGGTACATCGGCCCTATGATTAGCAAGAACTTCAAAATTTACGGAAGGAAAATTGATTTAATCCATTGATTGTGGGTGCAGAGATAGACCTAAAATATGACACGCAGCTCGGGATCCATGCATCGATCGACCGTGATCGATGACTGGTAGCGTCCCGGGGGCATGTCCGCATGCCTCCATGTCGACCCACTGCCTGCTTTCTCTTGTCGCCTTGCACTCTAGCCAGCACGACCATACTGTAGCCAAGCAGCTGCAGTGAGAAAACAAGCAGCCTGCTTATGGCAGCTTCCTAGCTACTTTGGCTCAGGCATGGACAGTCCCCTGACTTGGCGCTGGCATCTGACGCCACCGCTAGAAGGCGAGCAAGTAGCGCCCAGGCGGCCGATCGCCCATCATTCCCAGAGATGTGCTCTCCACAAAGAAACGAAGCACAAGCTTGCCAATCCCTGTCCAGTCCACATATAGGTTGTTGGTTGTAGCACCCGGCCGGGCGCCATGCATGCACGTGCTGCATATTGCGGCATCGATATCATCTCTCGGTCAGTCAACAGAAGCTTCTCTTGGTTCCACGACGTACCGGCCGGCCGTCGTCGGCAGGCGCGGAAAGCCACGGGATCTCCATGTCGCGCGGCAGTGGCCGGACGCGATGCGCCGTCAGGACGCGCTCGGCGTCACGCGCACCGCGGCGGGAATTCCTTCGCCATGACGCTGACGGCCGACGGGAGACCTTGGGTGATGGGATCTCTGCCGGCTGTGATCCACGCGCGCCGGTACGGGGTGGGGGTCCATGCATGCGGGACGCGGCCGGATCGAGGAAGCTAGTGGCGGTTTCTTCCTAGACGACAGGGCGCACGGCGACAACGTCGCGGTGCATGGCCGGGAAACGACACGGCTGGCAAGTGAACTACACTTCACTGTGTTGCTGTCTACTGGATCTCCCCTACGTTGGCAGGTTCCTTTTATACATTTCTTCCGCCCATACGACGCTAACATCTCCCTATATACTGAGTATCTATCAGACTATCACGTAACATCGGGGCGCCCGGATCAGCAAGCGGACGAGAGGATGCTATCCATGAGGCAGGACAGTGCCGATGCCGATGCCGATGGATGCCCGGTGCATGCCCCTAGCTAGCTCGCTCGTCGTCGTGTGCAATGTCCCTGGCGATCGAGAGGCAGGCAGTGGTTGATGAGGGCAGACGCCCCCTGGGACACACTGATACTCGTGTTGGGACTTGAGACTTCAGCTCTTTCTCTTTGCCTTCTTACTACTGGTCGAGAACCCTAGTTTATTCTCATTTGTATTGGCCTTTCCAGGCCAAGTACGTGGGAAGAGAACCGGATTCAGATGATAGATAGAATGTGTAGTGTCACTTGCCTTGGGAAGATGATGAACCGAACTTAAATTTTAGGGCATTTTGGTAGTAGCTAACTTTGCCCTAGGGCCGGCCATGGATATCAAGGCCTATGGAGCAAAGTAACATAGAGGGACGCTAAAGCTTTATTTTCCACACAAATATACAAAGCACTTACAATTTTTCCCTATTTTAAATTCAAATAGATAATGAATAGATTGTAAATATGCTGTCCTCAAACCATAATAAAATACACCACGCAAGAAAAATATACATGGTATAATGGTCACATTAAGCAATTTCTTCTAACATTAGTCTCGACCAACCTATCATTTTCGGGACATATATAGTGTGGCAGTAAACGCTGTAGCATTTCTTGTGACATTGATGATCTCATTTAATTTGTCAAAATTTATAACAATTGAAATACTGGAAATAAAAATAAAGTATCAACAACTCATATTCTCTTATTTTGGTTCTGTCATTTGTAGCACTATAGTTCAGAAAGAAGATCACTAGAATCAACATCAAACGGACCATTCTGAGATAACGTTTCAGTGAATTTGGTGCAACATTTCGTTGTTTCATATCATCCAATGGGTTCATATTTTTGGGAAACATTATATTGAATTATCGGACAAAGTATGTACCTTCTGAACCTTCGCCTTGGAGTAACAAGGTGCTGTTAAGGTTACTTTGAAGTGAAATGAACAAGGTGCTGGTAAGGTTACTTTGAAGTGAAAATGTGAAATTGTACACGGAGTACAAAATTCAGTATGACCCCATTCTTCGTGGACGACGTAATAACTGAAGCGTTTGAAGGCTCATGTATAGACAACCTGATAGGAGGGCGTGGCACATTACTAGTGTGGGGTCGCTTGGAAGCACGATATTCGTTAAACACTAGTCGAACAATTCAAAAAAACCATGACACGTTTTCAATTAGTATGTCACATCTCACATGTTATGGGGAAAATTATCTATCTTTACTATTGGAGGGCTGGAAATTGCAACCTTCGTTTGCTTTCCTCGATGGTTGGCTTTGATGCAACTTCTTTGCAGCAGTCTTTTTGTAATCTGGTCTTAGCAACATATATGAATGTTGCTAATCCTTAACGTAATATGTGTATATATGGTCTTCCAAGTTATGCGAAATATGTGTGCTGGCCACGGAGTAGTTTTTAAATACAGTAAGTTGTTTTGGTGAGTGCCAGGACTCCACAACATGCGCGGACGCAGAGGGTGGGCAGGGTGGGCAGTGGCCCACCCAGAATTTTGAGAAAAAATTGACCCCCCTAGATATGAAGCAGATTTGGCCCAATTTGGGCTCTTTGCTTCTCTTTTTTCAACGCTAGCCTCGCTGTGGACGAGACGGAAGTCACAAACGAGACCTGTTTCGTGAATCGCGAGCGCACCATGGCAACGACCTAGCCCCCGGCCGCCGCCGCCCCGCCCCCACTCTTGGCTCCCCGCCGCCGGCCGACTCCCCAAGACGCCCGCCGCCGCCCGCCCCTGCCCGGCTGCCCGCCCCGCCCGCCGGCCGCCACCAAGCACCGCCGCGCCGCCGTCGCCCGTTGGACGCCCGCTGCCCAAGGTATAACACATTCCGGCCTCAGTTTTCGTTGATGCATTAGTTTGTAGTAGATTTATCATTTTTACTAATGAATTTGCCCCAACCGAATAAGAATAAGCCACAATTTGCTATGCATTGTGTAAATTGACAATTTCTTGTCTCCAACTAGCAACCAATTGATTGTATATGTTGTTTATTTATTTTTCTTCTAATTGTAGAATTCATTATGAAGAGAAATAGCCATATTGCATCTCTTTTTAAGAAACATGAAGCGAAGAAGATGGTGGTAGATGATGTACACATTGAAGATAATGGGCTTTTGTTGGCATGTATTGATTCCGCACCTCCGATCCAATCTGATTCTGAGATTGAGAGTGAGACTGAATTGGAAGAGGCAACACCAAATCCACCATCACGGCAACAACCGTCTGCAAGGTCATATGATTCTCACTTCCTTCCACATGATCCAGGGGAAAGAATTCCTATATCAAGATATGTTGTGAATGATCAAGATGATGTTCGAAGAGGATTTATCAGACAAGGTCCATGCCAACCGTTTGAGCATAGGTTCCCATCAAGAAAAATAAATGGTCAAAACCGATCCTTCACGGCTGTTTGGTTTATGAAATACAACTGGCTAGAATAGAGTATCGAAAAGGATGCAGCCTTTTGCTTTGTATGTTATTTGTTCAAAGGAAGATCCAATGGGGGCCCCGGGGGAGATGTCTTTGTTACAAATGGTTATAGAGATTGGCATTCCGTGGACATGATGAGAGTGAAGAATCAACCAACAGGGGTAACTTTATTGAACTTCTTAAATGGCTTGCTGAAAATAATGAAGAAGTTGATAAGGTTGTTTTGAAGAATGCTCCTGGAAATTGCATCTTGAACAGTCCTAGGATACAAAAAGACATCATTGAATGTTGTGCGGCTGAAACTACTAGACTAATTATTGAAGATATGGGCATGGACCACTTTGCAATTCTAGCTGATGAGTCTAGTGATATGTCTCACAAAGAGCAACTTGCTCTTTGTGTTCGCTATGTTGATCAATTTGGAAGAGTGTGTGAGAGGTTTCTTGGAGTAGTTCATGTTTCTGATACTACTTCATTGTCACTCAAGATTGCAATTATATCCTTGCTAAAAGATTGTCATTTGACTCCCACTCAAATTCGTGGGCAAGGATATGATGGGGCTAGCAACATGAAAGGGGAGATTAAGGGGTTGAAAACATTGATCATGAAAGAGTCACCGCGTGCTTACTATATCCATTGCTTTGCTCATCAACTTCAATTGGTGAATGAATCATGTGTGTGGTTTTGTGATCATGTTTCTTACTTGCTCAATATTATTGGAGTTTCTTGCAAGCGCCATGATATGCTTAAAGATGTTAGAGCTCAAAAGCTTTTGGAAGCACTTGAAATGGGTGAAATTGAAAGTGGAAGTGGATTGAATCAAGAAATGGGTTTATCTTGCAAAGTGGAAGTGGATGGGAAGGATTTCTTGCAAAGGTGACATTGTTTTGCAAGAACATGGCATTGAAGTTCCTTCACCGGATGATCAATATGTGGCTCATGGAAGATCACAACGGTATTATGAAATACAAACAAATGATGATCGTTATCGAAGAGAAGTATTTCTTGGTGTACTTGATCAAATTATTCAAGAGCTTGACAATCGGTTTGATGAGGTTAATATGGAGTTGCTTATTTGCATGTCGGCCTTGAATCCATCGAATTCATTTGCTTCTTATGATGCACAAAAGGTAATGCGACTTGCTCAATTCTACCCCAATGACATATCAAGTGTGGAGTTGATAAAGCTTGAGTTCCAACTTGAAACCTTTATTGATGACATGAGAAAGATGAGAGGTTCAAATGTGTAAATCATCTTGGTGAGCTCTCTACTATGCTTGTAGAAACAAAAAAAGCACCTTGTTTATGACTTGGTCTACTTGCTTCTCAAATTGATATTGATCTTACCGATGGCGACGACGAATGTTGAAAGAGTCTTTTCTGCAATGAGTCTAGTGAGCTCTTGAACCATTGCTTAGTGACATTTATTGAGCGAGAAGTGTTCTTGGAAGTAAGTGAAGATGCCATAGTGGAAGGTTTCATGGGAACGAGAGAACGTAGAGTTACAAAGAAGTCATAGTGATGTAATTTTCTATTTATTCTATATTTTATCATGTGAGACTTTATTTATGTGTTTGAATTATTTTGCATTGAGACCTCGCAACTTTGAGAAATATGTATTGATCTACAATGTCATGATTCAATTTGCTGTTTATGTTGTCATTTGCCCACCTTTTTTTTTAGAGTGTGCCCACCCTCCAATTTTTTCTTGCGTCCGCCACTGCTCCACAACGAGGTACAATATCCCACAACAGATAACATGCTTGAGCAAAACATATCGACTTAATAATCTCATAGGAAATAAATAAAATCAGGAAGAATAAAGTGACTTGTTGTGTTCATTCAACAAGGACACCGGTACTAAATCATGGGATCCAACGAAAGCTGCATCCCAGTTTGGTGGAACCGGCCGAAGTTATGCTTCATGTCTCTTGGGATTGCGAAACGGCTAGTGCGAACTATCTCACTGATGGCCGCCACTACCCTGTGCATCCCAGCTATAACAACCGACGGCTAATTCAGCCTGAATTATTCAGGCCTACGAGAATGAACAAACTGACCAATCTTATCTAGATATTACATCTTTCTTACCGGTGTGAGTTCTTTTCGTCCGGAGATTTGAAGGCTGCCGTTGAAAGAAAATGAAAGTGCTTACGTACAATGCACAACATGTCCCTTTGATGTCAGCTCAGTGTGAATGTAAGCCATAAGTCAAAGTCACTTTACTTTAGAAAACAAAAGGTAAAATCAGATCGCACAGCAGCAAAACCTTGCACTGACGTACTTCCAGACGCAGTATTACAAGACACGTTACCTACCACAGGCACAAGGTAACTTAGATAAGACTGATTTGAATGGGATTTCTACGTCAATCATTAGTGCTGAGTGCAAATTCCTTATCAATCAGTGGGTTTAGCGTCGAAGTGTTACAGCACACATTGAGAAAAGTAACAGTGACGAAAATATGGCCTCCCCAGCTTCATGCCAGAGGGATTGTTTATCAAACCCAAACCTTGGATAAATATATACTTGGAAGTTAAAAACTTGAACCCGGCAAGAAGTATCGCACAATTGATGGGCCTACTACGGTGGCTGAAATCATTACATGCTTCGCACGATTATTCAGTGCCTCTGCAACAGACTCAAATCACGAGGAAGAGTACTTACTATTTAAAATGAAATGGATTTATTAATCGATCCATCTATAATCAAAGTCGCCAAATGCTTGTACGCCAGCTCATAAATTTTGGCGAGCAAATGTTCTTAATACAGTGAGACAATGGAGACAACCATGTCTTCTTTATTTATACTTATAAACAAAACGAAATTCCAAGAAAAAATATAATTTTATACAACTTATATGATGTATTCCATTTGATACTGGAAAAAGATCTAATAGGGAATACCTTCAGAGCTTTACACCGAAATTCAGTAAATGTATGCGGACCACTCATGTACAGAACACAACTTGGATACCTCTTCACCTAGATCCTCATGATCCTCTGATAGCCATCTCTCCTGGCAAGAAAGCTGCAAGAAAGCTGCACCAAATGATAAGTCGTTCAGTATAAGCAATTCACAACAGTGCGCCTCTATTAAGCACATCACATGAACATGATTTTAAGCAAAGAGTGACATCACATGTATCAAATGAAAATGGTTGAACAGTAACATTCGCGCTCCCCTACAAACATATGCTACCAGTTAAAACGGAGTATCAAATAGTGGGGTGGTTGAAGAAGACACACCAGATTGTATTGTGGTGGCAGGAAAAAATATCAGGGCTCGAGCTCACTTCCTCAATACCAGTTGATCAACTATAGATCATATCGTATCAATATATACTTTATGGTTAAGCAACACTGAGCCACTTTAACAGCAAGTAGATATTATTTCCATAAATCAAAGAAGCTAAATCATGTAGTCTTATTGGTAAGAGTAAAATCCAACAAACAACATGACCATAAATATATGGTTCCACAAAACAAAAGATTTATTGGTCAGTTATATCACAAACTACAGGCTAGTCTGCACCCAATTGCCACCCAGGTCACGCCATTACTCACAAAATCTCCAAATGGTCGTCACCACTTACCCAATACATCAATTATAAATATTGAAACAGGTCCAGGATTTTGGGAGTATAATATGTTGGCCCAGGATTTCAGACAAGGTGAATCCAGGTAAACTCTAAAACTTGTAGATTTGTCATAGTTTGTCCTCAAACCTGCGAAATTTCCTCGTTATTATATTGTATACAGCACTATCAAAGCAGCTAAGTATCATAACACTATTGTCTTCCGTTTCGTTTTTAGATATGAGCAGATGGAGTTCCTGCCCTTGTTTGAAACGAAAGGTATAGATATAGTGGCTTCTGGACCTTGGTAGGAGGAGGTACCACAAACAGTTTCACACAAGTCCCTGCCTACATATTTTAGAGTTAAAGACCAAACAGTAAACCAGAACAAACTCTCTAGTCGTCATTCAACACTCATGTGGAGGAGAATAACCCTTAACAATAGGTACTAACTTTCCCTCCTATTATAACCAATTATCTTGGAACAATAACACATCAACACATGAATTCAGCAGTTTTCATTCTACAATTTTACTTTTGAGCCCCATTCACAACCCGGAGCTAATTCCAAAAATCCCTGCCAGGATCCAGTTTTTCATGGAACCCATCAGAATTTGGTCGTTCGTGTGTTATTTCGGTGGAACAGAAGATCTTCTGGTCATTCAAGATACATATATCATACATATATCATAAACTTCATGGAAATTCTAAAACATTTGATTGTAGGCAAGGCAGTGAATCTTGAAAAAAAGGCAAGGAAGCGGGTTCCAGGATTGAACAGGCTATGAGATTCAGAACCTTGTTTCCAACCGCCTCCTTTGCGAATGAATAATCTTATAACAATAATAATTATTCTATACCAGAGGAATATGTTATTCAGACGACAATTACATTCTTTTTTCCCGAGCTGAAATGCTTGTTCTGGAGTTGGCACAGTTCAGAAGTCTTCACAAAGAAATGTTTGAGGAACTATGCATTTCATATTTGCATTGCTTCTTAAGGGTAGGATGTCATAGAACTTTGATGTGAATCATCAAATGCAACAGGTAAACAATAATGATTTACCGAGGGAGACAGACTACAAGCTACGTAGGCACCAATCCTGGCAGTAGGAGATGTGCACTGTGATTGCCATGCAAGGCACCCGTAAATACATCCTTTACTGAATTAGAAATACAAGTAACAAAATGGTGAAAGTAACTCTTGCTTAGGAACAGTTCTCATCCACATTTAGGCATGCTCTGATATTCTCTTACCATCACTAACTTCAGAATTCCTACGAAGTTTGCTCACAGCACCTTATTGAAAAAATTCTTGTTTTGTCACTAAAACGTAGTCCAGTTATGGATATGCCATTGCAATTTCTGGATACGCCACAAAAACATTGTCCTGGTTCCGGATTTACCTCTCAAATATATTACTATGCATGGCCCGTTAAGTTTGATAGCTGAAAAGGCCATTTTGCACCTGGTGTTTTGAACTGGTTAAGTACTAGAAGATGTATGTTTCAACATTACAAGTGATTGTCCCTAGTGTCATGAAGCTGTGAAGGGCGGGGGCAACATATCTCTTTTACTCGTTAACAGGTTCAAAATGGTTATTTTTCAGTAGTAACTTGAGGGTTAACTGATAGAAAGTGGCGAATCAAGAATTTTCACTCTGGGTTGTAGTCTCGGTAAAGGCAACCTGTTGTAAGGGAGAAAATCAACTCTGACCAGGAAACTACCAGTGCGCAGATGCATTAGCCAGGATACAGAAGATGGAAGGAAAGCACAGGCATAAAAGACAACCCAAATGATGAAGGCAAAGGTTGTCCAACAAGCAAAGAAGCCCACTAGGGCAGAGCTCCACGCCCATGGTCCACTATGGACCATGAGCATAGACTAAATTTGACTAAAAGGCCCCCACCTTATCCTTCCACCGATGATTCAGCAGGTCGTTTATGCATGGGCTTGGGCCTACAGAAGGCACCCCATAGCTCCCTGTAGTTTACCACTCATTTGAACAGAACTCTACCCTCTCTTAGGTGTGGCCTAAGCTTTTTTGAGGTGACCCCTCTTGTGCTGAAGGCTCCTCCATCGACTCGAGAGGAAAGATTCCCTAATAATGTTTGCCCCACTGCCAATGGCCCTCCGTAGGCGCAGGGCCGACCATCCCGATTGTGCTCGAGGTCTCACCCATTAAAGGGTTGATGCCCTTCTCCTCCTGGGTCACAGGCTCACAGATGAACCAGGTTAATATCACTGTGCCATCTGTGTTAGTTTACAACACCAAATATCATGGTCGAACGCCAAATATTATGGTCGAGCACACTCTTTTACTTAATTGACGATCCTACCCAATGCTTGATAGAACCCCTTCTCTATTGTCATTGTTTACTATGACAACCAACCCAAATCAGTTGAAAAAGTTAAATCTGGCATTACAAACCCTAATTCATCAAATGGTTGGTTAAAAGCAAGCACTACAGCATGTGACCGCTTGGCTTAATGTAAGTAAGGCACTTTCTTGCACTTACTCTCATGTTAGTACTTTGTCACCTCCGACAAGAATGCACTAGGTTCATTATTTGTACGTATGATTAGTATTGCCAGTTCATAAACCATGCGTCCTATCATATCATCATCATCATCATTTCAAAGGCCACATAACAGCAAAAAGTAGTATTTTATTGATTATAAAATGAGTGTACAGTGCAGTTTATTTGGATATCTTACTTTACAACTGCGACTTAACCCTCGACTTTTGCTCGCCATCCAGCAATGACATCCTCTGGCAGGCCCCGAGTCTTGACATATGAATCCATCGAGAAAACAGTCTGCAATAGAATTTCAAATGTAGCATTTAAGATGGGATGTTCAAGGTCCACACTCCTGAATAGTATGCCCAAAAGAGCTTTACGCAGCAATAGTCAGATAGCTGGCATAATACAACAATCTGTATTAGAAGCACTAACGCATTAATCAATCATAAAAAGTGCACCGACAGAGTACATGCCAGTTTTTTGAAAGGGTTTTGCACCACGTAGTCAGCATAGGCCATCACGACTTCTAATTAAGTAGGCCATGTGCATTATATTCCACTCTTAATTAAGCATGAGCATATGTTCATATAAATGCCAAAGTGACCTCAACAACATTCAGACATTCAGTGTCAGCTTGCAGTTTGCTCACCAAAATATAGCCGTGATGTGTATTAACAGTAAAGGGCAGAGCACACATGCCATTAAACTATTCAAGAACTGGTATTTTCTGCTTACAAAAAGGATAGAAAGACAAATTAATCACAGCTTTGATAATTACCCTAGGTACATGTACCTTTGATAATTACACTAGGTGAAAGATGGCCTGAATTTGGTTAATTTATATTATTAATTACCAATTACCCAAAAAATAAATGCAAGTTTCTTGTAAAGATAAAAACATACCTTCATGTATTCTTTCACATTTGCAAGTGCATCTGGGACAGACCAATTCTTATAGTGGCCTAGAGCAATCTCCATGTGATATAATTTCGGGGCAAGAGAGAGATCAGCGGCAGAAATTGCTTCACCATTGATAAATGGACCCTGCATCAAATGGCATCCCTGATCAATACATAGTAAATTTCATCTAAGACAGGTAAGTTAATACCAACAAAACTAGCATGTCAATATAGAAGGTTCTTGCAGGGTAAGCAACGCCATAAAACAAAACAAAAAATAGTTTAAGATATTACATAATAAATTCATCTAATGAGCTTAATATATTGACATATACATTCATAATGATAGATTGAGCATGACTTCAACTTTTTAAACAAATCCTCTTTTTTTTCGAAATGGGATAGCCCCAGCCTCTGCATCGATTGATGCATGTGGCCTTTATTACTTTATTAATGTTCGGTCATTATTACAAAAAGATTACATCATGGGTCGCGCAAAGTCGAAACATGGATCAACCATCTAAAGAGCAGGGACAACATGGAGTGACTCTTCATCAACATGTTATCCTAAGATCAGGTGCTGTGGTCATAGGGACATTAGAGCCACAAAAGGACAACCGCGTGCTAGAGCTAAGAAAAAAAAGCAGCTAGGAAAATCTAGCCATGATTAAGTAGTCATGCGCTCATACCATGTAAGCTTCATGTTACACTACACATTTTATTTAAATCAGTGTGTGGATATGGAATCAGATAGGGCAACAACATTGCAGAAGTACTACTCTTGTCAAACAAATACTAGTTAGACTATCTCCTATAAAATTGATATTGCTATTAAGTTCACTTACGTTGTCTTTTAGATAGCTATCGAATGAAGTTAGCTCGCTTAGTAGTGTCTGTTCTGTTCCATCGTTGGTATCTTTGCTCTTGAGAAAGCCAATGAAGGTGGAAAATATATTTGACCCTCTGCAAAAAAAAAGTGCAGGATTGTAGTAAAAATACTGTGGTCTTCGAGGGAAGATTCTGGAATTCTCACTTGCTAGCTACAGGTATGAGTACACACACACACACACTTAGCCCACACTTAGCCCAACATATGCCAAGAAATACAGAACCAGAAGTAACAAAAAGCAAGCCACAATTTTGTACATCTTAGAGATACAATACAAGCATTTTCACTTTCCATCTCCACATGGGATGTGATTACAGTTACTAATTTCAAGTAATAACTGTTGATGAAGGCAAAGGAAATACCACTTACACTGAAGCCTTTTCTGGTGGAGTTGCCAGGGATGGCTGAGGATACTTTTCTTCTAATATTTGTGCTATAAGATCAGAATCAGCAACCCATTTGTCATCAAGCTTTACAACGGGCACCGTACCCTTTGGGTTAATTTCGATCAGCCTGATAAAGTGACAAACAAAGAATGATGGCCACGGAACTATGAACAAAAGTAACACCCACTAATGATATGAATATCAAGGTTAGTTTTCTCATCCAGATGCATACCAATCTGGTTTTTTAGCGAGATTGGCTAGTTTTAGCTCATAAGGCAGGTTTTTCTCCTCTAATGTCAACAAAACTTTCTGCGTGAATGGACCTGCAACCAACATTTGAAATTTAACACAGAATGATGAAGCTGTTTCAACAATAGAACATAAAAATGATAAAATATGCAATTCAACTAAAAGTATCAGTTGGGGGCATTACACTCCTTATTTCACAGGAGGCAATAGTTCATGATCTTGGATTGTAGAATTACAATGTTGCCCACATGTTCTTTTGTATAATTCACATGCTAATACAGATGGCCCTTAAAGGCTTGCGGCATGAGTATTTTCATTAAAGTTTTGATTATTGACAACAACAAAACTGTGCTATGTCTACTGTTCTAGTAGCACTTGCTCTAATCCAGTAAAAAAATTAGTTACTACACACCGAAATAAAGCATTTACGTATTTGATGTACACAAACTATGGTTGGTCTTGAGACCTTCATGAAACCAACTAGTCACCCTTCTACATTATTGATCATTTTAAATGACCTAAGCTGACAACTACTTGAAAACCATTGCTAAGATTACTCTGCCTACAAATTCTATGGCGTCAGACTTGAGATGGTCAAATATCTGATACTCTTAATTGCAGTTTTTCCCCACTTCTCTTGCACAGCCTGAGTACACTTGTACACAGACCGAAATTCAGGGAGACGACATCAATTATCCTACATTGCAAATACCACCAGCCCCTTGCATTCCCAGTGCATAACTCCGACAGAAAAAACAAATCGCACGAGCGCACACACATATAGTGAGTGATACAGAGATAGAGCTTACAGTCGCCGAGGCGGCCTGGGACGGTGATGGAGTCCTTGCCGCAGACCTGAAGCGGCTCGGCCGATGCGCGGGCGGCGAAGGCGAGGCGCCGCGCCGGCGAAACCCGGGACGGGAGGATGCGGCGGCCGCGGCGGAAGGTGGTGGCGAGGAGGGTCGAGGAGGAGGAGGCGGTGGCGGTGGCGGTGGCGCAGGTGTTGGTGCGGAGGAGGACGGCCATGGCTTGGCTAGCTCGTGGAGGCTGGTGAGGGGGCGGCGAGGTGTGGGAGGAGAGGTGGAGGCGGAAGCGGAAGCTTTATCTTCAAAGAAACGAGCGTCTGATCTGAACGCAGCAGACTAAGACCAAGTTTTGTTAGGGCATCTCCAGCCGTTGGACAAATCCAGGATGAAAAAAGACGCATTTTTGGACGGCCTGGGAGGCGCCGGCGCAAAAGAGGATGTTGGGGTTGTGATTTTCCCAGTCGCACCCCACCCCAAGACCCCAAGATGATGAAGTAAAAAAAAAACGAATGAAGGGCGCCAGGAACACGACGGCGAGCTCCGGCGCCAGGAACACGACGGCAACGTTCATCTGCGCCCAGCCCGGCGTCGACCCTGTCGCGAGCGGGGGTCGGTGGTGCGCCTCCAGCACCTCCCATTTGCTGACCTGCTCACTGCACCTGTGGCAGCTGAGGCCGCCGGCGGAGCCCTTGCCTCCGCTCTTGACGGCGTCGACGACCTCGCATGACGCCCGGTGTCCCGTGGCCGCCACACCGGCCGGGGCGCCGTCGACCCTGTCCAGCAGCGGGTTGGGCGACCTGGCGGCGTGCAGCGCATGCTGCCGCCGCGGCAGGAGCCGCTGTACTGCAGCCCGCCGCCGTGGCCCATCCAGCCGGGCCCCGGCGTCCCCGGGCGGAGCGTGCCGACGAACGACGAGGACACGACGCCGTCGTCGTCGTGCGCGAGCGCGCCCGGCGCGGCTGGGCCGGCGCCGAACCCGGTGATCTTGAGCTCGCAGTTGGAGTTGGTGATGAGGATGACCTCGTGGGCGATGGGGTTGAGGAACTCGCTACTGCCGATGGACCGCGGGCTGCAGCAGCTGGGCGGCTGCCCCGGGTGGCGCTTGCTCCCGTGGATGACGTCCCGCAGGTTGGTGATGGACCACGAGCACCCCGACCGCCCCGTCACGCGCTTGGTCATTATCGAGGAGAGGTGGTGGCCGGCGCTGGAGCTGGCGCTGGGCTTGGGCACGTGCACCTCCGATGGCGCGCATGGAGGGCGGCGGATGGCGAGCTCGAGGAGGGCGGCTCGGCGGCGGCGTTGGCTCGGTGGAGGAGAGAAAGGAGAGAGGTGGCCGGGGTGGAGAGGTGGCCGGTGGTAGGTGGGGAAAAGTGGGGAGAGAGAAAAAAAAGAGAAAGGAGCTCGGTGCACATGGTGGGCCTGGACAAAAGAGAGGAGAGAGAGAGTTGAGAGGCTGACCTGTGGGGCTGCTGCATGCAATCGCTCCCCCCCCCCCCCCCCCCCCCCCAAAACCCAAGCGCTTGGTTTGGTCTGGGGGCGCCGGCGCTAATTCGGCGCAAAACGGTGTTATTTGAGGTCCTGGGGGGCACGACTGGTAATTTTTTTGCACTTTTTAGTACCGCCGGCGCTAAAAAGGGCTACTGGGGGGCTCCTGGGGGACATGGCTGGAGATGCCCTTACACTTTGGAGTAATGGACCTACGGACGGATCAACGCACGGAAGTCTTACGTGCTGACGAGGGCATGCGACCTGGTTCCAACGTGGATAAGCTTGCTCCCTCGAAAGAAAAACCGGTGAAGGAAATTAACAAAAAAAAATCCCATCGCTCCGGTAGTGCCCAGCCTCTTGGGCGCCGGCGTGGCGACCTGGCGCTCTCCGGAGGCGGCGGTGCCAGCTCCCAACCGTTGGAAACAGAGCGGCGAGCTCTTGGTCGTAGTTGGCGGCTCGGCGAGCTCGTTCTCGTCAAGCGCTACTGGTCGCTACAGGCGCCGCGGCGAGCTCGATATTTTCGCTGTATGGATGGTGCCGGCAGAGGGAAGCGTCAACTTCCGTCGCTATGTCCTTCTCAGCAGGGTTATTGGTCTATTGGTCGTCACTCGTCAGCGGCGGCCTGCCGAGCTCGCCCTCTTCAGAAGCAGATGGACCCTCTCCAGCAAATGGTGGTCTGAGTGTTTGGATTTTGGAAGCAGTAGCAGCTGTTGGGATCTATCGTTGGAAGCAACAGATTCTGGTTCCATCTGTTTGGATTGTTAGTGTCAAATGTATGAGAAATTGATTGGCAAAATGCTGCATTTGGTAGCTTTGTTCTGCTAAAGATAAGTGAGATAATGTATGGTGTGATTATGAATAAGAAATGATGATTGGAAATTGTATTATGTTATCTTGATTGGCAAATGTGAGGTATTGTACATATGTTGGGGTTTGAAAACTTTTCTGAAGCATTTCAGAGATTATTTTGTAGTTATACATGAGAATCCTGATACTGTAACGCGGGCTGGTCGTTCACGATGGCACGGTTGAGGCAGCTCGGCCTCCATGGATGATCTGAACAAGGGCATCCGTCGACATGGATGATCTGAACAAGGGCATCCGTCGACGAGCAGCTCAGCCGGCAGCACGACTGCGAGGTATTGCTGTGGGTTAAAGAAGATGCAGAGTGACCAGCGCGACGACGACCGGCCGTTCACGACGGCGCGGTTTAGGCAGTTCGGCCGCCGTGGGTGATCTGAACAAGGGCAAACCTACTGCGGAAGTTCCAGCCTTTTGTTGCGTATAATTAGCGGCAGGTGCAGTGCGTGGATTTGTTAGTTGCTTAATTAGCGGCAGGTGCGTGGGCGCCGTGATTTTTTCCCCTTCGTTCCACATCAGAGCTGATCCTCGTCAGCGCGTAAAACGTCCGTAGCCATCCCATCAGTAGGTGTAGCATTTCGAGAACTTGCGCAAGATGGTTAGGAGGGTGGTTGTACCCCCAGCCTATCAGAGTTCAAGTCTCAGGTTTGACACTGGTGTTTCTTATTTAGCCGGAATATTCTTCAGTGGGAGGCGACGTTCCTGTCGACAGCGAGGCGCATGTGGTGACTTCGTCAATCTCAAGACTCGACCCGCCGGATCAGTCTATCAGAGGTGCTCATAGGGGTAGGGTGTGTGTGTGCGCGTTCATAGGAGTGAGTGTATGCATGTGTATGTGAGCGTCTACGTTTGTACTGTGTTTCGTAAAAAAAAAAAAAGTAGGTGTAGCATTTCCGTTTTGTGGAAGACAAGACTAGAGAACAACTCCGTCTGACACCAAATTTTTGTGAAAGACAAGACTCCCTACTGGTATGGATTGGCGATGGTTCATCCTATTTTAATTGTGTCCATACGATTATCCAAACTCGTACCACATAAAAGCGGAGACATAATTGCTTAATTTTGGATGTTAATTCGGATATTAGACCAAATATTTCAAATATATACATTGTTCACAATTTTAGAAGCAAATCAATTTTGTTAGGGGTCCAAGCCCTGCTCGGGCGTTGGTCCATTCCGATGTGCCAGTTGATAACAATGAGAAAATTTAGAAGATGAAAATACCACTAAAACCTAAAATCTTTGCCTGGTATATTCGTAAAGGTGTCATTTTACAAAAGATAACTTTGTTAAACGCAACTGGCATGAAAGTATAAAGTGTGTTTTCTGTCCACATTATAAGACAATCAAACACTTATTCTTCCAATGTAGGTATGCCCGTTCTATTTGGTCAGCCATCCTAATAGTTTCTATTTTTTTTGACAATTGGCTACATGGGATTCGACGTTGTATTAACCTCCTTTCAAAATACTCCGGATCTTTCCTGAAATATAGCCCAGGATGATGGTATCATTCAGAAAGAAAAGCAACAACTGGAGTGGGGGAGTCAGAGTCGAAAAGAGGATTCCTCGCTTCTTTCTCTCATGTAAAATCGTGGTATCTAATTTTGGCATTCGAGTATCTATTAGAAATGAATTCTCCAGCATTTGATTCCTTTCGACAGATAAGTCACCCTTACTGTCCCTTTACAGAACCGTACCACCATTGATTAGAAGATTTAGCTTGTATGAATCGCTATTGGTTTGATACGAAAAATGGCAATAGTTTTAGTATGTTAAGGAACTTTGCACAGAGTTCCATTACGATTAATGGCAATCGTTTTCGTATGTTAAGACTTCGTTACCGAAATTATCTCACATCGGAAACGGTGTTTTGGCCTCCGTTGCCGATGAGGGTCTTCACATCAGTATCGGAAGCGGGACACGGACCCTATCTCTGTTTCCGATGGGGGTTTTGGCCCGTTTCCGATGTGTCGTTCTGTACTAGTGTGGGTGGCTTCGAGCGGCTATGTCGAAATGACAAGTTTTTTAATGATAAAAAATTCTCTTGTGCAAGTACTCTATGGGTGCACAAGTTATTTCCGTTGGTGGTCCACATTACAACGGGTAGAAAATCGAGACCTTTTTATTGAGGCGTCTGCACGTTTGGAAGAAACGGCGAGCAATATTTTTATCCAACATGGATGACCACGTGATATTTGGATTAGCCCATCTTAGAATAGGCGATTTAAAGATTTACTTATATTTCGTTTGTGCTATCAGTTTTTCTCTTGATGATGCGGCTATGTGCGTATTTGTTATGCAGAGACCGGGTGTAATGTTTACTACTCTTAACTAATAAAACCATTTATCTAGAAAAAACTGATGATTCTTAGCCCCTTATAATTGATGGCCACACAGTGTTTTAGAACCCACAACTCCCTTTCTACTAACCATCCTTCCCCTGCCTTCTCCAATCTGAACTTCTCATCCACCGAACCTTCTCGATGGTAATTTTGGATGTCGTATTATTTTCTGCTCTTCATCTGCCTTCTAACCAAATCACACTTCTATGTATTTTGTGTTAGGTTGACAATGCCAAGACAGATCGATATATAGATGGTGCAACCGGATTAGATCTAACCTAGATGATCTAGTGAAGTTAACATTTTGTTCTACCGTCTCCGTCTCCTACCATCGGGTTCCCATCCTCACGTTCATCCTCTTGTTTTTTTCCCACGTTTCCTCGTACTACAGAACCGAATTTCTCGGCTCTCTTTTAGTGGGATTTCATGCTGGGAGCTGCAATGATTTAAGGTGATATTTCTCGCAAATGCTTGGTATGGCCTGATAAACTCATTGACTATGAAGTATGCAATCTGATACATCTAATTAGTCTTTTAGAAGTACCACGATATTAAAAAAAGCAAACCACGTCTAAGTTTTATTACCAACAAGTGACAAATATTCAGTTTTGTGAATACAGTTTGTACCATGGTGGCTATCTAGACCTTTCTGAGGAGAGCCATTCGATTTCACATTGGGAAGACACGAGTGAGTATTTATCAACAAAATGCTCAGAGTTGTGGTTATATGCTTTTTCAAAATAGTACTAACAGCCATACTGGGTGTAATTCTCCTGCTTAGCTTACTGATCTTACACCTAAGGACTTTTGCATGTCGATCTTTGTCCTGGTATTTTTTTCTATTTTTTGATTTGCACAGTCTGATGCACAAGGTCATAATTAAGCTATTCTTCTTACAAGGAGGTGCACATGAATATGATGCTTGTCTATTTTGGACCACTTTTCTCTTACTATTGTACCGCTAAATGCTCAAGCTCTATGGTGCTTTGTCTTTGTTCTTTTCTCTCGGGGCTATAATTGAGGTGAGTTAGCTTGATTTTGTTCCTAACAGTGACGGTTGAAACAAAGCTCTTGCTTTTTCTTTCCTTAAAATATACCCCTCCGTCCCACAACTAATACGCTTTCGCAAGCTAAAATAGCTTGTCAAATATGTCGCAGCTTGATTGAATATCATTGTTTATAGTTTGGTGTTAAATATTCTATTCAAATAGTTTGAAATAAATAAACGATATGTTATTAAGTGGTACAATTTGTCTGTTGTCTTTTCTTGATAGGGGGACCTTTTGCCGCTATTAGTTCATAATTCATATGCATTGCATCTTTCACAATGGGTGTTTTACAGATTCTACCAAGTTGATTGATACGACTTAAAGAGACGAGCAAGGACTCCGGAAGGAAAACTAAAGATTCTGCAAGGAATAATCTAAGAGCAAAACATTTCTTTATACAATTCCAACAGTTTTACTTACCTTGGTTTTTTTTCTGTGCATGGTTAGGAGATACAAACAAAGTATTGATTACACCCTTGCCCTAGCAAGTACTCCCTCCATTCCTAATATAAGATGTTTTAGCTTTTCTCCACATTTACATGTGTCTAAATGTATTTAGACATGTTTTAGTGTGTATGTTCACTCATTTGGGTCCGCATCTAGTCAACATGTGAGGGATGTAAAACATCTTATATTTAGAAACGGAGGGAGTAAAAGAGAAGGTAAATAAACAGGGCAGAGAGATGACTAGTGACCGTGGCTCTATAGGGTTGCCACAGGTGGTCAAGCTGCATCCGTGCCACCGAGGTGTAGCACGCGTCGCGCCCGAGTCGAGGTGGCGCCCGTTGGTTGCCTTCGTGGCAGCGTAGCATCATGTTGTCTTCCATGCCGTCCGCCCCGTCGGAGCGGAAGGGATGGCGAGTCTTGCCTGTGCCGGGTGGACGGCGTGTGAAGTCCCATCGATGTCTCGCCTGCGCCTGGCAGTTGGCACGTGCTGTCTTGTCGGTGACGCCAGCCAGGCTTGCCGTGCCTGCGAAGCTATCCTTGCCACGGCTGAGGCGCAGGATGCGCCCGCCATGTTGCTGGTCCCCGCCTTCTACGGGATGGACCTCTCCGGGTCTCGCGCCTCCCGGCGTCCCTCGACTCCTGAAACTTTCCTGCCCGTTGCCCGGGGTTTTCCCTGAGGCGAGCTCCTCGAAGATGCCGGAGGCCTCGTCCTACGACATCTTCGAGAAGCTCCACCCGAGGGGCTTCACAGTCCCGTCTTCTTTACGCAGGTCCTCTCCGGCTTCTCTACTCTTTCCATCGTGGGGGGAGCCGGCCGGCTCCCCTCCCTTCTTATCCTGGCGCTGGGTGCCCCTTCGCTCCCCCAAAGGGGGAAGCCACCCTTGCCTTCTTCCCCAGCCGAGAGAAAGTTTTGCATACCACTTCCGCAGCAACGCGCGTTGTATTATCTAGTTAACAATAAGAACTCCCCCGCAAAACAAACAAAGAACTACAAAGAAGGCCGGCAAAAGATTCACTGCGTTATCAATTTAACATACAATGTAAATTTGTAACACCTTGAGGTGCACACACTAGGAAATTATTCGCTGGCTGATCTACATACGACAAACATACAAGGAGATTCCACCGGACTTTATGAAGGATTAACCGCGCGAGAGGGTTACATGCGCCGCGTGATACAGGCAGAAAGTGGCTTCTTCATCAGTTTTAAGAAGCCGTTCTGCTCCGTCATGTCGACGCCGCCGCTGCAGTCTTCTGCCGACGGCGCCCACTCGAACTCGCGGACTAGCGCGGCTAGGAAGCACTTGATGAGCATCATCCCATGCCCACCCCCGGGCAATGCCTGTGTCCGGCACCGAATGGCATCATCTTGATCTCCTTGGTATGGGTAACGGGCCGACATGCTCTGCCTCGCCTCCGGCAAGGAACCGCTCCGGCCGAAACTCGTCGGGGTCCGTCCACACTGCCTTGTCTCTTCCAATGTCACCTAGATTGAATAGCACCTTCAGGCCGTCGGGCGGCGTGGTGGTGGTGGCGCCGCCAAGGACAGCCTCGGCGCCCTTTCCAAAGGCGCCGCGCAAGACAAAGCACACCGGCGGGTGCATCCGAAGGCTCTCCATCACCACGGCGTTGAGGTACGGCATGCTGCGGAGGCTCTTGCAGGATCCGTCAGCGGACTCTTCGTTGATCTCGCGACGTAGTCTGTCCTGGACCTCGGGCTGGGAGATGAGGTGGGAAAGTGTCCACTCGACGCAGCTAGCGATGGTCCCTGTGCCTGCTCCAAGAAACTCGAACACAAGGCCCACCAACTCGCCCTCGCGGAGAGACCGCCGGACATCGCCGTCGGGGACGCGGAGATCGAGTAGCGAGTCGACGTATGGGTGGACAATCCCGCCGCGGATCTTGGACCGTGACCGCCTCCGTGCGGCGAACAGAGGACGGTATAGGTCGGCTTGCTGGTCGAAGAGGGCGGAGATCCGGAGAAACCCCCTCCAGTTGACGAGCTTGGATAGCATTGAGCCATCAAACTTGGGGCTGAGCTCCCCAACGACGTACATGTAGTCCCGTACGACACGCCCCATGGCGCGCCTGTGCTGGCCATCCACGATGTCTCCGAAGCACAGGAGCGTGAGTAGCCCAAACAGAGCAGTGTTGGTGGGGACACGGACGGACACCTCGCCGCCGCCGGCAGCTCGGTACGACAGGTCCTTGACGAGGGCCTGGGCTGCCTCATGCAGCAGCGGGGCGAGAGAGGCGACGCGGGAGGGGTGGAGAACCTGGGAAGTGAGGTTGCAACGGAGCGCTCGCCAGTGCGGGCCATGGTTCGCCGTGGTGATGTTGTCGTTCCGGTCGCCGTTGCGCCAGACGGCCAGGGAGGCCGGGAAGATCGAGGCCGGCTGGTTTGCGAAGTCGTCTGCATTCTCGATGAGTGCTCGGTGGGCGGCAGCGGTGTCGTGGATCTGGTGGATCGTCGCCTGAGCACGGGCTCGCCTGGTGTAGCTTGGTGCAAAGATCACTAGGCAGGCTAGAAAGCACAAGACGACGGCAAGGACCATAGGGAGCTCCATTGTCGTTGCACTCACCCGATCAAGCTGTCTCTTGGTATGTAATATGCACATGCATGCATGTCTCTTTATATAGATGATCTATGTCTGACGATGCATCATCTACTCCACTATGCGTGATCTTGGTTGGATGCTCGTCATGCATGGAGATGTGAGCTGTGATGTATTTTTTTTAATGACATGTCGCTTTATCAAGTGGGAGTCGCTTTGAACCGAACCAACTTCAAGCACCTTTTTTTTCCTGACACAAAGAAACGATGCTGGGCACCGTGTCGAATCGATTCCTAGCTGAGTGCATTTTGTAGAGACCAGAGGGTGGCTTTCCCAGCTGACCTCTCATTCACCGTATCGAATATATACTAGAGGGTGGCTACTAGCTACAACTTCAACCATTCTATATTAAGCATGCATGTGCATGCAAACGCATGTGTGCATTTTGTAGAGACCAGAGGGTGGCTTTCCAGCTGACCTCTCATTCACAAATCGCATCTAGTGCCTCTTTCGTAGAGATATACTAGTATATAATTTGTCTCTATAAATGGTCATATCATCATGTAGAGGATGCTTGGTCTAGGCGAGTGGGGGTTCAAGACCTTAATGATGTGTGTGCCTCGCTTCGTGGAGTGATGGGGGCTCTGTACGATTGGAAGAAAATTCATTTCAAATCTGTACCAAAAGAAATGGAGAGGAAGCGCAAGGAGCTCGAAAATCTGGTGCAATGGAATGATCCAGCTGCTACGGCTGCTGACCATAAGAAGCTGACTGCAGAAATGGACGAGCTCCTGTATCGGGAAGAACTTATGTGGATGCAGCGATCGTGGGTGGCATGGCTGCGTGAAGGGGATCGGAACACGCGGTACTTTCACCGCAAGGCCACATGGCGGCGCAAAAAGAACAAGATCTCTCGACTGAAGAAGGCTGATGGGTCATGGACGGAAAACGCTGATGAGATGGGACATTTGGCCACTGATTACTTCCAGCAACTGTTTACGCAAGAAGATAGCACTGATCCGTCGGAGCTGCTGGAATTATTCACTCGGCGTGTAGATGATGAGATGAACACGAAGCTGTGTGCACCGTTCACTGAGCAGGAGATAAGCGATGCACTGTTTCAAATCGGCCCACTTAAGGCCCCTGGACCGGACGGATTCCCAGCCAGTTTTCTGCAGGGATTTACTGAAAGAGGATATCGTGGCTGCAGTCCAGTTGTTCTTCACTGAAGGGAGAATGCCTGCAGATATAAATGATACGGCGATTGTTTTGATTCCAAAAAAGAATGAGCCGACTGAATTGAAAGACTTCCGGCCTATAAGCCTCTGCAACGTCGTGTTCAAAATTGTTTCGAAGTGTCTAGTCAATCGACTGAGGCCGCTGCTCCATGACATAATCTCTCCGATGCAAAGCGCTTTTATCCCAGGGCGGTTGATCACAGACAATGCCCTCATGGCTTTTGAATGTATTCATGCGATCAAGAGCAACTCTGCTGAGCGGTCCAAGTATTGTGCTTACAAACTGGATATGGTGAAAGCGTACGATCGCGTTGATTGGCGGTATTTGGAAGGTGTAATGGCGAAATTGGGCTTCAACATCACTTGGATACGGTGGATAATGCAATGTGTCACCACCATACGCTATTCGATTCGCCTCAATGGACATGCGTTGGATACCTTCACGCCATCACGCGGCCTACGCCAAGGCGATCCTTTGTCACCATACTTGTTCTTGCTGGTGGCGGACGGCCTCTCGAGACTGATTCAGAAGGAGGTCGACGATGGAAACCTGAAGGATCTGAAAATTTGCCGCAACGCCCCGGGCATGTCGCATCTCCTCTTCGCCGATGATTGTCTCTTATTCTTCCAGGGTTCCAAGCAGCAGGCTGAAGTGATTAAGGATATCCTTGATCGCTATGAACGCGGCACAGGCCAGCTGGTTAGTCTTGGTAAGTGCTCCATCATGTATGGACAGAGTGTGCAAGTCCATGTTCAGGCTGACATCAAAGAGCTCCTGCGGTATGATACTGAAAGTTTTGAGGAAAAGTATCTTGGTCTACCTGTTCCGGAAGGCCGCATGAACAAAGGAAAATTCCAAACACTCAGAGAGAAATTCCACAAGCGGCTATGCGACTGGACTGAGAATATCTGTCAAGCGGTGGTAAAGAGATACTTATCAAAGCTATCCTCCAAGCCCTCCCGACCTATGCTATGAGTGTCTTCCAGTTCCCGACGAATCTCATTGAGGAGCTGAACCAACTGATTCGGAATTTTCACTGGGGTGATGAGCAAGATCATCGTCATATGCACGGGCTGGCGTGGGATAAAGTTACTCAGCCGAAGGCGTGCGGTGGCATGGGTTTTCGCGACTTCAAGATTTTTAACCAAGCCCTTTTGGCGAGACAGGCGTGGCGATTACTTCAGTTCCCGGATAGTCTGTGTGCTCGTTTGCTCAAAGCCAAATACTATCCTTCAGGCCATCTGTTGGATACCGCTTTGCCGCGCCACTGTTTTTTCTGCCAGCGTGAGTCGCCCTGCTGCCAAGGGTTGCTGCCGGAGGAGATGCGCTAGCAGCGGAGTTCGGCGTGAAGTGGAGGTAGAGGTCGGAGTCGAGGGGGCACGCCTGACAAAGAGGGGAGTAGTAACCACGGACAAGACACCTAAGGGTGCTGCGAACCCCAAAAAAGAGATTTAGAAGGGTATATGGCGCCAATGGCAAATCTGGGATGTCCGTTTTCTCCAGGAGACGGACGAGATTCGTCGTTGACCGACGGACGAAAACGGACAAATCTGGGAGAATCTGGTCCGTCAGACCGTTTTGTGTGAACCCGGTAATTCCACCCGGGTATGCGCGTCCCCGGCTTATCCTGGCTGCGCGCTCGTGTTGGAGATTGGAACTAGTACGTTTTGCAAAAACAAACCTGTACATGTCCATGTTCCCACCCCTATAGAGGCCGAAGTGGACAAAGTTACTCTTCCCTTCTCTCTCCTCTCTCACACGTTCCTCGTCCACAACTGTTCCATCTTGGCGCAAGTTGACGGTGCCGGCTCCTCAACCTCGAGCGACCCGTAGAGGATGATAGTTAGATTGATGCGAAGCTTTAACAATGGTTAGGTTTTCGAGTCCTCCAATCCTCCAGATTTTTTTCTTGATGGTTAGATCGGATGGGTAAACTCCTAATCCATTTTCTCTCCCTTCTTGGAATTTGTCTCTCCTTTGTTTTTTCTTCTAAGAATCTGAAAAATTAGGCTGATTTTTTATGTACCAAATGTACATAGAGAGAAGCAGTACAGGGATACTGAACACATATTCGTTATTTTTGTTGAACAAATCTGGCATGGAAAATTCCAGGAACGTCTTTGTAAATGTTAACATATATGGTGTGTGCTGGGAAAAATCGAAGGACCTCCGGATACGAATTAAATTTATTTTGTGGACTTCTTCGTAAAATGTTGTCACCAATCTCAAAGCAAACAGAACAGACAAAGGGTGTGTGTGACGAGGAACAGAACTGCTGCACGTACGACTCTCCAATTCTCCTTTTTCTGCGCTAGAAAATTGTTCGGTTCCTAGGGTTTCGGGCGCTCTGGCGACTCGGCGATTCAAGGGCTAGAACTCCTGTGAGATCACGATCTCGATCGTTTTTCCCCCAATTCTCGGGCGATTCCCACCAATTCCTTGTCCTTTTCGATCCCGCTGTGTGTCTCTCCTCTCGATTCTGGTTCGGGGTGATCAAGGGGCACTCGTGCAGTGTTTCCCACCCTTGGCTAGATGTGTTGGAGAAACAAGAAATCCTTCTTCTCCCCACTTTTCATACTATCAAGTTTGAGAAACATTTGCTGTAATATTGGGTGAAGGTTCACGAACCAAGCTTCTAACTTGCTTACCAGAGAGGCTATAGCAACTTCATAATTGTGGGCAAGTTCTACCAGAGGTTTATCCTCAAGATCATAAAGCTGACTTGTGTGATTAAAGAATTCCTCAATATTGTTTTTTCCAATGATACTACCACTCCCTACTTTAATATCTTTTAGATCAAACTTAGGGAAAACATGGTGAAATAAAAAACTGAAAAAGAATAGGTGTTGATTTTTTTTTGTAGTTTTTGATTTTTAGAGCAAACAAGATAAAACAAAAATAAACTAAGCAAGACAAAAACAAAGTAAGAGATATGTGATGCGAAATTCCCCTTGATATAGCTTCCAATTCCCTGGCAACAGCGCCAGAAAAAGTTGCACGATGACGTGAACATACACGCTCGTTGGGAGACCCCAAGAGGAAGTTATGATGTAATCTGATACGTCTCAAACGTATCTATAATTTCTGATGTTCCATGTTGATATTATACCAATTGTTACATGTTTTATATACACTTCATAGCATTTTTATGCATTTTCTGGGACTAACCTATTAACAAGATGCCACAGTGCCAGTTCCTGTTTTCTGCAGTTTTTTATTCCAGAAAAGCTAGTCTGGAAATATTCTCGGAATTGGACGAAACTTGGACAGAACCTCCTATTTTTCCAACACGTACACGGAGTCCAAAGGAGAGACGGAGGGAGCCACGAGGCAGCCACACCATGGGGCCGCGCGGGCCCCCCTGCCGCGCCGTGGGGTGGTGTGGGGCCCACGTGCGTCTCCAGCCGCCGCCCTTTCGCCTATTTATTCCTCCCGACGCGAAAACCCTAAATACCCGAGCCATTATCCACGAAAAGTTTCAAAGACGCCGCCGCCGTCAACCCTAGCTCGGGAGGGTTCATAAGCTCTTCCCGGCAATCTGCCGGAGAGGGGAATCATCACCGGAGGGCTCTACATCACCATGCCTGCCTCCGGAGTGATGCGTGAGTAGTTCATCCTTGGACTACGGGTCCATGGCAGTAGCTAGATGGTTTTCTCTCCACTTTATGCTATCATGTTTAGATCTTGTGAGCTGCCTATCATGATCAAGATCATCTTATTGTAATGCTACATGTTGTGTTTGCTGGGATCCGATGAATATTGAATACTATTGAAAGAGCATGCTAGGCTCTTCCTCTGTTTTGGAGTTAATAACAACACACCCACGGAACTAATCGTGTTCTTAAGTTTGAACAGGGACGAAAACATCAACACGAGAAGTTCTCATATGGAAGAGAGAGGGGCTCGAAAATCTGCCCAGGCTGAATTTGTCCTGACGGTAGTACCGCCAGTGGGCAGCGGTAGTACCGCTCCTTCTGGAGCAGTACTGCTGCAGCACGCAGGCAGTCCTCTCCTGCGGTACTACCCCTGGAAGTACCGTTGCTGATGGCAATGGTACTACCGCTGGAAGTACCGCTGGGGATACCGTTCAGACGTTTTAAGCCACTGTCTCCAACGGTATCTCTCGGTACCCCCCACGTACTACCGATGGAATACCACGAATTTATTCGAGGCATGACAGCGGTAGTACCGGTGGGTTCTGGCGGTAGTACCGGTGCCTGGTAACTACGGTAGCACTCTGTGCTACCGCTGCAACTGAGCATCGGAACCACTGAGGTACTGTGTGAAGATCAGTAGCGGTAGTACCGCTGTTGTCAGCGGTAGTACCGTTGTGCACATTTTTGTGCATAACGGTTGGATTTTCAGGGGCCCCTATATAAAGACCCTTTCTTCCCCAATGAAAGGCTGCGATTTACATTCTCTCTCCTCCATTGCTGCCGAGCTTCAAACTTCCAAGATCTCCCACTCCAACCACACAATCGCCGTGATACTTTGAGGAGTGATAGAGGAGATCTAGATCTACAATCTCACCGAAGGAATTTCGAATCCGTTCATTCTCCTTTGTGATACTTGTTCTCTTGGGGTTGCTTGTAACCCTAGGAGACCTTTGTGAGTTTCGGAAGCCTCAACTTGTTGCGAGGCGGTCCGGGACATTGTTGGGAGGCTCCAACTCATTGTGGAGTTCCTCAACCTTTGTGTACCGGCTTGGTCAACGCCATCAAGGTGACCTCATAGTGGAAGAGCCAAACCCCCACGGGTAAAGCTCACGGAGAATAGAGTGAGCACATCCGTGCTATTGGAGCGCCTAGGTGGCTCCACACTCCTCCAACGTAGACGTACTTCCCTTGGGAAGGAACTACGGGAAACATCTCCGTGTCTCCACTTTGCGGTTATTTCTATCCTTTACTTGTTGCTTCCGCTACGTTTTTACCTTGCTTGTATCACATAGGTTGCTATCACTAGTGCACATCTAGTCAACCTTGTTATACTTTGCTCAAGCCCTAATTAATCGAAAAAGAATTAAAATTTGGTAGTCGCCTAATCACCCCCCCCCCTCTAGTCGACATATCGATCTTTCAATTGGTATCAGAGCCTCGTCTCTTATCTAAGGCTTCACCGCCTAAGAGAATATGTCGGACGTCGTGGACCCTCTCGCATCGGTTACTAATGAACGCTTTGGTGAGGTTGTTAGTGAACTCAAGAGTGAGATATCGAATCTCAATACCGAGATCACTACCAACCTCAACATAAGCATGAAGGAATCGATGCGAGAAATGTTCAAGGAGTTCCTAGGGAAACCGGATCCTCCTAAGGTTGATTTACCCTCCTTGGAAAATGTCCCGGGAAGTTAGATACTCTTCCTTCTACGGGTATTGTCAATGCGGACGGAAAGGCGCAAGCCAATCCCGAAACAAAGAACTCCGAGGATGGTAACTCAACCCCAAGGAAGCCGCCGGGGGTGTATGCTAATGTTCCACCGGAACAAGTGTATAACACAATCCACCAACACGTCTCTCCGCCACACATCGCCAATATGGGCGCACCTCCTAAGCTTGATCCAAAAGACTTTCCTAATTGGCAATTCTCTATGCGTTCACACATGTCTAGTTGTTGTGTTTTCTTGATTGACATTTTAGAGCAAGGCTTCCATCCTCAAGACCCACACAACATGACTCCAACGGAGAAGGCCAATCATCAACTCAACGCCACCGCCATGCACATGATACAAACGGCCGCAGCCCAACTTATCGCACGCATATCCGTATGTGCACGACGGCAAAGCAATGTTGGGAGAATCTTCATAACTTGTTCTTGGGGAACAAAAGCATTCAACTTTCCAAGTATGAAGCGGTTCAAGATGAAGCCGATGAGTTTGTGATGAATGAAGATGAGACCCCCGAAGATCTCTATCGAAGACTCTCCGCTCTTGCCATCACCTTGAATGATTTCGGTTTTGAGAAGATTAGTGATAATTGGATCAAGCGCAATTTCTCAAGGCCATCACTCCTCAAATCAAGGCTTAGCTCAAACCATTCGATCAAGACCGGACTTCTCAACACTTGACTCCAACACCGTGCTCAACGAGTTTGTATCCATTGGGATGGTTGTCAAGAGCTCTATTCATGCTCAAGCTCGGCAAAGGGACTTGCGGGACAATCTCCAAATGTTGCTTTGAAGTCCACCCATCACTAGTGAAGAAGAGTTTGAACATGGAGTGAAGAGGAGGATACGGAGGAGTCAAGCAAGACTATTATGAGCACATGGCCCTTGCTTCAAGAGCCTTTGGGGCAACCGTTCCAAGAGATCTTCAAAGACCTTTTGCTAAGAAGAACTTCGTTGCAAGACCAAGAGGAGACCGTCCAAAGACTTGCTATAATTGTAGTAATCTCAATCACTACATTGCCGATTGTCCTTGGGAGAATCGAGAGGACCACAATGGCAAGCTTGTGAGAAAAGACAAGTCCAAGGGCAACGGCAACAAGAACTACGTGAAGAAGAGGGTTCCAATGCCTTGTGTGTTCAAGATAGAAAAGTTTTGGAAGAATACATGTCCGGTGATGAAGATGAAGATGAAGTTGTAGCTACCGCTCGCATTGCCATAGCTACACCTTCCTCTACACCGTCATCCCTATTTGAATCCCCCAATGAAAATGAGTCCATTCCCTACACATGTCTCATGGCAAAAGCCACCTCGGTAACTCCTTCTCCTAAACCTATTGCCTCTACACCTCCTTCCTTATTGGATTGTGTAGAGAATGTTGTGAAGGAGCCCCAAAGTCCAAATGAGGTGGACTTGTGGCTAGCTAATCTTAAGGAGAAGACAAAGTGAATGTTGATGCTCTTTTGGAGCAACTTGAGGAAACTAACTCTCTTGTAGATCAAAAGGAGGAGATCATTTCGGGCATGGCAAACCGTGAGGTTGACTATGCTAATGAGATAGCGGATTTCTCTATCGCTCTTGAAAAGGAGCAAACTCGTAGAAGGTCTCTTGAGGAGGCCCTATCTAATTCCGAGGAATCCTATGCTATTGACATGTCTAGAGTTAAAAAGGATCATGAACATGCTCTTGCTACTTCTAAAGTCTATAAGAATGAGAAGCTTGAGCTAGGCATTGAACATGCTAGACTTGAGAAGGAAAACAAGAGACTTGATGAGGAACTCAAAACCCTCAAAGAGTCTTTTGCCAAACTTGAGAAGTCTCATGATCAATTCCTAGGTCAACAAGTGAAAGAAGTTATTGCATCCACATCAAATGAAATTGTTGCTAAATCTATTATTTGTTGTGAGCATGCTAACCTTGTTGAAGAGAATGCTAAGTTGAAATCTCAACTTGAGAAGGGCATTATGGCTTGTGCCCAAGGAGAAAAGAACCTCAATGACCTTTTGAGCAATCAAAAGGATCAAATTGGAAAAGAAGGACTTGGTTTCTCTACCAAGTCAAAGAAGAAGAACAACAAGAAGAAGAAGCCTTCTCCCTCTTCAAAAGCTATTATCTTTGTGAAGGAGGGGGAGTTGGCTAAAGAGAAGGAGACCAACACCATTGTGGGTGGTGAGGTCACAAGGGACCTTCCTACCCATAATGACTTTGCCGGCAAATATAACCCATCTTATGTTCTTATGAAATCTAAGATGGTCATGTTTATGCTAAATATGTTGGCACTTCTTATGGTGATGATTATCATTGGCTATTTGGGTTCCAAAGACCCTTGTGACTAACAAGAAAGGACCCATCGAAAAATGGGTACCTAAATCAAAGACTTGATTCCTTGTAGGGTGTGGCGTCCGGTGCGGGTCGATGGACGGTGGATAGTGGCGCATCCCAACACATGACCGGACGCATTGACTTGGTGGATGATATTGAACCTCCTCTACCTCAATATTCACGAGTCAAAATTGGTGACAACCGCGAGCTTAAGGTATTGGGACGAGGCAAGGTCGTTGTTGCTAGAGAAGTCTCTATCAAGAATGTACTTGTCGTTGAGTCCCTTGGTTACAACTTACTCTCCGTCTATCAACTTACTAAAAGTGGTTATGGGTGTTATTTTGATGACGAGAGTGTGATCATCACCGTGAAGGGATCTCTTAAAGTAGTCTTTGTTGGACATGTCGAGTACGGCATGTATGTGCTTGATTTCTCGAAAGAGAGCATGTCGGCCGCGACTTGTCTAATGGCTAAAGTTGATGTGGGTTGGCTTTGGCATCGCCGACTAGCCCACACCAATATGAGAACACTCCATGATCTTCAAAGTGGTGATCACATTCTTGGACTAACCGATATTAAGTTTTCCAAAGATCGTGTGTGTAGATCATGCGTTCTAGGAAAGCAACATGGAGAAGCCCATCCATCAAAGACGAAGATTACCACCGACAAGATTCTTGAGCTCATTCATTTGGACCTTTTTGGTCCATTATCTTATGATAGTCTTGGTGGGAAGAAGTATTGCTTGGTGATTGTTGATGACTATTCAAGATACACATGGGTCTATTTCTTCAAGAAAAGAGTGAGACTCAACAAAGAGTCATTGACTTCATCAACATGCTCAACGCCAATATCAAGAGAAGATCATGACAATTCGAAGTGACAATGGGTCCGAATTCAAGAACTACACCGTGGAGGGGTTTCTTAGTGAAGAGGGATTGCTCATCAATATTCCACTCCATACACCCCTCAACAAAATGGTGTTGCGGAGAGGAAGAACCGGACTCTTATGGATGCGGCTAGGACCATGATTGCGGAGTATGCTTCTCCGTTAACTTTTGGGCCGAAGCCATCTCCACCGCTTGTCATGCAACAAATCGGTTATATCTCCGCAAGCTATTGAACAAGACCCCATATGAGATTCTTCTTGGGAAGAAACCGGATCTTTCTTATTTTCGTGTCTTTGGATGCAAGTGCTTCATTCGCAAGAAAGGTAACCGGTTATCTAAGTTTGAGACTAGATCTATAGAGGGCATCTTTGTTGGTTACTCCACAAACTCTCACGGCTATAGAGTCTACAACAAGACCACCGGTCAAGTTGAAGAATCTAGTGACGTGAAGTTTGATGAGGATAATGGCTCCCAAGTGGGGCAAGTTGATCCTAATGTTGTAGGTGATGTACCTATGGAGCTCGCTCTAAGAAGGATGGCAATTGGGGACATTCGTCCCATTGAAGAGGATCCTCCTCAAGTTCAAGATCCTCCTCGAGCTCCTCCTCAAGTCATACCATCACCAACTCAAGATCCTCCCCGTAACCAAGAACAAACTCCGAGCCCTCAAACAAGTGAGCAAGGTCAAGAACAAGATCAACCTAGTGGTTCCTCTCCACAACTTGATGTTCAAGACCAAGCTCTAGATGGTGCACACGACAATGATCAAGAACAAGATCAAGGTGGTCCTCATCAAGATCAAGCTCAAGATCAAAACAATGCACATGACTCCGATGATGAAGGAAATGATCAAGTCATCTCTCAAGAAACTTCGGAGGAGACCAAGAAGAGAAGAGAATTGCGAAGAGAGCAAAAATTAACTCGCTTAGAGCATACATTGGACAAAGTTCTTGGAGGTGTCCAAAGCAAGGTCGTCACAAGAAAACAATTGGCAAGCTTTAGCACCAACCATGCTTTTGTGTCCTTCATCGAGCCCAAGAAGGTGTATGAAGCTCTTGAAGATCATGATTGGATTGATGCCATGCATGAAGAACTCAATAACTTCAAGCGCAACAAGGTGTGGAAGTTGGTGCCAAGGCCAAATGGGTGCAAGAACGTCATCGGCACCAAGTGGGTCTTCAAGAACAAGCAAGATTCGAACGGCATTGTCATTCGAAACAAGGCAAGATTGGTGGCACAAGGCTACTCTCAAGTCGAAGGTGTTGACTTCGGTGAAACCTATGCCCCCGTTGCTCGTCTTGAATCTATTCGCATCTTGCTTGCATATGCATCTCATCATAACTTTAAATTGCAACAAATGGATGTTAAAAGTGCTTTCCTTAATGGTCCTATTAATGAGTTGGTATATGTTAAGCAACCTCCCGGGTTTGAGGATCCCAACCATCCGGACCATGTTTACAAGCTCGACAAGGCGCTCTATGGCCTTAAACAAGCCCCACGTGCGTGGTATGAGCACCTTCGAGAGTTTCTTGTAGACCGTGGATTCCAAGTTGGTGTTATTGACCCCACCCTCTTTACCAAGAAGGTGGGTGGCAATCTTTTCATATGCCAACTCTATGTAGATGACATCATTTTTGGTTCTACTAACAATGCTTTCAATGATGAGTTTGCAAAGCTAATGACAAGCAAATTTGAGATGTCCATGATGGGGGAGTTGAAGTACTTCCTAGGATTTGAAGTGAAGCAATATAGGGAAGGTACCTTCATCAATCAAGCCAAATATACCCAAGACATGCTCAAGAGGTTCACGATGACGGAGCTCAAATCTTACAAGACACCCATGTCCACCTCCGTCGACCTCCACACCGACACCGAGGGTAACGATGTCGATCAAAAACTCTATCGCTCTATGATTGGCTCTTTGCTTTATCTTTGTGCATCTAGACCGGATATTATGTTTAGTGTGGGTAAGTGTGCAAGGTATCAAGCGGCTCCCAAAGAGAGCCACTTAGTGGCGGTTAAGCGCATCTTTCGATATTTGCTTCATACCCCAAACTTTGGTCTTTGGTATCCCAAGGGTTCAAGCTTTCATCTCATGGGTTACTCGGATGCGGATTATGCCGGAGAGAAGAAGGATAGGAAGTCTACATCCGGGAGTTGTCAATTTCTTGGCCGCTCCTTGGTGTGTTGGTCTTCCAAGAAGCAAAATTGTGTTGCTCTCTCCACCACCGAAGCCGAGTACATCTCCGCCGCAAGTTGTTGTGCTCAACTCTTATGGATGGTGCAAACTATGAAGGATTATGGTATTATCTTCTCCAAGGTGCCCCTTGTGCGATAATGAAAGTGCTATCAAGATCGCCCACAACCCCGTGCAACATGCCAAGACGAAGCATATTGAAGTTCGTCATCATTTCATCCGGGAGCATGTGGAGAGGGGCAACATTGACCTTTCTTTTGTAGGAACCAAGGATCAACTTGCGGATATATTCACCAAGGCCCTTGATGAACCAAGATTTCGAGAGTTGAGGAATGAACTAAATGTCATTGATGCGAGCAACTTTGCTTGACCGCCTTGCACAAATACCCTAGTAGACATCGTAACTAGTTTAGATGCATGCATGGACATAGGGGGAGTGTAGCTCAACTCATGAGTCAACACTACTTCTATTATGCGCACATTGACAATTCGTGCTTCATTTGGTCACTTCGGTGACAAATTGTGCTTAAACGATGAGTATTGGCCTTGAACCCAAGATATATCTTCGCGGTTTTGGGTTGATAATTGCTCATACATGGTGGCCTAGGCCACCGCCCTCCTCCTTATGAGGAGTTGATCTTCATTTGATCTTATTCGGGTTTTTTAGACCTCTTTTTGTGGAGAGCATTTGAGTTTGGCCTTTCACTCTTGCTTCTTGCAAACTCGGATTGTTTCTCCTCCCCCAGTTCCAAACTCCATCCTAAGCCAACCTCCTATCCCATAAGATCTCTCCTTTCCAAAATTGCAAAAACTTTTATGATCTTCTCGGCGGAAATGCGCGTTTCAGGCGCCCGGTACTACCGGTGTTTGGAAACGGTACTACCGTTGCCTGGGAGCTGTCCCAGGCACAGTACTACCACTCTAAATACCGTAGTCATCAGGTACCGGTACTACCGGCGTTCTGGCGGTACTACCGCTCTGGCTGAGGATGCTCTCGCACCTCCCAGATGCGGTTTTATCACTAGACCTTCCAGTAGCACCAGTAGCGGTACTACCGCTAGAAACTCCGGTAACACCGCCAGGACAACGTGGTTGCCAGGCGCGGTTTCACCGTTTCTTCTACCGATAGTGCCAGCGGGCGGTACTACCGCTGGGCCAGCGGTAGTACCGCTGAGGGTTTTTTGACAGTGGGGTTAAGTGGGGCGTGGGGGGTAGTTTTTCCCATTCTACCTCCCCACACCCGACCCCCACGTTCGTCTCTCTCACCGCAGCCGCCGCCGTCGCACATTGCCGCCGGGAGAGCTTCTCCCCGGCCACGACAGCCCCTCTCCGGCCGTGGGGTGGCTCGAGGACCTTCTCCTCCCTCTTCCTCTCCACAATGAGTTCCGGTAAAACTCCTCTCTCTCTCTCAACCTAGTTGATTCGTTGAGATTCGATAGAGATTGTTTTCTTGCAACTCCTGTGGTAGAAGTAGTAGGGAATAGTTGGTACTCAGTTTAGAATCGTACTTGCAAAGTTTCATTGGACGATCCCATAGATCGGGTCAGTTTCGTCGGTCAAACCGCTAGATCTGGAGCTGGCGGTACTACCGCTGCACCGGTACTACCGGTCTGTCAAACGGTACTACCGTTGATCTGGTGTTTTCCAGAAACTGGGCAATTTCGATTCTTCTCTTTTTGATCATGTTTGTTTTTGCAATACTTATCCCCTGTGCTATCTGTCTCTGCTTTCTTAGGACCTAGCAAGGGCCGTGGGGGCAGTTCAGCTCGGGCTCCCAAGAGATCTCGCAAGGACAAGGACCTTAGTGATGAACCTGAAATCATTCCAGAGAAGCTCACTCGCCGTCAGCAGTCTGCTCAAGCCAAAGCTGCTGCCAAGAAGACTGCCTCTCTCATGAGGATGTCACCTCAAGCTTTTGTCAAGGAAAGAAGGAAAAATCCCTATGTTGTGACCAAGGATCCCCGCTACCAGAATCCCCTATTCCATTCTCAGTTTCAAGAGAAGATTTTCAATGAGGTGCTTCCCCGTTTCAAGACCAAAGTGGTGAAGCAGTTTTGCATCAACACAGACCATATGAGAGCACATCTTGACTACTTTGGTGAGTCCCTGGACATTTGTGAAGAGTTTGGGATCCTGAACTATATCAACTTACATGAAGACTTTGATGAGCACCTCGTTCTCCAGTTCTATGCTACTGTTCACTTCCACACCGACAAGAGAGCTGTCACATGGATGACCAAGGACAAGGTGCTCACCTCCTCTTGGGCAGATTTTGCTACCTCCTTCAGCTGCGGACTACGGTGACCTTATGACGGTGGATGACGATGCTCAAGTATTCCGTATCTCCTACATGAACAAGCCAATGAAGCCCTCTGCTCTCTCTCATCTGTTGATTCAGGGTCGTGGGGTTTGTGGAGAATCCAAGCACCTGCAGAAAACATGGCACATTATGCACCGCATTTTCCGCAACACGGTGTTGCCTCGAGTGGGCAACTTTGACCAGATCCATGGGCGTCTCATTGACCTTATGGTTATCTCTTCTGAGATGGTGGGCCAAGGCAAGAAGCTGGATATTATGGATATCCTTTGGAATGAGATTCATGAAGTGATTATGAAAAGGCATGTTCCTATCTTTGGCTCCCTTATTATGAAGCTCATTGTTCATGCATGGGTCAAAAAGAAGTTTCCCTTAGAGCTGCTGGACAATGACACTCCTCTCATTGCTCACTCTGTCAAAGATTTGAACCGCAACAAGCATCTCAGCCTCTCATCCCAATGATGAAGCTTACAACACCGAAGATGAAGAAAATGACCCAGCTTTTGAGTTGCCCAAGAAGAAAGAGAATACCTTCAAGAAATGGGTTGCCAATGCTATGCACTCCATCTTTTGCCGCCAGGACGATAGCAATGTGAGGGCTTGGAGAGAACATGAAAGGGCCAAGCTAGAACGCCAACGCACTCGCCAGCGCTTTGCGGTTTTGGGTGCACCTATCCCTGCGGGCTCCGAGGACAGAATCACCACTTACTCCAAGTGGATTGGGAAGCACCGCTACAACACTTGGGTTGATCCCGATCTTCAGGATGATGCCTCCACTTCTCATGCCGGTGACCCTGGGTTCGTGAAGGAGAAGAACATGGCAGGGCTGATCATGATGAGGATGATGGCAGTGATGGGTCTGCTAGTGATGAGGGCAATGATGCTGATCCCGAGGCTGCTGATGGGGACGAGGATGATGAGGAGGAGGACGATGACTGAACCCCCTTGGGACGCTAGCATCGCCTCTCCCTTTTTGGTGTCTTGATGCCAAAGGGGGAGAGAGTTCTACTAGGTTATCCGGGGATTTGCATGGGTGGAAGCACAAGCTCTTGTTGTCTCTCTCTTTGATCTTTATGCTTGTGCTTCACTTTTTATCTTATTCGAACTTGGTTTAGGTGAACTATCTCGTTGCATGGTGTAAGACATGTGGAACTTTCTATTTCCGTTCGGAACTATGTGGTGTAATAACTCTTGTTTTATGTCTTACCATGCTTGTGCAAGTTATGCTTTCTTGTGTTATTCATAAACTTGCTTGGTTTACAAAATGTAGGGGGAGCTTTGATCCTATCATGTATGCATCTTGTATTCAAATGCAAATTTATTGATGCATACTGATAGGGGGAGCCTGCCTATATTTTGCAAATCATTTGTGTGAGTGTGTTGTCATCAAACTCCAAAAAGGGGGAGATTGAAAGAGCATGCTAGGCTCTTCCTCTGTTTTGGAGTTAATAACAACACACCCACTGAACTAATCGTGTTCTTAAGTTTGAACAGGGACGAAAACATCAACACGAGAAGTTCTCATATGGAAGAGAGAGGGGCTCGAAAATCTGCCCAGGCTGAATTTGTCCTGACGGTAGTACCGCCAGTGGGCAGCGGTAGTACCGCTCCTTCTGGAGCAGTACTGCTGCAGCACGCAGGCAGTCCTCTCCTGCGGTACTACCCCTGGAAGTACCGTTGCTGATGGCAACGGTACTACCGCTGGAAGTACCGCTGGGGATACCGTTCAGACGTTTTAAGCCACTGTCTCCAACGGTATCTCTCCGGTACCCCCCACGTACTACCGATGGAATACCACGAATTTATTCGAGGCATGACAGCGGTAGTACCGGTGGGTTCTGGCGGTAGTACCGGTGCCTGGTAACTACGGTAGCACTCTGTGCTACCGCTGCAACTGAGCATCGGAACCACTGAGGTACTGTGTGAAGATCAGTAGCGGTAGTACCGCTGTTCGTCAGCGGTAGTACCGTTGTGCACATTTTTGTGCATAACGGTTGGATTTTCAGGGGCCCCTATATAAAGACCCTTTCTTCCCCAATGAAAGGCTGTGATTTACATTCTCTCTCCTCCATTGCTGCCGAGCTTCAAACTTCCAAGATCTCCCACTCCAACCACACAATCGCCGTGATACTTTGAGGAGTGATAGAGGAGATCTAGATCTACAATCTCACCGAAGGAATTTCGAATCCGTTCATTCTCCTTTGTGATACTTGTTCTCTTGGGGTTGCTTGTAACCCTAGGAGACCTTTGTGAGTTTCGGAAGCCTCAACTTGTTGCGAGGCGGTCCGGGACATTGTTGGGAGGCTCCAACTCATTGTGGAGTTCCTCAACCTTTGTGTACCGGCTTGGTCAACGCCATCAAGGTGACCTCATAGTGGAAGAGCCAAACCCCCACGGGTAAAGCTCACGGAGAATAGAGTGAGCACATCCGTGCTATTGGAGCGCCTAGGTGGCTCCACACTCCTCCAACGTAGACGTACTTCCCTTGGGAAGGAACTATGGGAAACATCTCCGTGTCTCCACTTTGCGGTTATTTCTATCCTTTACTTGTTGCTTCCGCTACGTTATTTACCTTGCGTGTATCACATAGGTTGCTATCACCTAGTACACATCTAGTCAACCTTGTTATACTTTGCTCAAGCCCTAATTAATCGAAAAAGGAATTAAAATTTGGTAGTCGCCTAATCACCCCCCCTCTAGTCGACATATCGATCTTTCAACTATGTCAAGTTGATTATCAATCTATCTTATATGTTATTTATGATCTTGCATGCTTTCCGTTACTAGTAGATGCTTTGGCCAAGTAGATGCTTGTAACTCCAAGAGTGAGTATTTATGCTAGATAGTGGGTTCATACCTCCGGTAATCTGGGAGAGTGACAATAACTTCTAAGATTGTGGATGTGTTGTTGCCACTAGGGATAAAATAACCGATGCTTAGCTTAAGGGTGCACCGTTAGGTCTAATGCATTTGTTTACATTACGCACATTACTTAATGCAATTATCCGTTGCTTGCAACTTAATACCAACGGGGAACTCGGATGACAACCTGGCGGTGGATTATTAGTCATAGACGTTGTTGGATAACGGTTTATGTATTTTGTCGTAATGCCCACATGAATATCATAGTAATCATCATGTCATATATATGCATTGTCATGCGCTCAATATTTTGTCAATTGCCCAGCTGTAATTTGTTCACCCAGCATGTTAGTTATCTTTTATGGAGAGACACCACTAGTGAACTGTGGACCCCGGTCCATTCTTTTACACTGATAATACAACCAACTGCAAACATTGTTCCTTTTCAGTCTCTGCAATTTACTACTGTTTTCCACACCATACGTTTAATCCTTTATTTTCAGCAAGCCGGTGAGATTGACAACCTCACTGTTTCGTTGTGGCAAAGTAGTTTGATTGTGTTGTGTGCAGGTTCCACGTCAGCGCGCCACTGACAACCTTCAGAAGTGATTTATTGCTCCTACTGGTTCGATTAAACCTTGGTTTCATACTGAGTGAAACTGCTTCATACCTTCCTCTTGGGGTCTCCCAACGAACGTGTGATCCACACAATCATAATCCAGCAGAAGTTTTCCTTAGACTACAAAACACAAAGGTTATCGAACCAGTAGGAATTGGAAGAGTTTCAACATGGTGTCAACCAGGCGCCAGCAAGTTGACTTGGACCTGCGGACAACACAATCAAAATACTTTGCCCAATGAAACAGGAAGGTTGTCCATCTTCCTGGGTTGCTGAATACAAAGGATTAAACATATGGTGTTGAGAATAAAAGTAAATGCAAAAATGAACAACGAGCAAATGAGCGTAGAGCATGGTGGAAACGATGTTTTTATCAATGTATGAGAATGGACAGAGGTACAAAGTTCACTAGTGGTGTCTCTCCAAAAACAGATAATTTTTTTGAAGGGCATTACCGTAGGGGAAACCCCTACGGTGTGGATTTTCTGTTTTCTATTGATAAAACATCCGGGCAGTCACCAAAACGGGACTCCCATAGTACAAGGAAACAAAGTTCAAGGGGGTCAAATGAGAAAAGAGGATACATGTTTTAAGCGAAATGAATCGTAGTCCTGCTTACTAAAGCGGACACAAAACTATCCTTCACTCTATGTTGATGTAGCATCAGGTCATTTCGGCAATAGATTCTCCAGCCATCAAAAGATGCAGCCTGATTGTTAAAAATAAGATCATTTCTCTGTTTCCATATGTTCCAAGTGACGCAAGCTACAATCTCCATAAAGCATGGTCCCGTGAAGAGTTGCTTAGCTGCCAACACTCTTTGCAAAATGGAAATTGTACAGTTCCATTCAATTCCCACAAAATCCCAACATGTAGCCGCAAAAGAACAACCAAAGAACAGATGGTCTCTGGTTTCAATCATTTGTTCAGTACAAAGAACACAGTTCGTCCATCTTCAATATTCCAATGTTTGCATGCCATTAAGTCCTTGGAGTTTAGTCTGTCATGCATCAGAAGCCATAGGAAAATATGGAGCTTAGGCAATCCTTGAGATGCCCAAATAGCATCAAGTGCTGGGTCTCTCGGAGCTTGGGCGAAGATGAATTTATAATATTTGGAAGAGGTGTAAGCCTCACCGCCCCAAACAAATCTCCTCATATCCATGCCAGCAGCTTCAGTGTTTAGGTCGTTGAGGGTTTCATGAGAAGGTTTCTTTCCTTAAAGGCTTTAGCAGATAAAAGCAGTGCAAATTGCTGTGCAGGATCATCAGAGTTTTTCAAAGCTGCCACAGAGATGTCTTCATCCAGGACAAACGAAAAAAGATGTGGGAAGGAGTCGCAAAGCAGTCCGTCAAGATGCCAAAAGTCCTTCCATGCCAAAGTCATTTCTCCATTACCAATAACAGAGGTAGTTATGCTTCTGTAAATGTTGACTAAACCAAAAATATCCCGCCACCAAAAAGAACCTCTAGGAGACTGGGATTGTGGAGGGGTGTCACCATATAAAGTCCAGACTAATTTCACCCAAGGGATATCCGACTTACAAAAGAATTTGTGTAGTTGTTTCAGAAGTAGAGTTGTATTCTGGATTTCAAGATTCATTATCCCCAAGCCTCCATGTTTTTTGGGTCGGCATACTAAAGACCAAGCAGCTAAGCAGTGGGGAGAGCCAGAATCTTCCTCTTTGGCCCACAGGCAGTGTCGACGACCTCTATCAAAAAGTTTAATGATGGTTTTATGAATCTTGAGAGAACAGAGGAAATGAGTAGGCACTGACGAGAGAACTGAATTCACAAAAGTCACCCTTCCACCATAATCGAGAAATATGGCACTAGCATTCAGTCTTCTCTCAAGTTGATCAATAATCGGGGTTAGGTCATTAACCGAAGGCCTGGTAGAGCCAAGAGGAAGCCCAAGGTAAGGGAAAGGCACAGAGCCAATAGCACATCCAAAAACCGCTGCAAGTTGACCCAATCTGTCTGAGGTGATGTTAATAGGCATCATGCAAGTTTTGTTGTAATTCACTTGGAGCCCAGTAGCTGAAGCAAACTGTTGGAGGAGTGTTTTCAAGGCTGTGAGCTGAGATAGACAAGCTGCATAATAAGCAAGGTGTCATCCGCGTACTGAACAATAGGAAAGTCAGAATCTGCAATCGATAAAGGTGCCACCAGCACACCTTGATGAGCCAAAAGTCTAGCTTTAGGATTAGAGCTTCAGTTCCAGAGTGGGTGCATTGATGAATGTATTCATAGGCCCATGCAACACAATCCTGTATAGTTCTCATCTTCAAGAAGCCGTACTGATTAGCATGTACAAGCCCCAATTTTTTTGTTTCAAACGGTTTGCTAACAATTTGGTGATCAGTTTAAAGCAGGTGTTGAGCAGAGAAATCGGACGATAATCATTTGGTTCTTCAGGAGCATTTATTTTGGGAATAAGAGTTATGAATGCATCATTAATACTCTGTAGATTAACAGTTCCTTCCCAAAATTCTTGGACAAGTCTATAAAAGTCATATCTGATCACCGGCCAGCAAATTTTGATGAATAGTCCATTAAAACCGTCAGGCCCAGGAGCCTTGTCAGTGGGCAAATCTGCCACAGCTTCATCTATCTCATCATGGGTAAAAGGGATTGATAAAGAATGTAAACCTTCCACTGGACGAATATAATTAGAGAAGTTGAAGGTAGGGTCAATGGGGGTCACCGTACCCAGCCTGTCATAAAAAGAATGCGAAGAATGCCTGCTTTCTCATGATGCTCTACTGCCAAAGATCCATCCAATCTGGTAAGAGAGGAGATGGCGTTTTTCTATATCTGATTGTAGCCATGGAGTGAAAAAAGCAGTGTTTTCATTGCCAAACTTGGCCCAGCGTGCCGTACAACGTTTTCTCCAATAATCCAGTTTACAATCCAGCAAATGACTTAGCCGAGCTTTTACTATATTTCTGAAGTTCCATTTATTTATGTCCAACACTCTCTGTATTCAGAACTGAGATACTAGTGCTCCAATTTTTCAGGCCCTTACGTAATAACTTGAGTTTGTGAGACAAGCATTTAAGTCCATCCCCAGGGCAATGTATTTCCCAAATCCGTTTCACCACATCCAAAAAGCCAGGCATCTTAACCCAATGATTTTCAAACCGGAAAACTTTAGCTTTTGGTATCTTTGTGCTGATAGCAACAACACAAGGTACATGATCTGACGTTGGTCGTGCTAGGGGGTGAACCATAGCAAAAACAGATAAATAACATGTTGGGTAAACAAATTACAGTTGGGCAATTGACAAATCGCAATGGCATGACAATGCATAATATGACAAGATAATGTTGGTTGTAATATTTATTGGGCATTACAACAAGATACATAGACCGCTTACGGATGCCCACAAGTATAGGAGATCGCTGAAATCTTCGTTGGGAAGTATTACCCAAATTTATAGTTCGACTCGATGGTAACACAAGAATACCAATAAGACTTTGGCAATTGAGGCGTCACTCTCAACCACACATGTATATCAATAAACTTGCAGCAGTAATAGTGATGGCAGTAAGGTGATTCAAGCAAGCAAAATAAAACAGTAGTAGTAACAAGGGTTTCCCAGTTTTCACCGGAAAAGTGAAAGTGTAACTCAGGGATTTAAAACGTAGGCACGAGGTGACAGCGGGGTGTTGCATGAATAAGATTGATCATATAATAAGATACGAACAGCAATGGGACTTATCTCTAACTCCGATATATGTAGGTATGTGTTCCATAAATAGTTGTGCGTACTAACCAAGAGAATTTGCACAACATCTATTGTCCTACCTGCCCATTTCACCGGGGCCAACTTGGAACTACAGGTAATTAAGGTCTACCCTTTCGAATAGCCCGGAACAACGCATTAACACTTCATGAACACATAGAATCCTCAAACTAATACATCTCCCCCTTGTTTTCCCTACCTGTCACTTTTAGGGTTCGCAGGTTCAACATAATAGCAGGTAATACACTTTGCAGATAGATACCAAACTCAAATATATGATGGGGCAAAATAAGTTCAGTACTGAAATCATGCCACTCGGGCCCTAGTAGCAAGCATTAAACATAGCATAAGTGCATCAACACAATACAAAAGTATCTTCAAGATAAACCCCTAGGATCTAGAACAACGGGTACCATTACATGATCAATCTCATCCAATCCCCATCCACCTCATGTGCCTACAGGGGACTACTCACACATGGTGATGGTGAGGGAGCTCATGGTCGATGGAGATGAAGGCGGTGAAGATGGCGGTGAAGACGGCCTCCGGATCTCTCCTCCGGGGGAGAAATCCTGGATCAATCTGTCTCCGAAACGAAGATCGTGGTGGTGGCGGCGCTCTGTTTCGCGAAAACTCCCCTCCTCCTAGGGCGTCCACTTTTTCGTCTATATGAAGGGGTACGCGGAAGACCGAGGGAGAGGCGGTGCCCGACGCCCCAGATAGGTGGGCCCACGCGGGGGCCCACCCTTTTGGGCCTCGTGCGCCTCCTCGAGTCCGTCTTTTGCACGATGTCCTTCTTTTCCATAAAAAATGACGTGGTATTTTTCCCCGATTTAATTTCCTGCAAAAACAACCAGAAAGGAGACTTTGCTAAAAACAGCGTCAGATTCAGCAGTTTTATTCAAATATGGGAAGATTCCGGAGCAAATTATGAAGCAAAGTGCTTGGAAAAGTAGATGCATTTTAGGTGCATCAACTCCCCCAAGCTTAGCTCGTTGTTTGTCCTCGAACAACTCAAACGTAGTGCAGAAGCGATGAAAAGACTTTGACAAGAACTTTGCATTGCATATACAACACCGTTTAATACCAACAAGTATTCAAAACATAATTTCCATAACAAATAACAAACTGCTGGCAAAGATGCATCTAACCGGTGTTAAAGCATTTATATTTGTTACAAAGGAAATAACATGAAGTGTCAGCACTTGGATGAGTTTGCCCAACTGTAGAAGAAAACAAAGGTTCTTGCATCGCTATTGATTGAATCATGTCAAGATTTTTGAGATCTCTTGATTCTTTACTTTGTTGACTAGTGAACTCATTGTGCTTACATCCTTGCTCTCAATTTTATCAAATCATTTAACATTCCCTATTATGACTCATATGCTTGACCAACTAGAGGTTGAAAGCCTCATGCCCCGTGAATACGAGTACCTACACCACGTGTTACTCACCTCGGGTCACAGAGTAAATTCAAGTTTTAGGTCATTGTAAGTATTTTAATAGCGTCATTGAGAGTTGCTACAGGGGTACCTCTTGCCTCATGACATGGAAGCCAGCCCATGTCAAAACAACAAGACAAACAGACAATGAACAATCTCAGCACTCTTTTATTTACTATGGGTATAGCTTTTTATTATGAGGTGCATCATAGAATGAACATTATGGTTATGCTGTAAATTTCCACCATGAATGATGCATGGCTTAGATTGGCGGCCCAAAGCATCTCTCTAGCCATTTATACAAACTCCTTAAACTTACTAAGTTTCCACATTTATTTCACCCGTGATAGGCATCCATAGACAAAAGTACATGATATCAACTAAATATAATTAAGAGCACGTTGAAAGCTTTGCATGTGTCAGCACATATGGGCTAACTCTCAACCCTAAGATTGTCAAGCATATGACTTCATGTTTATCATTTGAAAAGATCTTTTACTTTGGTTGGCAAGTTTAGCAAGCACAATGGGATGCGTAGACCTTTGTTTAGAACCACAGTTATTCAATCCACATCCAAGTGTTGACACTAAATAATATCTCTCTTGCATCATAATATAACATACTAAACCACGGAGGAGATAAACATTTGCTAGCACTTCCCTAGATGTTAGAGAAATTATGACATGCGCACTTGCTATTATTAAAAAGTCCACATAAGCACGGCAAAGGTGTCATACCTTTCATCCACTTCATGCACATCAGCTCATCATTGTTGTTCTCCTCTCCCAACTTGAACTGCGCAATAAAAACTCAAATCTGCCATAAAATGCTACTGCATACAGTACTGTTTTTACCCTACCTAAACACATCAGAATAATTTCATAATTTACGGGTGTGTAGGTCATATAAAGTTGCAGCAGTGGTTAAAATTTTAGCTCATTCGGAGTTACAGAAAAAATATGAAAAATCAAACAGTGAACAGAATCAGAAATTCCTGCACCTCCGTTTTTGCATTAGATTCAAGAAAACGAAAATATTTTTGTTCTTTTTAATTTTTAGATGCATAAGGTAAATGACCAGAAGTAAATAAGCAAGAGAAACAAATAAAATCTTTTTGTGTTTTCAAGATTTTCAGAACAATAAACTAAAACATAACAAGATAAAAGTGATATAAAACAACGAATGAAAAGGGAGAGAAGTACTCCCCCAAGCTTGAGTTCAAGCTAGTATCCCGGGTGGTAGTCGTATCCACCACTTCCACTTCCGTCGTAGTAAGGTGGTGCACCACTTGATGACCCTCCTCCATAGTAAGAGGGGTCACCACCTTGGTACCCTCCTTGCTCCGGTCCTTGGAAACCCCATGGATAGTTTTGCATCTCCGGGTTTTGGGGCTCCTCTTGTGGTGGCACTTCTTCCACGGTCCATTTTCCGGTGTTCCTGTCAAAAAGGTCAGCACGAGGGAGCCTAATGGACACATTTTGTCCATTGTGACTCTTATAAATATAGTTGCAACCACCCTTATGCCATTCACTCATTTCCATGCGACAGGTTAAAGTAAAATCAAGTAAATTAGACTCTTCTACACGTCTACCCATGTTGTTATCAAAGCCCCTCTCTTCCTTAATGTGCTCATATATTAAAGTAGCAATAGCACCAGCATATATAGGGGTAGTATCAGTCATGTTCCTTCTCACAGCTAAATGCAGAGTTCTAGCAAGAATGACTCCCAAGTTATACTCACATGTGGTGTTTTCTTTTGCACATTTAAGTAAATAAACCATTGGTCCCGTGCAAGCAGAATTGTTGTCTCTAGCAAGAAATCCTCTTGCAAGGAACAACGCAAAGTATCTCAAACTTGGGTGCTGTATGTGGGTAAATTTGCCCCTATTGAGTCTCTCAGGAACATTAACAGAAATGCTACGCCAAAAAGAAACAAGTTCCTGATTTGAATCAGCACCTATCTCATCCCAACTACCCGTGTTCTCCACACGAATAGCTTTGCAAAACTCTTCTAATGACATAACAAGGCGCTGCCCCCTCATAGTAAATTTAACCGTGAAAGTAGGAGGTGGTGGATTACTCTTCTTACTGCGTTTGTGAAGTTCGGGGCCCTCGAAGCGGAAGGTGGAGAGGAACTCCCGTGCGATCCCCTCGTATGTCTCCCGTGGATGACGAGAGAACTCAAGTAAGCCCGCTGCAGTGACGAAGGCGTTGAAGTCATCTCCTATCCCCCAATGGTTAAGAACATCGGGGTCTTGCCATTTGGTTGCATGAATCCGAAGCTTTTCCCCCACAAACTCGCACCATCCTCCCATAGATGATCATCATCATGATTATCGGTGGCTCTAGATGGCCTCCTCCTTGTTCTTGACATCATCCCCATGAATCCCTTACCCTTGTTCATGGTGAAAGCTTGCTGTCCAAAAATAAAATCCAACAAAAATTAAGATGCAACACTCTAAAACAACATTGAACCATCCATAATGAGTCTCCACATCAATATTATGCATCAATATTAACTAGAAAACTCAAACTCATGGACTTCCCAAGCATATTAGGTGACATCTAGTGCAGCAAAATACTTCATAAATAAAGCATAAGAACAAAAAGTAATTGGATGGGCGGAGGAGTCACATACCAAGGAGTAATTCCACCAAACAGATTTGAAAAATCTGCTCAAACTTGGGAGATCGAAGATGGCAGGAAGAGGGAGCTCGGGAAAATTTGGGAAAAATACCTGGAGGTGGTTTTCTGTCGAGGGTGAGGAGATGGGCACTGGCTGCTCACCTAACTCCACCTGTGGGTCAAAATGGTGGGTCCCACGCGGCCAAGGAATCTGGCCGCGTGGGGTACCCCATTTTGGTCCCTGGTGGCCTTTTGGCCCCCCCTTTTGGCTGCTGGTCCCTCTGGTAAAATAACTTAACCCCAAATTTTTCTGGAATTTTTCAAGAAAATTTTCTGAAGAGAATTTTTCAAAGTTCATATTCTGGAATTTCTGGACTTCTGAAATAATTATGTTTATGCAAATATTCTAAAGTTCTAAGACAAATAAAATTAAAATGCAATGCAAATTTTTATGGGAATCAAGTTTGCATCATTTCCACATTAGTAATGAGGTTGATCAAGTCTCATTAACAATATGTAAAAGATATAAAGCATGATTCATTTTATATATATAAATAAAACTCAATACCTCATATTTGATTGGAATGGTTCCAATCATCAAGGTAGCATATTTGGTGCAGGAGGTGGTAGTGCAATTTCAAAGCTTCCAATCATAATAGTATTTCTTTGAATAGAATTCACACTCTTGTTTATCATTGTAACAGGATTCTTCTTGGGAAAATAGATAGTATGCTCATTTCCTTTGACATTAAATGTCACTTTGCTCTCAGTGCAATTTATCACAGCTCCTGCAGTGTTTAAAAAGGGTCTTCCAAGAATAATAGATAGATTATCATCCTCAGGCATTTCTAATATAACAAAGTCTGTAGGAATTAACACATTAGCTATAGAGATAGGAACATCCTCACATATACCTATAGGCACAGCAGTTGATTTATCAGCCATTTGCAATGATACTTCAGTTGGAACTAATTTGTTTAGGTTAAGTTTCTTATATAAAGAAAAAGGCATAACACTAACACCAGCTCCTAAATCACATAGTGCATATTTCACATAGTATCTTTGATATGACAAGGAATAGTTGGAATACCAGGATCTCCACGTTTTTCAGGCAATTTCCCTCAAATGAATATTCAGCAAGCATAGCAGTGATTGCATCATTAGGTATCTTTCTTTTATTAGTGACAATATCTTTCATATATTTCGAATATGGAGGAATTTTAATAGCATCAACAAGAGGGATTTGCAAATATAAAGTTTTAATCAACTCAAGAAATTTCTCAAACCTAGCATCATCCAAAGATTTTATTACCTCTTGGGGATATGGTATGGGCCTTTGTACCCATGGATCCCTCTCTTTACCTTTTTGCTGATTTGGATGCTTCTTCTTTTTATTCTTATCAATAGATGGTTGAGGGTCTTTTTCAGGAGGTTCAGGTTCTTCAATATTTTCAGCTTCATGTTGTTCTTCAGGTGTAGATGATTCCTCTTCTTCATTATTATCATCTTCAGTCTCAGCATCAGAAATAGAAATATCCTTATCTTGTTCTTGAGAATCATCAATATCTTTGTTTTCATTGGGAGATTTTCCTGCAGAAGATTTCTTCTTGAGAGCCTCTTGCTCTTTTCTCTTAGGATGGTCTTCAGGATAATCAGGATCCTGAGTACTTGCACCACCTCTAGTATTAACTCCACAAACCTGTTTCTTCTCAATAAGATTTTCATACAATTTATTTTGAAGAGAAACCATCTGTTCAACTTGATTATTCATCATCTCACAGTGTTTAATAATTCTTCTAACTTCTTCTACACTAGCATTTAAACTTTCGCGAAGAAATTTAATCTTATGAGAGTTTTCCATAATACTCATTCTAATACTATGCTCCTCAGGATTATGATTATAAGCAAAATCGTTAACATAGGATACATCAATAGGAGGTGTTACCTTTTCATTACCTTCCATAGAGCTAATAGCATTGACTTGGATTGGAAAACATGGTTTATCAATAGGAAGTTTAACACCCATTTCAGATAGTTCCTTGAGATGAGAGGTTTTAATTCCCTTCTCTTCAATATCCTTGGCAGCCACTTTCATTTGTTCATCATTTAATTTAAGAATACCTCCTTTCTTCTCTGGGAATACCTCTTTTTCATTTATCACTTCAATATTCCAATCTTCATAATTCCTAGAGATAGTCTCCAATAATTCGGTTGCTTCATCAATGGTCCTTTCCCTGAAAACATTCCCTGCAATACTATCAAGATAGTCTCTAGTATTTTTAGTTAGTCCATTGTAAAATATATCAAGTATTTCATTACTCTTGAAGCCATGTGTAGGACATTTCCTAACCAACTTACGGTATCTCCCCCAAGCTTGGGGTAGATCCTCCTTCTCTTTCTGCGAAAATTTGCTAATCTCAATAGTTAAACCATGAATCTTATCAGCAGGGAAATATTTATTATAGAATAATTGCAAGCATTCTTCTTTGCTAGTAATAGATCCAGGTTCTAAACTATTATACCAAGTTTTAGCATCTCCTCCCAAGGTAAAAGGAAACAACTTTAAGAAATAATAGCGTTGGTGAATCTCATCTTTACCAAATAAAACAGATAAATCATGCAAAACAGCAATATGTTCAAAAGGAAATTCATTGTCTCTCCCATTAAACTTAAACTTCTCAGCCTTTTTAATTATTTCGGGATCAACACTAAACTCATAATCTTTATCTTTAATTTTAATAGCTGGAGCATTCATTTTCTTAGTAACAGGAAAATAATCAGCAAGAGAAGAATTTTTATTGCTATCAAGTTTATCCAATTTATCAAGATTCGAATCCATAAAAGCCATAGCAATTGCATCTTCTTCCTCATAAGAAGAAGTTTCATATTCATCATCACAAGACTCACTATCTTCCAAATCAGACTCCACATTTTCAATAATAGATGATTCAGGAATTCAGGTGTTTCAGTTGTCTCAGATGTTTCAGGTGTCACTTCTTTGTCTATGCTACCACATATTAAATCATTTTCAGTACTAGTAGACATCTTAGACAATGGTGAACTAGATAAAACTTTTCCTTTTTTCTTAGGAACAACAGCAGAAACAGCATTAGGTGAAAAGTTTGGCCTACTTAGCAAGTCCGTACCTCTACGAGTAGTTGAAGGCCTCAGTTCCTTCGGAGTGTTCTTTTCCTTTCCCATAGTTGGGAGCAAGCAAGTGCAGCAAATAAATGATAACAAGTGGTCTTACCAATAAAGCTAGGTTCCCCGGCAACGGCGCCAGAAAATGTCTTGATGCCCACAAGTATAGGGGATCGCTGAAATCTTCGTTGGGAAGTATTACCCAAATTTATAGTTCGACTCGATGGGAACACAAGAATACCAATAAGACTTTGGCAATTGAGGCGTCACTCTCAACCACACCTGTATATCAATAAACTTGCAGCAGTAATAGTGATGGCAGTAAGGTGATTCAAGCAAGCAAAATAAAACAGTAGTAGTAACAAGGGTTTCCCAGTTTTCACCGGAAAAGTGAAAGTGTAACTCAGGGATTTAAAACGTAGGCACGAGGTGACAGCGGGGTGTTGCATGAATAAGATTGATCATATAATAAGATACAACAGCAATGGGACTTATCTCTAACTCCGATATATGTAGGTATGTGTTCCATAAATAGTTGTGCGTACTAACCAAGAGAATTTGCACAACATCTATTGTCCTACCTGCCCATTTCACCGGGGCCAACTTGGAACTACAGGTAATTAAGGTCTACCCTTTCGAATAGCCCGGAACAACGCATTAACACTTCATGAACACATAGAATCCTCAAACTAATACATCTCCCCCTTGTTTTCCCTACCTGTCACTTTTAGGGTTCGCAGGTTCAACATAATAGCAGGTAATACACTTTGCAGATAGATACCAAACTCAAATATATGATGGGGCAAAATAAGTTCAGTACTGAAATCATGCCACTCGGGCCCTAGTAGCAAGCATTAAACATAGCATAAGTGCATCAACACAATACAAAAGTATCTTCAAGATAAACCCCTAGGATCTAGAACAACGGGTACCATTACATGATCAATCTCATCCAATCCCCATCCACCTCATGTGCCTACAGGGACTACTCACACATGGTGATGGTGAGGGAGCTCATGGTCGATGGAGATGAAGGCGGTGAAGATGGCGGTGAAGACGGCCTCCGGATCTCTCCTCCGGGGGAGAAATCCTGGATCAATCTGTCTCCGAAAACGAAGATCGTGGTGGTGGCGGCGCTCTGTTTCGCGAAAACTCCCCTCCTCTAGGGCGTCCACTTTTTCGTCTATATGAAGGGGTACGCGGAAGACCGAGGGAGAGGCGGTGCCCGACGCCCCAGATAGGTGGGCCCACGCGGTCAAGGAATCTGACCGCGTGGGGCCCACCCTTTTGGGCCTCGTGCGCCTCCTCGAGTCCGTCTTTTGCACGATGTCCTTCTTTTCCATAAAAAATGACGTGGTATTTTTCCCCGATTTAATTTCCTGCAAAAACAACCAGAAAGGAGACTTTGCTAAAAACAGCGTCAGATTCAGCAGTTTTATTCAAATATGGGAAGATTCCGGAGCAAATTATGAAGCAAAGTGCTTGGAAAAGTAGATGCATTTTAGGTGCATCACTTACTAGCTGCATCTATGACTAATAATCCACCTGTGAAATAACATCCGTGTCTCCCGCAGGTATTAAGTTGCAAGTAACAAATAATTGCAATACGTAAAGTGTGTAATGTGAACACACATGACACGTAGACAAAGAAAAGTTGTTTTCTCCCTAGTGGTAAGATCACATCCACAACCTTAGTCATTTCTGTCATTCGAGCCCAGGCTACGGGAAACATGAACCCACTATCTAGCATAAATACTCCCTCTTGGAGACACTAGCATCTACGTGGCCAAAACTTCTTCTAGCATCGGAGAGCATGCAAGACATAAATAACACATATGTATATAGATAGATGAAACAACTTGATCATAACTTCACAATTCACGGATCCCAGCAAACATAACATGTAGCATTACATAAAGATGATCTTGATCATGATAGGCAGCTCACAAGATCTAAACATGATAGCACAAATTGGAGAGACTACCAACTAGCTACTGCTATGGACCCATAGTCCAATGGAGAACTACTCACGCATCAGTCCGGAGGCGGGAATGGTGGTGTAGAGCCCTCCGGTGATGATCTCCGCTTCGACAGTGCCAGGAAGAGCTTCAGAACCCTCCCGAACTAGGGTTGACGACGACGGAGGTGACGAAACTTTTCGTGGAATTATTTTCGGGTGTTTAAGGTTTTCTGGACGAGGGGAATATATAGGTGAAGAGGCGGCGCTGGGGGCCACCCGAGGCGGCCAGACGACCCCTCGGCACAACCCCACCTTCTGCCACGACGAAGTGGCATCTGGGCCCCTGGGTCGCCTCCTCGGCTGCCCTTTGGACTCCGTCTTCGTATCGATTAAAAATTTGTTCCCGTGAAATTTTGTCCAATTCCGAAAATATTTCTCGACTAGCTTTTCTGAAACAAAAAGACAGCAGAAAACAGGAACTGACACTGTGCCATCTTGTTAATAGGTTAGATCCAGAAAATGCATAAAAATAAAATATAATGTAAATAAAGCATGTAGCATTTGGTATAAAACAAGCATGGAACATAAAAAATTATAGATACGTTTGAGACGTATCGATCTCCATGTGCCAAAAGTTCGCATCCCTTTACATAATTCGTTTTTTCATGGAGATCATCGCTATGGCAGCATGGAGTATCTGGATTCGCAGAAACCATCTCTTAGAGTATGCCATATGTACGGTTATTATGTTAGTATAAGATAGAGTTAGAATTGTTTCCATCTATTACCTAACTTGACTTGTACTCCAAGATACCCATGTACGCCTATATATACTTACTCATGAGGCTCAATAATACATTCAACATATTCCACCAATCTCATAATTCTACACCATCGCATTTTTAAAGGCTTCGTTTGGAAGTTTAGTAACATTCCACACCTATAAACAATTTTTGTTTGGAAATTACTTTGCCCAAAAAATATTGACTGGATACAGTGGTGGTTTATTTCACGATTAGACTGGCACTTGGCCATACCTATCCGCATCACGATGAAATTTCCCAAATTATCCGGGCCTGTGGGCCAAGACTATATAGTCGTTGAATATAAATCTAAGGGCATCACAGACCTGATATTGCCTCAAATTTCCGTCTCCTAAACGATGATAGTCTTCCAACAGCAACACAAATCAGTATTTTGTTCGAAACACTTGGACCAATGGCTGGCTGCCGTTGGCAGAAAGCAAGGAGAAGACATTGCACGGTCGATAAGTTGGTAGGTCCGCCGTCTGTCATCCATCCTTCCTTGCCGCCGTGTAAGAGATGGCTGCCGTCAAAACCACAGATTGCGTTGCGATGAGATGCATATCGCCGTGCCGGGAAGCGATGGCCCTTCGTAGCAGCATAACACCGCGGTGATGTCGCCCAGAAAGAGCTGGCCGGCGTCACCTGAGCGTTGGTAGCCGGCATCTCATCAACCTTTTTTTAGGTGATCGTTGGAGTTGCCTAACTCGATACCAGGGGTTGGGGGTTGCCGTTGCGGCATTGTCCGTGTTTTTCCGGACAACCATTCAAACCGGACACTTTTTGAGAAAATCCGGAAGATTTGAGGAAGATGCTCTTAGTTGGTTTCCCGTTGACACATCGCTGTCATGCACGCCTAGGCACGTTTTATGATTCGATTATCATTGCTATAATCTCAGCTACGAGAGTTGACTACGACTCAACATCACAATGTTACGACCTCTCGTATTTTATTATCATGTGATCTCTGCATGCATGGCCTTTTTTTTTCCTGCCACTATAAGCACTAGCAAGCTAGCAGGCGAGGAGAGATAGTCAAGAGTTCGGAGCCATGGAAGGAAGGGAGAGAGCTAGACATCAGGCGCACGTTCCGCTGTACCGGATGTTCGCGTTCGCGGACGGGACGGACTTGGCGCTGATGGCGGTGGGCGCGGTGACTGCCGTGGCCAGCGGGATGGCGCCGCCGGTCATGACCCTCATCTTCGGCGACGTCGTCAACGCCTTCAGCTCCGCCCGCTCTTCGCCGGATCCGGACGTGCTGCACAGGGTCAGCAAGGTGCGTTCGTTGCGTAGGTGCTGCGTTGCGTAGACGCCTATTTTTCTCTGTAGTTTTATTGCGATTTTCATAATTATCACCCGTTTGCTTGCTCTGTCACGGTTTACATTGTCTCTCCAAAAACACTAACTTTCCACGGTGTTGTCGGTTTACTTTTTTAAAGCTGTTTGCTTCAAGTTAGGGAAGGTCATAAACAGATGAGGACAGTTAATTGGGGTAAAGGTGTAGGGTGTGGCGAAAAGTTTCCCTAAAATATACCACATATGTGAACAGATTATACTACTCCCTCCGATCCATATTAGTGGGCACAACTTTGTCTAGATACACATGTATCTAGTCTAAATACTTAACTAGATACATATAAATTTAGACAAAGCTATGCCCACTAATATGGATCGGAGGGAGTACCTCTTATCATTTTTAATATACTTCATTATTTATTACTAGTAGATACCTAAAATGAATTGAGTGAAATTTTTCATTTGTATCTATATACTTACTCCGTATAGTATATCGAAAAGTTGCTTTAACACATGAGCACCGGTGATCCCGTTTGCCAAAAAAATCAAAACGAACTTTTGTTTTTCATTTTTTTGGCAATAAGTATATGAGTACATATACATATTATATACGTATGCACCAAATTTCGTTTAGAAATTCGTTTAATTTTAGGCTACATAAAAAAACAAAATTGTAAGAAAAAGGGGATATTTTTACTACTTTATACAACCATAAATTTGTGATTGGTCTGGCCCGAAATAAAACGTATTTTCAACCAAAACTTTGCACGATTATATATACACAATATACGTATTCACGTTAAAAAATGGAACTTTTTGAAACTTAAAAGTACCATTTTCAAAAAGCAGCAGAAAATCCGGGGCGTGTAAGTCTATGGACATTTGGCCCATCATGTACTTCTGGCACAGAGTAAATGGAAAATTCCCCAGCTTCCTGTCATCACTCCTACACGGCCTCCTGACCTCCGCTGCCTCGCCGCCGGCGAGCCCTGGAAAATCGTTCAGATTCAGATTCAGATTCAGATTCAGATTCAGATTAGTTTCCTAGGGCTGACTCCCCTGGTGGCAGGATGGTTCGAGCCGTCAGCAAATCCCGCCGCCCCCTGTTCAGATTCAGATTAGTTTCCTGGGGCTGGCGCTGTTATTGGAGCATTTTCCCCACATTTTGCGCCGGAGATTTTGGCGGCAGATGCGATGTGAGTGAGTGTTCTTGTCATTTTATTCAATTTCTTATCAGGTCTTTCTTGTTTTCAGGTCATCATTAACTTTGTATATCTGGGCATTGGAGCAGGACTTGTTTCAGCACTTCGTGAGTGGCTTTCACGTGCAATAAAATTAAGATATCTTTCTTGTTTTCAGGTCATCATTAACTTTGTCTTTTAATTTAAGATTTTGACATAACAATAATATGTCCAAAAGTTGCGCCTGGTGCCTACTCTCGGTTCTTGTAATGCCTATGTCATTTTGGGTTTCAATGTCTGAATCCAGGGGAACTCATGCTGCTTATTCCTACAAAATAATATTGCAGTACGGTTGCACAGAGTAAATTTTCTGTGAGAAAATGCAATTTTTTTGTTTCGATGTACTGATAAAAATGAAATACTTCAGAATTACTTGAAACAATCTTTTCTTGATCGACTAGTTTGATGTTTTGATAGAGGTGTCATGTTGGACAATTACTGGAGAAAGACAGACAGCACGAATTAGAGCTCAGTATCTCAAGGCTATTCTCAGACAGGACATTGCATTTTTCGACAAGGAAATGAGCACTGGACAAGTTGTTGAGAGGATGTGTGGAGACATATTCCTCATTCAAGATGCCATTGGAGAAAAGGTAGGTTGTTTGGGAACTTATAGAGTGAGCTTGTGCCATATCATTCAATCCATTGGTAATGGTATAATCTTACGACCAATATGGCTAAGCTTGTATATAAAATGCTCCATTATTCATTGCATCACTATGATTACAGATGTCTATGGCCAAGATGGTAAATCTTGTTGATTTCTTGACATAAATATAGTACAATGATGTTACATTATTTTGTGCGCTAACCTAACAGTATGTTCGCTAATTATAAGCTAGCTCTCTAGGAAAGATGAGTAACTGAAAAGAATGAAATAAATTAACGTATTAATTTACTCATGGCCAGCTGGATAAATAGTTTGATTTTACAAATCAGGATGAACTACATGCGTATGCGTATATACTTTACCCAGCTATGCAAGATATGAGTCTGGTCCCAGCTCTGTTATATTTAGCGCACATAATCAGCCACTGTCTTGGCGGTTGCAGATGAGTTTACATTGCCTTCTCATGGATTTGTATTCATAATGCAAGGAATGCAGTTTATCGTACCATACCAATTTGATGGAGTTGCAGGGATAAATGAAGATCCGCTATCAGTGTAGATATATGTGCGCTGAATTAACAGATGCTCCCTGGTGCCTGGGCACCAGGATGGAATACTGTAAATTTTACGTATATATTTTCCTATATATATATATATATAGGAAAATGGTTCTGAACCTTCTTCGAAAAGAAAACAGAAAGACATTGCAAAGCTTAATCCATTGGCCTTCTTAAAGAAAATAAATAAATAATTTCTATCTGTATAAGTATATATCTGATAATAACTATAGTTCTATTTGATGTAACACTTTGCTATGCATTTATTCTCTTAGGTTGGCAAGTACATACAGCTATTGTCTACCTTTTTTGGAGGCTTCATTATTGCATTTGTTAGAGGATGGCTCTTGGCACTTGTTATGCTCTCAAGCATTCCTACAGTAGTTGTGGCCGGTTTTATTGTATCAAGGATAAAGATGAATCTCTCCACCCAAATGCAAGCAAAATATGGCGATGCTGGAGACATTGTTGAGCAAACTATTGGGACCATTAGAACGGTGAGTCTACTTAGTTAGGTTCACACCACCATGAGAGCCAAAGGTTCTCATACCAAATTTGACCCATGTTTGGTTTGATGCCACAATTTTGGGTAGGTTCCATCATTTGGGGGACTATCTAGGTTATTTCTTGAGCGAAAACTTATGTGGACAATTTGGACGACAATATTTTGTGAAAGGAAATGATTGCCTTTGTTTTCTTCTGCTTATCTGGGGAACAAATCAAATAGAAATAGCTTATTGGTTTTGTTATTTTTCTTGCTGTCACTATTTTCTTATTAATATTCCTATGCTTTGAAGGTTGTTTCATTCAGTGGTGAGAAGCAAGCTATAACTACATATAATAAGTTTATAAGAAAGGCATATGAATGTGCTCTACGAGAAGGTGTTGTCACTGGACTTGGACTAGGTCCAGGTATGGCAACCTTGTTTGGCAGTTATGGGTTGGCAGTTTGGTATGGAGCTAAACTGATAGTCAACAGAGGATACAATGGTGGCATAGTTATTAATGTTATGATGGCTGTCATGTCTGGTGCACTGTAAGTTTCGTACATTAATTCTTACCACTAGTAATATTCTGAGTAGTAATATATAATTAGACGTACTTAAAACTTGTTATAAATGTAGTTGATGGTGGAGATTATAGCTAAGTACGTGCATATGGAGGATATCAGGAGTATATTATAGGGTGGAGTTTAGCCTGCTGCCTCCCGGGCTCCTTCTCTTCTATTCCCTGCTGCAGCGAAATCCTCACACCTCCTTGAGCACTGCTACTGCCTCACAGGCTGAAAGTGCGTTGGCTGTTCTACAAAGCCACAGGAGCGCCTCTCCCCCTTCTTGCAACCACGCGCGCAGCTCATTGCACTGGCGCCACCCGTGAAACCTCAAATTTGAGCAGCACGACATCCGCTTCCTGCTGCACTTGCTGAGAGCCACGAGCTTGGCTCACCCAGCTCTTCCCTGTCCTCTGCTCGCACACAGCAGCAATCACCTCTGCTCTGAGCAGCCACAGCTCCCTTGCTTCTCCTTACTTCTTCACTGCAAGCCACAAGGAGCTGCACCTTAGGCTTAGGCTATGTATAGCCAACTTGATTTCGGGAGAAATATCTGGATGGACAGTCCCCTTCGACCTCCACCACTATCCTATATATAGCTAACTTAGGCTTACATCTTCACTCGTACACTAGAACAATCTAGATTCTAGTAGGACACTACTACTATACAAACATAGACTCCAATAATCCGTAGAATACTCTAGACTCTACAAGAGTACTACACTAACTTAGATTCCAACAAAATCCTAACTCAGTGATATTTACTAAGTGACCCCAGCTAGGTCCGGCTGCTCCTAGCCCCGATCTTCCCAAATGACACATCATTACTGCAAACAAGCCTAAATATTAACGAAATTTGGCGGTTTGTTGTCCGCATGGAACCGGCCGAACTAGCGGTCCGATATGTGAACTAGTAAACAGGTTTCGACCGCTTCACTCACCGTTCTACTTTTGTAAATTATGGCACCTTGGTGTGAGGCTCATCACTTACATCAGTTGGTTCATTGCTCCATGACACGCCTCCTTGGCGTCATATGAGCACAAGCTAATTGGCTTTCTTTAGGTGGAATCATTGGGGCTGGACCGGGCCCTTTATCGTACTAATATACCACTACAACCTCAAGTTCCTCCTTGAGCAACACCTGTAGACAATTCACAACACCACTGGGTGGGCAGGCTGCTCGGTTTCAACTTGGCCCTGATTAAAAGACCAACCGCCTCAATGTAGTGGATAATGTGCTCTCCCTCGGGGATGGAGGCATCACCGGACCAGCCCTCGACCTATTTGACAAGCTTCGTGCGGCCTACACCACCCCCTTAACAGCCTTGCGTGACCAACTCACCACAAAGGTCGTCACCGCACCTTGCGCTGCTATGGATGAACTCCTCGCCCTGGAGGGTCGCTCTTACGTGCCACCTGACTCAGTGCTACTGCTCAAGTTCTCGTCTACTTTCTTTAGCTGCATGTCTCTTCATGTGCTTGTTCTTTGCAGCTCTCATCCACTCCTCTACCGTGGAATTGTTCAGCTCCATATCCCTCATTGGCAGCGGCAGTCGCTGATGCTGCTGATGGTATGAATGCCCGTGGCCCTCAATCGAGCCATGCTTCTCAAACCCTCTGCTCCAACATATTGACAAGTGGTTTTGCCAACCCTATCGTCAACGGCCTTGTTCTTTTTTCTTGCACTCTGTCTCCGGGATTACTCAATATTAGTTACATATTTTTTTTTCCTGAAAGCTGGAAACAATAATCTGTATAAATAATTGCTATGTGCATATGATTATGTTTATCAGTTACTCCCTCCATCCTAATGCATGTGGCGCATTTGTTTTGCATGCGCAAACTTTAACTACCGATTTAGTCACTAATATAGGAGAATCATGTCATAAAAATTGTAGCATTAGAAACTTTATATGAACACTAATCCAACGGTATAATTTTTATACCGCATACCACAAATTTTGTTGGTCAAATTAATTAACTTTTATACCGCATACCACAAATTTAGTTGGTCAAATTAATTGTCAAACTTGGTGCACGTAAAATAAGGACGCCACCTAAATATTGAAGGAAGGAGTAACTTTTATGAAGATCATAAGCAAATAGATTGACTGGGATCATCAGCCGTAAAAAAAAACCTCACGGTCATTGGCAGTGAATCCTTTTGAAACCTTGACATCTTTTTAGTTATTTTTTTCTCATTTTTCTCTTTGGCATTTGTTCTCTTTCTAATGTTGCATTACTATGAGCAAATATGATGTCAATGTCAATGCTCAATGGCAATCATAATTTGGCATCTTCATGTTTGCACTGTACCAACGGCAACACACAGGGTATCAACTTGTATGCTAAATAGAAGCTTCCATCTCTTTTTTCAAGATCTTCTGATTTTTACTTGAGTTATGCATCTTCTGCAGATCATTAAGTCACGCAATACCATCAATAACTGCTTTTGCAGGAGGGCAAGGAGCAGCATATAGAATCTTCAAGACAATAGAAAGAGAACCAGATATTGATGTATATGACACCAAAGGTATCATACTGGAAGACATTAAAGGTGATGTTGAACTTAAGGATGTGTACTTCAGCTATCCTACCAGGCCTGATCATTTGGTATTTAATGGATTCTCTTTACGAGTACAAAGTGGCACAACAATGGCCCTAGTTGGAGAGAGCGGCAGTGGGAAATCAACTGTGGTCAGTTTGGTGGAGAGATTCTATGATCCACAGTCTGGGGAAGTCTTGATCGATGGAGTTGACATTAGAAGAATGAATCTTGGGTGGATACGAGGAAAAATTGGTCTTGTCAGCCAAGAACCAGTGTTGTTCTCAAGCACGATCAGGGAAAATATTGCCTACGGGAAGGATGTTCTTACTCTTGAAGAGATCAAAAGAGCAATCGAGTTTGCAAATGCAGCAAACTTTATTGCTAAATTGCCAAATGTACATTGCGAAATTAAAATATCCATAATTCTTAATTCGGTTGTATCTCACACATGGACACATGGTTACTTAGAAGTGTATGTTGTGAAACATTGCAGGGTCTTGAGACGATGGTTGGGGAACGTGGAACTCAACTATCTGGAGGGCAGAAGCAAAGAATTGCAATTGCTCGAGCAATTGTTAAAAACCCTAAAATATTGTTACTTGATGAAGCAACCAGCGCGTTGGATATGGAATCTGAGAGGACTGTTCAAGAAGCTTTGGATAGGATAATGCTAGAAAGGACTACAATCATTGTCGCTCATCGTCTAAGCACAGTAAAGAATGCTGATGTCATATCCGTCTTACAGCATGGGAAGATTGTGGAACAAGGTATGTATTTGAAAATTGAGAACTCCTGTACAGAAAGTATATTCCGCACCTGCGTATCAATATTAATGTTACTTTTTGTACATGGAATTAGTGTAGGTCCTACAAACTAATGTAGATGACTTGTCAGAGATAACTGCCAGTCATGTACGTCACTTTCACATTTATGTAGCCCTGTGAACACAGCATAACTATATAAATTGAAGTTGTCCTGATATAACTACATAAAAAGGTTGTTCCCGACCAGTAATCTAGGGTGGCATTCAATTTACTGGTTGAGTGATGACCAGAATACACCCTTTCAGCACTCCAAAAATAGTACTCATTTTCATTAAATAAGCAACTTGATCAACAAATGTTATGTAGATGACCTGCTACTTGATGTGTGAATTTTGAGCAGGTTCACATGTACAACTGGTAAACAAACCTGAAGGTGCTTACTCTCAGCTGATTCATTTGCAAGAGACTATGCAGGAAGCAGAAGCCCCTAATGTCGACCCTGATGTGATGATGAAAAACAGCCTTGACTCTAGGTCGATCAGTAGAAAACCAAGAAGCCAAGGTAGCTCATTTAAGAGCTCAACTAGTAAGGGCTCCTCGTTTGGGCATAGTGGTAGGCATCCTTTCTCTGCTCGGTTTGACCTACGTGATCCTATGGAATTCAATAATAGTCAGGACCTAGACAAAATATCTAGTGCTCGAAAGAAAACTCCAATCGGTCGACTCTTCTATCTGAACAAACCAGAGGCTTTTGTTCTTGCTCTTGGTTCTATAACTGCTGTAGTGCATGGATTCATTTTTCCAGTATATGGCATATTGATTTCAAGTGCAATAAAGACATTTTATGAGCCACCAGCAGAACTACTGAAGGGCTCGAGGTTCTGGGCAAGCATGTTTGTCATGCTGGGAACTTCCACACTTGTTCTGATTCCAGTAGAGTACTTCCTGTTTGGGTTAGCAGGCGGGAAGCTTGTGGAGCGCATACGGTCGCTGACATTCCAAAGTGTCATGCACCAGGACATCAGCTGGTTTGATAAACCTCAACACTCTAGGTCTGCATTGGCCTTTTTTGTATCATGATGTTTGTCAGAAATCCACTTTTCCCCTTATAGTTAGTATACTTTTTTTTAAAGATTTACATGATATCTTTGTCCTGGTTGATGGATGCTCTTAAGCGCTTAGACCAAATGTGCATCGCATATGATTCAAAAAATGAAACAAATATTGTGGCATATATTACTTGCTGATTAAGCTTGTACTTCAATATAGTTTATAAGACATATGAAACAGATATTGTGGCTTATATTATTTGCTGATCTATCTTGTCCTTCAGTAAAGTTTATAAGACGTCTCTATATGAAAAATTAATACTAAGAACATAAATCCTACCAATAATACTTATACATTGATAATTTGTGTTGTGGTGCGAAACCCCTTTATGAATAATCTTGCGTAAGAAACCGTAAAGATGTATTTTGAAGAACATTTATGTATGCTAGCTAGCTTGAGCACTGTTGCTATTTTGATCATTATTAAAACTAATCCATCTGGATTTTTTTTAAGAAACAATGTGAGGAATTATACTTGGCAACAGATTTACTTATACAAGTTTCAACTTTTGCTCTAGTGGAGCAATAGGCGCTAAGCTCTCGACTGACGCTCTAAATGTGAAGCGACTTGTTGGAGACAATTTAGCACTTAATATCCAGACTGTGTCGACCATCATAGCAGGTTTCACAATAGCTATGGTGGCAAACTGGAAGCTGGCATTGATTATCACAGTGGTGGTTCCTTTGGTTGGTTTCCAAGCCTATGCTCAAATGAAGTTCTTGCAAGGTCTGAATAAAAATGCAAAGGTACATCCTCTATTGTTTATTTTACCTAAAATATTATTCCTCAACACCAACACAATGATTAATGCTCATACAATCATACGTCACATGGAGAGTAGTTTTATCTAATTGGTTAGTGGGGTGCAGTTAAAGTATGAGGAAGCAAGCCAAGTAGCAATGGATGCGGTTGGAAGCATCAGAACTGTGGCTTCCTTTTGCGCTGAGCAGAAGGTGATGGATGCCTATGAGAAGGAATGTGAATCTCCGATAAGACAAGGAATTAGGGAAGGTGTTGTTGCCGGGTTGGGCTTGGGCTTCACATTCCTTGTATTCTACCTTGCATATGCTCTCTGCTTCTACGTCGGTGCAAAGTTTGTTCAGGAAGGAAGAGCAACATTTCCTGAAGTATTTCGGGTGCGAGCTCTTGTTTTTTATTCATACTTGCAGTCTTAATCGTCTGGATGTGTTGGTTAACTGATTTATTGGTTACTGTCAGGTCTTCTTTGTATTAGTTTTGGCTTCTGGTGCGATCTCACGAACAAGCGCAGGTGGTGCGGATAGCACCAAGGCTAATGAATCGGCCATCTCTGTATTTGAAATTCTTGACTGTAAATCCAAGATAGATTCCAGCAGCAAGGAGGGCATAGTCATTGCAAGTGTGAGGGGCGACATTGAGTTCCAGAATGTGTGCTTCAGCTACCCCTTACGTCCAAATGTTCAAATCTTGAATGATCTAACCTTGAGCATTCCTTCTGGAAAGGTTACTTTCTATCTTAACTAATAAGTACATGAGATGAGTGTTCCTTACACATTGTTAGCTGGTACGAAACATTAATTCTGTTCCAATATCTTTGCAGACGGCTGCCCTTGTTGGCGAGAGTGGAAGTGGGAAGTCCACCGCAGTGGCGCTGATCGAGAGGTTCTACGACCCAAGTTCAGGCAAGATCCTTTTTGACGGTGTGGAGCTTCGGACCCTCAAAGTTAGCTGGCTTCGGCTGCAGATCGGGCTTGTGGCGCAAGAGCCAGTGCTGTTCAACGACACCATCCGCGCGAACATAGCCTATGGAAAGCAGGGGAGGCGTCTGAAGAAGAGATCGTCGCCGCTGCCGAAGCAGCCAACGCACACCGTTTCATCTCCGGGCTGCCCGACGGTTACGATACTATTGTCGGCGAGAGGGGGATCCAGCTATCAGGTGGGCAGAAGCAGCGTGTCGCCATTGCGAGGGCTGTCGTGAAGGACCCCAAGGTGCTCCTTCTAGACGAGGCAACAAGCGCTCTGGACGCGGAGTCGGAGTGTGTGGTGCAGGAGGCGCTGGACCGGGTGATGGTTGGGAGGACGACGGTGGTGGTGGCACATCGTCTGTCGACGGTAAAAGGCGCCGACATCATCTGTATGGTCGAGAGTGGGACGATAGTGGAGAAAGGAAGGCATGACGAACTAATGAAGTTAACTGATGGAGCCTACGCTTCCCTTGTCGAGCTTAGCTCCGCTTCAAAATAACCTGATGAAAAGCCTGGACACGTCATTCTTACATTAATTGGAAAACCGATTTGTCTGATTATCCCTGACAAGGAATGCTTGATGTGCAAGCTTTGCCTTAGAAAAGGCTGTGCAATAGTTTAAAAAATTCATTATTGGCCCACCATTGATTGGAAGATTCTTTCCCTCTGGCTACTAAGATATTTTAGTTCGTTAGTGTGTTCATATACGAGATAAATGCATCATTGATCATTGAACTTTTCTGAAATAAGTACTTTTGGTCACTGAAAACGCAGACATGTTAGTGTGCTGATCACGTAGCTCCAAAAGATTAGCATACCGATCAAAATGGACACAGCTGGGAATAAGTAGCAGTGACATGGTATGCTGACTCTGTTGTTTTTTGCGAAAAGGATTTTTGGTGGATTTTTACGATCCAGAAACACAACATCCTAGTTAGACATTGTGTCGAACAGATTGCGATTCGCGAGGCAGAGGTCCCGTGTGCGGTGGCTACAAGAAGGAGACACTAATACTCGTTTGTTTCACGTTGTTGCTAACGGGAGGCGCATCAAGAATTACTAGTTGAATTTGGCGTGGTGGCACGCCACACCCTTGGTTAGATTTTTGTGCATTATTTGGACATGCACGCTGAAAGTTTCTGAACAAACTTCTTGTCCTTGCTAAATGCTAATATGTGCAGTCAACTATCACATACTAACTTTAATTCTTTACCTCCAAGCTACATATCTTTTATAATCATTGCAGTTGTTATTTGGTAAACAAAGGATTATCGTTGGCAGACGGAAACAAATCTTTACTATTAAATGGGAGTTGGACGTACGTTGGTGAAGCCTCCCTTTTGTGCCAGAATTTTCTGCCAATGCGCTCCCCCTCGCTACGCGCCTGCGAGCACAGATGGGCCAAGGCCCAAAAAAAATCCCGTCAACTGTTCCTGTAATCTCGCTGGCCTTCGCCCAAGAGATAGAAACATCCAAACCCCGTCTCCGTTCCCCTCCTCGACTACCATGGCGGCGGCACTACACCATGGCTCGCCGGTGGCTAGACGGGATTTTCCTGTTCGCAAGCCTTACAAGCAGCGGAGCCACAGGTTCTTCCCATCATCTCCGGCGCCGCCATTTTCTCCTCTCCACTGTCACCTCTCTACCGACGAGCAGCTCCACCGCCGCCCTTGCCACCGCCCCACCTCCGACGGCCCGCCCAGATGAGCCTTCCGAGGCCATATCCTACCCGCCTACCCCGTAGACTCCCTACCAGTCCCTCCGACGACCAGCCTCCGTGAACCTCGACGACGAACGGCGGCGACATGACCAGCTTTAGCACGCGGCGGCGCAGCGCAAACATCACCAGCAACGGCATCACACAAAGCTGAGCAGCCCGCGGTGACGCCGTACGAGCAAAGGCAGCTCCCCGCGCGACGGGATCCTCCTCCCCCATAATCGAATTAGCCTGCCGAGATGGACGAGGAGGAGCGCGGGGCCGGTGGTGTGGCGGTCGAGGCGCCGTCCTCGCACAGCTAGCGCGGTGACGGGGACGAGGGGGCGGCGTCGGGGAGGCGTTGGAGGGGAAGTTGGTGCGCGCGGCGGCGCCGCGGAGGTCCCTGGCACGCGGACGGCGGCGCGGATGGAGATGACCGGAACGACCGGCACGTCACCGACCTGGCCGCCAGTCACCAGAGCCGCTGCACTTGGGCGCTGCCCGACGGCATCTGGCGCGAGGTGGGAAGAGAGGAAGTCGAGCGAGCATGGGCGTGGCTTGCCGGCGGCCAGAAGAGAAAAACAGGGGCGACGGCGCAGCCATGGCAAAGGAAATGCGAGAATCGTGGGCGGCCGTAGTAATGTACTGGAAAATCTTAATGATAGGTATGCCTTATTGTACTTAGTATATTTTTCAATTTCTGAATGGCTACCCTACTTTGCAATCCTTATGCAGCCAATGACATGATTCTGTGCTTGTGTATATCAGATAGACACTGATCAAAGCCATCTCAGAATCCTTCAGAGTAGCTAAATCATGCCCTGTCCAACAGACTAAACGTGGGATGGAACCGGAATTAGTCCTCCCTCGGGTACCTGATTTTGAGGTGTTACTATGTTCCATGCACTCGTCATTCAATTGCTGGAGGCAAACACTACACTTATTTGCATCCCTGCACGTGTTCGTCGTAGGGGCCATACATATGAGAGCTATTGGTTGAAACCGTATGTAGGTTTGCGAGTAACTGAATCTTAGTCAAGTGTTGTTACTTTCTATGCACATTATGTTGGATTTTGTATCCATATCAGAGGGGTTTTTTCGAATATTATGTGGCTACATATTTCTGTACACATGGAGAAGTATCCTGCAAACTAGCTTCAGTTTATCTGCTATATATGTGCAAACAAATGAATTATCCAACTCAATATTGCCTACGATGTGTATTGGATATCAATGGTATGCACCTTTAGAAATCTGATCATTGGAGTAGCTGGTTGGCCGTACTAACAGGAGCGACTACGCCGAAATCCATTCATACTTTTAATAAAACCGTTCCTGGTCCAGGAGCGAGTAGGATTTAAATTTTCATTAACTTCCTGATTGGCTTATATAAATTTGTGGTTATCACATAGCATGATTTTTGAGTCGCCGAGTCGAGTCGAGTCGCCGAGGCTGAGACTCGTGACTTGCTGACTTGACTCAGCGACTAGGCTTGATTAGTCGCCCCGAGTCGCCCAGCACAGGAACACAAGCAATAAACAGAGCAGAGCAGAGCAGCACAAGCACGGGAGCAACCCAATAAGGCCAGATGAGCAAAATCGGCCCAGTAATCTATCCCAGCCAGCCCGACCAGGCCCAACACGGCCCAGCTAACTGCTATCGGCCTCACCCTCTGGCTAAACCTAGCAGTTACGTGAATCCTCTCCTAGCGCCGCCAGCCGCACTCACGATTCACGAAGGCTCTCCTCCTGCTCTGCCCTTTCTCTCCCATCCCATCCCCTGCTCTGCCCTTTCTCTCCTGCTCTGCCCTCTCTCTCCCATCCCATCCCTCCTCCCTTGAACACAGCCATGCACCGCCGCGACCCTCTCCTTCCTCCGCGAGCCTCTCCCAGCAACCAGTCCCAGCAACCGCCGGCCAGGCCCAGCAACCACTCCCAGCCTCCGCGAGGAGCGGCGGCGGCCCGAGCCTCTTCTCTGAGCTCTGCCCTTTCTCTCCCTTTCATCAAGTCGCTGAAATCCTGAGGCATCAAGTCGCTGTATAGTCGCAGGAAATCGCCGTCGAGCCAGTGACGTGGCGCGACTTGCTCCGTGAGTCAAGTCGCTAGGGCGGCTCATCCACGCCAGAACGACTAGGCGATTAGTCGGCGACTCAAAAATCATGTCACATAGTATTACATGGAGCTAAACTCACTGGTTCTGCAAATTTTTGTTAGTTTATTATATTAGCATGCTTGTGCTTATGCAGTTTCAAACATGAGGTGAGTATTGAGGGCTTGTGCAATACAATTAGGAGTAAAGACATGTGCGCACAGAAGAAGGGCATACAGGGTAATCAGAGTATGTGTTACATCATGGTGAGGTCTTATACCCTGACCTTGTTATCCACATAACTGTCTATGTATCATAGTCTGGGTATCTCACATGTACAAGCATGCATGCTCATGTATGCAGACATCTGAATATTGTTTCGTGTGCATTATTTTATTTATCTTTGGGTGCTTCTGAATATACCATTTGCTGTATCAATTTTTTTTACCTCTCTTATAGTATTTCATTTAATAATTTTAATCTTTTACCCTGAACTATAACAGGTTTATTGAAAATATCTAAGGTACTGACCTACTTTGTGCCACTCAGATTGAACATCTGTGTTAGCTCCCCTCAACAAGTTCGGTAACCTGGGAAGATCAATACGATCTGGAAAGAATCGGTAATGCCAAAATCCGCTGCAATAAATAGATAGTACATATGATTGAAATAGTTCTGGGCTTCTTGCGCTTGCTTTGACCTGGTTGTTCAGAGAAGTGAAGCTTAAACTAAGATGTACAAAGAAGTGAATCATCAACATCAGAGAAGAGGAACACAATTATTTTACACTATAGAGTCTAACTAGGGGAGGATCAAAGTAGTTTTGATGGCTATTGATACATGTGTTGTATAAGATGTGCAAATAACATGGATGAACGCGGATGAACTTTTCCAGTGTTGATGTAGTACTTTTATTTGTAAGTCAGGTTGTGCTACTCGATGGCTGCGGTAGCAACGCGGGTAATCATGTAAAGAGTGCATGGAATGGACTCGAGTTCTCCGTGACGGCCTGAGACGAGAATGAACTGGACAATTTCACGGCGAGGTACAGTCAGATTTTTCTTGTGTGGTTTACTTATGTTATTGGACATTGCAGATCTTTCAGTTAGCTTACTCTGTTTTTTTCACTTGTTCTGATGTATGGCTGTTGTAAGCATTGTGCTTGAAGCACTTGTAATTATTTCATTTTGTGTGTACCTCCTAGGAGGTGTGTAACCAAACTCTCTTCTATTCAATAAAACGAGACGCAAAGGCTTTTTGCGTTTTCTAAAAAAAAAAAGAATATTTCATTTTGGTGGATGGGCACTGTATTCATCCTATATGATTGGGTGATATTAGTAAAATCGTGAAGTTTCATGGTAACCGTAACCTTGTACTTGTTTGAATTTGTTGTTGCAAGACATTACCATAGGTCGGAGTTATTCCAAAATTTGTTTAGCAAAGTTGAATCAGTTTGTTAGATGTCTCCATTATACCTTGCCGGTGTCTATGAGATAATATGACGATGATTGTTGTCTACAACTTGCATTAGAGGCAATGACGAAATAGGTGAAACCAAGGGGCTGGGTCCATTTTCCCTTGAAGAACCGTTAGTTGTATCTATGTGGTTGTTCTGACAATTGTTATTTGCCACCTATGAGAGAATAAACCCGAGGGACCGTTGCAACGCACGGGCATTCACCTAGTGTGTGTAATGACTAAATACAAAGCTGATTATTATTGTAATGCAACCTAGAAAATGCTTTCTTTAACTGTGGCGCCACCCTTTGTTGGCGTCATTGCCATGTCATCACACCCACGCTCCTTGCGATGAATCAGCAGTGCCATCCTAGAAAATCCAAGATATTGTTAAGGCTATAAAACTGATACACACCATATTCGACTCAGTGCTGTTGCAAAAAAGCTTTGAATTACTAACTTTACTATGGCTTGTGTGCTAGTTCCCTTAGCATAGAATGTGTTTTGATTTAATTGGCTGGTGAATAATCCATTCATAATCGTAAAATAACTGTAAGTGTACATAATACAACATTTAGTACTCCATATGTATTTATTTTTTAATTGTAGGCACAACCATAAGAGTTTAACTAAATTCGTACTGAATCCTATAAGGCTCCTAGCAACTTAGTAAATGATTAATGTACATAGAGTGGAGAATGGATCACTTTCAGTTCATTGTCCTCAAATCAAGAACTTAAAGTCACAATGTATTGTCTCTAGTATGCAATATATGCTGAAAGGAGAACATACCATGAAGTAACTATTACTAACCATCAGATGTATATCGTGTGCATGATTGCTCACAATCTGTATGAGAAAGAAACTTCCGTCTGAAGCAATACCTCAATAATACTCTATCCCAATTTTCTTCAACATGCAACGCACTCCCATGAAATCTAGTTAGATGAGCTTGTGCATGTAACATCAATGTTTTTGGAAAGGGTACTGCAGAAAACTGTAGCAGTACAACTTATCTGAAACGTGGAGTCACTTGCCTGCTGAGTGTCTTCTGGGGCGACAGGTATTACAGAAAGCTGTATCTACTTAAAAAATATATGCCGGTGGCCACCCGATCTACTTCCAAACTACTTGCATCTCGCTGGACAATATCATCTGTAGGAGTAAAAATACATGCTGGATTAGACCATGGTCGGAGCCTGAAATATGAGTCGGAGCCTGAAATATGAGGAGATTCAAAGCTAGCTACCTTAGATACGAAGGAGGCCTTGATAGGATAGGATTGGAAAATACATGTGATGGCACACTCTGTTCCCAGATTTACATCTTGGCGATCTCTCCACCGGTCTCTTCAGCGGTGCGTAAAGCCTTTTGGCTAGATGGACTTGCTTCAAAAAATCCAGAGTGACAGCCAAACCAATATATCATTTTCAGCAGCATCATATTGATAAGAAGACCATGTCCTGAAACTACCAATCAAACAGCAGCCATGAGAAACAAATTGTCCAAAAGTTGTCCTAGATTCGAACAAAAGAGCGATGGATTGCAGCAAATAAGAAAATAATAAAGTGTTACCTACCAACGTTGGCAACAAAAAGGTGCATCAGTTAATATTTTCAACTGCACCTTTAATCAAAATAAATGAGTTCTTCTGTTCAGGTTCCTAATTTTCAGTTATCATTGGAAAAAAAATCTCGAGGTCACAACATAGCATGCAAAACTCCATCCGTATGGCATATATAATTATTTTTGCAAAAATGCATCTATAACAATTAACTACATGCTTTATGAAGCCTTGTGCATAACACAGAAATACTTACCATCTGTTTCATGTTCACGATTCATGCATTGAAGTTAGTTCTTTGTTCAGGTCAGTCTGCACCTGTACACACGTTATAATGATAGCATACATGAGCCCTAGACTACAGCGGAAACGACGCACAAATTGTAAGGAATTGAATAAAAAGTACGGAAATGCAAATAAGAAAGTGGATCTGGTGGGAAGAAAATGGCATGCTCTTTATTTAGATGGAAAGAGATACAGTACAAATACTACAGTTTGACTCCTAAAAAGGTTGAAATTATCCGACGTGATTCATGAGAATAAATTTATTGGGATGTGATAGCGCAAAATCTTCACTGAAAAATACACAATCTAGTTGAAGAAGAACATGTGTAGTGTTTTAAAAATGTGTGCTTAACAGCCACACCTATTCTCTGAAAAGACGCAACCATGCTTTAGCCCTACTCCAAGGCGACAAAGCTGTATAAGAACAAATCATCAAGTGCCTGCAAGTCCATCTAGCCGGTGACGCCAGTTTCAGCCGTAGACGGGCTTATGACAGCGTGGCATAAGAATAGTCCTTACCGGCGAGGCGGTAAAACATGATAGAATTGACACATCAAGTAAGAATCCATAGATAAATTAGTTGTGCCTTATAAATTGTGGGCTAAATATTAACAGGAAGATTTAATAGTTTTGTTACTATGTGAGAAACATTTACAAAAGTAAAGGAACACAATACAAAACTAATAATTGCTTGAATTACCTGTGAGAAAGCCATGCAATCTCCAAATAATTTGAGCAACTACAATCTTTGCAATTATCCAATTGACTGCTTGGAGCATATGAGGCCGTTGACTTTATATTCCTGTGAGTTGACCACAAACAAATGAGCGAATCAGCTGCCAGAAATATATAGATGCATTAAGACTAAAAATAACACTTAGCATATAACATAATCTGACATAGTACACCACTGCGTGAAGCAATACAACAAAACAGCTGATGGAAAGAAACAAAAGATGCAAACTATCTACAACCATCCAAAATGTATATGTACACTAATTGTTGCATCGAATAGTTAGTAGAGAATGTCGTACAGAGAGGATTTTTTTATCTCGGTTTGAAACTTTGGTGACCATGCATAGCTGAAATTGAATAAGTAGATTCAATCTCTACTGTTTTGTGGATCTCAAAATACCTTATAATCACACATTAATGACAATGTAGAAAATAAATCTTCCACTTTTGTTGAATGCAAATAAAAATAAGTCAACAGTCATGCAAGGGAAGAAAAGGTAAAAGCAATCATCAAGATGACTTGTGCACCTCACACAGGAGATCAGGCCACCTATATTACTGAAATACTGTGCAGAAATTGCATGATGATTATTAGCATCGAAAATTTATTTGATGGTACGTGCAGTTTGTATTGTATCCAATAAATATGTCAAAATCTTGCTGGAACAGTCGCACATATGACTCCAAGAAATTTAGGATATATTGCTTGCTGGAAACAGCTAAAACTTTATTTGTATCGTCATGCAGCAGCGATCTTTATACAACAGTTTCATTATCTCGATTGTATTAAGAAATGTGTGCAACTGAATCCTAATCCCAAAAGCTTCCAATAACTTCCACCTAGCTCTTTCAAGGTTATAATATCAAATCAGAGAACTTTTTATATAGAGAAGTGTCGGTGTCTTCTAAGAATCTCACCTAGCTATTCCAAGGCTAAAAATCTCGTCAGCTTTCTTCAGTTTGTTCTTGGACTCCATCAGCGACGCATAACGAATGTAGAAAACAGCATGACCCTCACCAATCTGATTGGCCTCCAGGAACCTGAATATCACCTCAGCGTCAGCACAATTCCCAGCCTGCAAGCCAAGCTGCATGTCAAACGTACATGCCTACACACTACAAAATGAGATAGATCAAGCTGGCTTAATTAAACAACTCACATATTCGAGCCACACTTTTAGGTATCGAAGATCATCCTTGTACCTCTCGTCGTGCCTCGTCGTGCCAGACGACACGCACACACTGCTCATAGATCACGACGTGGCCGGAGAATTCCCCGCCGGCCAGGAATGACTCCTGAACCCATTTGATGCAGCTGCACACAGGCAAAGCGGAGAGCACGAGCTATGAGCACCTAGCTTGTATAAATCGATGAATGGGCAACCTTTGCACTCCAAAATCTAGCTAATGACTACTGATCCGTACCAAGAAATTACGCACAAGAAGGGGGAGGAGGGATCAAGAAGAACTTACTCTACCCACGGCTGGAGCGGATCTTCACCTTGATACTCTTCGATTGCTTCGATCCTCCTCCTGAATTAGTCAATTAATCAGACACGGAACATACAGAGTCATCCGAGACTTCCCCCGACCAAGAAACCCAACCAGAACGAACAAAACAAATTAACCAGACCGAAGACCCAGAATTGTATTTCAAATTGGAATAAGTGAAGAATTAATACAGGAAATTAAACTGCACATAAATACTTACCATCAGTTCGGCCTTGCGCCGCCTCTGCTCCTCGGTCGGGGCCCTGGGCGGTGAACTCACCGGACGAAATGCGGGCCGCCAGCTCGGCCTTGCGCCATCTCTGCTCCTCGGCCGGGTCGGGGCCTCCGCCGCCACCGGACGCGGAGGCGGAGCAGCGGAGGAGCGGGGCGCGGCGGCTGGGTGCCGGAGCGAGGCGAAGGCGGACGTTGCCGGAGCCGGAGAAGCGGAACGGCGGGGCGGCGGGAGCGGTCTAGGAGAGGTCAGGGCGGGGTGGTAGCGCGGCGGACGAAGGCCGGCCGGCGGCGAGCGGCCGGAGCGTGGCCACCGCCGCCGCCGCTGTGTGAGAGAGAGGGGATGAGAGGAGAACGAGGAGGATTGCGATTTAGGGTTAGGGTTTGGACTATATACGTAAGGACCGATTTGTAAATATTGGAAAGCGGGAGGGGTTTTCTGCAAAACGACCACGGGGACCGTCGGATCGGCAACGGACGGCACGGATGGTGGGACTGGTTTTTACTGTTCAACACTGTAGTTGTACAGTGAAACGATCGCTCTCAGGGCGAGAATCCGTTTGTCTTTCATATACTTAGTAATTAGTAATATCACAGCTGTGAGGGTGGGCGAGGAGCTGATCACGGATCCCGCTGCTAAAAAGGAGCCTTTTTTCTCTGCATATTCTGAGCTGCTTGGTACTGCCAGAGCTAGGGAGCACACGCTGGATTTGAATGCGCTGAACTTGCAGGCGGTGGATTTGGCCGAGTTGGACGATTTGGTGACAGAGGAGGAACTCTGGTCTGCAAGCAAGGAGATGCCGCACGACCGCGCCCCAGGCCCTGAGAGCATCTCCAACAGAGATCCTATATAACCTGCGCGCACCAAAACCCGCCAATTTAGCGTGCACGGGGCTAAAAATAGCGCTCCAGCAGTCGCAGTATAATTAAGCACACTGTAAAAACCGTCCAGCGCGCTGGGAGAAGCTGGACCGCAGGCTGGATACTCCGTGCGCGAGCAACAACGCGCTGGACAATCTGGACACTCGCGCGAAAAACGAACTGCCGGAAGTTTCCCCGCGCGAGGCTTTTTTCCTCTCTCCTCTCCACCGAAAAAAATCCTCTGTCACGGCTGGGACGAGCACGTGGCTAGTGGTGCGGCACTCCGGCGGCGAGCGAGGCCTGTTGGCGAGCAGCACTCCGACGGCGCAGTTTCACGGCGGCCAAGGCTGGTGGGCGAGCAGCACGAGGCGGCGCGGTTCCGCGGCTACGAGGGCGGAGGTCGGGGCCTCACGGGCGGCGTGGGCGATTTCGGCGCGGCTACGGATGTCGAGGAGGAGCACGGCCGCGACGTCCTCCTGCTGGCCGCCGCTGCCATCCTGCTGGCCGCGGCCCTCCTGCTGGCCGCTGCCCACTCCTGCAGGAATCGCGCCGGAATGGCGCCACCGCCCATGGCGTGGTGGTGGAGAACGACTGCAGGGACCCAATTGCTTTTCTCAAAAAAATTGTAGGGTCGTTTTTGTTAAATTTAGGGACCTATTTGTTATACTACTGCAGGCTGCGCGCTGTATTTTAGTGCGTCTGATAAACCGATGCAATTTGCATGTTGTATTTTAGCGCGTCTGGAAAAGCAACGCAACGACCGCGCGCTAGAACGCTATTTTGGCGCTGGAAATATTTTTTACCGCGCGGCGCTGCCCGCGTCTGTTGGAGATGCTCTGACGGTTTCATTGGCATGTTCTACCTCAAGGCCTGGCCGATCATAAGGGCAACTCCAACACAACGACCCAAACAGACAGGTTTTTGGTCTGCTTTTTGTCTGTTTGGGTCGAGAAACGGATAGCGTCCGGCCCATGTCCTGCCTTTTCTGTCCAGTGAATCCAACACATCGGACCTATTTGGTCAGCCATGTCCGTCTTCTTCCCCAAATTATCATTTCAGTTCATCTCAACAAAGATTACACAGGACGATTACATAATTTTTAGCAAACATTCTATCCTAAAGATAGATTTAAACTAATTCTAGGTTAAACAGTAGCAATTTTATCAGAATTGGCCGCGTGTGGGTGGCGCTAGGCTCGCGCCTATGTTTGCGGGACAGACTTGCTAGCTCTTCCGGCGGTAGGACCATTTGCGGGGGCGGACTAGCTAGCTCCTCCAGCCAGCCCCGTTTAACTCTAGGGTTTAGGTGGTGGCGCCGACAATTTTAACAAATCTGGCCGCGCGTATTAGGAGGCACAGCCGGAGGATGCACGCCTTCATGGGGAGCGGCGGTGCCATGAAGCTGGCCCTCCTTGGAGAGGTGGACGCCGAGGATGCCGTCCTCCAGCCCGCCGCCCCACACCGAGCCGTCTGTCCAGCCGGCGTACGGAGCCGTGGAGCCCCACGCCACATCGGCGGCGTACGCCTCCTCCTCGGGGTCGGGGACGTCGGACCACGCCGCCTCGTAGGCCCTTCTCACCGGTTCCGGCACCGGAGCCGGCAAGCGATAGCTCGACATGCCCCTCCACGCCGGGCTCGTCGGCATGCGGCGAGAGAAGCTCCCGCGGTAGCGCCCGAGCGCGCTCTGTCGAGCTCGCTCGACCTGATCTAGCAGGTTCTGTGGGGGACGCGGCGGATCCATCTCCACGGCAGGGGGGGCTGGTGGGAAGTGGTGCGGCCGTGGCTGGGAATGGTTGCGACGGCACTAGGGTTTGTGGATCAGGGTTACCCCGCCGGCGGCCATATAAAAACCTCCACCACCGCATTTAAGCCGGTGGGTGGCCGTTTGGTGAGGCTGACTGGCGGGCTAGGAGAGCCCTGGGGGAGGACACGGGGCGGACACGAGTTGCGTCTGCGCGTGTCCAGGCCGACGCAAAGCCCGCTCAAATTTGGACCAGAATTGGATCCGCGCGGACTGATAAACGGACAAAACTCCAAATGCGTCGACACGTTGGACCGTGGTTTTCCTAAAAACGGACATGCTCGGACAGAAACGGACCAAATGGGTCGTTGCGTTGGAGTTGCCCTAAAGCATGATACCATGCCGGTGATTCTGAAACTGTGGCTTGGAGATGGCAGGGGGTCTGGTAAACTGGAAAATGCCTTGATCACTTCGATACCGAAGAAACCAGATGCCGTGGAGATCGGAGATTATCGCCCCATCAGCTTAGTGCATAGTTTTGCTAAGTTGTGCACGAAAATTCTGGCCAGTCGTCTCAGGAGCAGAATGGGTGAGATTGTTAGTGCAAACCAGTCGACATTTGTCAAGGGAAGGAGTCTACACAATAATTTCGTGCTGGTTCGTCAGGTAACTGTCAGTTAACAGCTGCTTTAGGTGTCACTCTTCAGAAAAATTCAGTTAGGTATTCTGTGTGTTCGACAGTTAGTCCTTTGCAGTTTAGCTGAAATAAGGGAGTCTCTACGTATCAGCTGACTGAGACGTAAGTTACGTCTCAGTCAGGTGACGTCACCCTTGTCCATTTAGACAAATTCGGCCCGTTTGTTCATCCAGTCGTTGTTGGGCTTGTTTTTTTTTTTTTCTTGTCCGGTGCTGAGTTCGTCCTGGTTGGGCTGCTGTTGGGCTGTCTGTGTTGTCTGTGTTGAAGAAAAGCCCAACTTGAGTAACAAGGAAACGAAGTTGGAAAAATTGCAAAAAACCCCTCGAAACATATGACAAACAAAAAGGAAATCCCTGAAAACACAGCTCCTTTACCTGCTCCCGCGATCCAGCGGCGTCAGTTCGTGCCCCTCTCTTGTACTCCCCAGATTCATGACGAACCGAAGAACAGAAGCTCCAAAATCATGAAAAGATGAAGAACTGACGAAATCAGAAGGGGAAATCAAATCCAATGGAGAGGGGGAAGGAGAAGATCGGCACTTCAAATCAAGAAGAAAAAGGTAAAAGTTCAGGCATCGAAACTTACAAGCTTGCAGTTGATCTGTCGATGCTCTCCTCCAGAAGTTCTTCTCCTTGATTTCTTCCTCAATTGCTTGTTTGCGCTACAAAATGAAGAAGGAACTGACGATGCTCTCCTCTAGCTTGTTTATGCTACAATGATCTGGAAAAAAAACAACAGCACCATTAACTTGTGTGCAAACAATTTCAGGAAAATCTTGGCAAGATGACAGCATCATTGGGACTCAGGTTTGTGAGAAAAAAACATGTGACATATATACTCATTGCTACGCAACAAGATGTAAGATAAATTGATGCAAGAAATAAGTTGTTACTTACCATGTGCAGGTGCCGAACTGCACAGACCAGAGATACCATGGGGAAATGACTATCTGGTCAGACCAAACTGGACAATCTTCAGTGTTTCAGTCAAGCTACAATGGCAGCAATCAGGTATGCACTAACAAAAATCATTACTATGATTGTGAAATTCTGCAAAAGGTCAGTATATATTATGAAAACCAATTGAACACAAATTGCTAGCACGCATTTGCAATAGCAGATATGAACCATCAGGAGCATTTTATGCAAAATGTTCCAGAGCCAAGCAACTATTTCAGTCTACATACAAACAACACAAATTATAACCAGGTACATGAATTTTGTGTGCTCCTGATGGTTCATGAATTTAAGATAGCACATTTAAAAACACAACAAAAACAAAATGATAGTGCAACATACAAAAAGTTCAGAACCTTATTACAATCATCCAGTACTTCTGCGGGGTGCTTTGATAGCATAAGATGTCTTTTTAAAATCAGAAAAACAAATCCCTAATTTAGATAGGACACGACACAGATAGCAACCAAAGGTAACCGCTCACAAAGAGCATTGCACCTTCTCACACTGGCTGTAATCAAATGCCAACAAGATCAAACGAAACCTGAAGGTTGTCGTCATTCATCTTGTGGAACATAATTAGTACCAGCATTCCTGCACCCAGATTGTGTTCATGAGCAAACTCTGCCCAGCCATCTTTGAAACGGATCCTGCTATCGGCAGTTGGGCAGTAGTTAGCTTGGGTCATGTTTTGTTCGTGCCCAAAGACAAGATATGATGTGCCGCTTCTTGGGACGTCTATCACTGACACAAGATGTTTTGGAATGCGCTGTCAAAAAACAAAACCAACAGAAACACAAAACACTGATGTTAGTGTTGATATAAATGAATTTGAGAACATGGAGTTGCAAAAAACAAAATAGAGAAACACAATAGTTTGTACCAGGCCGTTAAGGTTGATATCAGTCTCAGTCAGCCTGTGTATGAAAATAGCACCTTGTCCTAGTCCACGCATCAGAACCGCATCATTTATGTTTGCAATCTCTGATGGCTTCGGCTTCACTCCTTTAGAGATAACAACAGCTTTTGCAGAATCATCAAATACGAACACCGCTGTTTTACAGTTAGAAACAAGGAACAAAATAACAATTAGGAAGTCTGGATTAATTGAATGCACATAAAACAGACATCGAACAAAAAGATTTGTACGTTGCACGTCTTTTTCTTTTGGGATGCCATCCTGATCTTGAGGATACATATGAAGATAATCCTTCTCAGGCTCAAACTCAAACACGATAATGTCCGACTGCTCCATGTTGTAGTCCTCCAGGAATTCATTGTATTGATCACCGTAAATCCTAGTCTTGTACTGAAGTTTGTCAAGTTCAAATTGATAGAACTCATTCTCTGGTGTTTTAACTCGCATGAAATCGCCCAGCACATTGTTAACAACAAATCTCATGAAACAGGGCACATTCTGCGTATTGTGGTTACACACAAAAAAGAAAAGAAATGATGTCACAGAAAAATAATTGCTAACTGCTATATGGATAAATTACTTGACTATGATTTTCAAAAAAAGAGGATTGCTAGATATAAGGACAAACCGAGTAAATGTCGAATTTAGATCGAAGGTGTATGCTGAAGCCCCACACAAGATTGTTTTTGTTGGCCATGCAAGGCCCAGCAGGGTTCCCACAGGTCTTACACTTCATCTAATAAGAAGAAACGAATCCACACTATCAAAACATTTCAGTAGATCTAAGTTTTTTGGGAAATGTAACAAGTAATGCTTTATACAGCAGTAAAACCCAATAGCAAAATCTGAACATACTGAAGGAAAACAAGAGCTCCAATCTTTACAAACACAAAAATAGATCTATTTACCAACTATATAACATATGCACAGGGTTCCCACGGGTTTTGCACTTCATGTAATAAGAAGAAACGAATCCACAGCATCAAAAACAATTTGCTAGATCTAAGTTTTTTGTGAAATGTAACAAGTAATGCTCCATACAGCAGTAAAGACCAAGAGCACAAACTAAACATACTGAAGGGAAAACAAAGAGCTCCAAGCTTGACACACACAAAAAGAATGTCATATGCACATGCCTGAATCAAAATCACAAAACATAGAAAGAGACAAGGAAGACAGAGAAATGAACATAGAAAAGAGAAGGGGAGTAACATATGGCATCGACAGTACACACCTTTGATACCGAGCTGCAGATGTGGAGGGTCTGTTCTCTTTCCTCAAAGAGAAGCACCTTGGTTAGGTCAACAGCCAGGAGCCAGGGGCTGAGTAGAAGAATAGAAGATAAGATGCGGAGGGACCTATAGCTGATGCTTCTCTTCTACCAGCTTCAAGAATAAATGCCCTGTGGTAATAAATGGGGGTAGGTGAGAGGTTGGCAGTTACAAAGGCTGCATAATTACAGCTTATGTGTAGTAAAGAAAAATGAACTGCACAAGAGAGACCAAAAAACATTGTAAAAACAATTTTAAAGACCACCAAAAAGACATTATATTATTTATAAAAACAATCAACAAAATTTTGTAAAACAACTACATTACCTATTTGATAAAAACATCAAGCTAACAAAATGCATATCTCTGTTTTTTTGCAGGGGCTTAGCAACCAGATTGGTCTTGGTGGAACATACAATTCAACATATGATGATGATATAGATGTATGAAAAAAATTTACCATATTCCATAAAAAACATATGAAAACTTGGTACAAACAAAAAATCTAACCAGAAAATACAAATTGTTTTTTATTGCAGTTGATGAACATGTCCTATACACAACTTCTACTTTCAGTTGATGGGCCATCGTCATCACAGGTGAAATGTTTTACGAAAAAAATTTATTTAATTATTTATGGTTACTGTTTGTTGCTGTACTCATAGTGGTCACTTTATTACAATTATTTTGTAGGCTTTTGAGAACCAAAACAATTGTTACTTAAACGAGCCACTTGGTTTTGAGGAGCCTATGGGACTTGAGGTACATAATAGAACATACAAAGCTTGTGTTGTTCAGTGTCACTATTTTCATTGATTGTACCTATAACTATGTTTGTTCATGATTTTCAGAACCAAACATTTATGGTCACTGGGAGAAATTGGAATCCAGAGACAATGCATGAAAGTGACGATGAAGAAAAAGAAGAAGCACCGGTATTTGGCCAAGAAGATGAAGAGGACAACAGCACAGACAGTTTTGATGATTGGCAGGGTGACAACAATGCAAACCAGCAAGATGAAAATGAAGATCAAATTTCAGATGGGGCAGATCCAACTGATTTTTCAACAGCAAGTTCACATGTTGTACAAGCGCATGAACCACCGCAAACACAAGCTAGTCAGCACAGTCAAGAGGGAGAACAAAATCAGACAAACTTGGATGCACCTGATGTAGATGAGGTAGAGCAACTCACCCCTGAAGACATTCACAACTTCCTTGAGAATGAAAGTGTCGCCGCTGCGGAAAGTTACAGCCAGCAGGTTCTTGACGAGCATGCTCCGCATATGGACATGGTTTTCGCCACTGAGGTTGCTGCCCACAGATTTTACAACCAATACGCTGATCTTTGTGGCTTCTCAATCAAGAAAGCAAGCAACTACAAGGGAAAAAACACAGGCGATGAAGTTGGCAGTAGGCGCACTTATACATGCAATCGGTCCGGAAAGGTTGTCTCAGAGGAAGTTAAAGAAAAAAGGAAGGAGAAAAGACGAGAGAATGACAGGAAGAAAGCAGGGTCAGACAAACCTCAAGCAAAACGTCAGCGGACAAGGAATTCCATTGAGATAACCGGTTGTGAGGCAAAAATGATTGTTTCCATTAAAGACGGGAAATGGGTTGTCACCGGTCTTGTGCTCCAACACAATCATGAACTAAGCCCGCAAGATGAAACAAAATTCCTCAGGTCACACAAGCACATGACGGATCAAGAGAAGCTATTCATCCGGACATTCACTTCAGTCAAGCTTCCGACAAGAAAGATCATGGCAATACTGACATACCTCAGGGGAGGCAAACCCAAGCATGTACCTTACACAAAGAAAGATGTTAGCAACCAAATGACAGCGATAAGGAATGAGAACAACACAAATGACTTGATGCAGGTGTTGGCATATTTCAGGATGCGACAGTCCGAGGATGCAGATTTCTACTATGCATTCAAATTCGCTCCAGGCAGTAACAACAAGACGCAATGCATCTTCTGGGCAGATGGGTTCTCAAGGAAGATGTACAACCTGTACGGTGACTGCTTGAGCTTCGATACCACGTACAAAACAAACAAGTATAACCTCCCATTTGCACCATTTGTTGGAGTTACCGGGCATGCTCAGAACTGCTTGTTCGCGTGTGCAATGGTTCACAATGAGACAACAGATACATTTGAGTGGTTGTTTGAGACCTTTGTACACTGCATGGGGGGTAAGCAACCAAAGACAGTTATTACAGACCAGTGCGTGTCGATGGGGAACGCAATTAACACAGTATTCAAACAAAGCAGACACAGAAACTGTTTCTTCCACATAAAAAAGAAAGCACAGGAGAAGTGTGGGCGCAGTTTCGGAAGGATACCGAACTTCCACTCTGATTTCTGTGACATCCTCCGGTTCTCTTTAACCATTGAAGAGTTTGAGACGCTGTGGCCAGCAATGATAGAAAGATACCAAGTGGGCAACCTACACTACTTGAAGCTCATGTGGAAGTACAGGGCTAAGTTTGTTCCTGTCTACTTCAAGCAAGACTTCTTCCCATTCATTCAATCAACTGCTCGTAGTGAAGGAACAAACGCAATATTCAAAGACAATGTTTGCTCAACTTTCAGTGTCATAAGTTTCCTTGGTGAGTATCAGAAAATTTCTGAAAACATTGAAGAAATGGAGAAGAAACAAGACTGCGAGACAAGGACAACTGAACCTTACTACCGCATCTACACTGAGCTGGAATTGCAAGCAGGCCGAATCTACAATCGAAAAATATTCTACAAATTTCAGAAGCAAATACTATTTTCAGTTAAGTTGCTTGTTGACGAGATAGAAAGGAATGTGACGTATGCAGTCTACAAGACTCCAATGTTACAGCTTCAAGATTTCAGGCCTAGGAGATACATTGTTTCTGTGAACATGAAAGCTCAGGAGTTTTGTTGCATTTGTTGCAAATTTGAAAAAGATGGGATAGTCTGTGGTCACATACTAAGGGTCCTGACCCATCTTAACCTGACTGAACTACCGGAGAAGTACTACATAGACAGATGGAAACCAAAGCAGAGAAAAGACATCAGAGACAAACAGTACAATATACCTATAGACCTAACAACAAGCAACCGACACCTGAGATACACAATGCTGTCAAGACGACTCAGCAACATTGCATCTGAAGGGTCGGTCAAAAACAGACAGTACTTGTACGTAACAGGCATGTGCAAGGGCATAGAAGAAAGACTAGATGAGATGGCAAAGGAAGACGAGATAGAAGAGACTAAGAACAAACAGTCAGCACAAGCAGCAGGGGTAGAAAGTTCAGCAGCTCACCCAGATGGTTATGGAGACTTCATACAAGACCCTGATGTTGCTCCATCGACTGGGCGTCCAAAGAGTTCAAAGAGGCAAAAGACTTTCGTCGAGGAACTGTTTTCCAAACAAGAGATAACTTGCAGTCATTGTTCTTCGCATGATCACAACTTTGCAGGCTGCACAAACAAACATATAGACAAATCAGTTTTCGAGAAGAATGCACCAAAAAAGAAAACAGCAGGTATTGCTGTATTTTTAAATAGAACATACAATAAAAATATTTATTGTAATGATGATTTGACATTGAAAAATTAATATCCTATTTTCAAAATCTGATAGCAGGCAAGAAGCAAGGTGCTAAACAACCAAGGAAACAAGCACAGACAAAGGTTCAGGCCAAAAAGAAAACAAGGGATCAGCAAGCTGAAGCTGAAGATAGAAGAACGTTGTAGATGAGTGAAAGCAATAAACAATTTTGGTCCTATGCTAATGAAGAAGTAGAAACGCAAGATGAGGATGAAAGCTAATGAATATGTTGTTGGAGAGTGATAATGTGATTCAGTAGACATTTACAGAACCTAGTTATCCTTTTTCTTGTGTTATTATGGACAAAAATAGAAGCATAAACCGTGCAAGAATACAGACCTTTTTGTTTCGCAGTGCAGATACAATGCTGTTCCTTGCTTGAAAAAAATATGTATGTTTGGCTTTTACAAAATCAATCCTGAAAATACTGTGTATAAAAATTGTATAACACATATACGTGCGCTGCAAGCACATGACACACATAAGTGTATATGTAGAAGAATAGATAATATATTTTCAAGACCACAAAATATATTTTCTTGTATGTATGTAGAAGTCAAAAGCAGAAAAGAAAAACAAAAAAGAAAAGGCACTTTGTAATGCTTACTGCCGCATCACTGAAAATTGTTTTAGACTTTTACATATAGAAGCGAGCAAAAAGACCGATACATCCATGATATCTATACAAACTACAATGGAAACACTCGTAATATAGCATTGATGACGATGAACTGAAAGCTTCAGGAGTCTTCATGTATTGGATCGTTTTTGGATAGCTTGCTCATTTGTTCAGAATTATCTTCAGAAATGTGTTAACAAAAGGTAGTCAAGTCTTGCTGTTTGCAGACTGTACGGTTCACCTCGTATGCTTCTGAAAAAAAAGAGGAATCAACATGAAAAAGACTGAACAAATAGAAAGGCGAGGGGAAAACAAGCTAAAAAGTAACTAAAATATACCTCACTATCGAAACCGCAGACAAGGAACTTGGCGTCATGCAGACTGTTGTGATCGCTCATTACCATATCATGAGCGTATCTGACACGGAAGTAGGGAATATCTCTGGATGAAAAACAGCATTGCCTAGGGTTCCTTGGGTCAAAGAGTTCCATGTACTTCATTGAAAAAATTCCACAATCATCACTCCTAGTGAAAATCAAAAACCAAGAAAGAACAACAGAAGGTTATAAGGCGAAAAATGTTTTAACAAAAAGATGTTCATACACTAGTATGTAGCACAAAAATAACTACAAGATAACTAAAAAACAAATGAAGATGAATTCTATTCCAAAAAGAATGTTTAGAAAAATACCCTGGTTCCTGCTTTGGTACATTCGGGTACACCCTCCCAAAGTCTTGAAAGTCGATGTATTTCTGTTTCGCCTCGTGCCATGTTTTAATGAAATTTGGGATCTGTGGAAAAAGAAAAAGTGATTAACGAAATATCAGCTACAAAAGAGCAAACAACAAAAATGAGCTGTCCATCTATTTGGAGAACCAAAACAACAAAATGTAAGTCAGGTTCAGGTTCAGATGAAAAAAATAGAATAAAAAGCTTACCATCTTTTTCCATACATAATTGTGATACGAGCTATCCTCACCAAACACAGAGTCGAGGAAAATGAAGTTTCGTGATATGAAATCAACCATAAACACAAACCAATGGTCGCTCATCACCGACGGGAATACAAGCTGGCTCACAAGGAAGAAATAAAAAATATATTACAGGAACCAATAGAACATAAAGATGGGCGCACAAAAAACAGACATCGTCTCAAGATACTAAGCAAAAAGCCATACCCTGGCAGACTCGTCAAGTTTCAATGCTTTCCCAGCACCCTTGAATGAATCAATTGATTTCCTATGATTAAACATTTTCATTTCATTGTTCTTTGCTTTCTCAAGAAAGTGGTCCTGTTTTTGAGAAACACAAAAGTATTTAAAAAAAGGTTTAGACACAATCTTCAGATGCTAATGACCAAAAGATCAAAATACAACTTGCAAGAGAGCGTGTGGAAAATGTGTGCTGGGTGTACTTACAGATACAGTGTTGAAGAAATAATGTTTCTGTGAAACTCTTGGGTGTTTATCCCGGAACAACTTGCGACAGAAAGCATTAATCACCCAAGCCTCTACCTTCCCATTTATTTTCATTGACGATCCTAACTGCAACATAGATACCTTAACGCCACCAAAGTTTATTACCCATGAACTGAAAAGAAAAATAAAACAGACATACATTCTAAGAGACCATCAAAGATGATTGAAAAAAGGAATAAATGTACAATCAACACTCGCGAGGTAAGCATACTTACACATCGTGTGGAGGACAATCGCATAGAGTAGTAACAGCTTCCCACACTCTTTGATGTATAGGAAGTACTGTGACATTATGGTTGGTGTCATAAGGAGAAGTTACCCATTTACTTCGCTGAATAACCCTTTGAGGTCTTACATTTTCTTTTCCAAGGTAGGAACTAGCATTTCCTAGTGAGAGTTCAGTATTGTATATATCATCTGTCTGTTTGCTCATTTGCTTGCGAGGTTGCTTTGCAAAATTTTCACCAAGAATTTGGACTTCAGGAGAATCCTATAAGTAGACATTGCATGGTTCAAATGTAAAAAGTATCAACACAAACAAAACATATTAACTGTTCAGAAAAAATAATTGAATGACCAACACACAAAAACAATGAAAGAATCAAAATTCAGTTCCCAGAATTTATACATCAGTGTGTAACTATTTGCAACCACATTCAAATAAAAAACAAGGCTGCAAGCAAGAAACACTCACATCATCTTCGATCAGCATGAATTCTCTTGTGGCTGTTTTGCCTTCAGAGCTGTGGAGATCAACTGGGCTACCATGAAACAACCTACGCCCAGCCATCAATGCTTTTGAGTTATCCTGCTTAAATGGTCTGCTGGTGGAGGCAGAATTAGTTATCTTGAAATGCTCTTGACTGGTGTATGGAGCTTCAGGGGTAGCCTGGTCACACAGAAACAAAAAGGGAACACAAATAGAACAAATTTATATACTGAAGCCACCAAAAAAACACAACAAATGAATCAGGTAATATACATTTTTGGTAGTAAAATGAAAAATGAGAAGAGCCTTACGAGATCAACGAAATTATCTCGGAATCCAGATCTCCATTTAGGTGTGTTAGTGAGGCCCGTAGCAGTAGGCTCCTTTTGTGCACATTGCGGACTGCTTTCATATTCTCTTGGACTAAAGTTATCCTGTGAGATAAAAAATATTTAATAAGTTGAAATGAAGCAACAAATTTCAATACTGACTGTAGTCAACAACATAATACTAAAAAAGGTTCAGAAGCCAAAAACAGGACATAAAAAAGATTAAAAATAACCTGTTTAATAGAAGATGAAACTTTTGATTGCCTGGGTGATTTAAATGCAGTATCATGTTCAGCAGTGCACAGCTCCCAATACAGAATTGCATCCTGCGTGAGATAGACAATGCAAATTGTTTCCAAAATAACATTACTCAAAAAATGACGTACAAACATACAGATCGTGCACGACTAGAATATGAACAAAATATCACGATCTAAAAAGGATTCACACCAATACACCAGAAAAACATGTAAAAGACAGACAGGTAAAAAAACAAATGACAGCTAACCTCAATTTTTTTGGCATACTCGAAATCATCCATTCCCACAGGCCGAAACAGTTCTTCCTCTTCAATGGTATTCCCGTTATCATCTTGGTCCTCTTGTAGCCTAAAGGACGGCATACTTGCATCATGCCAAAAATACTTGTTCCTAGCCATTTGCAAATATTGGCCCCTATTCATTGGAATGTTTTGTTGATGACCAACAGCATTCAAACTATGACCTGCATATTAACAATATAATCACATTAAAAAATATCATCAAAACAAAAAATGTATATTAGAAAAAACATTGCATGAAACGATAGTTTACCGTAGTTACTGATTGGTAAAACCACTTTTGTGTCCATTTTGGTGGCAGTAGTAGGTGCATCTGTTCTTTCTCCTTGGACCTCAAGACTGGTCTCATATGAGGACATGTTTGCTGAAACAATATCAGTGTCCATTTTGCTGGCAGTATTTTGTTCTTCCGGTATTTCCTGTTGCATATTGAGTCTTGGTGTTTCTGAGACCTGATGAATGAATTGCAAGAATCATCAGGCGCAACTTTTTAAAAAATAATCATAGACAAGGCAACAAAAAGATTTAATACAAAACAAAAGACAAACCTTCTCGTTGGTAGCATTTGCAAAACTGAAATGACCATCCTCTTCCTCAAAAATATTATTATTCAAATCCATTGAAGTTTCTTGTGCTACAGGTGTGTTAAGCCGAAAAAAAATCAGCAAGAGTTGCTCAAAAACAGAAAAAGTTGTAAGAAAATTATCAACGAACAAGCATAAAAATAATCAGAACAGTATAGAGTAACTCACATGGTTTGGTGTGCTCTGGCGGGTCCGATGCTGTGACCATGTGTTGTAGGCTTATTGACTGCATATGCGGCAACTGAGATTCTCCTTGAGTTATATTGGTAGGCAGCTGTTTAGCCACTTTGTTATCTGATGACATGGAATGCTGAGAGCTATCAACAGCTTCGCAGCGTCTCCTCTTTCGCTGTTTTAGAGGCTCATCATCTGTGTGTTCGTTAGAACAACAAAAAGGAGACAGAAAAATTAAGGTCAAAATAAAAGACACGGCAAAAAGTAGTAAGTCAACAAAGGTAAATTGCAGGCAGTAAAGACAAGCATTTTGAGAAAGAAAATTTAAAAATAATTACCATCTTCATTATCTTGAGCTGGGAGATCATCATTAATCCGCACTGTTGTAGTGCTGGCAGTCATATCTTGTGCTGTTTTATATGAGTCATTATCATCTTGTGAAGACGGCAGTTTTTCGGTCTCATCTGACCTCAAATCATTTGACACAAAAGCATTGACAATAAGAACAACCAGCTGCTGCACTTCATTTTGTATTGTTTCATCTTTATCCTTCACAGTTGATGTGAATGCTGCTGATATACTATCTTTGATCTAAAACATAAAAAAGCAAAGCAAAAAAGAAAGCTATATATTACTACTAACAACAAACTGAATGGACATGCTGAAGAAAAAAAAGAATACACACTAGAAAAAGCATCAAAATAAAGATATACAAACTATCATACACGTACCTCGCATGATACTAAATTGCCAATTGCTGTTTCTATTGAAGCTTTGATATGTTCATCGGAGAAAATGTGTGCTTGAGTTCCTTTGCCCGTTCTGAAGTAACAGGTTTCAGATATATCTTTGATCTGTATAACGCAAAAATGATACATTTCAAACACAGGAATGAAGCTACAAGTGTAAGTGAGAATGAACAACAAAAAATGCCACACAAAGATTAACACAACCACTGCACATACAAGAGCTATTCAGACCAAAAAAAATGTAGGTATCAGTTTGCATGCAACAGATAAAATGACTTACTGGGTACAAGCCATATTTTCCATTAGTCGCCATAAACATGTCAGCAAACACCTTTATGAGATCCCCTTTCCAAACTCTTATTCTTGGCAAAGTTGAGGGCATTTGAATTGGCCCAAAATCAACAAAGTCCAAGCATCGAACCTGACATACAAAAGACAAATAACACGAAAAGTTAAAAGATACAATGAAAAATAAACATAAGGCAGTTAAGTAACAGAAAAAACATGCTCTGATACAGGAGAGATTGAGAATGTGCACTTACTGATATGTGATATATACATCCACCAAGAGTCTGATATACTCTATTATCTTTCAAAGGTTCTCTGTGGTATTTCTTGATGTATGCAATAAGCCATTCATGGATAAACTTTGACCAGTTGCGATCCTTGATGTTTTCCACACAAACAAGGGCACCCAAGTACTTCGTACTTAACTTTGTGTTAGAGTTTGGACACAGAAAACAAGGGAGAGCAACACCCATAAAGCACCTGCAAAACATGTGATCTGGCAGTAGTTCTTTCCCCATAATCATCTTCCCCAGATATCTGAATGAGGGAACATCACTAAGGCCAAAAATATCAAGAAATGCAACTTTCCCTGCCATCTCATCACTGTCCACAAGCATTTGACCACTGGGAGTCCCTAATGTATCTGTAACAGCTTCTGCAGATAACGGAATCTTGTTGGACCCAATCCTGATAAACTCTTCTTCAGTGTTAACACGATCAGCAATCCATTGGACAAAACCTCTAGGGACACAACAATCGCCCAGCTGAAGCAATTCACCGAAACCCATCCAGTGAACAAGGGACACGTACTGTGGGCAAGACTTGACTCTCTGCAGCACTTGGTGAAAGAATGTTATGCTACACCTGCTGTACGCATTCCTTTCATCATCGGCATCGCTGCCATTAGCTTGAACCTTTTTCAAACATTTTCTCTGAAAAAATGACAACAACAAATAAGAATTAATAAGCATTGTAGCGATAAAGTTAGACTATAAGTACAAAGGTTTAACAAAAGGCAACAAACCAATAACCAATATAAAAATCTACTACATGAGACAGCGCTAACCTTTCTCTTTACTTTACAAGAGCTTCTTGGCCGAGTTTTCTTCTCCACACTCCTGACAATCTGAAATACATGCAACAGACAGAAGAAGAAGCATGTAATTGAACCACATTATAAGATATCAGTACAATCAAAGATGAAAACAACCATGTATATAAGTGTATAACTTACAATCCTCAATATTTTATGCGTGATATCATTCTCACTGGTATTGTTGAAAGGTAGCTTGTCGTCTTGAGCGGGATTTGGTCCAGCAGGGTCATTAACACGCTTCCCATTAGACGCCACCTTCAGAGAATAGAACACATAAACAGTCAAGTAACACTACTGTTAGACTTGAGAAAAGGAGAATAAATATAGTATTTGAAAATTCAAACCAAAAAGAAATTCTCATATACAAGACTTTCTCCAATAACATTACAGACCAAAAAAACATCCCTCACACACTAGAAAATTTGAGGTGCTTGCACTAAAAATACAGTATCACTTACAATCCTCAAAATCTCATCTGTCATTTCATCTCTCTGGTTTTGATGTAATGTTTCTTGTCATCTTCAGGTGTGTTTGGTCCAGAATGGTCATCAACGCGACCTCCATTAGACGCCATACTCCTAACAAACAACAAATAGAAAACATAAGAACAAATTATCTGAAAAAATGCACCATATACACATTACTAACTATAAAATGAAGCACAGCAATGATAGTTTCCTAAAAATAAAAAGAGTTAGTGATCAGCAAAATTGCATATGTTAGTGAAACCACACAACTGCATCACACAAAAAACACACACAACTGTTGAGTGTTCTCTTGCTATTTCAGAACATTACATGCATGAAAATAACAAGTTCAGATAACACTACTAAAAAAATGCTTTAAGGAGCATTCTAATTAGCATCAGCAAGGATTACTGACAGAACACCACCTTCATACACACAAAAAGGTAAATCATGCCATTCACACACCAGCAAACTCATAAAGGAACTGCTTCTGAATGAACTTAATGGCATGCCACCCCTAACTCAGGTAGTTGTGCCTTTGGAAAACAAATACAATCTAACAACTTCATGGGCACAAACTGTTCCTTCAGTGGATTGAAGGGAACATCAACTAGACACCAGAATCTCGTTATGGGGCTCGAAATTACCAAGGCCCGAACACAAATTCTACACAGGGAATCACACCAAGCTTCTTATTCTACAAATACAAACTTAAATCACGCTCGAATCACAACGGATTGTAGAATCTACAACAAGGAATCACATGCATGCCGTGCTTGTAAGCCATGGCTAGTTAAGAAGCTTACTCGCGGAGCAGGGGAGAAAACGCGGTGCTCGGGAAGCAGGGCTGCGGCCTTGGACAGGATCGAGAAGACCGGGCTTCGGCGAGCAGGGACGCGACCTCGGACAAGATGGAGAAGCGCGGCGAGCAGGGGCGCGACCTCAGACACGATGGGGAAGAGCGGCGAACAGTAGCGCGACCGCGGCCACGATGGGGAAGCGCGGCGAGCACGGGCGCGGGGCTGGACGTCGGCGCGTACGGCGCGGAAGAGGGCGCCTCAACTGGCCGCGCCAGCGAAAGTCGGCGAACGGCGGAGCAGATCCCCCACCGCCCCCCACCCCGCGTCGCCGCTTGCCTTCCACCTCCCCCTCTCCGCTCTGCCAGCACTGTTTGAAATGGATAGAAACCACTCGAAGGGGAAATAGGTGGCGTGCGAGGCAAAGCAAACGGACAAAGAGAACGGTCCAGAAAGACCAAAAAATTGTTAGGTGCACCCAACGCCGTGCACCAAAAAAAAATTGAATTAAAACATTGGCCCACCTTGCATAAAACCACATACAAAATATGCATACTACTGCCGTCAAAAAAAAATGAAATAACCGAAAAACAAATTCTGAATAACAAAAACAAAAAATACAAAATATGAACGAAAATGGAGTTGCAAACTAGTTTTAGACAAAAAAAAATGATTTGCAAAGCACATTTCGACAACTTCATCTCGAGGTACCTTGGGGACATAAGGCAAAATTCCAAAAAAAGATCACCATAGATCATGGACTATCAACTTGCACTATCCACCATAAGCAAAAATAAAAAAGTCAAACTCAGTTCCATGACCGGATGCAAATTGGCCTATGTCGAGAAAAAACTCAAATACAAACGCGGTTGCAACTGGCCCTATCTCGCGAAAACACTCAATTGCAAAAGCGTGGTTGGAAAATGGCTTGGAAAAAACAAAATCAAATAATAATAGAAAATAATAAAGAAAAAAATAATATCTGATTTGCAAGCCCAGTTGAAAATGACTTGAAAAGTTAAAATTAGTAAAGAAAAAATAAATAATAATAGTTGAACTAGCTTCCAAAAAAACAAAATAATAATAATAATTTGTAAAGAAAAAAATCAGTTGCAAGCGCAGTTGCAACTGACATGTCTTCGGAAAAAAGTCAGTTTCAAGCGGAGTTGCAGCTGGCCTATCTCGGGAAAAAAACTTTTTTTTCAAGCTGAGTTGCAACTAACCTGTCTCGGGAAAAATTTCAATTGCAAGCGCAGTTGCAAATAGGCTTCCAAATAAAATAAAAAATAATAATTAAAATTAAAAAATAAATAATAAATATAAAAGCGCAATTGCAAGCGGAGTTGAAACTGGCTTAAAAAATAAAATTAATAACAAAATAAATAATAATAAAATCCAAGTTGCAATTGCAGTTGCAACTGATTCCCAAAAAAAAAATAGTAAAGAAAACACTCAGTTGCAAGCACATTTGAAAACTGGCCTTTGTCTCGAGAAAACACTCAGTTGCAAGCGTGGTTGAAACTGGCCTTTGTCTCGAGAAAACACTCAGTTGCAAGCGTGGTTGAATCTGGCTTAAAAAACAAAATAGAATAATAATAGAAAATTTAAAAATAAAATAAAATCCGAGTTTCAAGCGCAGTTGAAAACTAGCTTTAAAAAAATTAGTAAATAAATAAATAATAATAAAATCCGAGTCGCAACAGAAAATAATAAAGAATAAAAAAATACGAGTTTCAAGCGCAGTTGAAACTGGCTTAAAGAAATAAAATTAATAAAAAAATAAATAATAATAAAATCCGAGTTGCATCAGCAGTTGTAACTCGGATTTATTAGTAAACAAAATAGTAATAATTAGTAAACAAAATAGTCAGTTCCAATCGCATTTGAAACTGGCCTCCATCTCGAGAAAACACTCAGTTGCAAGCGCATTTGAAACTGGCCTCTGTCTCGAGAAAACAATCAATTGCAAGCGTGATTGGAGCTGGCTTAAAAAAAACAAAATAGAATAATAATAGAAAATAATAAAGAAAAAATAATAATATTCGAGAAAACACTCAGTTGCAAGCGTGGTTGGAACTAGCTTCCAAAAAACAAAAATAAATAATAATTAGAATTAATAAAGAAAAAAAATAATAATAAATCCCGAGTTGCAAGCGCTGTTGAAACTGGCTTAAAAAAATAAAATTAATAAAGAAAAATAAAAAATAATAATTTATACAAAAAACAAATAAATAATAATTAAAATAAAAACAATAAAAATAATAATAAACCTAGTTGCAAACGGAGTTGCAATTGGCCTGTCTCGGGAAAAATTTCAGTTGCAATCGCAGTTGCAACTGAAAAATATCTTTGGAAAAACCTAGTTTCAAGCGGAGTTGCAGCAGGCTTCCAACAAAAACAAAAATAAATAATAACTAAAATAAAAAATAATAATAAAAAACTCAGTTGCAACTGGCCCTGACTCGGGGAAATTTCAGTTGCGAGCGGGCTTCAAGAAAAAAACAATAAAAAAATAGTAGAAAGCGGAAAAACCTCAGTTGCAAGCTGAGTTGCAACTGACCTGTCTCAGTAAAAAAATTCAGTTGCAAGCAAAGTTGCAAACTGGCTTAAAAAAAACAAAATAAATAATAATAAAAAACCCAGTTGCAAGCGGAGTTGGAACTGGCCTGTCTCGGGAAAAATTACAGTTGCAAGCGCAGTTGCAACTGACATGTCTTCGGAAAAAACTCAGTTTCAAGCGGAGTTGCAGCTGGCCTATCTCGGGAAAAAACCTTTTTTTGCAAGCTGAGTTGCAACTGACCTGTCTCGGGAAAAATTCCAATTGCAAGCGCAGTTGCAAACAGGTTTCCAAAATAAAATAAAAAATAATAATTAAAATTAAAAAATAAAAAATAAATATAAAACCTCAATTGCAAGCGGAGTTGAAACTGGCTTAAAAAAAATTTAATAACAAAATAAATAATAATAAAATCCAAGTTGCAATTGTAGTTGCAACTGATTCCCAAAAAAAAATTAGTAAAGAAAACACTCAGAGGCAAGCGCATTTGAAAACTGGCCTTTGTCTCGAGAAAACACTCAGTTGCAAGCGTGGTTGGAAAACTGGCCTTTGTCTCGAGAAACACTCAGTTGCAAGCGTGGTTGAAACTGGCTTAAAAAAACAAAATAGAATAATAATAGAAAATTTAAAAATAAAATAAAATCCGAGTTTCAAGCGCAGTTGAAACTAGCTTAAAAAAATTAATAAATAATAAATAATAATAAAATCCGAGTCGCAACAGAAAATAAAAAAAAATACGAGTTTCAAGCGCAGTTGAAACTGGCTTAAAAGAAATAAAATTAATAAAAAAATAAATAATAATAAAATCCGAGTTGCATTAGCAGTTGTAACTGACTCCCAAAAAAACAAAAAAATAATAATAATTAGTAAACAAAAATAGTCAGTTGCAAGCGCAGTTGAAACTGGCCTCCGTCTCGAGAAAACACTCGGTTGCAAGCGCATTTGAAACTTGCCTCTGTCTCGAGAAACACTCAATTGCAAGCGTGCTTGGAACTGGCTTCAAAAAAACAAAATAGAATAATAATAGAAAATCATAAAGAAAAAATATAATATTCGAGAAAACACTCAGTTGCAAGCGTGGTTGGAACTAGCTTCCAAAAAACAAAAATACATAATAATTAGAATAAATAAAGAAAAAATAATAATAAAACCCGAGTTGCAAGCGCAGTTGAAACTGGCTTAAAAAATTAATAAAAAACCTAGTTGCAAACGGAGTTGTAACTGGCCTGTGTCGGGAAAAAATTCAGTTGCAAGCGCAATTGTAACTGAAAAAAAATCTTCGGAAAAAACTCAGTTTCAAGCAGAGTTGCAGCAGGCTTCCAAAAAAACAAAATAAATAATAACTAAAATAAAAAACAATAATAAAAAACTCAGTAGCAAGTAGAGTTGCAACTGGCCCTGACTCGGTGAAATTTCAGTTGCGAGCGCAGTTGCAACTAGCTTACAAAAATAAATAAAGAAACAATAAAAAATAATAGAAAACGCAGTTGCAAGCGGAGTTGCAACTGGCTTGTCTCGGGAAAACCTCAGTTGCAAGCTGAGTTGCAACTGACCTGTCTCAGTAAAAAATTCCAGTTGCAAGCGAAGTTGCAACTGGCTTCAGAAAAACAAATAAATAATAATTAAAATAAAAACAATTAATAATAATAAAAAACCCAATTGCAAGCGGAGTTGCAACTGGCCTGTCTCGGGAAAAACTTCAGTTGCAAGCGCAGTTGCAACTAACATATCTTCGGAAAAAACTCAGTTTCAAGCGGAGTTGCAGCTGGCCTATCTCGGGAAAAAAACTTTTTTTGCAAGCTGAGTTGCAACTGACCTGACTCAGTAAAAATTTCAATTGCAAGCGCAGTTGCAAAAAACAGGCTTCCAAAAAAAAATAGAAAGTACTAATTAAAATTAAAAAATAAATAATAAATAAAAAACCTCAATTGCAAGCGGAGTTGAAACTGGCTTAAAAAAATAAAATTAATAACAAAATAAATAATAATAAAATCCAATTTGCAATTGCAGTTGCAACTGATTCCCAAAAAAAAATTAGTAAAGAAAACACTCAGTTGCAAGCGCATTTGAAACTGGCCTTTGTCTCGAGAAAACACTCAGTTGCAAGCGTGGTTGAAAACTGGCTTAAAAAAACAAAATAGAATAATAATAGAAAATTTTAAAAAAACATAAAATCCGAGTTTCAAGCGCAGTTGAAACTAGCTTAAAAAAAATTAGTAAAAAAATAAATAATAAATAAAATCCGAGTTGCAACTGCAGTTGCGACTGACTCCCAAAAAAATAAAATCAAATAATAATAATAATTAGTAAACAAAACACTCAGTTGCAAGTGCATTTGAAACTGACCTCTGTCTCAAGAAAACACCCAGTTGCAAACATGGTTGGAACTGGTTTCAAAAAACAAAAAAGAATAATAATAGAAAATAATAAAAAAAATAATAAAATACAAGTTTCAAGCGCAGTTGAAACTGGCTTAAAAAAATAAAATTAATAAAAAATAATAAAACCCGAGTTGCATCAGCAGTTGCAACTGACTCCCAAAAAAAAAAATTAGTAAACAAATAGTCAGTTGCAAGCACATTTGAAAAAACTGGCCTCCGTCTCGAGAAAACACTCAGTTTCAAGCGCATTTGAAAACTGGCCACTGTCTCGAGAAAACACTCAATTGCAACCGTGATTGGAACTGCTTAAAAAAAACAAAATAGAATAATAATAGAAAATAATAAAGAAAAAATAATAATATTCGAGAAAACACTCAGTTGCAAGCCTGGTTGGAACTAGCTTCCAAAAAAGAAAAATAAATAATAATTAGAATTAATAAAGAAAAATAATAATAATAAAACCCGAGTTGCAAGCGCAGTTGAAAAAAATTGGCTTAAAAAATTAAAATTAATAAAGAAAATTAATAATAATAATAATAATAATAACACAGTCCCAGGAAGTCCAAAGTTTTTAGCTCTCGTAATGCCACACTACCATTTTTAATTAGCTCAACCTCAAGGCTACAGTTAATCACCTTATGTATTGAATTTCATTGCAAACAAGTAACTTTACTAGTACGTCTCAACCTGACAACAGACCATCTATGAGTTTACTGAACATGGCATGCATGGTAGCTGTGAACCATGGTTCTACATATATGGCAGGACTATTCAAGCTAGTCGAGTCTCAAAGAATAGACAGCGGGAAAATGATAACTGAGAACCCAACCAATTGTCCACTGAAAAGTCTCAGAATTGTATCTGGAACATTGTCCAATGATTTTTCCATTGCACCAGTGTACAAAAAATGAGAAAGAGGATATATCCACGAGGGTAAAAACCAACATTCTGAATGAAAGTGTGAATGCCTGAACGTCATTTAGACAAAACAAAGAGTAAACACTACATTACTTACATAATTACACACACAAAAGCAAAAGGTGAAAACACAAAGGCATCAGACTAACACATAAATTACATCACGTTATCCAGACATACATGACTACGAGTCTTACACAGACGATTCGATACTTGCATACCCATTTACAAAATGGGAACACTAGAAGCAAAAGAGTTCCTACAAAACAAACTGCCATCCTACAGAAAAAGAAAACCAGATACTTGAGATGACTATTCATACTTCAATCTTTTCTACCTCCAGCGCAATGCCCAACTCCCTCACTTCAATCTTCACAAGGATAACAGCGCCAGGTACTAAATCGAGCTGGTTGCAGAAGGTGTGGAAACCAGTCCGCAGTTCAATCCTTGAACGGTGAAGGCGATAATTACCCAAAATAGGTTCATCCATAACCTTGTTCCAGTATAGCACATTACCATCACTAGGGTAGCTGAATCCACGGAAGAGTCCCTTAGGGATTGACTGAAAATCCAAACACAAAAGAACAACATATTTTCAGTACCCGACAAAAAACCATGGCCAACAAATAAAAAAGAAGAAAAAGACATGAGCATAAGTGTGTGATACTCCAGACATTACATTTTTTTTAAAAAGCAACCAAAACCTATAGAACTATGCATTACATATTTGATGGTGTGTTGTAGGCAACAAAAATCTATTAAAAGTTGATCAACACAAATCAGATAAGTTGACGTGGCATTGCACAAGCACATTAAACAGCACAAAAAATATGAGGAAACATATAGGAAGAGTTGCGATATGATCGTTCTATCCCCTGTTTTTATCTTGTAATCCCTCGGTAACCACTATAGGATTATTACTATACGGATAGTAAGAGGGGGTACATATGTTTCTCACCAAGACATGTGGAGCCAGATCAGCTACATAAAGCTTCTTCACATAATACTGCAGATCAGGGACATGGTAAAACTCGCCTTCATAGAACCTGCCAACCTCCTTGTACATTTCCCATATGATCTGGCCCATGCTACGCTCATTAACTGCCCATGGGTCATCAAAAACAGTCTTGTGTAATGTAGCTCTAACACAGGATGGAACTTCCCACAGAGGATATCCTGTAAACATTTGATAATTTTTTTTAAGAAACAAGACAAGAAACATTACAAAAAGAAATGAAACATAGCCTTATAGAACAAAACACAGTGCAAACTTATACCATCCAAAGGTATATAGGGCTTGTTGTTGCCAGCACCATCAGTTACAGTCGCGTAAACCTTCGCAGGCGATGCATTCTGATGATTCTCTTCTTCCATTTCATCAACCTCAAAACACTCCAGCTTAACAACATCCCCCAAGCTTATGTCATGATGCTCCACGAAAGACTTCCAGAAAGGGCCACATAAGAAAGTCTTGCACTCTGTTTTTAAAACAGAAAAATCAAACAAATGATCGCCACTAGTTTGCGCTACAAGCCACTTGTCTCCAAGTTCCTTGATCTTCTCTTCGAAGTAGCATGGAACAATCTGCATTAACAACATAAAAATGGTCCACCCACCACCCAATAATCAAATACAACACAAATGAAAAACCCAAATTCCACAAAAAAAGTGCAAGAAACAAATTTCAAAACATACCGCACACTTTGTGATATTGGGAAGATTGATCTGAATGTCACAGGACATAGCTCGCCTGTCAGACCTGCCACAGTTAGCAGCAGGTTGCCCGCACCTTGGGCAAGACATTGAAGCCATTCCTGAAAAATAAAAAAAGGGCATCATACAACTAGGGCAACTAACAATGCAGAACACAATCATCACTTTAACAAACCAACCATCTTACAAAAAAAAGAGAACAATAACTACAATTCATACAAGCAATAAACAGATGGATAAAAAAGAGAACACGAACTGATGTAACAAGGCAAATTCTCAGAGAGTTCCTATTAGCAATGGGAGGCAGGCCTCCACAATCAATCATAACTCATCAAGACAAAGCAAATGGAAAATGCAATTGCTGCAGTGTTCCCTGCTGCAACCCACATGACATGCTTATTTCATGTGAAAAAGATGGATGACTAGCAACAGCGAGAAGCCAGGGAACAAATGCCTTGTTCAAAAAAGGTGTGGGTGCACAGTTCAGCATGACTAGCTTCCTAAGAGAATATCAGCGGATCGTTACTGTAATTCATGCAAATGAGGACGAGCTTGATCACAATGCAGCAAAAAAAGACAGTACCACCAATCAAGTTCTGTACTAAAAAAACTATATAGAGAGGCAAGCTCATGAACTCTACAACCTGGCAATATTCAGAAAGTTCCAACAACAACCTAACTGATGTAACAAGGTTACATCTCAGATAGCAAAGAGGAAAACAAACATATAAGTGCTTTTCCAAGCAGGAAACTATGCAATCAAGGAGCATATGCAGCGAAACTACATAGTACCAGTTTGCGAAATGAAGAATACTCATGTATATGTTGCAAGTTTGACAAAAATGGCGTGCTGTGTTCTCACATACTGAAAGTGATGCAACACCTTGAAGTAGAAAAGAATACCAGAAAACTTCATTGATAGATGGAGAAAAAAGTCACAGAGACTGAACTACAGCAAACCCAAAGCCAGAGCAAAATTGACAGTGATTCACTAAGGTATAACTTAGCATCAACGAGATTGGTTCAGACAACCTCGAAAGCTTCAAAAAGCAAGGAGAAGCAAGAATGCAACTGCAAAAATCAGTACCTCTAAATGTCTTAGGCTTTGATAGTGTCAGACTTATTCATGTCAAAGAAATGCAACAACACTACATCAGGGAGAAAATTCAATCTGCTCAGAACCTAATCCAAAAAACATACACCACAGGGAGAAACAAACATGAGAACACTACGCACATCTTCTCTGCCAACTAATCAAAACTAACAAGTTGCAAGAGCCATGAACAGAGCTGATCATGAACAAGAACAAAACAAAATTCAGAACATTCAAATCACATCATAGTAAACGAAAGACACAAGCACAAAGCAGCAATTCAACAATACAGAGATGATAACACCTCTCGAACCAGTATCATGTACAGAGTAATATCACACAAGACAAAATCACTAGAGCACTCAGTACAGATCACTAGAACACAGAAAGAATACAAAAATCGCTACCATGCATACAGAAACAACAACAAAAAATCACATGCAATCACCTATCTATCTATCATCATTCGGGATCTAACACAAACAAGAAAACATTATTCAAAAAAATTAAAAATGCGTGAGATCTGATGCAAACCTCCCGGAGCAACGAAGAAAGAACACCAGCCTACGCGCTGCGGCGGCGGCGGCGGCGGTGGCGGGCGACCTCGCGGCGGGGGCGGCGATGGGTGGTGCGCGGTGGCGGGCGGCGCCCGACAAGAAAAGCGCCTCCTCCTCGCTATCGCCACTGACGACGAACCGCTCTCCCAGCGGCGGTGGCGGCGCGACCTCGCGGCGGGGGCGGCGGTGGGCGGTGCGCGGTGGCTGGCGGGGATCGAGCGGCGAGAACAGCGCCTCCTCCTCGCTATCGGCAGTGACGACGAACCGCTCTCCCCACTCCACTCGCTCGGCAGTTTCCAGACGAAGCAGATTTTTTTTTTGAGAGGATCCAGACGAAGCAGATAAGCCTAAATAACGGCCAACGCACAACAAAGCAAGCCGAAGCCCAACAAAGCAACAAAACCAAGCCCAATAACACAGACTAGCCCATCACAACCGACACAACCTAAACCGGGCCAAAAGCACGAAGGTGACTGAGACGGAAGTTTCGTCTCAGTCGACTGAGACGTAGCAAAACTGCTGAAATAACCAAGCTGCGACTTGGTCGTTTATGCGTTAAGTAGATAGGATAGTTTGGCGCCTCAAACTAGGGTTTGTTTTGGGGGTAGTGGCCCAAATAGTTACCAATAGGGATATTGATTCGATTTGAAAATTGAAAACGACGAGGGTCGTGGGATGGCACGATGGAAGTGGTCATGGCGGCATTGCAGGAGGCATGCAGGAGACGATGGGATGGCAGTGTCGTGATCCTGTTAGTGTCCTGGTTTTCCGGTTTTCAGTTTGCCTGTACTCTTAATAAATAGTGAATGGGAAGAACAGAAAAGTTGTATGTTTTACACAGCACCAAAACCATATCGTGTCAATTCTCTGTGATCGAGTTCATCGCGTGAGTTGAGAGCTAGAAGCTGACAAGTGGTATCAGAGCCTAGGGCTTGTCCTCCTGTGATGGCGGGTGACGGCAAGTCGGAGAGGGTGAACAGCGACGACGATGACGGTACCTCGCCGCGCCCCAGGATTCGGAATCCAACCGCAGCCGGCCTCGGGCGCGAGCTGGTGATGGGGCGGCAGTATGCACCGGTCGTGTCGGGCCCTCCAACATGCCGCCACCGACGAGCTCCAACTACGCTGAGTGGAGCCTCCTGATGGAGGTGAGCTTCCAGGCACGAGGCCTGTGGGCTGCGATCGAGGGAGCAGACCTCGACGACGAGTATGGCTACCGCAACGACCGCAGCGCGCTGGAGCTGATCTCTCGATCGGTGCCCGCGGAGATGCTACCCGTTCTGCAGAAGTACAAGACCTCCCAAGATGTGTGGGAGGTGATCCGGAAGATGCGGGCTGGATCGGAGAAGGTGCGCGAGGCCAAGGCACGCTGCGCTCCGAGTACGACCAACTCCGACACAAGCCTGGTGATTCTGTCAATGATTTGGCCATGCGATTGATAGGGCTGACATCAAGGCTCAGTGAACTTGGTGATCCGGTCAGCGAGAAGAAGGTGATGCAGAAGTGGCTGCACATCGCCCCCAAGAGCTACTCGCAGCTTGCCGTGTACATATACAATCTTGTCGATCTGAACACGAGGTCGATCAAGGAGATCATCGGCCGCTTCAAGGGCAGAGAAGCGGTACCTGCAGGACGCCGAGGAAGAAGGCGGCAACCAGCTGCTCCTCACGGAGGAGGAGTGGCGCGCACGCGCTGGACAACGCGTGTCTGGCGGCTTGTCTGGCGGTGGCTCGAACAGCGGCGAGAAGCCGCACGGCAAAGGTCAAGGAGACCGTAGCAAGGAGGCCTTCCGCGCCGGCAACGGCAAGGACGGAGGCAGGCGTGACGGCAATTGCCGTTACTGCGGCAGCAAGGGACACTGGGCCCGCGAATATCGCAAGAAGGAACGCGGTCGAGCCAACGGCGTCGCGAACGTGGCGGAGGTCGAGGACGAGGATTCTGCTCTTCTCATGGTGCAAGCGATGCCGTTGCCCGAGGAGGTCGCCGCGTCAGAGAACGGCGACATGGTCATCCACCTCAACGAGGGAACGCGCCAAGGTGTGCCTCGGCGCCGAAGATGACGAGAAGGACCCCAAGTGGCACATGGACACAGGTGTGTCCAACCACATGACCAGCAACGTCACCGTCTTCTCCGAGCTGGATCGGAAGATCACCGATACCGTGCATTTTGGCGACGGATCGGTCGTCTAGATCAAGGGGCGCGACACCGTGGTCTTCGTCGTGCACGGCGGGCGTCATCACGTCCTCTCGTGGGTGTACTTCATCCTGCAGCTGCGCACGTCCATCGTATCGGATGGCCAGCTCGACGAGGTGGGCTTCTCTGCACTCGTGAAGCACTACGTCACGGTGAAGCTATCGGGGCACTTTGAAGTGCCCCGAAAAGTCAAGGAAATGCCCCAACAAGTTTTTAGGGCATTTTTTCAAATGCCCAATATACTGGTGATTGGAAAAGTTATCAGGGCAGTTGTTTTAAATGCCCCTAAAAGCTATCATTTAGGGGCAGTTTTAGAAATGCCATAATATTTATTGGGGCATTTTTGGTAAATGCCCTAAAAGGTTTTTGGGGCACTTTGCCTAACTGCCCCAACAATCTTTTAAGGCACTTTGCCTAACTTCCCCGAAAAACATTTTAGGGCAATGTACTAATTTTTTTTCGGAATTTACATTTAATAAGCTAAATATTAGACACATCATTCATAAGACACAATAGGTTCATCCAAACTAACATCAACACAGAACAAGAGGTTCATCCAAACTAACATCAACACAGAACAAGAGGTTCAGGAAACAGGACGTTGAGTTGTTACAAGAGGTTCAGGAAACATTCATTTGTAGCATCAATACAAGACATCAGCATCAAATCTAGAAAGTAGCTTCATCACATCAATTCCTGGACAGTAGCTTCATCAATACACTAGCATCAACACAGCAGCAACAAATCTGGACAGTAGCTTCATCAACACCTAGAGGTTAATCTGGACAGTCATTTATAGCATCAACACATCAATTCCTGGACAGTAGGTTCATCAACACCTTGGGGTTTCACCTGCCAAGTGGCACGAGTTGTGTCAATCTATAGTGCGAATGAATGTAGTACTATGTATATGATTGAACTATATGTGATGTGTCAAGAGGAACCTCCACAGATATGTGAAGGTCAGCACTTCAGCTCTGCAAGAATCTTGTCTTCCACGACAGAAGCAAACACATCAATTGCTAGTTGTAGATGCACCATGTTTGCTGCTAGAAGCTAGGGAAAAGTGGTTGCGGTCCCTTTTTTGGGTTGGGAAAGACGAGGTCAATGGAGGACAATGCTTGTTAGCTTGGGACACCGTGAGTAAACCATATTGCTTTGGAGGTTTAGGAGTTAAAGATCTCAGCCTGTAGAGGCTAGCTTTGCGGGTTAGATGGGACTGATTGAGGAGAACTGATCCAGCCAGGCCGTGGCAAGGATTGCCGATGATCATGGACAGAGAGGCAAGAGAAGTCTTCAACAGCCTTGTCAGGATTCAGGCAGGAAATGGGGAGAAGTGTTTCATCTAGTCTGATCGTTGGATCACCGACATGTCAGTCCAGGACATCGCACTGGTAGTACTTGGTATGGTTAACACGAGAAACAGGAACAGGAGTACGGTGGCCTCGGCGTTGGACCAGAACGGCTAGATGTTGGATGTGGCAGGACAATTGACAGGGGCAGCGACAGGTCAATTCATCGAACCATGGCTGCGCACGAATGCTGTGGAGCGGAATGCTCTGTCAGAAGACACCTTCAGTTGGCCCTGGTCGAAGACAGGTTGCTATAATGCCAAGTCAACCTATAGGATGCTGTGTCAGGGCCAGGATTTCTTCGCGGCTATGACCTGCATTTGGGAAAACACAGTTACAAGTTATTTACAACAACGAATTGTTTTAACAGATACTGGTAAAGAGCTACAGCCATATCGATCAATCCCGAGAGGACTAACTACAGTTAAAAATCACAAAAGTTAGTGAAACATACAGTCAACAACTATATTGGTCAGTAATTTACACATCAGAATCAACCACTCTAACCGTAACACTACTGCATATACTCCTTAGAATTGATTTTACTAAGAGTCACGTTTCTGCTGAAACTACAGATTTTATAAGAACAAAACAGGAACCTTGCAGGCTCAGAACAGTATATGCAATGACAACATGTGGAAGCTCTATCATTTGTACTAATTCTAACAAAACGTGGAAATAGCAAAACAGGAAGCTCTATCCATGGACTAGAACTACTGCAGTGCTCGGGAACTTTCTGCTCCAAATTTAGCGGCATTCATGTTTTTCAGTTAACTGGAGGCAGACAAGCAATATTTTAGCAGTAGTAATATCACTATCAGTGGCATTCTTGTTCTAAACCATACTTCTTGAAGCAAAAATAGCAAGCACAAATAGATTAATTTTCTTGCATGATCCTAAACCATAGTGCAATTAATTTCCAAACTGAAAGCACTCACAGTACTCAAACATGCAAAGGGATTTTCCATATGATGGAGAGAACCATAAGCACCTCTCAAGTTCAGTTGAAGGGATTGCGTCGTCACTAACATCCAAAGGAGGGGTTGCACTCCTTCTGCTAGAACTGTATTTGACCTCCGACCTTAGGAATGGATGCATTAGGCCTGTAATAACAGCAGCAATGCCAGGAGTTACGAATCAGTAGGTTATTGATAATCACATAAATTCAACAGAACACTAGAGATAATGTCCAAACTTGTGTATTATGTGTAGTCCACAATTAAAGAACAGGTAAACTTGTACTCCAGCAATATTCAGCAAGCTATATTACAGTTTCTAGCAGTATTCATCACCAAAGAGAAAGGGAGCTTGATCATACTGTAAGTGATTTTAACTGAGTCTGTGCAGACAGACAAGAGTTTATTGTGTTAACTGAGTCTGTGCAGATCATACTGTCAAATCACAGTCATGCGAACCAACAAAAAATGCTGCTAAAATAACAATAGTACAAACCATGCAACAAGCAAGTGAAGCCACCCCCATGTAAGCTGTAACTAATATCATATAAACACTGAATCACGTCACATATAAGTAAATTAGCCCTTGCATCGATCAACCACATCCGGACAAGCATTGCATACATGGGCTTAAACCGCGAGTATCGAATTTACAGTGGTCTGCACAGCCGGCGGTGATTACTGGACTAAGTGAACTCCACTCTGAGTGGATGACATACCATATCAGAACACGGACGCAGTTCATCCCCTGTCAGATCAAAATTACCGCCTGGAGATCCGACCGAACTGCCAACGGGCCCGCCTCGGCAAAACCCGGTATCCAGTGGCAGGTATATAGAGTAGTCGGAGGAGGGAAGGCACTGACCGAAGATGGCGATGAGCGCGCCGCGAGGAAGCGGTCGATGCCGGTCTACTTCTTCAGCATCAGCGGCTCGAGGAACACGGGCTCGGTGAGGCGGAACCCGCTGGCGGCGTCGGCGGGCGTTCTCGGCACGGTGGCGACCATTGTCGATAAGGAGGCGCAGCCGGAGGCCCGGAGGCGCGGGATCCCGGGGAACAGCGTCGGCAAACCAGCCGTGGCGAGCTAGGGTTAGGGTTCCCGGTGGGGTCCGATTGGGGATTCCAGGGGCGAGCTAGCGGTGGGGAGCCTCGGGGAATCGAAGGAGGAGGGGCGGCGTTGCACTTCCGCCGAGCGGGGGCGCCGGTGAAGGCCGGAGCCGGCCAAGGCACAGTGGACGGCGGCGGTGTCACACGCCAGAGAGGAGGCGATGGGGAACGAGAGTGAGGTCGAGAGAGAGAGATGAGAGAAAGTCAGAGAGAGAGGGCTCGTAATCCCGAAGCCCGATGGGCCCTAATGGGCCGGTCTAGACTGAACCTACAAATTCAGCCCACTGAAACGGAAAATCATTTTCTACACTTAAAAAAAAGGATTTTAATCTTTGTAAAGTGACCCCAAAAAATTGAGATATGGAGACATCTTAAAAAAGTGCCCCCAAAAAATGACTTTTCGAGACATTTAGTTTTGTGCCCTCAAAAGTCATGTCTATTGGGACACTTTGCTCAAACCGCCCCAAAACGTCATATTTATTGGGGCATTTTGACAAACTGCCCTAATTGGAACTTTTCGGGGCATTATGTGCCCCGATATCCTTGTCGTCCAGTAGTGAAGGGCGGGTTCGTGGTGGTGCGAGACCGCCAGGAGAACCTCATCACCAAGGTGCCACGCACTGGCAATCGCATGTACGCGGTCGCGCTACAGATCACGCGTCCGGTTTGCCTGTCGGCGGCAACAGGCGAGGACGCGTGGCTTTGGCACGCACGCTATGGACACCTGAACTTTGACGCCCTACGCAAGCTGGCGTGATGAGCCATGGTGCGCGGCATGCCCGCTATCGAGCACGTCGACCAAGTGTGTGACGGGTGCTTGATCGGCAAGCAGCGGTGCGCGCCATTCCCGGTGGAGGCTCACTACAGAGCTGGAGAGCGCCTTGACCTCGTACACGGCGACTTGTGCGGACCGATCTCGCCAACCACACATGGCGGCAAAAGGTACTTCCTACTTCTTGTTGATGACAAGTCACGCTACATGTGGCTGGCCATGTTGAGCAGGAAGGATGAGGCGGCGGCGGCGATCAAACGCTGGCAAGCCGGCGTTGAGGTTGAAGCGGGCGGCAAACTGCGCACGCTCCGCACAGATCGGGGCGGTGAGTTCACGTCCGCGGAGTTCGGCGACTACTGCGCTGATCATGCGGCGACAGCTCACGGCGCCGTATTGATGGCAGCAAAACGGCGTCATCGAGCGCCGCATCCAGTCCATGGTGGGCATGGCACGATGTCTGCTGAAGGCAATGGGCATGCCGAACACGTTCTGGGGGGAGGTGGTCACCATTGTTGTCCACCTCCTGATCTGCGCGCCGACCAACTCTATGAGCGGCATGACGCCGTACGAGGCGTGGTATGGGGAGAAGCCGGCGGTGAGCTACCTCCAAACGTTTGGGTGCGTCGCACGCATCAAGGTGACGCGCCCGAACTTGAAGAAGTTGGACGACCGCAGCGTCCGCACCGTCTTCATCGGCTACGAGCACGACAGGTCCAAGGCATGGCGCGTGTACGACCCGGTGTCCAAGCGCGTGCACATCTCGCGTGACGCCGTGTTTGACGAGGCAGCAAGTTGGAGCTCGGAGGGAGACCGCAGCGACAGCAGCATCGTCGTCGAGGACACCTACACCACGCACTGGCAACCCGTCGAGGTTGCCAGTACGCTGCTAGACCTGCAACAAGTCCAAGCGCCGGCAGCTCGCCCACGGCGCCGAGGAGCGTGCCGACGCCTACTGCATCTTCTGAACCTGATGAGGAAGAGCCACAGCCGGAGCAGAACACCGACGCGCCCTCGCCACAGGGTGCCACTGCTGCTGCTCCACCCTTGAACCCTATGAAGACACGCGCTCGTGATGGCATTGTTCAGCCAAACACTCACTTGCAGGTACAGGACGGCGAACTGCATCTTGCTGCAGGAGAAGAACCGCCGTCCTTTGATGAAGCGGAGCCACACGCTGCATGGCGCGCCGCGAGGATGGACGAGTTGGCGTCTATTGAGGAGAACAAGATGTGGAAACTGACGACGCTTCCTGCCGGCAAATGCCCAGTCGGGCTCAAGTGGGTGTTCAAACTAAAGAAGAACTCCGCTGGCGAGGTGATCAAGCACAAGGCGAGGCTCGTCGCCAAAGGGTACGTACAGCGAGCAGGCGTGGATTTTGATGAGGTGTTTGCACCTGTGGCGCGCCTCGACTCTGTGCGGCTACTGCTCGCCATCGTCGCCCATGCTGGCTGGGACGTGCACCACCTCGACGTCGAATCAGCTTTCTTGAATGGTGAGCTGGAAGAAGAGGTCTACGTCACGTAGCCTCCCGGTCTCGAGCGCGACGGCGAGGAGGATAAGGTGTTGCGCCTCACCAAGGCGCTGTATGGGCTACGTCAAGCACCACGGGGTTGGAACGCCTAGTTGGACGACACGCTCTTGTCAACACAGCCCGTCAGAACACGCAGTGTACATGCACCGCGACGGCGACGAGCGGCTGCTCCTGGGCATGTACGTCGACGACCTCGTCGTCACGGGCTCAAGCACGGCTTCGATCACGCGCTTCAAGCAACAGATGCAGAGGACGTTCTCGATGAGCGATCTCAGGCCTCTAAGCTATTACCTTGGCATCGATGTACACCAGAGCAGCGACACGATCACCCTCAAGCAGGCGGCGTACGCGGCGAAACTGGTGGAGAAGGCTGGGCGGGCGGATGCAATCCTGTGCACATCCCGATGGAGTCGAGGATGAAATTGTGCAATGAGAGCTCGAACACGCCGGTGGACATTAAGCTGTACCAGAGCATCGTCGGCAGCTTGCGCTATCTGGTGCACATGAGGCCCGACATCACCTACGCCTTGGGATACATCGGTCGCTTTATGGAGGCTCCTACGATAGAGCACTGGGCTGCTGTCAAGCACCTGCTTCTGTATGTTGCAGCAACACTGCACTTTGGGTGCAGGTACGAGCGAAGCACGGGGAAGCTGCATCTGATCGGCTACAGGGACGCAGACTTCGGCGGCGACGTCGATGACAGAAAGAGCACCTCAGGCATGGTGTTTGCGCTTGGGGGGAGCGCGGTCTGCTGGCAATCGCAGAAGCAGAAGGTGATCGCGCTCTCATCGTGTGAAGCTGAGTACATCGCGGCTACCACGGCGGCGTGCCAGGGTGTGTGGCTCCGGCGGATGCTTGATGATCTGCTAGGACACTCTGGTGGCGCGGCGAAACTGCTCGTCGATAACAAGTCAGCACTTCAGCTCTGCAAGAATCTTGTCTTCCACGACAGAAGCAAACACATCAATTGCTAGTTGTAGATGCACCATGTTTGCTGCTAGAAGCTAGGGAAAAGTGGTTGCGGTCCCTTTTTTGGGTTGGGAAAGACGAGGTCAATGGAGGACAATGCTTGTTAGCTTGGGACACCGTGAGTAAACCATATTGCTTTGGAGGTTTAGGAGTTAAAGATCTCAGCCTGTAGAGGCTAGCTTTGCGGGTTAGATGGGACTGATTGAGGAGAACTGAGAGCCAGGCCGTGGCAAGGATTGCCGATGATCATGGACAGAGAGGCAAGAGAAGTCTTCAACAGCCTTGTCAGGATTCAGGCAGGAAATGGGGAGAAGTGTTTCATCTGGTCTGATCGTTGGATCACCGACATGTCAGTCCAGGACATCGCACTGGTAGTACTTGGTATGGTTAACACGAGAAACAGGAACAGGAGTACGGTGGCCTCGGCGTTGGACCAGAACGGCTAGATGTTGGATGTGGCAGGACAATTGACAGGGGCAGCGACAGGTCAATTCATCGAACCATGGCTGCGCACGAATGCTGTGGAGCGGAATGCTCTGTCAGAAGACACCTTCAGTTGGCCCTGGTCGAAGACAGGTTGCTATAATGCCAAGTCAACCTATAGGATGCTGTGTCAGGGCCAGGATTTCTTCGCGGCTATGACCTGAATTTGGGAAAACAAAGCGTCTCTGAAGTGCAAAATTTTCGTCTGGCTTGCACTGAAGTATCGCATCTGGACATCGGAGAGGAGAGCTCGGCATGGATTGCGGCTTCACCCAGACCCATGTGGCCATGTCACTTGTGTTTGCAGGAGCTTGATACAACTGACCACATTTTGGTGCAATGCGTCTGCACGAGGCAGGTGTGGCAGTCCTATAAAGCATCATCAATACTTGGGTTCAGAATACGGAGTCACACTGATCGGCTGGAGCAGTGGTGGCTAGAGGAGTTGTTACAATATTGGGCCCATTTATGGGCAGCCCATATAAGCAAATCCGGAAATCTCAAATTGGCCCATGTGCATGGCAGAATTTTGGAGGTGCAAGGAGGTGCAAATGTTTAGTCCCACATTACTAGTTGGGAGAGAGTTTCACCACCTTATAAAGGAGAGTGTTGTGACACTTGGTGTGCTAGTTGAGAATAGAAGGCTCTCTCCCGCGCACTCCTCCGCCGCCGTCCGTCTCGTCACGCCGCGGGTTGCGGGAATGAGCCGAGCCGATTTTCCAACAGGAGTGAGGTCGTCTAACCAAGCAAGAGTCAGGGTGCAAACGGGACACACCGCAGGAGCCCGCCTATGCGCCGCGTATGTCCCCAATTCATACGCGGTATGCCGCGCACGAGCCGTGTATAAGCCGCGATATTCTGCGGCACCGCGCGCGCCGCGTCTGTCGCTCGGCCGCGCCGTGCACTGGCCGCTCGCTAGCTAGCTGAACCTGGAGTAGCTCGCTAGCTCTGTTTGTCTCGCTAGCATCCGTTTATTAGAAGATCAATTCACTGAAGGCAATAACTACAGAATATGCCAAGATCAATTGATTTAGAAGATCAATTCACTGAAGGCAATAACAACATATCAATTCACTGAAGATCAATTCGCCTGTAAACTGCACAGTAGAACAAAATTTGGATCTCTGGAACAGATCGCTGGGTGCTCCAGCCCCACCACCGCACGCCTCCAGTAGATCGTGGCCGCCCCACCACTGTCTTCGCTGCCCTTGCCCCCCACCGTCGGCCTCCCGCTTCTCCACGCATCGGGGATCAGATCAAGCACCGCTGCCAACAGATTCATCACCGGCGCCCCGCCGTGACCGCCGCAGCCACTAAGACACGGGGGCGACCAAGATTAAGCCGCGGATCCGGTGTGGGCAAGAGCGAGGAGCACCTTAGCGAGAGAGAGGGAAGGGAAAAGCGCGTCGGCGAGAGCGGCGGTGGAGAAGAACGCGACGCTGAGAAGTGAGAGGAAAGGGGAGACGCGAGAATAGAGAACTGAGAACTGTTTGGTCGCTGCGTTATGCGGCGCGATGCGGCAACCGCGGGCCAGCCCGCATACGCCGCTTTTTTTCCCTTGCTGTCCGTGGGTACTCACATGTGTAGCTAAATGGGCCTACATTTGCGGCGCCGCGGCCGGTCCAATCCCGCTTGCACCCTGAAGCAAGAGAGGAAGCGGTTTGATGCATAGGTTGTAGTTGTACTCATTAGCTCGAGCATTTGGCGGCAGCCTAAAGCGAGGGTTTTCGGCAATGTCAGCCAGCAGTGCAACGAAGACAGGCTTGCTGCCAAGGTAGTGGAAGACATACATATGTGGAACAAGGCTGGCAAAGGAGTAGATGATCAGTTTCTTGTATGAGACAGATCCTAGGTGTTTTCTTTAGGTGTGGCTTTCACTGACTATACGCAGTTGATGTACCTCCTGTACTATTATTTTACCTTCTATACAAATACGGTACACGATTGCATACTCTCGAAAAAAATGGCCATTCTCGCTGGGAGTCCACGCCAGCGCACGGTCGTGGAAGTCCCGCGTTGGTTTGTAGGCCTACTCAGAAGGGCTTGTTGTTGTTTTTTTTTTTAGACATTACTAAAACAAAACAGAATGCTTTTTTTCAAATAAGGCAAAAGACCCGTCATTTTCATTGATTAAGAATAAGAGAGTTGCCTAGTAAATTACCGAAAAACACACCGAAAACCAGTCCAACACGGCTGGCTGAACTGACACACAACAACCATGCGACTCGGACTACCGTGTAGAAAACACCACCATGGCAGCACACATGTGTTATTGCCGCTCCTCCACAAGCAATCGAACCCGACTTCACCATCAGCTTCCACGGATAGGGCGATCGCCATAACAGGCGCGAGCAGCCATAAGGACCACCACACATCTGACCACACACAAACCGACGATAGTGCAACTTCGGATCTGAGGGCGATCTACGATGGAGAACTATGCAAAACTTGCGCTGCGAAAGATCGCCGAGTCGGCCCTCGCTTGTCATCGTTGCCGCAAGGACCTCCGCCGCGGCTCCGACTTCAAGCGACAAATAGACCATGGTGAACCGGCGGACACGCCGCAAGAGACGACTACCGCATCCTTGCCGTGACTACGTGCTCGCACATCCTCATAGCCAATGCTACTCAGGCCATCGCTGACCACCAACATGAACCACAAGACCCCCGCTGGGAGGACCCTTCTCCAAACGAAGCCCTCAAGAGGGAAGAATGACGCGAGGCCGAAATCCACTGATTCGGAGAGCCCATATCTAGGGACTAGGGTTTCGCCCAAAGAAATAGCATGCAAACACGAGAACAGCAAAGGCCTTCAGCAAGGTGAGGGCGCGCACAGGCGCCACCGTCGTTGGCCCCGACGAACCTGGGTCTGGCTTTCACCAGCTATATCTCTCCCAAATCCAGGGCCGCCCAGCCCACCTAACCAGCATCCCCATCGAGTGCCCAACTCCGAGGAGCACGTAGGGCACCGATACCGACGAGGATGCTCGAGCCGTCATGAATCTTTTGTGCTACCACCATTGTGCAGCCCTTTCACCACCGTTGACTGCATCACCATTGGAGCCTGACATGGCCTGGCGCGGGCCTAAATCACTAGATCTGCGACCTTGCCACAAGGCACCGTGCGGGCGTTGCTCCTGCAAACAGCCAGAGGTCACGCTGCCAGATTGAAGCGACGACGGGAGAGGACCGCCATCACTGAAGCTTCTGGGGAAAATGCTGTTGGATCCCGCCGCCGCCGTCCGCTAGCATAGACTTAATCCGGCGGCATTGCTCGACGTAGGGGAAGGAGAGGGGAGGAGGTGGGTGGTGGTGGCGGCGCGATGTGGTTCTGCCCGAGCCGCATGGGACGCGGCCCTGGGGCAATACAAAAGAGAAGGTGGCTCTAGTTACGAATAATTTGCTTACGTTCTACAGTCACATGGATATCCTTGAATGCATCATCTGACCGGAACAATACTGTCAGTAAGGACTGTTTCAGGGGAAATGACAATCCGCAACTAGTTGCGGGTGCAACTAGTTGCCGGATACCCCACTTCCGAGTTTCCAAAAATTCCGAAAAAAATCATGGACATGTGTCATGTTGAATCTACCTACACACAGAAAATTTCATCCCGAAATATTATCATATGTGCCCTGTATAAAAAAGACAAATAGAAGTTTGAATAGTAGACTACATTTCAAAACTGTCATTTGTCTTTTTATACAGTTCACATATGATAATATTTTGGGATGAAATTTTTTGGGTGTAGTAGATTCAACATGACACATGTTCATGATTTTTTTCGAAATTTTTGGAAAGTCGGAAGTGGGGTATCCGGCAACTAGTTGCGGAAAAGCAAGCTCGTGCTGTTTCAGGTGGAAAGATACAATTGAACTTCTGGACACAATCAAAACTCTTGCACGCTATGATCTGACGGTTGTTCTTTTGGCACGCTTATCGGTCGGTTGGTCACCTATCTTATAAACCAACTGGCACTCCAAGTCCCGTCCCGTCCCCCCCCCCCCCCCCCCCCCCCACACACACACACACCACAAAAAAAGCCTTTTTCTTGTGCACATAATAAGAACCTAACAACGGGAGCAGTTTTGGCAACTGAGGATTTAGCAGAAATTAGAACTCTTTTTGGCATATCAGGTACATAATTAAAAAATCGGCATGACCTGTGTTATAAATTGGACATATCAAATCCCAGAAATTTGACAAAACGAGAGTTTCGCTAATACATTGGCACTCATTTCGAATACCTGCAAAATTTATAAATATGCACATAAAAAATTACACATTTAACATCTAAACATCTAAAAAAATTACAACTAATGCTAAAAAAATTATAATCTACACTAATAATGTACACTATATACTAGAACTCAAAATCTACACATCTTAATCACTAAAAATCTACACATCTAAATTAACTAAAAATCTACACCTAATTGTACACATCTAGATAAACTAAAATTTGGGGGGGGGGGGGGGGGGGGGATGTGTGCTCACTGGTGCGGCTCAACGGTGGCCGGAGCGAGGACGAGGTGGCAGCGGACGGAGACGGAGACGTCGGCGGCTCGACGCAGGTGATGGTGAGGTCGACGTGGCGGCGGTGGCAAAGGCACCGCGTGCGTAGTTGAGGTGGCGGTGGTGGCAACGGCAACGGACGGAGACGGTGGCGGGGTGCTGATGCATGTAAAATGCATACATGAACTTTGCACTTTAATTGCTTATATTCCAATCATATTTGCATCATATAAGGGTTATACCAATGTTTTATAATGATTTTGGGAATACTTCATAGTTTTCCCATTTATTTGGAATTAACCCTGTTTTTCCAGAAAACGTCTTTTTTAGTGTTTCAGACTTTCCGGTAGCTTCGGGACTCCAAAAAGGGCAAGGTCAAAGAGCACGGTTCAGAATTTTCGAGACGAACGCAATGGGCTTAAATTGAAGACCAGAAGCCCAACAGGTTGGAAATGGGAGGGTCCCACGCGGCCTAAAGTACATGGCCGCGTGGGCCCGGCTCGTTTCCACCTCGGAGCTCCGTGGCCGTCGATCTTTGCTCCACCGACATAGTCTTGACCTAAAAACGCCTATAAAAAAGGTCCCCTGGCGTTTCGCGAAAGGAGGCGGCGGAGAAACACGAAACACACGAAACAGAAGACAGAAGGCTGCCGCCGGAGAAGATCGGGGGGGGGGGGGGGGGGGGAACGCTGCCGGAATCACCTCCGGAAGGCTCCTCCATCCCCCTCCAGAGTCTCCATCAACACCAATGTCAAGACCAGCACCATCTCCATCACCATCTTCGTGATCCACTTCATCCCCCTCATAGTTTGAGATTGTTCGAACCCTAGCTATTGTTTAAGTGCTATTCTACCTGTGTATGATTGGCTACTTGTCATTGTTCGAGGGTGAGATTATATTTTCAGATTGTGTTGTACCACTTATGCCACTGAATATCATCATGTTCGCACGTTGTGAGTAGTTCCCGTATGTTCCTGAGGGCATAGGATGAATTGGCAATGATTTATATATGACATGTGTTGGTATTTTGTCAAGAGTTTATCTTTTATGTGATTCTATGATGGTGTTGTGCGAACGTCGACTGCACAACACTTCACCTATATGGGCTCATAGGAGAACACCGTAGTATAATGAATTGAGTGAGACTTGGGAGGACATGTAAACCTGAGACCGAGTCATGAAGTTATATTATGAGGGTATTAGTATCGGAGAACTTAGAGTGTAATGCTATGGTGGGACTTTATGTCTTAATAATTCTTGTGCAGTCATTTACTTGGCCACATGATCCATCATAAGGGGTTGTAGTTTATTTATTTAGCTATACCTAATTATGGCTCCGTCCAAAGAAGATTAAAACTTGACAAGATATTCAACGTGTTGTTTAATAAATCTCTATGCCTAGCAATATCCATGCCGCCCTCGGTAACATTTGCCACATATAAGTTACACATCACTTGAGCTTGTCCTCTTGCCACATAAGAGGATTGGGCTTTTTCTCTTTGAGAGTTTTCACTTGCTACTATCTGTTATCTGCTTTGCAACTATACAACAAAAAATACCAAAAACACTTGCATCTTTTATTGTTTTATTTATCAATCTTGCTAACCAATACCTTCAGCTACTCGTGGGTTCGACAACCTTTTCTAATTGAAAGGTACTACAATTGATCTCCTGCACTTGGTAGTCATCAGGTGCGGATGGACGGAGACGATTGCGAGGTGGAGGTATGCGAATGGAGACGGTGGCGGGGGAGGTTCGGCGCACGGAGGCGGTGGCAGGGTGGGGAGCAGCGCCGCGTACGGGATGGATGCAGTGACGGGGTGGGGATGTGTGTTGTGTGCCTGTGTCTAGTGTGGATACGGATAGGGTTAGGCGGTTATGTGGGTCGGCGCGGGTTACTGGCGTGTAATACCCTGTTTTTGAAATGTTTAGTCTTTATATGTGTAGAATTAATATTTATAAAAATCATGGCCAAATATTTTAAATGAATACCCTGTATTTTGAATTAAATTGTTACATAAATAATGGCCAAATATTACATATATTTACTACGGCAACTAAAATTTAAGATACAAAGTATATCGCCATGCATAAGTATTCTGGTTGGTCCTTGGGCCTGATCTGCGCTCGTTTAGAAGGCATGAAGTTACAATCAATGTTCTTCTTAGCGACGACTGACTTTGATGCTTCAACGACACTCTTAGCCTTAGGTCTGATATGCACTCGTATAGAGTCATCATCCTTTCTCCTCAGCGACGACTGACTTCAATGATCCAATACAGCAATACTCCACGTTCTAGGTCCAATCTTTACTTGAAAAGCTCTGTTCATTTTATCAGCGTAGCAAGTTGCCGGGACCGGTCGACATACGCATGCAGATGGTAGCTGCCAGAGGCTGAAGCCATTGTGTGGGTGCTTGGCAGTTGGCACGACGTGGAACGTGTGCCTGCGAGCGTCGTGTTCGAGTGGTGGCCGGCATGATGCATGCCTGTAGCATACGTGAAGAGACGACCTTTTTACAAGTCCCATGTGCAAGTGCAACATCAGGACTTGCCTTACAGCTCTGGAAATCATGTAGTACTAAACAAGGGGCACATATGTAATCTAACTGCCCCCATAAATATATACCAAGCTGATCGGATCGTGAGTTTTGATGGGCGTCCCCCGACGGTGTTTTCAAGGACCAGTAGCTTTGCACGTGCATGCAAGAACATCTTATGATTCATTTGAATGGCACATTGACCCGTTTTCTTTCTCTAAGTTTCGTAGCACACCAGTCTTTCAACGGAGCCACCTAACTGCAATCCACCTTCAACCATCGCACGACTCCATCCCATGTTCCTAGTCGCCAGCGCCATCCTCCTCTCCACTTTCTTTGGCTCTAAGGTGCTGACCTCCCCTCCCCTATCTTGAATTTCCTCGTGCCACCCAACTTGGGGACATGTCGGCCTACATCGCGCGTCACCCTCTCTCGTGTAACTGACGGCTTTTACCCACGCCACCGCCTCACTTTGTTCTCCCGATGCCTACACCCTGTGTGCCGACTCAGCTCGCCACATCCCAGGGTTGCCCAGTCTGATCCCCGGCGCCCTTTATTCATACGGAAAAAAATAGATCACAGCCGAGCTCACTTGGTTAGGGAAGTGGATGTACAACCTAGCCACCCACGCAGATTTGGATTCTTATTATTTAAAAAAAAAAAATCTTATGTAGGAGCTTCCCCTACCGCATTCCTTAAAAAAACAATTTCACTAAAATTTAAAAGAAACATTTCAAGATTCAGACGATTTTCCAATTTATAATCTAAAGAATCCTCCCATTTTAAGTTGTTAACGATACCATTCTATTATAAATACCACGGTGAGTACGACAAGATAAGCTAATAAGAGTGATAAGAGATATATGACGAATAGCAACTTTGACGAACAAAATGATTATCAGTGCCGGAGAGTTCTCTTCTGAGATTGTTCAGCTTGATCAACTGTTCCCATCCTTTGCCGTACAAGCGAGTCTTGCTATGTTTGTTTTTCACATGAATTTTGTATGTGCCCTAAGAGAACGAAAAACTAAATTTTTATGTACTAACTCGTACTCCTGCTTGGCATAGCATGGTACAATCTGTGCAGCAGCAACAGCAACACATAAATTAGGTATATTATGATATATGAACACAAAGACAGTACAAGTATTTGATGTGGAACAAGACTTTCTTTCTTACCACTGACTTCCGGTGGCACTCTTGCAGATAAACACTGAAGGATCCAATGTACCTCATGTCTGCGCAATCATTTTTGCATACTTGACATGTCATATATATTCTGCTAATTAATTAGTTATAATAAACATGAATCACAACATGTGCATACAAATTCTAAAATGCATATAGTACTGCATATTCAACAACACGGTACATATTCAAACAACGAATTTGGTTACTAGCTAAAACAAACTGATGTTCAACCCGAGCGGCCGGAATTTACATTTCAGAGAACGAAACTAAACATAATCCAAACATATACTTGGCGGATGATCGTCGTAGTTCATGTAGTACTCTTCACGCCAGCTTGTGGTCGTCCAGCGCAGCGCCGCCGGTCGCCACACCTTGCTCGGTTTGAAGCATTGTCGTGACAGCCCTAGCGGCGAGGACATCAGCCCGGGCGGCCGCGGCATCAGCCTGAGCGGCGAGGACATCAGCCCAAGAGGACGCGCCAGCCGCGGCTTCAGACCTGCCGCCCGCGATATCAGCTCGACCTACCGCGACATCAGCCCGAACGACCGAGACATCGGCACGAGCGGAGAGGACATCGGTCCGAGCGGCCACGCTATCAGCCCGAGCGGTCGCGCTATCATTCCGAGTGGCCGCCATATCAGGCTGAGCGTTCGCGACATGAGCAGCAGTCGCGGCATCAGCAGCCCGAGCAAATCTTCCTCCGGAGCTACGCCCACCTTTGTCACGCATGTGGCCGACCATCAATCTGAATTAACGGGGAAGATCTAAGCTAGCGGAGGCGGCTCGGAGAAGATCTAAGCTATAGCGGCGGAGCTATCAGATAAGATCTAAGCTACCAGAGCGGCGGAGCGGATCAGAGAAAGAAGAACACACCTGAGAGCGACGTGGAACGGTGGCCGGCGGTGAGCAGAGGGGCAGCAATGGGGAACGGTGAGGGGACGGGGAAATGGGGAATGGGGCGGCGGCGAAAGGGTCAGGGTCGAGATAAGGTTTGAGTTGCGTGGCGGCAATGGGGAAAATCCCCCGCCCCCTCCCCCATAATTTTGAGCCCAAAATTTTGGCTTTGTCACCAATATTCCCCCTTCGGACCATACGTATATGTTCGGTTACTCCGGATTTTGCTCTAATAAAAATAAATCAAACAAATAAGCAAAAAATATATAAATTTTAAAAAGGTGTATGTATCCTTTGTGTTGTTCAATTAAGTTGATCTACAATAAATTGAGCATATAATTAAGAGATTATATAATATAGTATACAAGCTTTGTAGTTTACACTCAAAGGTGTGGTGAAACGCTAGTGACGTTTTACTTGTTACAATAGAACTTCTGCGCATTTTTTCTGGAATCGCGTAATATAATTACCACAGCCTGTAGGTATCATATGATAAATACATAGCAAGTTTCATGATTTTCGGACATGTTTTACGTATTATATAAATTAAAACTGTTAAAAGTCAAAAAAAAATCAATTAAATGCAAGAAAAATAGATATTCAATTTTAAAACTCCCCAAAAAATCACAGTACCAACATTTTGTGATAAGTATCATTATAAAATGTAGGAATAATATTTTAAATAACTATTAATACATGAAAACAATTTACTGAAAATTCGGAGCGTGTCCGGACCCTCCGGATATTGGTCTATTAAAATATGAGCCAACTACAAATATTTTATAATTATCATACATATGTAGGTAAAATGGCACAATATTGCATTTACTTCAAAAAATTGCCTATATGTAAAATGGAAAAAAAATTGTTGGTTCCAACGCAGCACTTCAATGGACGATAATAATGAGTTGTCAGACCCACAGGACTACTGGATCAGAACCAACAATTACATATATGCAACACCTAAATTGCGAGGATGGGGACTCGAACTTGGTGGGCAAAGAAGGCATCAACATCCCTTGCCACTAGGCTGAGCGTATGTTTGCGACAAAACTCCCACCGTTAAACATATGAAGCAATACTTCTTTGTGACCTAATATTTTAAAACAAATTATTCATTATGAAGCAATACTTCTTGTGACCAAATTATAAAAATTGTGTATATATAAAATGGAAAAACACATATGTATAGAATTTAAAACAAAAAGTATATGAAATGGAAAAAACATATGTACTTAATTTAAAACAAATAATTGCATATATATATAATGAAAAAACAGATGTATATATAATTTGAAACAGAAAATTTTGGTTCCGATGCAACAGTTTAATGGATAGGACAACCCACTATGATCGACTATATACTAATCGATAATACTGATTTGCCAGACCACCGGACTATAGGATCATAACCTTTTTATATGCAACACCCAAATTGCGAGCATGTGGACTCGAACTTGGGTGGGCAAGGAAGGCATCAACATCCCCTTGCCACTAGGCTGATCCTATGTTTGCGACAAAACTCTCACCGTTAGACATAATAAAGTACTCGGACAAATACTCGGACCCTACGGACTTAGCTAGCTAACTCAGCGCGCAGCTTTGGCCTAGCTCTGTATCGATGCATTGGCAGAGCTAGCCAAGTTAGTGGTGCGCAGCTTTGGCTAGCTATGTATCGATGAATCCGGTACACGCGCGCATGCCTGCACGGCGCGCCTCCCGCTTATGCCTGCAGCATGTGCATGCCTTGCATGGCGCGCCTCCCGCTTATGCCAGCAGCGTGTGCATGCCCTGCACGGCGCCCTGGCGTGCCCACTGGGTCCAAGCGCGGTGCCCTGGCATGTCCGTTGGTTCGAGGCCTGTGCTCGCGTGTCGAGCTGCGCGTGCTGGCGCGGTTCTGTGCAAGCAGCGACGGTTCCCTGCTCGCTCTCATGAATGTATGCCAACCGCGCGGGTCAGGTCGTCGGAGAGCACGCGCATCGGAGAAAATAATTGCACGCCGCTTCCGCGCTGATACGTCTTCCCCGCTCGCTGCTATGAATTTCGATCCCGGCGCGCGCTCTCGGCACACACCAACGCTCATCCGCCTCCTCTGCTTCGTCTCTCCACATCCAACAGATCAAGAAGGAGATCGATCTGTCGCGCGCTCCGCCATGGCTTGGACCACCATCGAGGTTGTCGGCGAGAATCCTCTGTAGGCCGCGCACCCGGTGGAGTTCCTCGGCCCCGCTGCCTATGGCCGCGGCAATGTGCTCCAGTTATTCGCCATCGGTGGATACGTCACCGCTTGGCGTGCGGCGAACATCTTCAAGCGTTCGGTCTACACTGATCACCGCATGTACAAGGTCGTCACGGGCGCAGATGGCAGCGGGGTGTATGTCACTCTGTGGGATTCATCCCATGCGAAGAAGATGCACGACGACGTCTTATGGGTGAGGGACACCCTGGTCTGCTGCGTCCATGTCAACCCTCTGCTCCTCGATAACGCGAGACTCCCATAGGTGTACCCGACTATCCGTGTCCTCCATCGCCGCGCCTAGCTAGTTGCTAGCTAAATTGATCTCCTTGGCCTGCCTATGTTCTGTTTTCTCTCCGGCCTGCTCGCTTCATGTATGCGTCTGATCAATCTGCTAAATCAATAAAATTGTTCGTTAAGTTTAATTTTCTGTTTTATTATTACTGTTGGTTTCGGAGACATATATATATGACAGAGACATTGTCCAAATTGTAGTCTAGCATCCAATACTAAAAGAACAGAGCACGAGAACTCCAAAATTTGAGTGAGACAAAACTTCAAAGAATTAAAGTTCCTGAAATCAGTGAGTGTCCAATGATAATTCACCCAAATTATTAGCGACGGTGAAACATAACGACCGCCTAAGAAATACTCTGCGCCGGTCAAATATCCGAGCCGTCACAAATGGAAGTACTTTGGCGACGGTCAGAAAGATTAACCGACGCAGGTGTTATCAGAGACGGACAGCAAATTTCAGCCGGCTGAGGTGTTTTATCCCAGACGGCCGTTTTTTTTGTTTGACCGGCTCTAGGTCCCATCTACCATGTGAGGTTTTGTACTGGTGATACTCTCGTTAGATAAAATTATCGACTCTATCCACTGATGTCAGAAACACTTTCTAACATCCCGGGACATTTCATGTCCGCCATTGTGGCTCTCAACAGTCTTTCAGCCTTATACCGGCATTATATGCCTCTCATGATAACTTAACTGAACCTCCAATTCACATCGGAGTTGTTTCTATGACATCGGAATAAATACGACCACTTCTCATAAACACTATAACTGCAAAACACTCTCAATAAAAGATTGACAACAGCTTAAGTATTTGACCCGGAAGGTTCGGTAACACACAGACATGGCCGGAGTACTTATCGGACAATAACCAACAGCGGGACCATGGACGTCCATGATGGCTCCTGTGCATTCACGAATAACGATGGAACATTTTTTGTTTCTCATTACGCTAATCCCCTTAGCTACACGATACCAATGATGTCACGAGGTGAGACAATGTGAACTATATGATCAGAACATTTGATCACTATACATACAAAACTCGTACCGATATCATTCTCTTTTTCTCATTCGTATCCCCGATGTCCTACTGTATCTGGCCAGATGATTGGGTGACATCGGGGATACTCAAAGGGCCCAGAGGATGTATCTCTCCATCGCATGGAGGAGTAAGTACCATTCTTAAATAATCCCAGTTCCATTACACACCTTAGTTCATACCCAAGAGTCACCGTTACAGCCCCTTGTTACACCAAGACGATTGATGACAATCAAAGTATAAGTGTCACGCGTACGGTCACTAGATGTTCTCATGCTATAGGGATACAACTAACGAAAACTCCATAATCACTTGCTAACGTCATCTAAAACAATTTGTCTCTTAGCAAGATCATACAATTGGGTCGGTTCAGTACTATTGTCATTCCAAGAATATACTCTTGTAGTTGTATGAATTATACATAGTCCATGATCAGAAAAACATGATCATCAAACAACAAGATAAGATAATCTTAGCCACAAGATTAGGAACACTTGATTTGTTCATATCTCTCCACGTGCTTGTTGGCTCACCTTTGAATATTCACTATTCAAGTAGGCATATCTCCAACATCACTATATATAAAAGCACAAGCACAAAACAATAATGCAACACATGCATGCATGCCAAATTAATAATGAAACAAAATTAATTTAATAATTATCTGGTTGTATAAATAGCATATGATGCATGTAAATGTTTTTTAATGCAATAAAGGATTTTAATTTGCAATTTAAACATCTTAAAAGGACTTGTTCTATAAATTTCTGCCAAAAATAAAGTTCAATAAATTGTAAACTTAATTTATATACATAGATATTTTAATTACAAAACAGTAGCAAAAATATTCATTTAATTCGATTTACATAGGTGAAGATATTGCAAAATTTCTCAATCTAGTGTTTTAAAATCACAAACTTTTAGTTTCCGTAAACTTTAGATTTTATTACAGATATGTGATCTACACAATATTTCGAATCCAACTATATATTATTATGAATTTTGGACATGTAGAATTTTACAACGAGATTTAAACAAATTCTGAAATTTTTAATCGAGTTAAAGATTCCGCTGACAAAAGCACGACGTCAGCGGCATGATCTGATTGGTCAGTACCGGTTCGCCGGTCCGATCTAATCTGGATCGTCTGATCGCGATCTAACGGCCAGGATACAAACCAGGACAGCAGTGGCGGTTCTCACCTGAGACGAAGAAGACCGAGGTGATGGCGTCAGACGTGCTCTTCAGCGATGATTCCGGCGCCAGTTTCCGACTGCAGCGCTGGTGGCTTTCGGCGGAGGTGAACACGGCGGGCAAGATTATCTCCTCGGTATTTATTTTCTTAGAGGGTTTCCTTCGGGTTCCTCGATGACAACGATGGTTAACTCCGGCGATGAATTATTGTGTGCGTACCGAGTGCGGTGGTTGCGACTGTCACAATTTTCTCGACGATGAGTTGCTCGAGGTCTCACTCCTCGGCGATGAGTTTCTCGAGTGATCTCTGATCGATGACAACACAACTCTAGCCAGCTCGGTATGGTGGTTTAGCGCACAATTTAGCTACGAGGATTAGGGTTTTGGTGCCTTATTTGTAGGAGGCTTTGGCGTGGAGCAGGGGCAGGGGCAACAAATCGAACCGAAACAGTGGAGTTTGCTTCGGCTTCGAGTCGGTCGTTTTGTCGAAGAGGTGAGGCGCGTGGTCTCCTGGCTCGAGCTAGTGATGACATGCGGGGGCCATATGTCAGCGGAAAGGAAAAAGAAAGGAAAAGGAAAGAGAGAGATGCGGCTGGGCCAGCCTCGGCCTGCTGCGGTGGCTGCACGCGTGCGGCGAGTTAGTTGGGTTGCGGCCCAACTGGCTCGCTCGAAACTTTTTATATATATATACTTTCCTGATTTCTTTTATATAATTTGATTTTGAACTCCAAATTTGGTCAAACGAATTTTGAAAATTTGTAAAACATGTCAGCAGCCATTATAGACTTTTAGGGACTATTTTGTAATCAAACAAAAGATACAAAATATCCCTAAGCACATATATTGCTTTGTATGGGTTTTGAAGGATTTAAAAAATATATTTGGATTGAATTCAGTGCAAGATTTTCTAATCATACATATGATGTTATGATAACATCCGGTTCTAAAAATTGGGATGTTACAACAAATTAGAATTATGAATATACATAAGACACTACACATTATTCCGTAACGGAAGTTAATTTTAATTTGCCTTTACGTGCAATGTGTATTCCTGCTGCAAGAAAATTATGCTTTTTTATTCAGGGTGGATAGGCAAGTTTGGAAGGCCCTCCCCAACGATTTTGAGTTTCGTCACTCTGTTCCACCTTGCACGCAATCTCAGAAGTTTTTGGCATATTTTCTCTGGGTTTTTCTCCGGTAGCACATCTTTTCAAAAGTACTAATTAATTCATCAAATGGCACCAATGCAATCCCACTCCTCCTATCACTCTGCTTCATTTTTACAGCACCGTACACAATCAAATGAGACATCATACCGGTAAAACCACGATCAAAACGATCAACCGACATGTTCCTAATTAATACTAAGCTACCCAAACAAAATCCAGATCCGATTACCCAACAGGGGTAAAGTAGACGAAGGGAGAGTTGTGTGGTGTGGGGCGACACTATTCTGGCGTGTCCGCTACAACCCACGCTAGTACAAGCTTGTACATTACTGGCGTATCCAATACATCCAAGGCCACTAGAACGTTTCGCCTTGTCTGGTCCTTGGGGCCCACTTACCACCGGCTTGTCCACTACATAGTACGCCACTAAAATCTTGGACATTGCTCGCGTGTCATGTACAGCCCCCGCCAGTAGTACGTTTTGTCGTTTCGTGCCGTTGGGCCCCACTGATCACCAGCGTGCCACGCAACTCGATACTCCAGGGGTACGAAGTTATCACTGGCGGGGGCAATTTCCCACGAGAGTGATATACTCTCTAAACTGATCCCAAAATACCACCGGCGTGTATTTGGCATGACCCGCCGGTAATGAGCTTCCTGCTATTTTTTTGCGATAAGACCCCCAGATCTATTAGCCACCACAGTGGATACAACGCACCCCAACAAACCCAGAAATTACAACCGGGTCCCTGGGATCCCAGCACCCAAACACCACCGACGCGGAAGAGGAACGCGCCACCGCATCGCTGTCCCGGCACCCACCTGGTGCCGGCGCATCCTTGAACACCGTAGACGATATCTTCGCGAGCGGGAAGTTGCCCTTCTCAGCCTCTGCGTGCTCGCACGACGGAGGGCCGAAGCGCTGGAGAAGCACCACTGCGTGGAGCTCGTCTTCCTCGCCGGCCGGCAAGGAGGACGAAGATCCGGAGAAGGCCGAGGAATCCGAAGATCCGCGGCCGCCAAAAGTCGCACGCGCCGCGACGGAGCTCCGAGGAGCCTCGCCGCAGAAGGGGAAGCGCGCCGACCCCCACCTAGCCACCGACACCATCGCCACCTCCACGACGCCGCCGACGGGGTTCCTATCACATCCTACACTATGTACAGGCCGGGATCCGGGGATCCCCCACCCTCCCGCCGCCGGAGCGGACGTCGGAGGGGGAAGAATCCCACGAATCGCCGGCGAGCGAGGTGGACAGACGGAAGTTCTCAAAAATCACCTCTCCGATCTACTGTAGATGGAGAGAGAGCGTTCGGCCGAGCTCTTTCGGCACTGAGCTTCCTGCTATTAGCAATTCTCTTGTAGTGATTGCCAGTTCTCTAGCCCCTTGCATTTCCAATGCATATGACAGAAAAAATTGCGTGTGCGCACAAACATCTAGTGATACAGATACATCTTACAGGCACCGAGTTGGCTGGGGACGATGATGGAGGCCTTGGCGCAGACCAAGGGCTCGGTCGAGGCACGGGCAGTGAAGGCGCGACGCGCCGGGAGGAGGCGGTGGCCGCGGTGGAGGGTTGTGATAAGGAGGGTCGAGGAGGAGGTGGTGGTTGAGGAGGAGGAGGAGGATGGCCACGGCTAGCTTGTTGAGGCTGGTCTTTTGGGTCCAGGCGGCGGTAAGCTATGGGAGAAGTCGTGGAGGCGGAAGCTTCATCTCAGGGGGAGTGACACACGCGCTTCCTTTGGCTACCGGAAATTTCGGATCGATCTTGCTTTGACTTCATCGACGTGCTAGCCATGACTTGTGTGGGAACCCGGGTAGGATTATTTTCCCCATAACATATATAAGTTGAAAAGTGTTGTGTGCATCTTTATATCAACATGTTGGGGTTAAAACTCATATGATGTTTTATTATTGACACAAATAAAGGGACGAATCACAAACTTCACTATTTAAAGGGACAACAAGTACATGTAGACTTTGTGTGCAACAAAGGAAATGGAACATTAATTAGAAAACAAACAAAATATGCACTAGGTAAGTGCAGGGATGAGCATGTGTACATGAGTGCATGAACACTTATTTTACAATGACGGTGAATAACAAAAAACAAATGTGCAAACTGGACGATGATCAAACTTCGGTTTGGCACAAGGATGTACACATTGCCATGCAAACAGTGATCACCCGACCAATGCAGATATCTTTCGTCAGATAGAGACTGTTGCAAAGGCCCTGGCAGGTCGCTCTAGTCGAGGGGGTGCACCCATCTTTACATGTCTGAACACATGTCGAATGGGGAGCACATTCCCCTGCCGTGGATGGCAGCACCAGCATGACGCAGATGACAATGGCGGCCAGCTTAAGCGTAGAGGCACGGACGGGGGCCATGGATCGTGGATCTGGCTAGTTATTTAGGTAGATATAAGGAAGAAGGTAGAGATGTCCGTAGCTTCTGCATATACGATGAGGAGGGCGATGCAATTTATAGGAAGAAAACACAGAACGTTGGGACATAGTGTGTGCCCTGTTTGAAGCCACATGTCGCTGTGGACAGCTATTGCTGTTGGAAACGCAAAAAAAAAAAAGCTATTGCTGTTGGAGATAACTTAAGTTGATTATATTAGGTGCATATATGATTGACTTCAAGGGTGCTTGATGCAGTATCATGTATATATGTTATGGTTGACTTCAAGTGCACAAAGCACCTCTGCAGCCAATGCAAAGAGACGACGGGCTCAGGAACATGCAGAGATCATGGGCCACGATCCGCGCAGTCCCTTGCACGACACGGGCACTTTTGTGCACTTGCTTTTAAGATCCTAATAAACCGGATCGGAGGCTATTTGGTCAGCTATGCCAGCTAAAGCCAGCAAAAATAATACCGAATCAAGCTAATACAGTTTACTTAAATAAGTCATCTCCAACAGCAATAGCTACAGCGACATGTGGCTTCAAACAGGGAACACACTATGTCCCAACATTGTGTGTTTTCTTCCTATAAATTGCATCGCCCTCCTGATCGTATATGCAGCAGCTATAGACATCTCTAACTTCTTCCTTATAGCTAGCTCAATAACTAGCCAGTCCACGATCCATGGCCCCCGTCCGTGCCTCTACGCTTAAGCTGTCCGCCATTGTCATCTGCTTCATGCTGGTTTTTCCATCCACGGCCACGGCCACGGCCACAGCCACGACGGAGCAATGTGGTGCCCCTGCGACATGTGGGAAGACATGTGAAGAAGGGTGCATTCCATCGACTAAAGCGACATGCCAGGGCCTTTGCAACACTCTCATTTTCACGAAAGATATCTGCATGGAGCGGGTGACTAATGCTTGCATGGTAATGTGTGCATCCTTGTGCAAAACCCAAGTTTGATCATGAGCTCTCTACTCGCCATCCAGTTTGCACGTTTGTTTGTTTCGTTATTCCTCATCATTGTATAATAAGTGCCCATGCACTGATGTACACATGCTCCTCCATGCACTTACCTAGTGCATACTTTGATTGCGTTTTAATTAATGTTCAATTTCCTTTGGTGCACACAAAGTCTATATGTACTTGTTGTCCCTTTAAATAGTGAAGTTTTTTATTCATCCCTTTCTTTGTGTCCAAAATAACAACATCAAAAGAGTTTTAACCCCAGCATGTTGATATAAATATGCACACAACTTTTTTCTACTTATATATATTGTGGGGGATAATCCTGCCCTGGTTCGCAAACAAGTCATGCGTAGCACGTTAATGAAGTCAAAACAAGATCGATCCGAAGTTTCTCGAACTCGAAATCATCTCTCCACTCTCCAACCTGTCCGAACTAGACACACATGTACATTCATGCCAACTATGAATACATAGAAAAGAAATATGCAATCAGCTGCCAGCTAGAACCCCGAAACAATTAAACTGTTAAGTACATTGTCAAACAGGGTAAGAGAAATTTCGGCAAGGTTTGTGAGCGGTTGTCACGAGGGAAAATGTATGGCAGTCAACCGGTGCGGAACATGTTGGATTTGTTTTTTGGCGAAAAGGCCAACCAATCTATTGATCGTCAACAACGGTGCAAAGAATTCTAAAAGTAATAAAAATTACAAATAGATCTTCGGACCACCTAGCGACGACTACAAATACTGAAGCGAGACGAAGGCACGCCATCGTCCTCACCCCTCCCTCACCCGAGTCGGGTAAAGCTTGTGGTAGTAGAGCTTGTTGTATTAGACAGACGGGAAGCCGCGAGGGACCATCGCACCAGAGCGGTAACCATCGCCAATGATGACAACCGTAGATCAGAAGGACCAGATCTGCAACCACACGGACGAACACGAAAACAGACTGGATCCTAGGAGATCCGCAGGACACACACACCTCCATGCGCCCTCCGCTGGCACTAGACGCACCACCAGAGCGAGGATACGACGGAGAGGACATTATTCTGACTTAAAGATGTAGCCGCCGCCTCACCATCTCGAAAAAGACACTAGAAATCCTAAACGAAGGACGGGAACCTTTCCGCCGGCGAGAGGCCGTGATCCGCCAAGCCTCCAAGACCCTAAGGCCACCAGAGATAGAACGGACCGGCGGCGTCGCCGGCGAGAGGGACGGAACACTAGATGGGTTTTTACGATCCCAAGATCGCCTCTTTCTCTTCCTTCCACTACTAGAAACCACCATTTTACCTAGAGCCATGTACTCTAGGTGAAAGGCAAAAAACCTTAGGTAAAGGCTTTACCTAGAGCTTGCACTAGGGAAAGAACACTAGGTGAAGTATCGACGGGAAAGAGGACTTTACCTAGGGTGCGTCTACCAAGCTCTAGGGAACCATTACTTTACCTAGTGTCAAATACTCTAGGTAAAATTTCACAGAAGTCTGACGTGTCCGACGTGGAAAGGTGTTTTACCTACAGCCACATGAAGCACTAGGGAAACTTTGTGGGACCCGTTTGGACAGTACGTCACCATCCTTTACCTACAGCCATGTGAGGCACTTTTGTGGGGGACAACCACCATCCTTCCTTTACCTGGAGTGGTTCCGTACCAAATTAAACTCTAGGGATACATCATATTCATATGAGCCATAATTCGATTTTGAATTCTTACCTCAAATAATTCAAATTGAAAGTACAACAGACCACTACTCTGTCATAGCTGAACATACATCACTTAATATGGATCGAATTAAGTTAATGGGATGCACATTAGATTTATATACATGTGAACACGTTTTCCAAAATACTGCCTAGCCATGCTTGCTATTGCAAATAGCACTCAATCAACAAATATCAGCTAGAGTTGCTACACCAATAACAGCTACCAACATTTGCTTTGCACCAAAAATTCTTCTCCATGCTCAAATAAGTCGGCCCAATGCATCATGTCATCGGTTGGTTGCCTAAAGTAGTGACAACCTCACTGCATGAGTTCCACTTCACTGAAAAAACCCCCAAACATTCCTTGAGCACCCAGATCTGTGGTAACAACGTGCTCCTGAAAATAACGCAGCAAAGCAACTTAGCACTCATCCGATGTAGACAAGAATAATCTCATCTAAACTTTGAAAGCATAACAGCTAAAATTAGACATTTTGACATACACAGAAAGATAATACTACACAGACATACACAAAGAGTTGGTATTAGACAGTTTCACTCTCAACAGCTTTGTATGGACATGGGAAGCTGACACTAGTTCTCAAACCAAACAATCACGTACAAAATAAAGAGCAACCAAAAGTTGCGCCTTCACCACACAAGCATCACTTGGGTTGCAATATAGAATTCTGTGAACAGAATATGCTATCAGTTTCAGATGAAATAAGTACAACATAGTTAAATCAGCTAGGCTTAAATCAGCTAGGCTTTTTCTCATTGAATAAGGCAAAGACATACATATTGCTATCAGCCAAACTAATGCATATCAGCACACAAATATTAATATGAAAGCAAATTGTCCATCACAGGTTGTTTCATTTCAGATTAGATTAAGAATACATACATGGAGATAGGAATGATCAGATTGTTGAGCACACAAAGCTGCTGGTTCCTGGCTAGTTTCCAAAATCTGCAAAGGAAGAGCTAGGTTGTCAATATGTTACTTCTCATGCTTTAAATAACAACACTTGTGTGTTTTTGTTTAGACAGATTATAACATACATTGCCAATAGATTGATGGGGAAATCCATGAGGTGAAATCTGCAAAAGAAGAGCTAGGTTGTTAACAGGGTACTTCTCATGCTTTAAATATATATAACAACTTGTGTGTTTTTGTTTCGATGGACTATACATACATTTACAATAGATTGATGGGGAGCTCCATGAGGAGGTGATGGTGAACGAGCAGGTGGTGGAACAGGGGGTGGTGGAATTTCATTCATAGGCATTCCTCGTTCAGTTGCCAAAGTCTGCAAAACAGTAGAGAACCACAAAGTGGTTAGATAAAATTACTAGCAAGATATATAATCGAGAATCACAAAGTGGATAAGAGCACCTCAACAAGTTTGTGCATTCCATTGCAGTGCTCATACATGCCAAGACCCCATGACAAGACACTATTGGCATAAGATTCTGCCTTTCGAGCCTTCTCGGTCTCCCTTCGAAGCTCATCTTCATTTTGTTCGGCACGACAACGCTTCAAGGCTGCTGAGGATGCACCACCACCAGCTCGCACCTCAGCAACGACGTCGGTATCATTCACAATTCCATTAAAGAGAGCCCATCGACCATGTGGCTTCCCCAAAGAGCAGTCATATAATGCTTTAGAACTGACAGGATTTTTCATCCAATCAAAGTTGTCACCATTTAATTGTTTAACCCTTTTTGTGTAACGCTCCTATGTGAGAAGGATACAAGGTGTACAGATGTTCAGAATTTTCAGAGATTCAATTTGTTAGTCCAACTATATTTGTATTACATACCAGACAACTAGTAGCTTGTGGTGTGTTCAGAATAGCAGGATTGTTCTCATCTGGTCCTTTGTGGGTATGCACCCAAGCCTGAACTTGGTTTATTTCTTCCCCAGTTTGCTTAGACTACATGTGACAATATTAAATAAATGGCACATACATATGATGGTTTGTATGAAGAGAGAATAAGGAGTAAGGTTAGATGATAACCAGCTTTTGACTTATCGTAGTCATGGAGTTCGAGCCACCTTTGTGAGGCTTAAACTTTGCGCTCGCACGATTAGCCCGACGTTTCCGAGATTGTGCAATCCACTCCACGCTGGTCCACTCAGCAACTAGAACAGCCCAAGATTCTGTGCTCAACCAGGCTTGCCTTTGTGCCAAGTAGTCAGCTGAATCCAAATAGTACTGACCAGCAAGCTTATCATTCATATTATTGTTCTCTACTTTCCTGAAATGGTCAATTATGGCTTGGATTCTTGCATAGTAAAAGATACTTGGTAAAAGTGCCTTGCAACATCTTCGAACATGTTGCTTTGCCATATGGGCATATTCATCCTCGTACTTGTACCTTAACTGAAAAAGTAGTTGAAGTATGGCTCATAAGAAATGGGAGGAAATCATATATTCGGTTAACATTTATAGTGCATATTTTCATCTTACCCAGAAAAACTCTTCCATTTTTTCCGCAAGAGAATGACCATTTGTGTTCTTTACTACATGATAATGGTCCCAGTCTCTTGCAACCACCTTTTTACCTTTATAATCCACAATACCTGGATGGTAACGTTTTAGAAGGCATGTCAGCACACTTGATGGACGCCTACCCTTCCGGAGCACGGGGATGTCCTCCCAATGCCTACAAGGAAGAAAGTTATAAATGCAACAAACTGTAGCAAAAGAAACAGACTGTACATAAAGATACAAATTTTACAAACACTTACGTTTTTCCAGTAGGTCGAATGACTGGACGGTCTTCTATATCTGGAATAACAGGTGGAAGGTCTGAAATACCGCGTATGTACCCATCATAAGCACCATCGGGAGCAACAGAGTTCTGAGCTGCTGCTGGTGGTTGTTGGATACCTCTAGGAGGGCCAGATGGTCGCCGTCCAAGGGTCATCCTGTACGTTCACTAGTAGGAAAACCCAATTCTATGGATCCTTATTCTGTGGCGCACCATGTGGCCGTGCGCCACAGAATAAGCTTCTGTGGCGCACCCAAAACTGGTGCGCCACAGAATAAGGCTATTCTGTGGCGCACCGGAACTGGTGCGCCACAGAATTTGCTATTCTGTGGCGCATGTGGCTGGTGCGCCACAGAATAGTGCTATTCTGTGGCGCATGGAAGCTGATGCGCCACAAAATTATGGTTTTCTGCGGCGCATGGGCCACGTGCGCCACAGAAATGCAAATTCTGTGGCGCACGAGGCCATGCGCCACAGAAATCAGAAATTCTGTGGCGCACCAAGCCCCATGCGCCACAGATTTTTTTTTTAAAACAGCTCCATACACCCACCCACCCACCCCCCCCGTGGATCGCCTTTTCAGTTTTCAAAACACTCAAAGAAAAAGTCAAAAAATTCAAAAAATAAAATCCTTCGAGATGTGGTTAGGTGTTACTGTCTAGTTCGTATAGAAATCTTGAAATATGAATTTTGACCTTTTTTGCAAAATCCAGAAAAAAAACGTAAAACGGCCATAACTTTTGCATACGACGTCGAAAAAATGCGTTTAATATGTCAAAAAAAACTAGAGAAAAAAAGGAACTCGATCCCACCCGGGTTTACCCGGTGGGGTTTTCTCAGATCCTCCAAATTCCAAAGGGAAAAAAAGTTATTTCAAAATGAAAAAATAAAAAAAATAAAAAAAATAAAAAATTCAATTTTTTTTGGATTTGTTGAGTTTTTGGATTTTTTGAAGTTTTTTGAATTTTTTGGGATTTTTTGAATTTTTTGAATTTTTTTGACTTTTTGAAATTTTTGATTTTTTTTGGATTATTTGAACTTTCTGTACAAACTTTTGAATTTTTTGAAACATATATATACACATAACACACATAAACTACACACACATATATAGACATACACAAGGGTTAAAAGGGTTGATATGATACTATTATCAATAAGAACTTGAGTAGCAGGATGGTAGGTGAAGTGAATAGAACTTAGAAGTTAAGCGTGCTTGGGTGGGAGCACTCCTAGGATGGGTGACCTAGCGGGAAGTCAACATTTGAGATTCACTAGGAGTGTTAAAAATGTTCAGAAAATTCAAATATATAGGAATTTCCAAATTATTTCATTTTCTGATTTTTTTCAATTTTTTTGAAATTTTTTGGGAACCCAGATCTAGATCTGGCCGCCATTTTTTTGAAATTCAAAAAAACAATTCTGTGGCGCACGGGGTAGGGTGTGCGCCACAGAATAGCTTATTCTGTGGCGCACTAGGTGGTGCGCCACAGAATAGCTTATTTAGTGGCGACTATTCTGTGGCGCACCACCCATGCGCCACAGAATAGCAAAATGGTGCGCCACAGAAAAGCTTTTCTGTACTAGTGGTTGTATTCTTCAAACAAGTAAAGATAGAGATATAGCAAAGTAAGAACAAATACACCATCTCAACAGGATAGTAGTTATAAACAAGCATTTGTTAACAACAAATACAAAATCCTAGAATACATAAAATTGTTCGGAATTTATACGAAAAGACAAATTGGCTAGAAATCATCTTCATCTTCATCTTCTTCAACTTCCCCGGTGTTCCCTTCATTGGTGTCTTCATCTTCAACCACTTGCACCTCAATCCTTCGACCATCCAATTTATTCCGGTTATCAATATCAGACAGTTCACTTGGATCAAGCACCTCATCTGAACCACTTACTGTTATGTTATCAAGACCTAATCCTAGTTGTACAATGAAATCATTGGTATTGAAATTTTTCTCTTGGAAGACATCTGCATCTGATGGCGTTGTTGTGTACTCATCAATTGAGGGGATTTCCAAACTACCTAGAGGTGGCACCTTGTAAGCAACTTGCCAAGCAGTAAGACTTGTACAAGCATAGGGAACATAGTAAACTTGGGTTACTTGGCTAGCAATAACAAAAGGTTCATTGGCTGAATTCCTCACATACCGCTTCAATCGATAACAAGTTTGGATTACAATGTGAACACAATTAAAGGTAGGATATAATTATTAATATTTTCGATATTTATAAAGAATTTTCCGTTTTTCTTAATTTGTAAGATTTTTTGAATACTTAAATTTTTGCTCGGAAGGGCAAACCGGTCAGAAGACCAAAATAGCACGGGCCCTTTCCACAGCTGTGCCATGTCAGGTCGGTCCTTTTTTTTTTTGAGCGTCAACATAAAACTTTATTCATCTAATATATTGTTCGGAATACAAAAACCATCGGGTGGTTGTAGGAACCAAACCCGACGACCTACACAACCAGCAGTCGCCGAGCGAGCTAGGTTATGAGCTTCAGAGTTTGAAGCTCGGTTTTCATGCCTGAATGAAGCCGTCTGCAGGAGCCCTGCCGTGGCTTTTATTTCCTGGAGAACCATACTGTAACTTCCGGCGTACGGTCTTGCCATATCATTCACAATCGTCAAGCAGTCCGTCGCCACCGTGACCCTCCGAAGCTGGAGATCTTGCGCCAGGGCCAGTGCCTCCCTACACGCCAGAGCCTCCATAACTGTTGGATCGGTGACACCGCTAATCGTCAGAGTTGAAGCAGCAAGAAAGGTTCCTTCCTCATCTCTGCAGATAACTCCCACTGCTCCTCCTGGCCCATTCTTGGCCATGGCAGCGTCCACATTCACTTTCGCACACCCCGGCAGTGGAGGAATCCACTTCGGGTATTGAGGGCGATGCCCCGTCCTTCCAGCCGGTCTTTGCGAGCTTGCCACCGAGAGGTCCCGTAGGTAGTTCTCAATGAAAAGGTGCGTAGACAACGGACTCTGGAATTCCTCCTCATGGATGATCTTTCGCCTCGCGTACCAGATGGCCCACAAAGTAACCGCAACTCTGGCGAAATCATCCCTTGAAAGAGACTCCATCATAGCAAACAACCATTGCTTCGCCGATGCCGCGTCGTTCAAACTCACATGTTCAACGACGCCCTCATCAGCCAAAGCCCGAACCGATCGGGCCACCACACAGTTTAGGAGAGTGCCTCCACGAGTCTTCCACTCCGCAAATCGAGCAAGCGTTTGTGGGTGCCATATGCTGGTGACATCTCACGTCACCCGTAGGTAACGATTGCTTTGCCAATCGCCACAGAAACACGCGCAGCTTAGAAGGTACCTCTGATTTCCAGAGGCGTTGCCATGCTTTTTGTTCCTTGATCGTATGTGATCCAGCAGCTCTTCCTTCGAGCCAGTCCTCCCGCCGCATCTTTGTGAGAATGAACAGGCGGTAGGCCGACCTGACAGTCATAATACCCGACTTCTCGTAGTGCCAAGCCCAATGGTCGTCCATCCTTCTAGTGCTAAGAGGAATAGACTTGATAACATCTGCATCCATTGGAAGAAAGTGTACATCCAGCAAATCTGTTTTCCATGTGGCTGACGTGCTGTCAATGAACTCAGCCACAGTGGACGGCGAGTCGTCCTTCACACATGCCACAGGCCTCATCAAGAAGTCTCTCGGTAACCAATTTTGGTTCCAAGCATGAGTGTCCTCCCCAGTCCCAATGCGCCGTATCAGCCCCTGTTTCATCATATCTCTTCCCTCCACGATGGCCCTCCAGACATGAGAGGGAGCAGATCCAAGTGTGGCATCGAGGAAGTCCACGTTGGGGAAGTATACAGCCTTCAGAACCCTTGCGCTAAGCGTCTCAGGGTTTTGCAAAATCCTCCAAGCTTGGCGTGCGAGCATCGCCAAATTGAATAACTCTATATCTCGAAAGCCCATACCACCTGAGAATTTCGGAGAGCACATAGCTTCCCATGAGACCCAGCACGGCTTACGGATACCATCCTTGCTTCCCCACCAGAAATTACGAAGCATAGAATTTATTGCCTTGCATAAACCTCTTGGTAATTTGAAGCAAGACATCGAGAAAGTAGGAATTGCCTGAGCCACTGATTTGATCAACACCTCTTTCCCTCCTGAAGCCAAGGTCTGCTCGAGCCAGCCTTGTATTCTTTTCCAAATACGGTATTTTAAATACTTGAACGCCCCACACGTGGATCGCCCAATATCAGAAGGCATGCCAAGGTACTTCTCATTTAGGGTCTCATTAGTCACATTACGAATACCTTTCACAATCTGCCTGCGTCCCTCTGGGCAACCCTTGCTGAAGAAAACAGAGGATTTGTCCAGATTTACTCGTTGGCCTGAAGCATTGCAATACTTCTCAAGAATATCATTAGCCTCATTAGCTCCCTCTTCACTAGCTTTGACGAACAGCAGGCTATCATCAGCGAAAAGAAGGTGGTTAACAGCGGGAGCCGTTGGAGCCACCTTGATTCCTTCGAGTTGCGATGATTGACGACTTTGTTTTAGGAGGCCAGAAAGGCCCTCTGCTGCAAGTAAGAAGAGATAGGGGATATGGGGTCACCTTGACGTAGACCCCTAGATGGCCGAAACTCCTCCAAGGCATTCCATTGAATAACACCGAGAAGGATACCGATGAGACCAGTCTCATAATTAGATCAACCCATTGCTGATGAAAGCCCATCCGAGACATAATGGCCCGGAGATAGTCCCACTCAACACGGTCATAGGCCTTGCGCATATCAAGCTTCAGCGCACAATGTTGATGCCTCCTTGCGCCATTCCTCTTCATAAAATGAAGACACTCATATGCTGTAATAATATTGTCTGTGATTAATCGTCCTGGAACAAAGGCCGACTGTTCCTCAGAAATGATCTCTGGTAAAATAACCTTCAGCCTATTCGCCAAAACTTTCGAGGCGATCTTGTAAATAACATTACATAAACTGATGGGTCGAAATTGTCCAAGCTCCTCTGGAGATGCCACCTTCGGAATTAGGACAATGAAGGTTTTGTTTATCCCCTCTGGACTCTCATCACCCCGGAGAATGCGCAAGACAGCCCCTGTCACCTCCGTACCACACATATCCCAATGTTTCTGAAAGAACTGGGCTGGGAAGCCATCAGGTCCCGGCGCCTTCAAAGGGTACATTTGAAAGAAAGCTTCTTTAACTTCCTCATATTTATAAGGTGACAAGAGCTTCTCATTCATATTCGCCGTAACCGTAACCGGTACTGTTGCTAGCACCTCTTCCATACCTGTCGTCCCTTCAGAGGTATACAGGTTTGTATAAAAATCTCGGGCCATCTGCCCGATTTCTTGCTGGTCCTCAGTAACAGAACCATCCGGCCTTGTCAAGTGGCTGATTCTGTTTTTCTTTTTCCGACGGCTGGCTCGCAAATGAAAAAACTTGGTGTTGCGATCTCCTTCCGACAACCATTGGATGCGGGACCGCTGCCTCCACATTATTTCCTCCCTGTGCTGGAGTTCGACTAGTCGCTCTACTATCTTGAGCTCCTGATGGCTCGGCCCCACTCTGTCTGGTAGAGCACGCAATTCTGAGAGCTGTAGCCGGAGGCTCTTCAGCTCCTTCCGTACGCTGCCAAAGGTATCGCGCCCCCAGGTGGTCATGGATCGCGAAAGGCCATTTAGCTTCCCTTGCAGATCTTGCATGGATGTGCATGTATTTTCATTCCACGCCGTCTCGATCATTGGCTGGAATTCCTGGTGCGACTCCCACATGCCTCGTAGCGGAAGACACGAGGTGCTCTGACCTGCTCATCAGCAGGCAAATGTCGAAGGAGAATCGGTGAATGATCAGACACTGCTGTCGTCAGATGATGCAGTGTAGCCAAGGGGAAACGAGCACTCCAACTAGCCGAGGCAAGAGCTCGGTCTAGTCGTACTCGTGTGTAAGTGCCTCCTGCGACCCTCCTCTCAAAGGTCCATGCCGTGCCCGTGTATCCGAGATCCATAAGTTCACAGACATCAACGGTCTCTCGGAAGGCCTGAATCTGGGTGTTGCTACGCTCATGTACACCCATATGCTCCTCCCTAAGGAGTACTTCGTTAAAGTCACCAATGCACATCCATGGAAGCGGCGATGCAGATTTGATGAATTTTAACATGTCCCAAGTCTTGTGGCGATGCCGGACTTGAGCCTCTCCGTAGACACATGTGAGCCGCCACGGTTCCTCGCCAGGGGGGAACACAACTGCATCAATATGGTACTGAGAGTAAGGTAAAAGGTCTAACTTTATTTCATTGTTCCAGAAAATGGCCAAGCCGCCACTACGGCCCATACTGCTAACAGCGAAACAATGGTCAAAACCTAAGTTCCAGCTAAACACTCCACCCTAGACTTGTGTAGCTGAGTTTCAGCTATACAAAGGATGGATGGGGCAGATTCCTTCGCCAGATCGCGAAGTTCACGAACTGTCGCGGCGTTGCCCAGCCCACGACAGTTCAAGAACAAGGTACTCATTGCTCCCGGCGGCACTCCTTGTCGGAGCCCGCCGATATGGTCTTGTCCTTGGCCTTCTTCGGTGTTGAATGATTTTTGGGTCGTTTCTGCTCCCTTGCCGAGGGTGGAGGAGGAGGAGTCCCAGAGCGTGGCTGATAGTTCTTCTCTGCTGCTTCTCCCTCAAAGTTCAGTTTCTTGTTCACCTCACTGCCCTCAGCCGGTTCAATGACCCCCGGCTTCTTCCACTCCAGCTTCAGTGGATCCGTGGTAGCATCCTGCGCTGCTTTTACCGGGCTTACTTCAGTCAACGAAGCCTCAGTAGAGCTGCGCTTGCGTGAGTCCACCTGGATAAGCTGGCCATCCCCACGGCCCATGCCACGTCCGCGTGCAGGATCACCACGCCCACGTCCCCGGAAACGGCCACCATCACGGCCGCCCGTGCGAGCTCCACCATAACCAGTACGGCCTTCCCCGCGCCCCCTAGGAGTAGCACGGCCAGGCTGAGCCCTACTCTGCTGAGTAAACTCATCATCACCATAGATTTGGCCTCTATTCCATGGCGTATCAGCAAGCATCCATTTACCAAACTTGATCTGCCCTGGATCATGTTCTCCCGAGCCACACTCCTCTTTTTCATGCCCGAGAAACCCACACACAGCACAAAAGCGTGGCACCTTCTCGTACTTCACTCGCATTATCACCGGAGGACTTCCCTCTGGGGTAATGGATACAAACCTCGTCAGCTCCTTCCTCACGTCTAGCCAGACACGAGCCCTGACAAAAACACCGCTCTCGAACTTGGAGTTACTCAGGTCTACAGAGATCACCTCCCCCGCATTTGCAGCCAGCCCAGAAATAATCTGCTTCTTGCGGTACACTTCAGGTACATCATGAATTTGGATCCATGCCTGAATACGGTTTAGCTCCACCGTTGAGGCCTTGCAGCTCCCATCATACTTTTCAATCAGCAGCCCCTGTTCCCGGAAGATCCACGGCCCTTGCTCAGTTATTTTCTGCCAATCACCAAGACAGTTGGCCTGAATCACAAACCTACTGTTATCAAGATCCCGAAAGGTAACCTCCTGAGCCGGAGCCCATGCAAACATCATCGCCTTCTTCATCGAGGTCGCACTGAACGGCCTCGGAGTAAGCACGCGCATGACAGCCATCCACTTCGTTCCCTCCTTAAGGGACTCAACTTCCTCCTTCGGAACAAAAACGCCGCCAATGTCTTCGCCCTTGAGGTTCAGACTACTCAGCAGCTCATCCAACGAGGGTTCAGCAGGGGCCCGCTCCATCGAGGCGCTGGCCTCCCCCTTCTCGCTTGCAGCCGCCATGATTGATCCAATCTACAAATCCCAGGCTAAAAACCGCCAAGGCCGGGCGGTCAGACCAGCTGACCCCTTGATCAGCCCGAGCAGCCTCTTCGCTAAGGATGAGAGACGGACGAATCGTGGGGAATTGGAGATCCTCTCGCCGAGATCGTAGCGATCGCCGCCGTAGTCATGCAAACCCTAGTCGCCTGTCGCGAGAGCGAGGACGAAGAGGTAACTTCAGGTCGGTCCTTTTAACTCACTCGCGAAGCCGATCGGGGCAGGCTATCAGACCAGTACGGCACGGCCCGTTCATGAAAGGGTTCACCATGGGCCGAGCATTTTACAGGTCTGCCGTGCCGGTCAGGCCGGATGGCCAGCTGTGCACCCGCAGTCTCCCCCTCGGGTTAACGGGATACCACCACTAGTATCCCTGACAACCGCTTATACTGACGCCTTTTCTGGTGGACTTACAAAGGATGGCTGAGGATATACTTTTCTTCTAATGCTTGTGTTATAACATCAGAATCAGCAACCCATTTGTCTTCAAACTTTACAGTGGGCACAGGACCTTCTAGGTTAATTTTGATCAGCCTGCGTTACAACAGGTGTAAAATAAATCGATACAATGTTTACAATCGTAGTAGCATCTTTATTTTCTAAATAGCAAAGCTCACAACATAAGGATAGGAAGTACAATGTTTTCCTTCAACAATACACATCAGAACTTAATGTTTCTGCATCCGAGAACACAATTAAGCATTCAATAAACCACATCCAAATACCAAACAAAGTAGGTGTTCATCTCTAACTTTCTCATTGGATACAATTATATGGTGATGCACCAATCCACACAGCCAACTACTTCATTAACAGCATAAAACCTTCAGAATCCACATAGAAGAGTTGAATAAACGGGTGTGAGATAACTCGGCGAGCTGTTGTTACTTCTTGTTAGAGCTGCTAAAATGCCTCTGCACAAGAGTAGCATGAATTAAGCGGAGTGCCCTGTCAGCAACCTCACCAGCAATGTTCAAGCCGCTAGCCGCCTCTACTTTCACACCGGCGAATTTACTGGCTATAGAACAACACATCTCTTCACCATCGCCACTGCCACAGAAGAGCCTCAGCAGAGCAGAGCCGGCGGTCGTCGATGAGGCTGCAACAAAGCTCGGCGGCGCGCGAAGCACCTCGGCGGCGGGGATGGTGCGGGACCAGCTCGGAAAGCCGCAGGCGGTGGCGGGGAAGCGGCATGGCGGCGAGGAGGCTATGGATCCGCCTATTCTGACCCTCGGCGGTGAGGGAGAAGCCCGAATCAAGGTCGGTGGCGGCAGAGCTTCGGTCCCGATTCACGGCGGCGCCGGCGCGTCCGAGGCCATCTCAGTCGATTTGGCGGCGTGGACTAGGTCGCAGATGTGCGGCGGAGTCTTTTCGCGGTGCAGGACGACTGGCGGCGGGCGAATCGAGGGCCGGCGGCGGTCAAATCGGTGGCGAGGCGGGCGCGGCGCGAGGGCGGGAATGGCTTTCAGCGTGGCGGTTGGTGCGCACGCGGCCGAAATGAAGGGATAGTGCAGGGGGCGTGTGGCCCTCTGATAGGGCACGTGATAGGGCAGCCGTTGGAGAGATGTTTTTGCCCTCCGGTGCCCTAAAAACGGTTTTAGGACACGAAAGTTAAAATAGGACAGCTGTTAGAGATGCTCTAAAGGCCTAGATGGACACGTACTAACATGACTAAGGCCATGTACAGCGCTAGGCGCTTAAATGGGGCGCTTAATTAGTTCGTTACATCATGCAGGAAGCGTCCGGCGCTAGGAGTCCTAATTTGCACGCAGAAATCAAGCGTCAGGCGCTTAGATTTTCGTCGATGCTTAAATAACGGCTTGGAATCAGCCAAAACCGCCGGGATTTCTTTCCTAGCGCTTGGCTAAGCGCCGCGCGATGTACATGCCCTAATGGAGTAATGGTCTATGGGCCTAATATATGTAGTTGTCGATTTTATTCTCTGTTGGTCGGTCCTTTCCATTTCCCGTCGGTTATGACCGAAGTAACCAAATTTCTAAAATGCTTGGCCGAATTTAGCAACTATTTTTCGATTTCGATCTTATCGGCTCCGGTCCAGGTTCTTTTGGTTCGGTCATTTGGTTTTTGGTTAAAATGTCCACCCATAGCCGTAGGCCCGTAGCCAACAGTATCAGATCTAAAAAAAGAAGGTATCGCAAAAAAAACATCTAGGTATATCACATCTCGAGAAAAACACATAGATCAGGAGGTAGATCGGGAGAGGGGGAGTCGTGGAGCACCGTGCCGAGCCCGTCCCAGCGGGCCAGCTCATCGTTGTCGGCGGAGATGAGCGAGTTCTACACGGCCGCCCTGTAGTCGGGGTCATCTTCCTCCTCCACCTCCTCTTTCACAGGGGCATTGGTGGGGGTGGATCGCGGCCGCAAGCAGGAGCACGAGGACTGCGTGGGGGAGACAGTGGAGGAGCACGGGCCCGTTGTGTGCGGTGCGGGCCCAAAGTACGTCCGGCGGCGCACGCGCTGGTCGCCCTCCACCGGTGGCGAGAGCTGGAACGACGTGGCGTGTGCAGATGGAGGGGCGCATGTGGCGTGGCGCTGACATGAGGAGGAACTCGCCTCCTGGTCGTGCTTACCCTTGCTCGTCCGGCGGAACGGCATTGCGACGGCGGCGGCGGTAGGGTTTCTCCCGGAGTGTGGGAGACAGTGAGGTTGGACTGGATAGGACCGGGAGGGAGGCGAGAGGCGGTTGGGTCACTGACCGTTGGGCCTAGGCAGGACATCGAGCGTACGCGCAAACACTCGATACAAACCTGGCGGACGCGTAGCGGACACAAAACAGACGCGGCGCCGATTTACGTCACTGCGGTTGGGCCGTGCTTTTGATCCAACACGACTTAAACGGACGCTGGCGGACTCAGTGAGTGGGCCCTTGGAGTTGCCCTGAAATCACAGAAATATTGTCATGGGTGCATTGTGACGAAAACAAAAACGCATATGGGACTATTCACTCATCGGGTGGTCGATCAGGAAGGAGCGACGGCGGCATCAGCGGGCCAACCACGTCTTGCATTTTTTTTTTTTTTTTTTTTTTGACATTACCACGTCTTGCAGTTGGCACGGCTGTCGTCACCGTTTGTCGACCAGCAAATAAACAGCCGCGCATGCGAAGCGGTGCCCAACTCCGCACTTATTCTCACCGACGTCTGGGTCCCACGCCGCATGTGGGCCCGGGCTGTGACGATACGGCCGTCACGAGGGATGGCAGGCAGTTGGGTTCACCACGCCGGAAACCGCCTCCCCAATAAAACCCTCGCGCCTCACAGCCGACTCAGCAACCACCCAAATCTCTCTTTTTTCCCCATGGACACCAGCGACGGCGGCGCCGCGGCGATGGACGAAGCGGACGGGGCCTTCTTCTCCCGCAGCCGGAACCGCTGCTGCTGCTTCTCGGCGCCCTGGCAGTTCTCCTCCTCCTCCTCCTCCTACGCCCGCCGCCCGGTCGCGGGCGCCGGCGACGGGGAGTGGTGGCACCAGGTCGGCGAAGGAGGAACCGGGTCAGCCGGACCGAAGGACGAGAGGCGGCGGTGGTGGCGGCGCGGCGTGGACGCGTTCATGAAGGTGCGGGAGTGGTCGGAGCTCGTGGCCGGCCCGCGCTGGAAGACCTTCATCCGCCGCTTCCGCTGCGGCCACCAACACCGGCACGGCGGCGGCTCCGGCGGACGCAAGCTCAACTACGACGCGCTCAGCTACGCGCTCAACTTCGACGAGGGCCACGGCAGCCCGGAGGGGGCCGACGGCGGCGCCGGCGCCGGCGACTACCCCGACTTCTCCACCCGCTTTGCCAAGACGTCCATGGACCTCGGCGGCCGCGACGCGCCCTCGCCCTTCCACCACCCGATACAGCAGCAGCCGCGCACTCCCCCTTCCGTCGCGGCAACCGCCGCCCGGGGCTGATGATGACGGCGGCGCACCCACCGATTCTTTTTTTCTGGTACAGTGGGCCGGCGGCGGAGGGGATAAGGCTGGTGGATGGTGTCCATAGGACGGCCGGTGGTGGCGCTCGTCCAATTCTTTCGTTTTCTTGGCCCCCAGTCTCGTTCGTCGTCTCTGTATAAAGCAAACGAAATAGAAGTATGAACTCTATCTGTAAGGATCGATTCCGTCGTGGTAGTCACACAAATTCCGCGCTTGTAAATAGACACTAGTCAACTTAGCGCGGCGCATGCCGCGCGTCTGAAGGAAAAATACCGAAAAAGCCGAATTTGTAAATGTTCGCATTCAAAAATTATGTAGATTCAATTTTGTTGAAACTTAAAAAAAAGTTTGCACTTATAAGTTGTTTAAGTTTGAAAGGTTGCTAAAGTTGGGAAGCTGTTCATATTGGAATTTTCCTGACGTTTGTTGAATGCTTAGATTTGAAAGGCATCTATTTTTTGAAATATTCAAGTTTGAATTTTGATCATGTGCTGCAAATAGTCAGCTTTTTTTTTGTAGTCATGCTGTTTTTTGTTGGTCGTATTTGTAATTACCGCGGGGTAAAGAATTCAAATTTGTAAATGCCTGCGTTCAAATGTTTTTCGGATTTAAATTTGTTGGAAGTCAAAGGAATGTTTGTATTTGTAAGTTGTTCGAATTTTAAAAATTGGTAGAATTGGGAAGTTTTCCACATTTTAATTATGCGTACGTTCTCTAAATGCTCAGATTCGAAAGGAATTCAAAATTTTGGAACATTCAAATATGGAAATTAATCAGGCGACGTAAGTAGCCAGCGTTTTTTGTGTGATTGCATTCGTACGGTTGTCGTATTTGAATTTTTTTTGCGTTTATTAAATGCTCACATTTGAAATGTATCTGGAATTTTAAAATATTTAAATGTCGAATTTGATCGTATGCCATAAATAGGCGACGGTTATTTTTGTGTTCATGTCGATATATTTGTCATATTTTTCTAGTCCGCTAAATTTAATTTTGGAAATGTCCACATTTAAAAATTGCGCGGAGTCAGAAATTATTGAAATGCAAAGATTTTGAAAATTGTTCAAATTGGGAAGTTATCCAGATTTGAATTCTGCAACGTTTACGAAATGGGCAAATTTCGTAAGCACTTAAAAATTTGAAATATTCGAATTTGAATTTCGATCATATGACATAAGTAGGGAGCATTTATTTTTATGTGGCCACTTTGACATATTTATTGTATTTTTATGCTGGATATATTTAATGTTATTGATTTTCCAGCATTTATCAATTTTTTTAAAAAAAATTGGAAAGAAAAACGAAAAAAAAATCTGACATCTTGGGCCCACTGTGACGTCATGATGGCGTCACAGTGGCCGAATCTGGCCGCAGCCTCCCGCGGCGGCGTTACGCGACGGGGAGCCGGGGCGCGTACGACGCGCGCTACCCGCAGGTGGCGGCGCCGCCGCGTATTGGTCGCCGGAGCGGCGCCCGTCAATTAGGTAAATAATGATAAAATTGTATATTACCGTTCATTCACAAGAAATAATGATATAATTTGTACGCAATTGTTTTGGTAAAGCGCACAAAAGATAGGCTATTTTTCCCAAAAAGATGCATATGGAAGTCTAGATACCATTATCCCAATATTTCTGATCTCTAAATGCAAATCATCGGTCATGGTTATTGAAATGTGAAGTCCAAGATACCATTATCACAAAATTCCTTCCTTTAAATGCAAATGATATAAGTCATGCATGGATATTGAAATGTGGCAGCCTCTTCTAATATATAACCTGAATTAATTTGAAATTTGACATACACATGTGGAATCAAACAACAATACTAACGGGAGTATTTGTTCATCAAGAGGTTGATCTAAAAGATCCACTTCCTCTTTCACTTCCACATGCACACCAACTATTTATTGTACATATTAGAGCTTCAAGCATTAAAGGCACCTCTTGTGCCCATAAGCACTTCCCACTATGTCCAACTTTTGATAAACTTCCAACACACACGCCGCCCCTGAGTCGCCTGAGCATTAGCAGCATCCAGCAATGGTTGCCACGTAGGTCCAGCTGCCGAATTTCCAACAGCATAAAGAAAAGAAGAAGATCTGACGGCCGAAATTGCACAGGACGTGAGAGTGCGTGATTAGCCTCCTAGATGGCTCAGTTTTAATATCCCTAATATGCGAAGATAATACCCTGCACGTTGGAAAAAAATCTGGCTTTAACCTTTCTCATGTAGCTCAATCCACAAATCAGTGCTACCTTATATAGTAGTTGGATTGTAGGGACACGAATATTAAGAGGAGAGTCTCAAACTGGATTCGGAAAAAATAGATGCACTATTTCCTACAAATATGAAAAGATAACACATAAGCACCTTATCTCAATGGTAGGAGAAGTCATATGTTGTTTGCATAGTTCACCATGTGCTCCTTCCATCAAACAGCTAAGCCAATTATATGTGCAAAATTTGTGTTGCATAAGGAAAATAACTGCACCCTGCAAGAACTTGTGTTGTGCTACAACTGCAGATACAATGAACTGACGAAGTGTATTTTACGTCATCGCTCTATTCTCCGTTGTTGTAGGCCTGCAGCTACTTCATATTCTAAGATACTTGATGAATTCAGAACCTTTGAATTTTCGAGTAGTTTAATCTATTTGGAGTTAGTTAATATCTACAGAGGATTTTATTATTTCACAACCGCCAGGAAAATAATATTGTTATTAGGAATCTGTATATCACCTTCAATACATGTGTATGAAACCAGCAGCTGCCTCTTCCTCGGCATCCAATATAGTGCTTGTAAAATTCTCAAAAGCCTGCTCTAATTTAGAAGATGCCTACTCTTTTCATGTGTCCTAATAATAGTGTTTATATTGCATTGATAACTTGAGATATGAATAAAAATATTTCTACTCACTATAGTCTAAATAATATCACCATTTTTTTAGTGAAGGTATTTGACTATGTTAACTGTGCAATATTAAACATGTAAAAAGGTTCTAAAAATATATATTAAACATGTAAATTCGCTTTTGGAAAAACATATTACCTCCTGCCTCTCGCTGCTGAGCCTTCCTTTCTGTATTAACAGAACAATCCTGCACAAAACCAATTGCAAATATTTTTTGTAAATGAAAAAAGAAATAATGTACACATGAAAATTCTACAGCTCAAGAGATGGAATGAAAGGCTAAATAGAGAGACTTGACTTGAGTTGCGTTTTCACATTTTCCAAATAAATCTATTCCACAATATCATTTTTCTCGAAAGAGATCACAAGTTACAGGCCCTAATAAACTGGAAGGTAGTCCCGTATTTGTTTGTGTTTTCACAATTCCCAATATTTATGTATCATCAAGTGGATGGGTTGGTGTGGACTTGAGTTGGGTCGACAGTTATTCTGCATATACAAAAAAAAAGAGTTGCAACTGGAAATTAATTTACACATAATGCACTATCCAGCATCATTTAAAGTTATCAACATGTAACAACTGCATTTTAAGAAGCACTGCAGGATTGTGAGTACCTGTAGCATACAACTAAATGTGCACAGATATTAGATAGTATTTATCCTATCCATATGTTCAATTCTTGACGTGGAGACACCAAATATGCAGTGAGGTTTCATATTCTGCACCAACAAATGACAGCATCCATTCTGGAAAGATAAAGAAGGTCGCCAGATATACCTTTCACTATGTTATATTTCCTTTGTCTTATCCAGCACACTTTGCTTCTCCTTCAGCTTACTAAATCATTATGCGTTTCAACCATCAATTATCACATGGTGAAAGCTATTGTAGCTTCTGATAGGATCTGACATTTATGGTGTTCTCTTTTTTAAAATATGGTTCACTTCCATATCCTGGTGGTTATTTTTTATCTATGTACCATTTAAACTTGTGCTGAAATGTTTTGGAGAAGGAGTTTTCCCTGAATTCTTTATGCCAAACTTATACTACTCCAAGAATCGCAGGTGTGTCTATGGAGTAATTGGATTCAGTTATGTTGTCTGCTATGAAGAATCATAGGTACTCTTTGGAGTAATTAGCTTCAGTCCTGTTGCCTGTATGGTGTTACCTACATCTGTCTTGGGCTGCGAAATTGATCTGATAAAGGCATGCATGCCATTACTATCTCCAGGAGCCAGCATATGTCATTTTTCTTTCCAAGCATGCACATGGAGATTCATATTTGGCACTGCCATTCTTCTCCCAGCCACATATAGGCGCTGAACATTCCTAAGTAACAGACACGAACAAACAATTCCCTTTGAACTTGATTCTAATAAGGTTCATGATGCAGTATACAACTACTATTCTATCGCCAAAATTAACGGGCACGACACTGCACGCCATAATGATTCTAAGTGAACAGCTTCATACGAACAACCATAACTGACAGTACCATGACATGGCTTACACAGTGTCTGTGCTAAACACAATACTATGATGTCAATAAAAATCCCAGTTCATGTAAAACACGCTTTACTATTATCATATTCATCCAGAATTCATGTATTTATGAGCAACTGTAAAATAGCATGGTTGTAGATCTAGCAATGCCACTGTACGTACACATATACATGGATACTTTGTATGAACGAATAGATGTGGTATATGAAAGTACAAAAAGCACTGACCTGGCCGTCCACCATTGCAAATAGTCATTTCAGGATTTCCACATTCCAATAAATCAGATCGGACACTTATATTGGACGGAACAAACTGACCAGAACCGGGATGAACACAGCCTGCAGAAAATGAGACTGCAAATTTAGGATATTACAGTTGGTCAAGGATAGATTTTTGGGTGGAAGAGGGGGATTTTGCCGAATAGATGAGGAGTGGAAGCAAACCGAATGATTAGATTATGTTGTTTGAGTGAGAAGGGGAATGGAGGGAGAGTGAGGTGAGGAAAGAAGATATATGGGGGGTGAAGAGAAGGAGATGAGGCAGCAGCAGTAACACACCTTCAGCGCTCGCCGCCGGCCAGTTCCGCACGACGGCTGCCATTAGCCCATTACTATTGGGAAAATTGATAATAATTTACTGCTTCCTTGAACGCCGACGCACCATCTTCAATCAGCAGCGCTCCTTCATGTCACGAACTGAAAATTAAAACGACATTCACTGATGGAGGGCATGAAGAGCAATCACGAGGGACGCATCAGTTCATCGCCATTAATTCGGGAAATTGAGTTCGCTGCGATACCACCTGGTGAGGCCCGAATCGGAGATTGATGCGTCGCTGAGGCACGCGTGGGGCTGGTCGCCCGGCCGGGCCGCAGCGCGCCCTCACGGTGGATCGATGGCGATTCCGTCGGCTCGCGTTTCTTCTTCCTCCGCTCCGCTTGTGTTGTATGCGTTGACCTTTTTTTAACATCGTTAGCGTACTGGGTAAAGTTGCTGGGGCTTTGCGGTCGACCGGCCCGGCGTCGATTCCGGCGACCTCGCGGCGTCCCGGCAGGCGAGAGTGGGCGAGGAGGGAGAGGCGGCGACGGCGCAGCTCTCCGTGTGCTCGGATGCGTGCGGGGAGGAGCGGAGCGGCGTGGCGAGGGTCGGCGGCCGGCGGCGACCTCCGGGTCGCGGGAGAGAGGGGAGGGGATGGAGCTGTGACGTTTTTTGCACGGAAGTCCCTGGAGTTTGCCGAAATTCCAAACCAGTCCTTCAGAGGGGCTGTTCTGCAATTATTTTGCGCTAAAATTCGTGCGCGCGGGTGACCGGCTGGCCACCGGCGCGGCCGGCTGGTAACGGGCTACGTGTCGACTTCCTATTGGAAGGAATTTGCAGGCACTGTAGCTAGCTACAGTGTCGCGCTGTGGGTCGATGTGGAGGTATCCTGGGCGTCGATTCACGCCGATCGGACGGCCGTGAATTGAAGGCGACGTGGAACCTGCGGAAGCAGGTTAAATCTTGGTGGCCTTTATATATGGATCTATGATCATCTTTTATTATGCACTGATGATCAAGCAGATATTTGTAGACTTCTCCCATCTCGTCATTCGTGTTCCAGACTTCCAGTCGAGTCGATGATATGACGAATTTATTTGCTCGATCATCTCCTATGTATGAACTGATCAAACAGATATTTGTAGACTTACCTTGTCGTCATCAGTCGTGTCGATGATATGACAGTTTAAGAATTTATTTGCTCGGCACGCCGAAGCTTTCATTCATTCATTGCAGAGATATCCTATATAAAGAAAAAATAGGACTAAATTAGCGCAACAACTTAGGACAGCGAATCTGCTAAGCGTTATTACAAAGATATTGCAAGCACAAATCGGCTAGCGCATTGGATGCTCTGGAGAATGCTGGTTCCAATTAGCGGTGGTGTCGATGCAATCGCCACTGGTCTGTCTGGTTGGACGTGATCGACACACCCATGCCGTGAGATGGGATTTTGATGTTGCCGTGCGATCACATCAGCAGCATAGTTGCATCAATCTGGCATGACATCTACTGTATAAGAATGAACTTTTAGTGTGTGCTGATGCTCACTTCAGTTTTTTGTTCAGTAAAGGTGTTCTTCAATGTGTCTCGAGTTTGGACAGTGACGTCTTCTTTGGCGTGGCTCGGCAGTTTGGTTGCGTGCCGTGGCCGGTCCAAAACAAAGTTACAGGTTAGCAAGAACTGTGTTGCTAAATTTAGGGGGGGTGTTGTAATCAAACAAGTTTTAGTGTAAAAAATATCGAAAATATTCGAGTGGGCGTGGCATTGGAGTTCTGTGATCTCCTTAAGCGCATTTAAAATCCCACAAATCAAAAGAAGCCCTCCCTCGGAGCACAGAGATTTCTAAAAAAATGTTTTTTTAATGTTCTGCTAAATTCATTTAATAGATAGAAAGTTGGTCCAGTTTACGAGGGAAACCAGAACCAAAAACCATACAACACACAACCTAGCGAGCCACGGGTTGCGTGGATCCAACTCCAAAACGATGCTCCCAAGAGAGAACGTGACGCCGAAAAGCGCTGCCATCGTCCGATCTAGAAAACTAGATCAAGCGTTTCCCCCGGAGCATGTCGGGAAAGGTAGGGTGGGAACAACTACATCGATGCCTCCAACGAGGAGGCAACACCCGTAGGCGCCGTCATCGACGACTCCAGCCACAACCTGAGTACGGCTTTCGCCGGCAGTCTCACCTGCATAGCCCGAACCCAGGATCCAAACAGCCCAACACACACCAAACCACTACCCTATCTCCACAGGGAACCGCACTTCCCCGGCAAGCTCGACGTGCTTCCACCTTGCAACTGCGTCCCCATTGGACGGAGGATGCAACCCCCGCAGCGGCGCCATTTTTCTCCCAACGGAAGCATGCAACCAAGCACGACGACATTCGTCTCCTCGAGGATGCAACGCCTGCTGGCCATTCATCTCCCACGGAGGATGCAACAACCGCAGCAGCGCCATTCCTCTCCCTCCAAGCTCCACCATCTCTATGCGCAACGGCGTCGACACGCCCGCAGCACGTCTTGCTTGCCAATCCACCATCAGGAGGATGCAACACCTCCGAGTCCACGTCGATGCCATTCATCTCCCACGAACACCCCCCGGGGCAACCGTCCTCGCACGGCCAAGAACGGCGTCGTCCCTCACAGCCTCACGCCCCGCCGAACCACGCCCTGCGGCCATCGAGCAGCAGCCACGCACATCTGCAGCATCATCCCGACCAGATCGGGTCAGAGTGGGCCGGCGCACCGCCACCAACATCCAGCGGGAGCTCCAGCTTCTGGGTGTCACCGTCGCCATCTCCACCGTCACGCCGAGCCTGGCACAGTCGTGGCCCTTCCGGCCCAGATCGGGACCAGCGTTGGGCCCAGATCGGACTTGAGCGCCGCCGCTCCTCTTCGATCCGTGGCGCCATGGCTGCTGCCTCTAGCCGCGTGCGCCGGCTCCACCACCTCGCCCTCCTTTCTTGCCCCGCCGCTCCACCATGCTCCGCCACCCGCACAGCCCTGCCACCGCGACCTCTGCTCCGCTGGAGAGCCGCCACAGCGCACTCACACTCCCCTACCCCTTTGACGGGCCGGGGCGCCGCCACCGCCGCCAGCCGGCGACGGCAACGGCCAGGGGCTCGTGAGGGAGGATGGCTGCTGAGGATTTCGGTCGGCCTCTGGAGCCGCTCGAGCGGGAGCAGCCGAGAGGCGAAGGGGGAAAATTGTTTGATTACTAGGTTGGCTGACAAAAGATCACGAAGATTACAGGCATAGCTAACAACTGACAGAAGGATCTCAAGAATCGAACTACAGCATAAACGAAGCATCCTGCTCTTGATGTTAACATCCAACCAATCCCAGCCCCCTTGCTTAGTTTCCCAGTGGAGCCTCGAACATCTAATTTAAATGGCGATGATGCTAGTGATTCGAGCACACGGAGTATCATTTTAACTTTAACAGGTTATTAAAGATACGACAGCCACCAAACTCATGTATGGGACAGTACGAAATTTGGCGCCAGTATTGCGGTGAAGAACATGCGCACGTTAGTCCAATAGATGTTTCTCTTCGTACAAAATAATTGTACCACGAACTATTTAGTTTTCCTACGAAAAGGGTGGACTTTGTGAAGTGTCAATCAACACTCCATACGCACAATATACCGTAGTAAATTTAAGAAAATAAAGACACCATACCGCTCGTGTTAATTTTCCGAGCGAGCCAGCCAATGAGGCAAAAGTTGCCAAACTAGATATGCTATTATTCTCGATGTTTTAAATAGCGGGATATAGAAAATAGCGGCAACCCTCAAATAGAGCTATAATGGGGCTAAATTGGAGCTAAATGAGGCTATAGTAGAAAATTGTACATGGATTTATTTAGCGACAACACACTCAAAAAGGTATAACGGAGCTATAGCGGGCTATTTAAAACTATATTTATTTCAGAATGGGTGTTGGCATAAGAACTTGTATACCTCACCGCCGGGTCGCTAGCATGTGGCACCCACCAGTCGAAGTCCTACGTGGTGGGTGTGCCCGGACTTGTACGCCACCCCAAATCGAACCCGAAAGTTAGGGACAAACATGGAGTTGCAGGACATTTTTTTGAACGACCCGGACCGATGGGGGTGTTGCTGGTCCATTGGGTCATTCGGTGTAGATGTTCTAACAAGATATGCTATTATTCCTAAAGGGGTGTTGACACGGGAACTTGAGCTTTCACAAGCTAAGTCCGATTCTCTTCTCTTAACTAAAATCAGATCTGCCGGTTGCTCTAAAAAACAAGCTCATATTATGATGTGATTTACTTACTTCAAACAAGCTCATATTATGATGTGATTTACTTACTGCTTCTACTGTCATTTCAATGGAGATATTGACTTTCTGACAAGACAAAGATCAAAGCCAACGAGACAGAAAAAAGGCAGAACACCTATGACAGTCGTACTCAATCATAGCAAGCCTCCAACCTTTCTTCTTGTCTGTTTCAGTCATGCATGAAACTGGCCTTTACACACGGGCATCTGCATCTGAAAAAAAAAAACAGTGGGCGTGCTGAAACTAGAATCCACCATTTTTCACGTAGAGAACAGTATTTTGTACAGACCTTTACAGGTACTACGACCTGAAGCTTATGAGTCCTTTGTTCAAACAAAAAAAAACTTGTGAGTCCTTGTCCTGAATCTAAGATCTGAAGAACCAATCTCAAAGCAGCTGATTCAGATGTCAGAACAAACTACTACTGCTTCAGATCTGGTTATGAACAAAAATCTGTCGATCACATCAAGAAATTTGTCCATGTATGGATTCACATGTCAGATCTGAACGCAAATGGTGGAAGCACAGCTCAATCTAGTGGATGCAACAGAGGCTGGCACCTCTTATCGCTTTGCGTTAGAAGATTATAACACAAGAATAAAACATCACAAGTGAGAAGATGCACTTTGGCTCTTAAAATCCACATTATGACACTGCACTCCACTTCCTGAAGCACCTTTCAATGATAAATGGCTTATCAGGATACGTGCAATGCCAATTCTTCAGTTGGATGATATCCAGCCCTGTCACTACCAACCACAGGGTGCAATAAGCTACAACATGATAGCATTCGATTGGATACAAATTCTTACATGAATGGTGCCATTGAGCACAACGAATGCCAATAAAGGCCAAATGACCACCCATAGACAAAGATGCAGAACCAAAGCAAAAGGTGTTAACACCTAGGAGTATTTGCCAAGCTGTCGGTTTGCATGCAAAAAGAAAGGGTGTACCTTCCTTTTGACAGATCGGGCATTTAGATGAACTCGATCTCAGAGAACTATTAGTGAGAGCAACAATGAAATTAAAGTATCATACAAGCACTGGTATTACATTTTATAGGGATGCAAAAGTGGGATCCCACTTATCCCAATTATAGTTCATTTGGGGGCTTTTAGTACAAAATTTTGATAAAAAATTGAACTAAAACTCCCAAATGAACTATAAGTGGGATAAGTGGGATCCACTTTCGCATCCTTACATTTTAGGTGGTACCTGTAAATGTTTTGAAATAGGCTATTGTTACATCTCACAAAGCCATGACGAGGAACAGCTAAATTAAAGTGTCTGATTTAACAGCAAAACTACATACAGGTGGCGTCTGTGAATAGACTGAAGTTCAGAAAAACAAAATGACACTTATCAAGCAGGCATATGTATACTCAGAACATTAAAGGTCTCTTGCAGCCCAGGAATTAAGCAAAAGCATGATGAGTTCGTTTCTCCTTGTTCCAACCTTTTTGCTTTTTATCATGATATAGAAAACTATCTTTTCTTTTGTGGGAGTAAGGAGACCCATGAAAGGCGAATGTAAACTCCTCAAAAAAGTGCTTATCAAAGGAAAAGCATTGAGAAAGGCAGCAGATGACTGCTGGAACAAAAGGCAAAAGAAATATGCTTAGGCTAAATTTAAACAAGTAAAGCCTCTGGTAAAAGAATACAGGCTATCATGAGAAGTTCCTATCAATCTCTGTGCACATCAGATGGACAGATGGGGGTAAATAACAGGAAACCCATTGACATGAATTCAAGTTTTAGGAAGTAATCCACCATGGATCTCAATCTACAAAGGCAAGACAAGACACTTGATTGTTGTTCTTGTGAGTTATAATATATTTGACAGTCCAGACCATAAAGTATATCATCAATTTCACTGAAACGCCATGGCCTAAAAATAGTAGAAAACACAGAAGAACATCTGCAATATCTTGAACTTGTTGACTACAATTTGTATAAAAAGGAATATGCCAAATCATAAGTAAAAGTAGGCCTGTAGCTCATCATGAAAAGAAGTTAGATACAAGAATTTAGAACTATCTTGGCTCTTGTAAATTACAGCCATGTGCAGTTTCTGAAACTTACAAGTGATATTAAAAAAAGTCAATTAATGTTTACCTGTGCATTATCACTTTATTCTACCAATTACAGTTGCTCATAACAGTTATACACGTTTTTCTTGGCCATATGAACAGATTAATGAATGTAAAGGTGCTAGCGATGGGGGATTTGCACTTGCAACAATTCATCAAATTATGACCCACATGAACAATTCAAAAATATAAACTGCGAGTTTAGGCCTTGTCCCATCAGGTCCCAAACCCATAAAATAATCTACTCATTCTTCCTAACTTATGACTTATCCAATGCCCGCCTACTCACGCATCAATGGTTTCTGTAGCGGGCTCAGAAAGTGTCCTTCCCTTGAACTGCACATGCATCCATAAGTATCTCGTCTATGCATCGCAATTTGGCATGATCTCAATACATTTGCATGAGCTGCTAAACTGAAACTAAAAACTAGATCAAGTACCCACAAAGCTAACCACCATAACATAGCACCATCTCTGGGCTGTTGGTTTCATTCCGCCCTAAGGATAACTCTACAAGAAAAAAATCCCACGCTGCCCTAATATGTGATTAACAGATAGTTTAATTTCAAAAGTTAGAATACTATACAGTATGAAAGTTTTATGAATGTGTAAATAGCACTAAAGCAAAACTCAAGTACAGTAATATTTATCTTTTCATCTAATGCTATAGAAGAATGTCAAGATTGGAGTTAGAGGTCAATGCTAACTCCAATTTGATCAACCTTGCAAGGAAAGTATCAGGAATATGAAGGTGACTTCAAACCAGTACAAGAACGCAAGCAAAGCAGGATGCACCTAAAATTAGTAAATTACATGATCCTAAGCTATCACAGATTGGCACAACACAGTAAGCTGGCATGACAAGTTATCCCTCCATGAGATTTAACCAATTCCACTCAAAATGTGAATATGAAATTAGACTAGAATAATTATAGGTAAGAAATTAATGGAGTAACACTAACAAGAGAAATATTAGCCCGTATCACAGTACAGAGTCACATCACATATTCGATTTGTCCCCAGTGCCACCTCTCTTCATCCATGGAAGGCTCCCCGCTTCTGAACAATCATCCGAGCCGGCAGGTAACTTGCCCTTCAGATTAGACCACTGCCAAATCTTGGACATGGAGAAGCTCTCCCCCTTGTTCCGAGCACAGATTTTCTTCCCCTCCATAATGTCAGCATTGACAGAACTGATCCCAGGAGGTCTTGGTCTCATCACGCCACCAGCACCGATTCTAGTCCGGCCCGGCTGGAGAGCCACCTGAAGCTCAGAGGTCCCAAGAACATACTGATAGGTGCCCATGGAGAAGCATTTCCTGGCATCCAAACTGCTGCTGCTACTCTCCCCTTCCTCCCTCCTCAGCACAGCGGAATCGGCATTCCCACCTTCCACAGCACCCTGGGTGCCAACATTCTTGAACTTCCCAAGCCTCACCGGGAACACTCTCTTCTCAGCCACAGGCGTCTGCACCCCCTCTGAGGACTTCTGCCCAGGCAACCCGAACCCATCCTCGCAGCACTCCGACAGCCGCCCTTCCTCCAGCCCCTCGTCGAAATCGAACATCGGGTTGTTCTCGGCCGTCAGGCCCGGCGCAAAGAGCACCCCGCGGCAGAGCGGGCAGGTCGAGTTGGACAGCAGCCAGGTGTCGATGCAGTTGAGGTGGAACGCGTGGCCGCAGAGCGGGAGCAGCCGGAGCCGGTCCTCGGCGTCGAACTCGCAGAGGCAGACCGCGCAGTCGAAGGGCTCCTTGTCGCCGACCCCGACGACCTCCCGGTACGAGAACACGGGCAGCGCGTCGATGAAGGCCTGGTCGAGCCCGGAGTCGTGGAGGTGGAAGAGCTGCTGCAGCTGGCGCTGCAGCGCCGCGTCCGCCTCCCCGGGCCCGTGCTGCCCCGCCGCGCCCGGCGAACCTCCCCGCCGCCCGTGCTGCTTCTTCACGAGCAGCCGCACGAGGAGGTGGAGCAGGCCGGAGATGAAGAAGACGACGGCGAGGATGACGATGATGAAGAGTACCGCGGGGCTGATCTTGCCGCCGCCCCCGCTGGCGCCCTGCTGCGCCTGCGGTGGCGGGGGCGGCGCGGCAGCGGAGGGGTAAGCGTACGGGGTGAGCGAGTCCCTGGCGAGGAAGGCGCCATGGAGGCGGCGCGGGAACGGGTACGCGGCCGCCGCCGCGTAGGATCCGGAGGTGGAGGAGAGAGCTTCAGCCATGTCTCCTCCTCCTACAGGATGGGGCTGGAAGACCGGCACATCTCATCTGATCCGACAGGGCAGCCAAAGATGCGATCTTTGGCGGGGAGCCAGCGAGGAATCCCAGCCGGAAGTCACAGAAAGAAGGCGGAAGTCCACCTAAAAGCGGCGGCGGGCGGGCGGGCTCCGATGCGGCCCCGGGAGGAAGCGTCCAAGGCGCTAGGGACCAAGAAACCTTCGGGTCGGGCGTGGCGGGCAGGTAGACACACGGAGGGGACGGGGGCGAAGAATCGCGGTGGGAATCGGCAGCTGATGTGTGGGGGGGGGGGAAGAGGAGGAGTGGAGGAGAGTGATGGGGAGGGGAGTGCACGAGCTGGGGGGAAAGGGCGAAAGCGACGGCGGTGGCGAGTGGTGGCCGTCGGTGTTGTGTGCTGGGCTCGGTGGAGTATTTTTTGTGGTGGTGCGGTCGCTTTCGGCCGCAACCATCGTTGGAAGTCGCGGTCGATTGCGAGGGCACGGCGACGCGCTGGCAGATTGTCCTGTCTACCGTTTGAAATGGCTATGCAAAGACTTTGTGAAATAATTTTGGCAACTACTGTCGCATGAAAAATGTCTGGCACAAACTTGCAAATAAAGAACCAAGTGTTTAACCAATCAAATCATCATGATACGTCTGTGTGATTCAAACAAAACCTACTAAAGATTGCCGAATTTATCGACATCTTGTCTTGTACAATGTAAAATTCTATAGCTTATAAGTCTCGCAACAAATGATTACTTGAATGTTAGGTTGTTAACAAAGTTTTAGCTCAACAAACTGTTCGAACTCGACATGTTCGAGGATCGGCTTAAAACATAACTGAGCAAGCTCGACATCAAGCTCGAAAGCCTTAGTTCTTAAGGCTCAATAAACTCTTGGGAAGGTCATGTACCATGCACTCTAACTCACGTAAATAATGCAAACTCGGCGAGCTGTTTTTCATGCTGTCGTCGAAGCTTATTGGTTGTATCTAATCACACATCTCATTAGGGCTCCATCTGTAGAAAATAAGTGCATGGGATACATGTATGGCGAATAACTTAGACTCTTGATTGTGATAATTCCGCTAGGAAAAAGTTCAAGTTTATGGGCCTTATAATAAACTTGTTCAAGCCTTCAAAGAATCGAGCTCGATTTCCACCTTTAGCTTGTGAGCTAAGCTCAATCCTTAGGTTTGACGCGTCATTCTAGCTCAAGCCAATCCCATGTCTATTGCTAAAGCTTACCGATTCACACATATATTTATGTTATAACTTGTAGCGGAAACTAAACTAGCTAGCAATGAGTCCGACTCCAATCCTAGCTCGCTAAACTGAAAAGTTTTTTTTTCATATTTCTTCATTATGCTTTTTTAAGGGTTGCACTTGAATTTTTGGATGTTAGACCTGGACGAGGTAGTTTGCACAATTTTATTGACGCAAACATGTTTATACCAAATATTTATACTTTTATTCTAATTCATACTGTCAATATATGATCATTTTTTTTACTTTTCGTATTACAATTAACAACATGGTTACGCTCCTAGCATAATATGCAACATTCTGTTATACGGTTTTCATGTCTCTAATGGTTGCGCTGAATTAAGAACATATATATGCCCATTTTTATTAGTATTATGTACGATGCATAGCCCATCAAAACCTTCTAAAAACTTAAACGTTGTATCTATGAATGAAACATAGTAAACATAATTTTTTATCCAATTTTTCAATTTCTGCTGCTTAAAATGTACTATTCTATACATATGTTCACATGCGTTTTATTAACCTTAAATGTTTTGGTTGATAACTCTAGAATAATATACGCGTCTAACAAATATATCGATGGATTTTTCCAGATTGAATGATTATCTACTAGATATTTTTAATATACAAAAGTAACTTAGGAGTGTTTTGTCATTGCATAATTCGGTGTTGCTTGTTTGTTTGTTACATACTTACAATTGGCTTGCAAAGTATGCATTCTCCACACTTTATCAAAATGACATAAGTAGTAGTAACAAGGAATCTCCACTTTCCTTCCAACACAATTTGCGTTAGTCATTTTACCCTCTGGTAGTTTTTTCGAAGCCCAAAATTGGTTTTGGAAGCTTTTAACTATCTGGAAAAAAAACCACAATTGTAGGCCGCAGAAGAAAATATGTAGTAAATGGTAGAATATCTACGAGTTCAATATGTTTTCTTACCAAAATATGACATCATGTAGAGATATGTATTTTAGCTTACCGTTTTGGATGGACCTACTATTTAGTTCACGTAATTTACACTCATTCGTCAATATTGGGAGCTCGAAAGACTGGTTAGGCCACTTGTTATTTTGACCAACAAACAAGCAACACATAATGATGCAATCGACAATGTTAATATATTGGAAGAAGGCAGCCCTAAGTAGTTAGTGGTACTAGGTTACGGTTGGAAGATTTCTCCATAGCCGGGGTGACCTGCATAGGCGCATATCCGACAATGGAAGGCGCGGGTGAACATAGTGGTGGAGGCCTGATGACGCAAAGTTGATGTAATGCCCCGTAGTTATAGGACACGCGGGGTATAATTTAAAAATGTGCATCTTTGCATTCATGCATGTTTGGGAAAATTGGAAATTTGCGCGCTTTTGTGCAAAACTGGTTTGGGAGGTCGAAGACGGCTAGTCTAGAAGTATCAATATAATCCTGAATCACTATTTTCACACTTCATCCTTTCTAACGAAACAACATCTCATATTCGAAGATCAACTCATAAATTCAAATTGTACAATTCAAAACACACAAGTCTTTCTCATCTTATTCTTGTTTAACTGAAACATTTAAATCTCAAAATATTTCTTATACTCTTTCCTTGCCATTTCAAATCTTAAAACAAAATACTTCTTACAAGTTCGAATAATTCAAATCACATCTCATCAATTCAAATATCAATTAATAAGTTCTCAAATATTCCTTTCCACGAAATTTATGAAGCATTTCAAATATAAATAATTTCAACAAGTTTCAATCACCTCTCTTTACAAAAGTCAGTACAATTAATGAAACAAGTACAAGTGGTTTTACCGAAGTAGTCAAACATCAAGCTTCTGCGAAAAGTCAGGAAACCCACGTACTCCGTAGTAGTATTTCCGTACATGCCAACCCTGTTTGACGGACCGAAAGGACCCTGTTTGACCAAACTTAACTCCTTTTAAATATACTAGCACAAAGCCTGTGCGTTGCTACGGCGCATTAAATTAAATAGTAAAATTGTATGTACGTTGCCACGGCCGAACAACATAAACCGAGATACACATTAAATTCGTGGACTAATTTTATACAAACTAATCAAATGAAGAGTTCAAAAGGCCCTTAAGGAGCGTATAAACTATAATTAAATGATCGGCGGTAAAAGCGCATCATCTGTATATGCAGCCATCAACAATGTATCTTCAGCTTTGTTTGATTTTTTTTGCTACAATGTGAGCTCAAGTGGCTAATGCATTGCAAGAAAAAAACGAAAATTATGTTGAGTATGCGGCCATCTGAACATGTAACTTGTCAGCCGATCAGTTTCTCCTACTTTCCCTCTCTGCATATTGTTCGCTTCAGTGCCTGCAAGTTAACTAAGAGATGCATCAACGTTATTCTCTGCACCAAAACGTTGGATCAAACAACTCGTTCCGTGATCTCAAAGTCATTGCACAAATGCAAGCAACAAAACTAATCGTGCAGTTGTCCTTGTTTCAATTTTCTTTCTTATTTTCTGGAACATCATCGTCTGCGGCTGACACGATCCTATTCCATACAACTTTTGTAGGTATGGATCATCGATGAGGTGCATCCTGGAAAAGGCAGGTCCGCTAGTTGACTCTGAGCAAAAACATAAGACGAACAAGTACTCCAAATCTCCAATGCGTTGAGTCATTTTAACAAAAACCGTGCACTGCTCATAAAGCTCCTCTGCTCCATGCCTGCACCAGAGCAAGTGCAACGCGGTGTCCATGGAACATCCGATCAAGAACTTGGTGGAGGCATGGAGCGGGTTAGGACTCATGTAGAACCGGCGGAGGGGCGGCGCATAAGGTCACGTAGCTGGAGAGAGAGGGCCCAGAGAGAGAGGCTCTCGACGGAGAACACGTTGCAGCCAAGGCTCCTCTCTCGACCTGCCATCCTCGGTCCACCTCTGTCGTCCAGGCCGGTCGGCCGCCCGCGCACTGCCGCGTTGACTTCGACGTTTCATGTTTCCATCAGGCGCGTGCACTGCAAGTCTGCAAGGTTTCCCAGATTGGCGGGAGACGGGAATGGATTTGAGTGAAAGGATCTCAGGGCGGCGCTAAATCGGCAGGCGTCGGGAACGGGGCTCGGCCGAGGGAGGGCCCGGACCTCGGAGTCGGGGAATCAGTGACGGGTGATTCTTTTCCTCCCGCTAGAGGAGGTAGGCGGCGCTGCTCAATCATGGTTGGGGATGAACGTCGGTTGTAAGAAGTAGAAGAAGGGAACGATGGGAAGGTAAACGACGGACGGAAAAAAATCAAACCGTTTTTTCACTTGCCCGTGGCAGTGGTGGGTAATTGTTTTTGAACTTGAGGGGCAAATTCAATGACGTACGACAAGAAGTCTTAATGATTTTATTATTAGGTATAGATTTTTAGAAAATGGAACAAATCCAAGAGGAAAACATCGAGCTCCTGACAAAAGTCAAGAAACCCATGTAGCACCATGCCAGTACGTAGGTACTACTACATGCCAACCCTGTTTGACCAAAAGCCAGCCAGTTGATATGCAGCCCACAGTGTTCTTGACTTTGGCCGCTCTGCAGATTTCGCCGGACGCGGCCAAGTACGACGACCAGCTTTGGTCGGAAGGCTCGAAGCACGGGGCCGAGCAGCCTGATCGATGCAGAAAAGAATGCTGCGAACGAGCACCGTACCGTTTGCCGTGCGAGCAGAATGCGGCGCGGGCACGGAGCACGGCGAACGGCCGGGCGAGGCTACCCATGGCACGTGAACCTGCCATGGCGGCCAGAGCCGTTGCCCTTGTCTCCGGCGAAGATCTCTACGCGCAAGGCGCCACGGCGGCGCAGGCGTCCATGTGACCATGTGCACGACGACGAGGGTCGTGGTCTGCTCACGACACGGCGAGCTTTGTTCGTTAGATGCCGCTGACCGCTCGTGTTGTCACTCGTCAGCTCACTGTTGGTGGGCGCGCTGCTCGAGCTAGCCAGCCGCTAGGGCGTGTTTTCTTGCGCCGTACGCGGGGTACCGGTATCTTTAGTGTTAAATATAAACGGCACATAAGCAAAACTTTAAATCATTATATTGTGCGGGGTTCGTGATTGGAGCCTGACGGTTTCTAGGTCTCTACTCTGATGTCATTGTGCGGGGCGTCAGTTCTGAGTTCGATGGCGTGTCCGGGGTCATGCTGTCCCGGTCTGATTCTTTCAACGGCAATGGTTTGTCATATGGCAAACTACTTTCGAGGTCCGAAAAGCTGCTGATCAGCAATGGAGCCGCGTCGAACTCGGGTGATGATGTGATCTGTCTCTCTTCTCTTTGGTGTCCGCTACAGTGGTGCCGAAAGAGAGGGATATATAGGCGTTGGTTTGTCACATAGGTTTCTACTATCTTTTCAGTTATGTAAGGTCGGTATTTACGTGCCTTGTAACTTGATCTATATTTTATAAATGAGATATATATTACAAGCAAAAAGATAGTGTACTTAAAAAAAGGACAGATCTAACCCCTCCCAAAACGTCAATCGTGTTGGCGTTTTGAAAGTTTCCGAGGTTCTGAGTTTGCTAAGAATTTCAACCTCTGAAATTTGCAGGATGACTTTTGGTGTATCGATTTTAGGCACGAGACAAATATGATTGAATTTTTTTAAAGAGGCCGTTAGTAGCTGAAAGTTTGCTTAAGTGTTATTTACGACAAAAGATACGGAATGAGAACTCGTGGACGGAAGGGGAATTTTGGACACAGAGCAGCCCTTGTTTCTTTACAAAGCACAACCTTAGCATTTGTTGGAGCAAAATGTTTTTTTCTCATAGGAGCATTATGAGCAAATGGATGATTTTTTTAATAGAGCATTATGAGCAAATGATAGGAAACAACAACTATAGCTTGCTGTAACTGCTGTGCAAACTACTCACTTTATATGTTCTTTTCCAGAAATTAACAACTATTCATCTAATATCATGCGCATAGGTCCAAATCATAGATTAATGGAACCAATCGTAGATTTGATCAATAGGACCCAAGGAGTCGGTGATTTTAAAAAAAAAACTGAAATATTCCTATAATTGAAACAATTGACAATATCTACTCTATAAATTTGTTTACTTTCAGTGAGATTCGATCCAAATTCAAACATTTTAAAAAATATCTAAAAATCTATTAGCTGAAACAATGTAAACAGCTAATACGGATAGGCAATGCCCTGTAATCACTAATTCATGGGTAATACTCATTGATCGGATTAATCCATGGTATGACAGTAGCCTTTGCTTTGTTTCGTCCACTTTTTTTGTGGAGGATTTTAAATATCTTACTAAAAAATTGAACTGAAGTCTGAAACGTGTGCAACTCTTAAGAATTCCACCCGTATTACCACATGGGAGACACCTGTTAACTGTCCAATCACTCTCCATTTTTTCTTCCCCCTGAATCACTTCATACGGCAGAATTTATCTTTGTAGCAAATATTCACGGTACATTTTTTGTAGGGAAATTCATAGTGCATGAGCACTGCTAGAATCTTGGTTCTGACAAAAAGAAAACTTATAAAGAGGCTCGCAGCCTCGCAGTGCCCCAGCCATACAGCCCACATAAGGAGGAGTTCATAAGATGGAGCAAAGCCTAAAGCACACTCGGCCCACTTAAGATTGATTTTTACAAGAGAGACATTTTGGTAAGCTAAAGAGTAAAAAGAACTCTACAATCAGTTGTTTGAGTTTGAAACTGAAGCCCTTCATTTTAGATCTTTTGGTATTTTCATTATTCATCAGCGTAAGAGCTTCTGAATAAAGAGTGAAGGATGGTTGAGGCCCATTATGAAAAGAAACTTGGTACTTAGTTGGAAATGCAAGATCATGACCTACGATGAATGACTTGTGTAAACTCTGTCCTTACCGTGGCATGTGGGGACACCGGATATTCTGGTCTCTCGGTGCAACCATTTGGAGATGGGCACACGGGATATGCTCAACCAATATGGATTCTATCTAGATTTTTTTATAATGCACAAGTGCAGTGATAACCCATGACCGACCATTGAATGATAATCCATCTATCTGAGTAGAGATTTCTTATTCCCGGGCTCGAGTGCTCCCTCTACTTAAAATAAATTAAAAATCATATTTAGAAGTTTCAAAAAAATCTGAAAAAAATCTTGGATGTTGTCAATGATATATTTCACAAACGTGCAAAATCTTGATTTGAAATGATTTATATTCGGATCTACACAAAAATAACAAATGTGTCGATATGAATGTACACACTTTCAAATATCCAAAATATACAACATTTGTCATTTTTGTGTAGCCCGGAATAATAAGTATTTCAAATCGAGATTTGGCATGTTTGTGGGATACATCATTAACAATATGCATGATTTTTCCAAAAATAATAATTAAACTTATAAATATGATTTTTGAATTGTTTTAAGTAGAGCCAGCACTGGAGCTCGCGAGACAAATGTGTTTTCCGCATCTATTTGGGTTACTAGATTCGAACGGCGTGGCTCGCGGCGCGGCACTTGTAGTTTCTTTGAATTTTTTGCCCGTGGTTCTCACAATTTATACAGATTACCAAAAGGATAGTCTATATCCATATGTATTTGATCATAGGTCTATAGATTTGAAGGCATATTTCTCAAATATTATGAAATCAACCATTAGAGCATCCTACAATGAAAATCTTAAGAAACATGAAAATCAAGGCAAAGTAATATAGAAATTCACACCGCATTTAATACATAAGTTTTGATTACATGGAAGTAGTACTGAATTCATAAGTTTTGATCAGTTTAGAACCACAATCTCAGAATCTGATGAATTGTGTGGAACCAACACCGATTCTAATAGATAGAGGTAGCTTGTCTCAACAGACGGCATTAACACTGAGACATTCGGTAATGGAGACCTCGACAGCGGAACTAAAATATCACCTAGCACAGGTTTTTGAGACAATCTTAGACAATGAACAGGCAAAATAAGTCTGATCTGCAGTAACAAAGTTTAGAATTATTATAGGGTAGCTATGTGGACTGATTTAACAATAAGTATAGTTTGGATCGACGACTCTTTTTCCAACTGCTTGTTTGCCAGAAGTGTTTTGATTGTAGTTTTTTCAAACTTTAGAACTTGCTCAATTCGTACTTGATGGTCAGGTCCTTGGAACAAAGCCTTGCATGCAGTCGAAGTGGATGATACATCCTTGTTCCTGTACATCTGAGGTAGGACATGTCATTAGAAAAGTGCTTGCAAAAACATGGTGATGAACTAACACTACAAGAAATATGCTAACTAGTGACTTTTTGATAGTGACCCTGAAAAAATTGGTCATAAATCTATGACCAATTGAAGCCATTTGGTCATACACTACTTTGGAGGGTCTAAACCCGAAAATGTAATGACCAATCTTGTCAGAATGGTCATAGTCTCCTTAAACGAATTGGTCATAATCTAGAAAACGCTGGCCTATGGCCTTATTTGTAGCCGCTTACGACCAATTTAAATGGTCATTCGCATTAGTGGACAGCCAACTAAGCAGTCTCACCTACGTGTCAGTGCTGAGGTGTCATTTTCGCTCACTACTTATCCACGATTTTGATCTCACTGACAGGTGGGACCCATTGACAAGAGGATGACATATTGGGACCCGCCCCAAACTTGTGGGACCCACCGCAAACTTACCAGACATGTGGGACCCGCCGCAACCCTACCTGACACGTGGGACCCACCACCACACGTCCTGACATGTGGGTCCCGCATGTACCCCTGACACTAGTCCTGTCATGTGGGTCCCGCTCCAAACTTGTGGACCCACCACAACCCTAACTGACACGTGGGTCCCACATGTTATACTGTGATCGCCATTATATGTGTGTAATATGATGTAACAGATTGATTCTTGCTGTTGTTTGAAGTATTACTTGCTTATTGAAATCTGAAGAACATGACGCTGACAGTTGGGACCTACTAACAAAATATCTGATTGTTGGGACCCACTAACAAAAATCCTGACAGTTGGGACCCACTGTCCATAAACTGACAGTTCAGACCCACTGTCCAGAACCTGACATTTGGGACCCATTTGCAAAAAAGAAAACAAATGCCACGGCCCAAAAGTAAAAGGCCGAAATACTGGGCTTGGCCCATGTAGACGATCAGAATTAAAAGGAAAATATTCAATATTATTGGCTCAGCCCACGTAAAACACAGAACTGGACCGGGCTGATTCTGCTATATGACCATTTCAATTGGTCACAATTTTGCCACATCAGCTATGCCACGTTGGATTTGACGTGGCGAAGCCAGATAGCCAGTGACCAAAACATTTGGTCATAACACCTATGACCTTTTTATTTTAGTCATAAGCGTCTATGACCATTGCACACAAAAGGTCACGTAGTTCCGTTAGTGGCTGCCAGCTTTCGACCAACTGTTTTTGGTCACAAAAAGGTCACAGATGAAAATACGTGACCATTCAGTGACCAATATGGAGAGTCACTAGTTAGCATATTTCTTGTAGTGTAAAGATAGAAACTGGTTTCAGTACCTATAATCTGGAAATTTGCTGAAGGAATTAGAAGTCGTCTCAATTTGTAAATCATAGCCAGACTGATGCAATAAGGTGTTGTCAATGGTATAAAATCTAAAAGAAAGTAATTTGCAAATGCATTATGTATCGATTAGCTGTAACTCACATTTCCAAATCAGTGTGCGGAATTTCGACAAACATCTCTGACTATTGGCAAGGGGACTCGATGATAGGCTCCTCGCCTAGAATAATTTTCTTGCCAAAAACATTGATTGAAAAGATAATTTAATAATGGATTCGAGATTATACAGCTGAGGGGGCGAAGTGAGCAATCTCAGCTATGGATACATGGATTCGGTCTGCTGGATACCTGCTTATAATTCACGACAACAGGGCCGGTGATGATGGTAGTGACGGAGATATCGAAATGTGGTTGGCTGCCCTATAGGCTATAGCTTCAACCTGTCAGTTGGAGAAAAATAGAGCTGAAATTCAAATACCTACAGCCAGGGAGAATATAAATAATGCAAGCATCTTTCCATAGGTGAAATTTTATTGCGCTTCCAGGCACGATAGAGTACCAAATCAAGTATTCAGCATAACCTACCATAGGAATGACAGGTTAAATCTAGTGTTTCTATTATATAAGAAATATGCATATGTAATATAGCAACTCCAGCAAGTAGTTATATGGTACCATGATACGTCCAAAACGTATCTACTTTTCCGAACACTTTTGCTATTGTTTTTTCTCTAATTTGTGTGATTTGAATGCAACTAACACGGACTAACGCTGTTTTCAGCAGAATTGCCTTGGCGTCTCGTTTTTGTGCAAAAAGTCAAAGTTTTAGGAAAATTCCAGAAAAATTCCAGAAATTCTATTTTTCCAGAAGACCCACGGAGCCAGAAGACGAAGCGAGGAGGGTGCACAGGGGCGCCACACGCACCCATGGCGCGGGTGGGCCCTTGCCGCGCCCAGGGGTGGTGTGGCCACCCTGTGTGGCCCCCGACGCTCCCCTTTGGACTACTTAAAGCCTCTGACCTAAAAACTTCGGGGGAATCGACGCTTTTTCCAGAAAACTTCCAGAGCTCCGCCGCCATCGAAAACCCTATTTCGGGGATCAGAAACTCCGTTCTGGCACCCTGCCGGGACAGGGAATTGGAGGAGATCATCGCCATCATCATCACCGCCACCTCTCCATCGACCATCCATGACTCCCCCATCCATGTGTGAGTAATTCTCCGCTGTTGGCTGAGGGGATGGTAGGGATTGGATGAGATCATTCATGTAATAGTTGTGAGATTTGTTAGGGCATGGTGCCTAGTATCCATCGGTAGTGCTTATTGTCATTGTTGCAACTTATTATGCTTAATGCTTGTCACTTAGGACCCGAGTGCCATGATCTCAGATCTGAACATGTTATTGAATCATGATGATAATTATTGTTTTGGATCATATCTATAAGTTGTATACACACGTCACTGTCCGGAACCCGAGGCCCCAAAGTGACAGAAATTGGGATAACCGGAGGGGATGGTTGCGACGTGAGGATCACATGTGTTCACGGAGTGTTAATGCTTTGCTCCGGTGCTTTATTAAAAGGAGCACCTTAATTACCAGTAGTTTCCCTTGAGGCCCCGCTGCAAACGGGCTGGTAGGACAAAAGATGTTGTGCAAGTTTCTCATTGCGAGCACGTACGACTAAATACAGAACACATGCCTATGATTGATTATTACTTGGATACCTTATTATTTATCTGCAATTGCCCTATGTATGACTATTTCATGAATTATCTTATCCATGCAACGCCCGTTCATCCATCCCTATGCCTACAGTATTTTAATCCTGCTGTCTACTGCAATTATTACTGCTGTCTTTATTTTACTGCTGCTATTATTTCACTACTGCTACAGTCATAAAACTGTTGCTACTGATAAACTGTGTCGAGCAAGTCTACTTCCAGGTGCAGCTGAACTGACAAATCATCTGTCAAGGCTTATAAATATTCTTTGGCTCCCCTTGTGTCGAATCAACAAATTTGGGTTTTACTTCCCTCGAAGACTGTTGCGATCCCCTATACTTGTGGGTCATCATACCACCTAAAAAAGAGATACACGAACTAAATATAGGGCAATTTTTGGCTGAAACAGTAGATGCACTACTTGTATTTATATCACAGAAAATAGAGGATCGAACTTGTCTGCCTCCGGTTATCATTTAGAGGACAAAAGAAACTCAAAGGCTGAAGCACATATTTTTATTTAAAGTAGCCAATCAATACCTCACGTGTCATCCACAACAACAATTGGTTCTCTCTTTATTTCTTCTTATAAACGAAGCAAAGATAGACGAAGGACGAAAGAAAACCAGTTGTCAAAAAAGGGACATCTCAGATGGAGATCAAACACGAAGAGGCAAAATGAAAGGTTTGGGGATTAATTTTGGCAAACCACTACGGTCGAAAAGGTTGTGACAGTTTCCAAACAAACTAAAAGAAAAAAGAAAGAATTTAACATTATGGGCTTGTGTGTACATCAGTTGGTTAAGTCTGATGAACTGCAGTGGCACAGGCGCAGAGCTTTTGAGAAAACAAAGAGAGGAGTGGAGCTTACCTGTAACATGGTCAAATGGAGTGAGGTCATGTAGATCCAAAGCTGCAAATGGAGTAGATGGATGTACCATGCATGCTCAGCTGCAGTGGCCACCTGCTTGTTCCATTGAGCGCCAAAGAAGAGAGGCGGAACAGACTTCCATGATAATTGCAAGGCAAAACAAAATCAGTTTGTATTCCTAGGAAAAATTCTAAATCAAGACAGAATACAAAATGAAATCGATTTCGACAAACTATATTAGAAACCAATAGGTACCATATTATCAGAAAGGGAGTAAAAACTGTAATTGGCATTATCTGGTTTTCTGAAAATCCACATGAACAGAGCTAGATTAGAGATCTGTAATGACCAACTATATTTGGATACTCGTACATAGTATGCACCTTATTATCAGAAGGCGAGTCAAAACAAAACTTCAATAGTTCTTTTCTAAACAGAGTAAGTAGTGTTCACCCACTTGATGGCCAATAGCACAACATTGCATCTGCTAACAGCAATATAAATGCTTATGTTTATTTTAGAAAGGCATCCAACTTATTATCAAACTACGGCCACAAATATAAATCTCTAATCATGCTTTTATTGTCAGGTCATACAACTCCTGGTTTTAGCGCAGTTTTACAGATTCCTAACAGGGATACAGTGCATGGTTTCCTGAAAAAGAGCACTTGATTATTGAATATAAGGGTGAAAGGCCAGTGCTGATACAATGTTATTGTTCCTTATGCTAATAAAGTTAAGTATCTATAATTGCAAGAGAATGTTGAGGTATAAATTTCACTCCCACATGTGGCGACATATATCAAAGAATTAAAAACAAAGAGATCCATGGACCTAGCAATAAACCTAGTATATGAGGCAAGATGTTCACTATTTTCAAATGTATAAGCTAAAGCAATTTATTTAGAGAACCCGACATAAATGAACGCAGAAGTATGCCCTCTTATAAGTAGAGTAAAATGGTACAATAAGAACAAAATGATTACACAACAATCTATAAAAGTAAAGACAATAAGATAAAGGAAAATACAGATGGAGTGAAACACTTAAATTGATAGCTTCAACCTTCAATTGTGTATTGGGGTTTCAAATGAATGATTGTTAAATAATAGAAGGCGATAAAAAAGAAAAGATAGTCTGGTTTGTGCCAAATCATTGTGAAGCAGGTCATTACATTGTATAGATATATTATTGGGTTGTAGAAAATCTAAGGTGCTCCCACGAAGGCATAGCATCAAATGTCTAATATGCAAGAATCAAGAGACTAAAATTAATTCCATGACTTGACTGTATTGATTCATAAACACCTATTTGAATCTTAAAATCCAGCATATAATTAGTTCTAGTTATAGGACAATACCTATTTATTGAGGTTGCCTAAAGAAATTCAAGGGAATCGAGTAGGCAAAGAATATAGGAAACTAAGCATAAGAAAGTGAATGATTGTTGTTCCTAGTAAAATTATTTGAGAGTTCTCACCACCTTTGTCTGAAACAAAGTGTTCAAATCCAGTCTACAATTCCATAAAACTGGTTCAAATGCATTCATTTAGGTTGGTCGACAGTTCAGTTTCCTCTTTCACATGTTGGTCCTAGAAAATGTGGTAAAGCATACAAAGTTAGTGGAATGCATTGGAGAGAAATTCAATTATACAGTTGTGATATTATGATTTCAATCCAAATAACATATATGGAATACTGTAGTAAGCACCACCCTAAATGATGTCTAATGTACCTTCTGATTTTATGAAATGCACAACTAATTGTATAAAATCCTATCCAGGTAACATAGCAGATTGAAGTGGACACCACCCATCGTCGCACTCTGTTTCACAAGAAGCAAGTGGAAGTAAGTAAACACCAATTGTTTTGAGAAAAGCACATCTTAACACCAGCTTACGTTTGGTTTCCATATATTCCCTTCGAACATGGAGACATAGAACTTCATATTCTTCCTCCAGAAAGCACCTGCACCAAATAAAAAACACCACAGGGGTAAGATTAGAAGCATATATATGAATCAAAAAGAATTTATCTGCTATGAAAGTATCATCTTTAGATGGGAACCCACAACAAAAGCAAGGCTAACTGGACCCCCTTGTTGCTCTGAAGTTCATCCTTGCGTACCTAATAAGCCAGTGCATGAACAGTACTGATTCCTGACCTGAAGATGAACAAACAAAAAAAGAAGAGCAAAAGCTTACTTAGGTCTTAGACTGATGCAGCCGTGAGAGAGGTGGAGGCGGAGGAGGCGGGCCTTGACCGGCTTCCGTGCTCGACGCCGGAGATGTAGCCGTCCATGCCCGCGCCGCCTTGTGGGGTCGCTCGGCGTCCTCGTGCCATGCATCTTGACGGTGACGCCCTCGAGATATGAAATTCATGGAAAAGGAGAGGAGCGGGTCCTCACCACATCGACCTGCATCCTCCCTGGTCTCCTTTTCTCCACTGCAATAAAACCAGAGTGCAAAGGTTAGAAATCATCATAGCTAATGGCCCAGAATAGTGCATGAAAATTCAGATCAATGGTACATATCGAAGTAGCCCAAAATGGCATGTACAAAGGAGGAGCAATAGAGAGGAGGTAGAATAACTTTTACTAATCTTTTTTTTGCTATCGTTCGCCATGCTCAAACAATTTGTTGAACTGTTAGAATCAATTTTGTGTTTAACTAAAGTATTGCATAACCTCTACTTTATAAAATTCATGCTAGCACACATAAAAGAGCATGTGGGTTTCTTACTTTTGGAGGGGTGGAGTATAGCAGCCATTGTATTGCTCAGTCCATGATGCCAAAGCATTCTCCAACACTGCCCGCAAATGTACCTGTTTTTTGACAGAGTAACGAAATAAATTTAAGAAAAATTAAGGGGATAAATAATTTTTTAAGTGACAAATCAAGCAGATCAGAATAGAATCCAGCTGCAGCAAACATGGACAAATTTAACAAAGTAAAGAAGCAACAAAATTAACCTGGGGCAATCATGCAACCAGAATAGCTCACCTGACACTGAAATTAAATCAAGCAGATCCCTGCACATGAATCAGGCCGTCAATCTGCAGATCAACAACATCATGCTTATCCAAGCAACTATAGTACAGATGAACTCCCAGCTGCAGCAAACAAAAATTTCAGGAAATCGTATTGAATAGCAGCATCCGGGCTTGTTCACATGTAAACAAAAATTCAGAAAATCAACATGCTTGATTCAATCACCGCGGGGAGAGGGAGATGCGAGCAGCCTCCAGCCTCCCCTACTCCCTCACCAGGCCGTGAAGACTCCGCCGCCCCTGCCTCCCATGGGGATGACATGCAGCCGCTGCGGAACCACCGCGCGCGACGGTGTTGGATGGGGAGACAGCAAAAGGAGGCCCTCCTTCCGCCGACGCAGCGTGTGCGGCGGCCGGTGCAGCGCATCTCGTCCACGCCCCATCCTCCTCCGCGTTCTCTCCCAAACAGATATCTTGGAGAAAGGTAGACATGAATGAAAATCGAGCTGAATGTATGTATAGAAGCAATATCCTAGAGAAACAATCACAGACAACAGTTTACAAACTTGCTAATAAAAATGATCTATCCAGCTCAATCAAAGGCATCCATTTTTGCCCAATCGGATACAAAAATTCAGGGAAGCAAAGTTGCAAGGAGGGTACAATTGCATCAAAGGCATCCATTTTTACCTAGTAGCGGACCACATAGTCAAACCAAATGTTCAGATTAATCAACATAGGCCTACAGAAAAAAGAGGTAGAGCTAGCTAGGATAATCCCAAGAAAAACAACACACGCATACATGAAAAAAAGAAGAGATCGAGGTACATATACAGACCTGAGCAAAGAGGAACTGTAGCTCAGTTGATACTTTGCCGGAGCAGCATGACTGAGATTTATGTGAAAGAAGACAAGAGATATTAGGGAAAACACACAGTAATTCAACAAATGTAGATGCAATTTGAGGAAGAACGGAGGAAAGCAAAGAAGGAAAAGAGGAGCTCTACCTGTATGGATCTCTATCCTCGCCGCCGGCCAGAGAAGATCTTGAGCTCCAGCTGCAGTGGACGAACTATGAGGCAGTGTCAACTCCGTGCTCCACGGCTGCAACAACCTCCGTCAAGAAAACAAAAACCTCCTGCACCATGACGCCCTAGCAAAATCCACACCGGAGATCAAATCCTCCACAGAATCCAATAAATCAGCGCCCCAGACCCAGGCAAAATAAATCTAGGGTTTGGGAAGCCATACCTGCCGTTGGTGTTGACCTCCGCCCCTGGCCGCCGTGCTCGGCCCACCTCCAGCTCTCATCCTCCTCGGGAGCTTTTGGAACCCGAGCTGCTCTGTGCACCGCTCGCCGTGTCCGGGCATGCCGCTGGAGGACGAGCTCCTCGCGTGTGCCGCCTCTGCGTCGTCGCCACCGGCGGCTGGGAGAGAGAGAGCGAGCATCAGGTGAGACGGGAGAGAGAGGAGAGAAGAGAAGATAGGGGTGGGCATGGCCTTACCCTGGTTCCGATATCGGCTGCCGCCCCCAGTCGGTGACGCGCCCGTGGCCGAGCGCCCCCAGTTGCAGGAGCTCGTACACGACCTCGTGGGTGGCGCCGTCCCCACGACCTTGTGGGCTGCTCGACGTGAGAGAGAGCACGCGTGGTGGCGGCGCGAGGTGGAGGAGGAGAAAGCGCGCGGGGGCGAGGCGACGGGATTGGAGGAGAAGAGAGGACGCGAGGGATTGGAGGCTGGCGGCTAGGGTTTCACCGTGGGCGGATTCGCTTTTATACCGCAGGCGCAGAATGACTATTTTGCTCATAGAAAATGGACGGCTCAGATCGACACGGGTTTGTTTCTCGGATCGGACGGCTCGCGGTGGCTAGTCGTTGAGGAGAAATCGGTGTGTACCGAATTTTTTAGCCACCAAGTCGATGACCGGTGGGATCAGGAACTGTAAAAAATATCACCACGCGAACGGATAGCTGAGATCGCATCAAGTTTCTATAGGACGGTGGAGAGTGGCTAACCTCCTGAGAATCACCGGTCTCTACCCAAGGATGTAATCTTTAGATACTGTCATAGCATCTCATTCAGACATATTGGTTGAACCATTGAAGCAAGTAAAGAACTTACAAGCTACAGTATGTTTTATGTGTCTTTTTTATGATTGCTAATCTGTGTGTTGCACGGGTTAACGGCTAGTTGTACATAATTAAGTAAGACGGTTGTTCCCACTGACCATCAAGAATCAAATGATACGTACTATAAGTTGTCTTAACCGGTGTCTGATGCTTTGTCTTTTAAAATGCTGGTTGTCTTGAAACAATTGAATACAGTTGAAGATGCTCTTTTGGTAGCGCTAAATAACAATGAGCTAACGATGAATTTCTCTGAACACACAGGCAAAGCAAGAGCACGGCCATGCCAGGAGACAAAATGGAGAACGGCAACGGTAGCCACGGCGATGACGACGACGACGCGGGTGTGACCCGATCCCGGTGGCGTTTCTACCGGCCATCGGCGGTGCGCACGCAGCTGGCGGCCGCCGGTAGCATGAGCATCCGCGCGGTGCTCGGCCGCCTCAACTCCTCCGTCGACGCTTCCGTGACACGCCCCGTCGTGCGGCTGGCCCACGGCGACCCCACTGCCACCGCCTGCTTCCAGACCGCGCCGGAGGCCGAGGACGCCGTCGTGGACGCGCTCCGCTCCAGGGAGCACAACGGCTACTCCCCCAACGTCGGCGTACCTCTCGCGCGGAGGTGAGCACCTCCGCCCACCCGCCATCCTCGGACAGAGCATCTCACATCTGTTTCTTGTCAAAACGCAGTGCCATTGCAGAGTACCTATCCCGAGACCTTCCTTACGAGCTCTCGCCGGACGATATCTACTTGACCTCCGGGTGCCTCCAGGCGGTGGAGATCATGGTCTCCGTCCTCGCCCAGCCCGGCGCCAACATCTTGCTCCCAAAACCCGGATTCCCGTTGTATGAGTCCGGCACTTCGACCTCGTTCCCGAAAGAGGCTGGGAGGTGGACCTCGAGTCCGTGAAAGCTCTCGCCGACGAGAACACGGTTGCGATTGTCATAATCAATCCCGGCAACCCTTGTGGGAGTGTGTACTCACATGACCATTTAGCTCAGGTGAGTACATGTTCGTTCCTAGAAAAAAATCAAGCCTACTACAGTATGTGCCCTATATTTGCATCTGATGCAATTTGCACAACATGTACTTTTAATGGACAGATTGCAGAAACTGCACGAGAGCTTGGGATAATGATAATTGCAGATGAGGTGTACGCTCATTTGACATTTGGGGATAGGCCTTTTGTACCGATGGGTGTTTTTGGCAAGACAGCACCAGTGATCACCTTGGGATCCATATCAAAGAGATGGCTTGTGCCTGGTTGGCGACTCGGCTGGATCGCGATATGTGACCCGGATGGCGTCTTAAAGGAAGCCAAGGTAGACCAATCGATTCAGAACTATGCTAACATCACAACTGATCCTGCAACATTTGTTCAGGTATATATATGCCTTCTGATTTCCGCTCGTTTGTTTGAATAAGATCTTCATTTCCACACGTATTGTTTAAGACAACAGTATGATTTACAGATATACGTCTGTCGCTTGCATCATAAGTTTGCAGCAAGCGTCTTACATTCCAATCAATTGTTTTACTACAGGGAGCAGTCCCTCAAATTATTGCCAACACAAAGCAAGAATACTTCAACAAAATTCTTGATGTACTAAGGAACTCAGCAGATTTATTGTTTGGTAAAATAAAGGACATCAGGGGCATTACGTGTCCGCATAAACCGGAGGGATCAATGTTTGTGATGGTAACTGCAGAAGTTATATAACATGCTCTAGACGCGGAGTTTTGGATCTCGGGCACCAGTGCTCCTGGTGCCCCGAATTTTTTTTTTCAAAAAATTGTTGTTACACATAAAATTCTCAAAAAAATCAAGCACATAGATTTGAATGTTCGTTACCATAGGAAAAATTGGCAAAAAAATGTTAAGATTTGCAGGCTGTTTGAAAATAACAAATATCAGCAGTCAAGAAAGCAAATTCAAAAACGTGCAAACATGCCCAGATTTCTATTTTTTGCAAGGTCAAATTATTTCGAGTTTTTTTTGCAAATTTATGAGTTAAACAGACATGTAGACTACTACATGTGTGATTTTTTTTGTGATTTTTTGGCAAAAGAATACAGTTTAAAAAAAAATTGGGCACCAGGAGCACTGGTGCCCGAGATCCAAAAGGGATTTCCGGCTCTACATCAGCTAGTTAAGTTGCAGTACTCTGTAGCAATGACGATGTATAATTCTGAGATTTTGCTTGCTTTTCAGGTAAAATTGGACCTCTCTTGCTTGGATGGCTTTTCTGACGATGTAGATTTCTGCTGCAGGTTGGCAAAAGAAGAATCTGTATTAATTATGCCAGGTGAAGCTCCATATACCTTTAAAATCTTGTGCAAAAAGAATTTTACCAACAACAGAACTTTGAAAAAAATGTAGAAAATGGTGCTGCTACTCCTTCCTCAAAGCTGCCCTGATGTACATGAACGTCTTGCAGGTACTGCACTAGGAATGAAGGATTGGCTTCGCATCACTTTCGCCATTGACGTGCCATCTCTTGAGGATGGCCTTGAATGGGTCAAATCCTTCTGTGAGAGACATGGTAATAAAGTGGAAGCTTAGGCTCAAAGATGGTTGAGCTTTTACACTGTTGTGGTGAATCGCCAGCTATGCGTTGGATCGCCCTAGTGTTGTTTTCAATAATTGCTTCTCTTGATGTCACCAGAATGATGATTACTTAGCTTGTCACACATATAATCTGGTGTGCTATTGCTGATTGCTCATACTCGTTTGTAAACCATGTACCATAAGAGAATGCTGTTGTCATATGTACCCATTTTTGGTTACAAATATTTAAATACGAACAAAATCATTTATTCAGACTGCACATGAGAAAATTGTATATCTGCCTACATTCTTGTTTACCGTTTTTTTGTGAAACACGTCCCAGCCTATTCTACCTTAATCCGTGTCTGGGAAATGCAAGACGTATGAGGCCATAATATCCGCAGGCCTCGTCCTACTTCAGTAAGGGCTTATGCACTCCACTAGTAAAAAAAGTGAGTTTTTTGAGCGAGCGAGCGAAGCCTTTTTGGAATGGGTCAACCAATTTTTAAAAGGATGAGGTTAGGGTTTCATACGTTGGTGCACAAGAATGGAGAGATCCTATGTCTCCCTCCTTTGCGAGTTGCACATCGACTCGCCCCCATGAGGGGGATCGCCCCGCTGCGGTCTGTGCTTCTAGAACGGATTTGAGGCCCAATGGGAGGTATCGATTATTTTTATTTCTTGTTATTTTTTCATCAATTTATTTTATATGCTTTCTTTATTTCATTCTATATTTTCGGATAAATATATAAATTATTATTTAACACATGAAACTGTTTTTAATCTTTAATTTTTTTGAAACATGGTACAAATTTTCTTATTTTTCCATTTTTTTTTGTTTTTGTTGAACTACGTGATATTTTTTTAAAGCAGTGAATATGTTTTTTAAACTCGAGAGCATTTAGTTTGAACCACATGAATTTTTTTTGAACATCGTGAACAACCTTTTCAACCCTTCCTAAATATGTTCTCGAGAATATATGAACCTTTTTTTATTGGTGAACACTAGCTTGTTTTACTAGTGAATATGATTTTGGACCCAGTGAACCTTTTATTTGATACAAAGCATGGCCAATTTTATTTACCTCCATAAGCATTTTCTTGAAAATACATTTTCTCGAAAATACTTACGGATCCCAAAAAAAAGTAAGAGAGAAATGTTCACGGGTAAAAAATGTTCACGGGTAAGAAAATGTAAAAAAAAAATATGAAAATAAAAGGAAATTTTGAAAAAAGAAACAAAAACTGAAGAGAAACAAAAACAAGAAGGAAGGCATAAGAAAGAAAAAAAGAAAACAGAAAATCGAAAATTGTTCCGAAAAATAGAGAGAAAAACTAAACGGGAAATAAATAAACAAAGCTAAAAAGATTGGCGGGCCCATGCGGCTGATCGCTATGAGCGATAAATAGCGCCTGCTTCGGAATGTTAGGTGGGAGCAAGGTGCAAGGAGGTCCACTTGTACCTCCGGCTGCGCGTTCGGTTAATATGGTTAATTCGGTTCGGTTTATACGGTTTTTTTATTTATACGATTTCAATACATCGGTAAATACGGTTTTGTACGAGAATACGGTTCGGTTTCGGTAATAACCATTTAATTTCGGTTCGGTTTCGGTAATAACCAAATTAATCTAAGTTGACGCGAATTTTAAAATGACAATTTCTTTTTGTGGCCATATATTACAAAATAACGGAATAGACTATAAAATTAATAGGCATATGATCCAAAGTAACCAAATAACCCATAAAGTTAATAAAAGTCTATACAAGTAGCAAATCACATGCTACAAGTAACCCGTAAAGTTAATAAAAGTCAAAAAAAGTAGCAAAATAATAAAAGTTAATAGGCATTTCGGTTTTTTTGGTTAACCATTCGGTTTTCGGTTATTAACCGTATTAACCGCAAGACATATGGTTAGCTATTTTACTAACCGTAACCTTAACCGGAAACCAAAATAACCACAATTTTGGTTCGGTTTCGGTTTTTTCAGTTCGGTTTCTCGGTTTTCGGTTAACCGTGCACAACCTTACTTGTACCCCAATGGGTAAGGCCCGAAATAGGGTCCATCCATCCATCTTTTGGTACGTGGATCGTATGAGCTTACAACGCACAATCCGCATAAAAAAAGGCCATCAAAACCAGCCAACCGGATTCCAGCATGTCCAGTTTGTTCGAAGGGAGGGCATCAAACGTCGACGCACATCGCCTGGTAAGAAGCTCTCTGGTCTTAGATCATGGGAGGCATGTGTGGCTCAATAATCCACCTGATGGTGTTTGTATGAACGTTTATATATAATATAGAGGTAGGGATTTTGCTCACAAAAAAAAAATCAAAACCAGCCAACCGCGAACATCATCCAAGATGACACTGGTCGGGAGTCGCCTTAAGGCGACAGATCGTGGCTGCGTCGCCTACAAGAATTACATATTAGGCCGGCCCATATGCCCGCGCGTACTGTTTCATTCAGATTTTTTTTGTTTAGATTTTGAATTTACACAAATTTGAATAGAATATTTTTTAAATCGGAACAAATTTGGAACTTGATTTTTTTATCAGGAATTTTTTAAAATCGGAACAAATTTCGAATTTGAACAAGATTCGAATCGGAACAATTTTAAAATCGGAACAAATTTTGAATTTGAACAATTTCAAATTTAAATGAATTTCGAAATCCGAACAAATTTGAATCGGAACAATTTTTGAATCGGACGAATTTCGAATCTGAACAAAATTTGAATCAGAACAGTTTTAAAAAATGGAACAAATTACGAATATGAACAAATTTTGAAATCAGAACAATTTTAAAATTGAACATATTTCGAATTTGAACAAATTTCGAATCGGAACAGTTTTCGAATTGAACAAATTTCGAATTTGAACAAATTTCAAATCGGAACAATTTTAAATTTGCGCGCCGACGACGCACGCGTGCGCGATGTATAGGATTTGCGCACTGGTCGGCCGGTGTCATCGTTGTGCGCCGACCAATTCCGCCCCGCCGTGGCTCCGGCGCTTAGCACGCAAGAACGCGTAGCTTTTGACACCTTAACTATCCAATGATTGCGCCGATCCTATTCACGAAGACGACGGCGCCGCCCGCTACCCGATTCACCGGCCGGCCAATGATTCACGCGACGCCGGGACGTGCGTGCACGTATATATAGCTTGCTAGCTAGCTTTGCCGTGTCCGTACACACTACACAGGACCACCGCCTGGCCTGTATACGGCCGGCATGACCTGTTCGGTTGGCATGTGCATGTCAAACCTGTCCTCGCCACACGTATCGTACCGTACGTGCGTGAGTCACAACATCTGCACTCGCGCCCCACGTAGCCCCCGTCACATTGGAAGCCGGGATGAATCCGCGCACCTTGGAGTACGATACGATCACGCCGACCTGCACCTTGGAGTACGCGCGCAAGTTGTAGCTACTATAGTGTCGAGTCAAATCTGTTTACAGTACCTAGCTGATCCAAGCTCATTCACGCACAAGGCACCACTCAGTACCTAGCCTCGACAGAAGGGCGCCATCCTGGCCTCTTCAAGGCGTCCAGCGAAAAAACAGAAGCGTTCACGATGCTCTCACGGACTTTCGCTGGATCTCGGACCTGAATGTTCAAAACTTCACCGTCGAGCATATCACCCATTTTGTCCACCTTTGGGACCTTATTCTGGAGGTCGTCCTTACCCCAGGCATTGAGGACACAATCACCTGGACCCTCACGAGCAACGGCGTCTACTCGGCAAGCTCCGCTTATGAAGCTCAGTTTTTGGGGGCTTTTTCCCGCTCCTTCATGGGAATTGTCTGGAAGTCTTGGGCCCCGCCAAAGTGCTCCTTTTTCGCTTGGCTTGCGGTTCAGAATAGACTTTGGACCTCCGACAGACTGGCAGTCCGCGGCTGGCCTCACCAACCGCTTTGTCAACTCTGTAGATGCCAGCCCGAGACCGCAAGACACCTCCTCTTTTTTTTTCGAAAGGGAGGCAAAAGCTTTGCCCCTATCGATTTATTAAGAAAGAAGTTTTACACATCGCGGCCGGGCGAGACGAAGAAAGTCACCCCGGCCGAACCGAAAATACAAAGCACGCCGACTACTCCCTAGGTAACAAATCACCTAAACGCTTTGCACCCGCAATAACCCAAAGGCGAGCTTCGGTTTTGATCTTCTCAAGGAGACCAAAGGGTGGCGCGTGCTTGTTGCGGAAGACTCTAGCATTCCTCTCATTCCAAATGGTCCAAGTTGTGAGTAACGTGATGGACGCCATAGCCTTGCGGTTCGGAGAGATCTCGCACGTCATCTTAAGCCACCAAGTGTAGAGTGGGAGATCCGACCAAAGACTAGGATCCAAAGCATGCACGCCAAGCCAATCCTTGATGGAGGTCCAAAGGCGAATGGAGTATCGACACTGAAAGAGGAAGTGAGCCAAGCTTTCGGGCACTCTCTTGCAAAGCGGGCAAGTACCACAATTACGCCAACCACGCCTAGCCAAACGATCGGAAGTCCAATGCCTATTTTGGAGAGTCAACCAAGCAAAAAACTTGATTTTAGGGGGGGCCCAAACTCTCCACACCATGGCCATCAAGTTTGTGGATTCGGCCCCAAAAAATTGTGCTTTGTAAGCCGAAGCCACGGAGTACTCTCCATTAGGTGTAAGGGTCCAAACGATTTTGTCTTCCACCCCATCATCAAGTGAAACATGAAGAAGATGTACCCATAGTTTGACATATTGAGTGAGATGCTCAAGGGAGAAATCTTCGTCCAAAGTGATCTTTTGCACCCACGCGTTGTTTGCCATGGCCTTTTTAACACTCCACTTCTTAGATTTGGAGGAGTCATAGATCTTAGGAGCGATGTCTCTAGGCTTTAGCTTGCCCTCAAGCCAAGGTGCATCCCAAAAAGAAGTCAAGTTTCCATCTCCAACCGTGATGGAAGTAGCGGTATAGAAAAGGTCCATGTCCTCTCCATCACACGGATTGCCGGTGCCCACCCAAATTTTAGTCCTATCGCGCCATTCGAACCATGGCCAACGCAACCGAAGGGCCCTAGCAAACTTGATGTTGTCGTGAATCCCAAGACCGCCAAGCTCAAGAGGACGGCAAACGGCCTCCCAATTCACCTTGCATTGAGCACCGGTGACTTTATCCTTGCCCGCCCAAAGAAAAGCCCTCTCCACCTTGTTGAGATACTCATGGGTGCCCGGGGGTAAAAGGAGAGGCGTCATATGATGAAGTGCTTGGGAAGTCATCACCGATTTCACAAAAGTGGAACGGCCGGCGGCGGTAATGAGGTTGCCAAGCCGAGTGGGCACTCTCCCGGCAACCTTATCTTCGAGATGTTGGACATCCGCCCTCTTGAGCCGCCAAACGGAGAGGGGAAGGCCAAGGTATCGAAGAGGGAAGGTGGTGCGCACCACCGGAAGACCGGCAAGGATGACGTCAAGGTTAACGAGGCCACATCTAATAGGAACCACGGAGCTCTTTTGAAAGTTTGTGCACAAGCCGGTCACCTCTCCGAAGCCGTCAAGAATAGAGGAGAGGTTTTGGATATCCTCCTTGAAAGGAGCCACGAAAATTGCGGCATCATCCGCATAAAGAGAGATCCTCAAAATATTTCCACGCCCACGGAGCTTATGGAGGAGGCCGCATCTAGTAGCAAGCTCAAGGATTTGCGTGAGGGGATCGATTGCAATGACAAAGAGGAGCGGAGAGAGGGGGTCGCCTTGTCGGAGGCCACGACCATGGGCGAAGGGGTGGCCGGCCACACCATTAAGAAGGACCCGAGAGGAGGCGGAAGAGAGGAGCGCCGCAATCCAATTACGAAACCGGCTAGGGAACCCACGGCGTTGAAGGAGATCAAGGACATAATCCCAACGGATAGAATCAAAAGCCTTGCGGATGTCAAGCTTGAAGAGAAGCGCCGGGGTTTTTCCTTTGTGGAACCTACGAGCCAAGTTCTTAACATATAGAAAATTGTCGTGTATGCTTCTCTTTTTGATGAAGGCGCTTTGAGCATTGGAAACAAGCTCGTTCATGAGAGGCCCAAGGCGAAGAGCGAGCATCTTGGAAATGATTTTCGCAATGGCATGGATGAGGCTAATAGGTCTAAAGTCGGAGATCTCTTCCGCCCCTTCCTTCTTGGGCAAAAGGGTGATGTTTGCGGAATTAAGCCAATGGAAGTTGGCAACTTGAAGGTTCCCAAATTGGTTAACCACCTTCATGACGTCCTCTTTGATAGTTACCCAACACCGCTTGAAGAAAGCAAGCGTGAAGCCATCCGGTCCGGGCGCCTTGTCCCCCGGCATTTGATCGATTGCTCTCTTGACTTCCTCCTCCGAAAAATCCTCCCCAAGAGAAGCAAGGTCCGGCTCATGAAAGTTGAGCTCGCCCCAATTAAAGTCACGGGCTCTTGCGTTGCCCCTCCCCATGACGGATTCGAAGTGGCCTTGGATGATCCCCTCTTTGGCTTCATGCTCGGTGACCCACCCATTGTTATGCTTGAGCCTATGGATGTGGTTCCTTCTCCTCCTAGCGTTGATCTTGAGGTGGAAGAACTTGGTGTTAGCATCGCCCGCCCGAATGTTGGTGATCCTAGCGCTTTGCCTCTTGCGCGCCCTCTCAACCACGGCAAGCGCAATAACCTTCTTTTTCAACCGCTTGCGAAGAAGGAATTCTTCACCGGAGAGTTGCCTTCTCTCTTGAGCCCAGTCGAGGTGAAGAATGACAAGAAGAGCGGCGTGCACCATGACTTTTGTGTTGGGTAGAATACCCCTACTCCATTTAGAGAGACTTTTTCCCGTATGTTGAAGTTTGTGGAAAAGCACATGGCAAGGTTCGACATGAGCATGAGCAGTGGGGTCGGGTCGTTCCAAGCCTTGAGCACGACATCGTTAAAACCGGGAATGCGGAGCCAAAAGTTCTCGAATTTGAAAGTGCGGGGGCGATGAGGGCCACTCTCATCGGCAAGGAGCAAGGGGCAATGATCCGAGAGTGACGACGAAAGCGCATTGAGGATGTGGGTGTCGAAGCGGAGGTTCCACTCGGAGTTACAAAAGAAAGCATCGAGCTTGCACATAGTTGGGTTTAGCCTCTCATTGCTCCACGTAAAGCGTCGGTTTTGAAGGTGAATTTCATGAAGCTCACAAGCATGAAGTGTAGCACGGAAACGTTGAATACGGCTACGGTTGACGTTCCCCTTGTTTTTGTCCCGCGCCCGATGGATTTGGTTGAAGTCTCCAAGAGCCAACCACCGTGTCCCCGCGGAAGGTTTGTGGCTAAAAAGCTCGGCGAAGAAATCATCCTTGCGGGAAGAAATAGTGGGGCCGTAGACCGACGTGATCTTGAAATCGCCCTCGACGTCGGAGTTGAGAGGGTGGACGTGCGCCGAAAGACAAAATTCTCCAATTTGGGGGTTAGTGACGTGCACAATCGAGTCATCCCAAAGTAAAAGAATGCCCCCCCGGGTGCCGATGGCCGGCCTCTCATAGAAGTTACGGAGCCGGTTTCCTCCAAGGTAACAAGCGTCGAAATGCGAGATGGAGGCGAGTTTAGTTTCTTGAAGGCAAACAATGTGACAAGAAGATGCCGCAATCGTCTCATGGACCGCGGTGCGCCGATCTGGATCGTTAAGACCCCTCGGGTTCCAACTCAAAGTGTTGACAATTTGCTCTAACATTGGAAACAAAGGTTACACCAGGGAAACTGGACGAGGCCAGCAGCAGCAGCTTGCAAGTGATACAGACAGGACCAGAACCAAAAGTCACCAAGCTGGAACAGACTCCAGGGGGCGACGACAATACTGAAAGCAACAGAACAAGAGCTAAGCGGATGCGCTAACATAGGAAACAGTTGGAGCAACAGGAACGAGCAACAAGCAGGGTTACTAAACATCATCAGCTTCATCATCGACGAGGTCCAGAGCAGCTGCCCCTCCCTGAGAGATCAGAGCATCCTCGATGGCTTCATCATCTTCAGAGTTCAGTTTGAAGAGAGCGCGAAACGCCGACATGGACTCGGCAGGGACCTGGCCATGGAACAGGAGCGAGAACGCCCTCATGGCCTGCTCCGTCACGTCTTCGCCATCTTTGATAATACCCAGGTTGCGGCAAACCAGGGCCTCAGCCTTGCTCGCCACAGGGGCCTCCTTGCGGCCAGCTCTAATCCTCGCGCTGGACGGCAGATGGTAACGCCGGCCAAGGTCTTGCGCCGGTTGCGCGGCCTGATGGGAGGCGACGAAGGCGGAGACGGCAGCAGGCCTCCCGGGTTGGCGGTGAAGAGCGGGGCGAGGAGGTCATCGACATTAGCGGCGGAGGTCGAGCTGGCAGAGGATGGGACGGGCGTCGAGCTGCCCGAGTCGATGAAAGGCGGCGTGACCGGAGACGGGGACGCACTGAAGCCGGAGGCCGGCGCGGAAGGACCTCGATGCGGTAGGAGCTTGAAGAGAACAGGCCGTCGAAGCGGGGAGCCGAGGGAGCTGACGAGCTGGAAGGCGAGACAAGAGCCAGGAGCACCGGCGGGGCGCTGACACGATCCAAGGAACGCGCAGGAGGCGGCAGCACAGACGTCGGGGAGCCAGGCGACGTGGGCGGCGTCAGAGCGGCCCGCGAGCGACGACGAGCCGCGGCCGGAGAAGAGCTCCGCGTTGCCCTGCGGCCAAGCCGCAGCGGGACAAGAGCCAGGGGCAGAGGCACCGCATCTTCAGGGTGGCGCTCCATCTCTTCGCGAAGGGCCAGCGCCGCAGACTCGAGCTCGAGGCTGTCGACCAAGACAGGGGCCACGAAAGGCAGAGCATGGCGGCGACCACCTTCACGGTTGGAGGAGCGGTCGCGGTCGCGGCCATCCTCACGCCTGCTGCCGCCGTCACGCTCGCGGTGGTTTGCAGGGCGCGACAAGCTGCGCCTAAGCTTAGCGCCCCAGCTTCTGGACTGGCCGCGGTCGCGGCCACGGCTGTCGCCATCACGGTCCTGGTCACGGTCATCGTCCCGCCGCGCGGGAGGGGCTCTTGGCGCTTCACGGGGGCGAGCAGGGCGCCGCTCGCCGTCGATGACACCCACCTCCCAGTCGAACACCTCGGTGCGCCGAGGCCTGGCTGGCACGCCCGGGACAGCTTCGACGCCGGAGAAATCCTCGTACATCACCAAGTGGACAAGCACGCGAGAGCGCAGGGCACGCCTACCGATGGAAGGCGTGGACGGAAGAGCGCGCGCCGGCAGCTTCAGGTTCTTGATGCGCGGGATCGAGTCAGGGTTGTCCGTCCAGACCCAGACCCCGAGCGTGGATGCGTCCTCTCTGTTCACGGACCTGGCCATGACGTAGTCGATGTCGCACTCGTCCCCGACGGCGCGAGACACCGAATCGGCATCCCAAGCGTGGAGCTTGACCCCTTCTAGCTCGAGGTGGACGTGGTAGCGCATGTCGACGAAGTCCGCTTGCGCCTCGAGCGCCCATGGCTTCATGTGGATGTCCAGGATGCCCCTTTGGAAGTCCGGGTTGGCCAGGGCGCGCTCGCGGTGGTGCTGATGCGTGAACTCGATGAGGAAATCCTCGGGGTAGCACCGCACGATGGTCATGAACTGCACCGGGATGTCGAGCTGGTCGAAGAGTGCGTCGCCGATCGCCGCAGGGGACACACGCGGCCTCGTGCCCCCCAGGGAGAGCATGACGACGGAGCTGGCGAGGGCCGTGGCAGAACGCTGCATTGCCGGCGTGGCCGGCAGGACCACGCTCGCCTCCATGGGGCGGGAGCGCGGGTCACCGGGGCGGCGGGCCATCTCCTGCTGGCGAGCTTGACGGTGGAGCGGCGGGAACGAAGCGGCGTCGAGGGTGAAAGCACGGGCCGGGGCCGACGGGCGAGAAGCGCGGGCGTCGGGGCAGTCTCTTTCGATGTGGCCGGAGCGGCTACAGCGGCGGCAGCACCACGGGTTGAGGCAGGCACGAATGAGGTGGCCTTTCTTCAGGCATTTGAAGCAGAGGCCGCGAAGGTGCGCAGGGATTTGAAGGCCAGGGCGATGCGTAGCAGGTGGAGGTCTTGATGGCATTGAAGGAGCGACCTGACGGGGGCGGCGATGCTGGACGAGCTGCCAGGGCCGCTCCTCCTCCTCCGGGTCAACCAAGCTCTGCGCGGCAGACGGGATGGAACCTGATGCGACGCAGGCAGCGTGAGGGAGGGGATTTGTTACCTGAGCAGAAGATTTGCCATGAATGCGAGAGGGAGCGGCCGCATTGAAGTTGCCCGTACGGGGCTGGACAGAAGACTGCGGCCTCGCGGCGGAGGGAACAGCCTCCAGCTGCGAATCCGGAACCTCCTCGATCTCGGACAGGGAGCCCAGCACGCCGACGACCATCGAGCGCACGCGCGGCGGCGACGGATCTGGCGACAGATCCAGCACCCGGGGCGTGAAACCTGCAGGGATAACGGACGGCGGCGGCGGCGGAACCTGCCTGGGGCGCAGCGAGACGGTGGGCGACGGGGCCGGGGCGGCCGTCGTCGGGAGGGGGCGGTGGCGGAGGAGGGAGGGCGCGGCGGCTGCGGTCGCCTCCGTCGACGCAGGAGCGAGCATCTTTCGTACACCTCCTCTTTGAGTGCCGCTATTCCAGAAGAATCTGGACGGACGCCGCTTCTTGGCTAAGATGCCCCTCTCTCATGCACAACCTCAACACAACCAAGCCAAAGGTGATCGACTACTGGATGGACTTGACGGCCGCGGCCTCCCCCTCTCGTAAAGGACTCAAGACGGCAGTCATCCTAATCACTTGGGAGATCTGGAAGGAGCGCAACGCGCGGGTGTTCAACAATAAATTCACGATGCCTACGATGCTTTTTCAGCGAATCAAGGAGGAGGGAAAGAACTGGATCCTCGCAGGGGCTAAAGCGTTAGCTGAGATCACCGCTTAGTTTTCATGTAACCTGCCTCTTTACTTTCGCTTAGGCCTGTACTTTGTTTGCTCATTCTTTATCAATATAAAAGGCAAAACTTTTGCCTTCGTTAAAAAAAAAAGAAGGGCGCCATTCATCATGAGTTGGCAATGGCGATCGCGCTCAGTCAGGGCATCATCACGGCCGCCTCGACAGAAGGGCGCGGCCCGGCCGGGACCAATCCGCGACGATGTGATTGACTGAATCTGATGGAAATTCAGTACCACCCCCTTTGCCGTGCAATGTAGACGTAGTCCCTTCCCTGAAACCTCGATCTACAGTCTCTCTCTCTCTCTCGCATGCCGCCGCGGTCGACAGCGCCGCGCGATCCGTTAATGGCAGAGATGAGTTCAACGGGCGGACTGTTGCGCCGCGCTGTCGCTAGCTCAACGCCGACGCCGGCCGGGACGGTGCACTGCGTGTGAGAGCTGCTGCCGCTGACGACTCAGGAACCTACAACAGTTCTTGGCAGAAGAGAGGCCACCTCGCATATTTACTCAGTGCTCCAGTCCTGTGCATGCTACTGTGTGCTCAGTTATGACCACGGCTTCACGAGATAGATTCTGTACTACTAGCCCGTTTCGACCACAACAGTCCACAGGGGAGTATCTCCATTCTCAAGACTCAAGAGTTACCCGGCCGGCCGGCGGGCTAGCTGGAGAAGATGAGATTGGTCGTATCGGAGGTGCACTAGTTGGTTGGAGGGGAGGCACGCAAGCGGGCCCTGGGGGAAAAGGAAGGAGTGGTCAAACGCTTTGGGCCGATTGGGGCATGGGCCATCGCCCTTGTCCTTCATCAGGCGTCAGCTCGAAATACACATGCGGAAGTGTGACAAATCCAATCATATGCACTACTTTCGACTTGGAGTAGTAGGCTAGTAGCTAGCTGTTACAGTAGTAGTGTACGGCCAGATCCACTCCGACCGACCGACCGACGACACAGTTAGTAGCGTGAGGAGCACAAACCCTAGCTGTGCAAATGATTTGGGTCGTTAACTACCTTGTCGGTGATTTGGCATATGGGATAGACGATGGTGATTGACCATATACTCCATTAATTAATTTAATACTAGCTAGCTAGCTAGCTACAGGAGCCATTGGTAGAACAATCGAACGACAACGACGACCAATGCACAGGCTATGAGCCAGACGAATGGCTTGATCGAGCTGGCTGCCTAGCTAGAACCCGGCCTCGCTGGGGCTGGGCTTGCCGCCCACATCAACAAAGTAGGACGACATCGTAGCGGCTGTGGCGGCCGCGGCGCTGGTGCTCGTGCTCTCGCCGCCGTTGCTCGGCATGGACGACGACGACATGTCCATGCCGTTACCACAGTTGACGACGTAGTCCTCCTCCAGCTCCTCTTTGGCGGCGACCGTCGGCGCGGTCACGCCCGGCATGGACCCTGGCGGCACGACGGACGGCAGCTTGGAGAGCAGCGCCTCGAGGCTGCTCATCGACGGCATGATGTGCATGGGCGCCGGCCCTGGGATGGGGACGGGCGCGCCGTAGGGGTCGACAAACATGTCTGGCGGCGGCGGCATCATGCCCGGCCACGCCACGTCCGGGAACACGCCGGCGGACGACGGGTGAGGCAGCAGCACCCCCGGGATGCTCTCCAGGTACCCGAACTTGCGCCGCAGCGTCACCACGTAGCTCAGGTCCTCCGCCACCTGCGCGCATGGATCAAACAGATGAGTTCACATCTCGTGCAGCTAGCTGAGTCTGCATGCATGCACGGTTGCGCTCGCGCACGCACAAGGTGGCGCTCGTGTTCGCGCCACAGCCACAAGGGCAGCTGAGACTGATAGATGAAAGCTACTGCTGCTTCAAGTAGGAAGGAAGGAGTAGCGCTGCACGGACGCGCGTGCAGCACATGTTTGCTTCCCTTCTCGGTGGAGAATCAATTAAAGCCAGCGTAGAGAAAGACCAGCGAGGATGCAGTGGCCGAGCTAGAGCTAACCTTTTTCATGGAGCCGAGCTGCACGACGCCTTCTCTGACAGCGATCAGGGCGATGGTCTGCACGCACAACACGAGAATGGGAATGAGAAGAGAGAGAGAGAGAGTGAAAAGAACTACTCGGCGGCACGGGGCGCGATGCGGCAGGCAGCAGAGGATGATGGAGCACAGGCAGAGCTTTTCATCACAAGGCCGGCGATTGCGATTTGTCAAGGCAGAGAGAGAGAGAGGCCTCCTTCCTCGTAGGTAGGGCACGGGCAAGCGCGTACCTGGATTCCAGACTGGAACTGAGCCTCCCATGTCCTCGGTTGCTGCAAACGTATCATCGTATGATTAATTAGTATGCAGAGTGCAGGATTAATTAGGAACCAGGAACTTCATTAGCACAGTATGCGTCTGAGGTTACCGAGTCGGCAGGGTTGTTCCAGGAGGAGATGAGGTTGGCCTCCTGCTCCTGGGGCTCCTTGACCACCCACTTGTGGCTGTGGTCGGCCGCCACCTTCCCTATCAGCCTGCAGCGACCGAGAATACACAGACAAGCCTAATTAGTTTAGTCATCATCTTCTCAGGTGGCCGGCCGATCACCTGCTTAATTAGCTAGCTAAACTGGCTGCGGTTCATCCTATTAGTAACAAGTCCTCACCCTTCGCCGTAGTTGTAGATGTCGTGGGACATCTTGAAGAAGAGCTCAGGCTGCAGACTCTGCCTCACCTCCTGCGCCGCGGCAGCCTCGCAGTCGGCGTACGCAGCCGCTGCTCCCTCTTGGCCGCAGGCTGCAGAGGTGGCCGCGAAGTTGCAGAACCCGTCCTCCCATGCCAGGATCCTGGGTGAAAACGTTGGGCAAGAAACCAAAACCCCGAAGACAGTAGTAAGTCTCAGGGGCAGGTAAAAACTGGAGTATTACAGAAGGAGTAGCTCCATGCGTTTGTGTTTGTGTACCAGTTCCTCCTGTTTCCTCTGCTCCTGTCATAGGCCACACCTGGGAGATCCCATCTGTTCAAAAACACAGATTGAGCAAATTAATCACCAAGGAAACTGCATCATTAGCACATTGATGGCCGTCCTTTACACTTATTACATGTGTACGATGGAGAAGTAACTTGAAGAAGAAAGAAAGCAACGGAGGGAGGGAGGCAGGGCTAGCTCACTTGGGGGGAGGGTAGTTCCTGGGGAGGATGCGCCAGAAGACGGCGTAGACCCACTGTGAGGCGTCGCTGGTGCAGAGGCTCCGGAGCGTGTGCTGGAGCAGGTGCGTCACCGCCACCGGGCTCAGCTGCTCCTCCATTGCCGCCGCCGGCACGAGCAGCCCGGAGACGAGAAACCAAGCTAGCTAATCAAGCTGAGCCTGTGTGGTCGCGGAAAGGAGATGCCAGTCAAGAATCTTGGAGTAGTGAGTGGCAACTAGCCTGCTAGCTAGAGCTCTTTCTTGCTCGATGCTGGATTCCCCTTTCCTACTAGGTGTGGATGACCTCTCTCTCTCTCTACTCGGCTGTGACTTGTGAGACCAGTGTAAACCACCGAATGAGAACGCCACACTTGCCCAAAATTTATACCCCGTCCCCTGCTTCTCTCTCTACCCTCTCCTTGCCATATCTCTCTCGCAAAGTCTCGAAGACTGAAGATGATGGGGGACTTGGGCCACTGTCCTACTTGGGAGTATAAGTTAATAAAAAATATGAGTATTTTTCACTCTATCTATCTATCTATCCGACCGAGTTTCCCCATGGTCCACATTTTTTGGTTGTTATTATTAATTAGTTGTGGGAATGAGAAAATTCTGCCTGTGCTATGGTCGTCGTCCTTGGATCGAGTTGATCCCAACTGTCCCCTTCATGCCCACAAACGCAGACTTGAATTGTAGAGGACTGTTCTTGGTACGGCTCCTTCTGGATTAATAGCGGTGCCGGGAATCGCCAAATAATAATGCATTCCATTCCTCCTGCCCATGCATCGCACTCTCCTTGTCTTGTCTTCAACTATCAATATTGTTTTTAAGAGCCATTTCGTGATTTGGGAGAGAATCTTGCAACCTATGCAAAACTTATGTCAAACTAAGGTAAAAAAAAATAAACTTATGCCAAACTAACATCACACTGAAACCGAGTTTCAAAACTTATTTAAAAACTTTGGAAAAAAGCACAAATTTTGGAAATCAAGAACACACTTAGTTTTCATTTTTTAAACATAGCAAATGACCGTATTATTTGACAAAATTTGCATAAACAAGTTTCAACTCAATATTTAGGTCAGTGTTCTCGAACAACTTTCGGGACTGAAAATAAACTTTCAAAAAATGAATTGTTCTGTTTCGGAGAGACCCAAGATGACTCATCAAGCTGCATCGAGGGTCTCACAAGGGAAATAAAGAGTTGTGCATGCATTGTTTACTTTGTTCGTTCAGCTTAGAGTATCTACACTCGTGGCGCCAATAGGGCTGCCAATAGCCCTATTGGGCATGTCGGACGTAATTTCTCGCCCACTCACGGCGTAAATAGCGGGTTTACGTCCGACGCGACCAGCCCACGCCATCCCTGTTGGGAGTCTTTTGTGCGCAGGGAACGAAACTTCGCGCGACGCTCTGACAGGTGGGCCAACCATGTCATTAATAGAGAAATTCAACCGTCCCGGTCAAATGCATTCATCGCGTAGCGGGCCTCAAGCGCTGCTTGCGGCCACGATTTTGTCACGGACCTGACCAAGACCCAGGCGTCAATGACCAAGATGGTCAGGCCGGACCATGTAGAAGCAAACCTGGCTGCGTCCAGTGCGAAGGGCATCGAGCCTATGTAATCTGAGAGAGCAGGGGAATCGGCAGGATAGATGTACGCTGTAGCTTGGACTACTTTCCCCTCTCCCGTTCTTCTTCCTCCTCCAGATTCTCTTCCCAGTTGTATCCAAATTACACTGAATCTTGTCTCTAATTCACTGTGTGTGACACCTGTGAGTTAAGACCGTGATATTTGGTATCAGAGCCAACGATCTTCGGATCAATTCCACCAATCAATTCCGAAAATCTTCCACAAAAAAAATAGCAACCGGCGATTCTTCCCAAAATCGTTGAGTTGTGGAGGCGTATCGAGTCGTACGAAGTTTGGGTTGGGATCTCCCGTAGAATCCCCACTCTTCCTAGCTTCTCGCGGCGGCGGCGTGGAGGCTGCAGAGTCTAGACGCAGCTCCGGTGGCGGCGTTTGAGGTGTCGGGATCGATCGGCTACGGATTCGGTGGCGATTCAAGGTTGCTCGCGCATCACTACGCGTGGGTGGTAAAATTCCTGTGAATCGACCGGATTGGCGTGGTTCAGGAGGCGATTTTGAGTCGATTGGTAGAGGAAAAGGATGTCCTTAGTACTCGTCGACTCCTGGCGACGGTAGACCAAGGTGAAGCATCACGGCGCGAAGAGGACCTCGTGCTCCAACCTTGACTTCACGCATGGTGACAGTCGAGGAACAAGCGGCGGCTAACTCGGATAAGCTAGTCGATGTCGAGAAGCAAATACAAGCTCTGCTTGCTGGCCTCACCAAGGCGTCGGAGCGCACTGAACAAGTAGCAGCGCTGGCGGACAAGGCTGTCGTCACGGCCAACAAAGCTATTGAGGCTATCGACAAGACTACAAGAGAATGCCAAGAATTGCGAGTCACCACTGAAAAAATTTCGACCACCCAAGATCGCATGTTGGTATCCATCACTCACGTGGAGAAATCTCTCGAGGGATTTGGCGCGCGCCTTCACATCTGGAAGGTTCCCCACTAGCGGCTGCCTCAAGAATCCCTGGCCCAGTTGGGCACGGCGCTGCACACGACATCCAGGACATTGCTCACGAGCATGTCCTGGCTAATGGTGCGTATACTGTACCCCGTAATCAGTCAGAGTCTGGTCCATCTCATCGACAAGCTATGCATAATCATGATAATTCTGGGAATAGGGCTGATAGATATGAGAGGGACACCTATTTCCGCATGCCTAAAACAAGTTTCCCGAAATTTGATGGCACTAATCCAAAAATTTGGAAAGAAAAATGTGAGAAGTATTTTCATATGTTTTATGTGCCTGATGACCTTAAAGCCAACTATGCTACACTTCATTTTAGTGGTAATGCTGCTTTATGGCTTCAAACCTATGAAGCGAACCATACTATAGACACTTGGGTAGCGTTGTGTGTTTCTGTTTGCAATAAATTTGGAAAAGACATATATTATGCCAGCATGAATCAGGCTTTAGAGATTCGCCAAACAAATGATGTAGCTACCTATCACACTGAGTTTCAGTCTCTCATGCATCAGCTTCTTAGTCACAACCCTGCTCTTGATGATACCTTTTTTGTGACCAAGTTCATCAAAGGTCTTAAAAAAGAAATCCGTTCTGCACTTATACTGCATACACCTAGAACGGTTGATGGGGCTGTTGTTCTCGCTCAATTGCAGGAAAATCAATTGGCTAGTGAGCGCAAGTCAACTTATACTCCCAAAAAGTGGCATAACTCTGCAGGCAAAGGCGTTGTTGGTGAGCATCCAGCTGAAGCAGTTTCATCCAAAGCGAAGGAGCAAAATTTTAATTCTCCTCCTGCAACTAAACTTGATACTCTCAGAGCTCAACGCCGAGCTAGGGGCGAGTGTTTCACATGTGGTGGTCCGTATGCTCCAGGTCATAAATGTCCAAAGAATATACCATTGGCAGTTATGGAAGAACTCTGTGACGCGCTGCAACTCGATAAATCTCAACATGACTCAACTGCTTCAGTAACCAGTGAGCCTGAAAGTGAAAATGATGAAGAAGAAATTGTTGCTATGCATCTTTCGGTGGCAGCCACTAATGGTACTCAACCAAAGCGCACAATAAGACTGTTGGGTTCAATTGGGCAGCGCCAAGTCCTAATATTAATTGATTCAGGAAGCTCTAGCAACTTTATAAGCTCTCAAGTGGCTCAAGAATTACAATGCCCTACAGTCACAGTACCTACTGCAGCAGTTACCCTCGCTGATGGTTCCAAAATCAGAAGCACAAAAGGAATATCTGCTCTCTATTGGGGTGTTCAGGATCATAAATTTCAAACTGACTTCCGAGTTCTGAAATTGGGCAGTTATGATATGATTTTAGGTATGGACTGGTTAGAAAAACAGAATTATGGAAAGATGTGGATTGACTGGCGCCGCAAAACATTGCGCTTCAAGCATTTGGGTAAACAGATTACCTTGAGGGGAGTTAAGGACAATACAACCCATTGTCCGCGCGTGACAACTAAACAGTTTGAGAAAATGATCAAGGACAATTCGGTTGCTCATGTTGTTCAATTAAGCATGGCTGCAGCAGATTCCTCCACACCGGATGTTCCTCCTGTAATTCAAGAGGTCATCGATTCTCATTCTCAGCTCTTCATTGAACCTACAGAGCTCCCTCCACCTAGAGCATGTGATCATCAAATACCTTTGATTGAAGGTGTTGTTCCCTTTCATAAGAAACCATACCGCTATTCTCCCACCCAAAAGGATGAAATTGAGAAGCAAATTAAAGACATGCTTAGTAGAGGTATTGTTCAAGTCAGCAGCAGTCCATATGCATCCCCGGTAATTCTGGTGAAGAAAAAAGACGGAGGATGGCGCTTATGCATTGATTATCGACATTTGAATGCCTTGACCATAAAAAACAAGTATCCTTTACCAATAGTTGACGAACTCCTAGACGAGCTAGCGGGTTCCAGGTGGTTCACTAAACTTGATCTCCGATCCGGGTATCACCAGATTCGACTTGTACCAGGAGAAGAGCCTAAAACAGCATTTAAAACCCACCATGGGCATTGGGAGTTCAAAGTTATGCCATTTGGCTTGACTAATGCGCCAGCTACTTTTCAAAATGCAATGAACAGTTTATTTGCTCCACTGCTTCGAAAGTGTGTCTTAATCTTCATGGATGATATTCTCATTTACAGTCCAACACTGGAGGAGCATAAAAAACATTTGCAAATGGTTTTCCATATTCTGCAAGAGAACAAGTTGTTTGTGAAAGCCACTAAATGCTTGTTTGCACAGCCACAATTGGAGTATTTGGGCCATGTCATAAGTGCTGATGGGGTAGCAACAGATCAATCAAAAATCCAAGCTGTCAAGGATTGGCCAACACCGACATCTCTAAAACAATTGCGGGGCTTTCTTGGTTTATCAGGATACTATAGGAAGTTCATCCAGAACTATGGTACCATTAGTAAACCATTGACAGAACTATTAAAGAAGAATATTCCATTTATTTGGTCTCCCTCGGTACATAATGCTTTCTTAGCTCTCAAGAAAGCCCTCATTCAGGCTCCTGTCTTAGCCTTGCCCGACTTCAGCAAACCATTTATTTTACACACTGATGCTTCAGGGATAGGTATTGGTGCAGTTCTGTCCCAGAACGGTCATCCCATCGCCTACTTGAGCAAAACATTGAACTCTCGTACTCAAGCTTACTCTACTTATGAAAAAGAGTGCCTTGCCTTGATCATGGCTGTTGAGAAATGGAAGTCGTATCTTCAACATCAACAATTCACCATATTCACGGATCATAAGAGCTTAATTCATCTTGAAGAACAACAGTTAACAAATAGTATCCAGCATAAGGCTTTTTGTAAATTACTTGGGCTGCAGTACCAAGTCAAGTACAAGCAGGGCACGGCAAATGGAGCCGCAGATGCTCTTTCTCGCAAATCTCAAGATCAAGAACTAGCTGCAGTTTCAATCAGTAAACCGAAGTGGTTGGAAGTGGTAGTTGAAAGCTATGCCAATGATCCTGAAGCAAAGGAATTACTTACCCAACTCAGTCTTAAAAGCCCAGATGATAATGGGTATTCGTTACATGACGGTGTGATCAAATATCAGGATCGTATCTGGTTAGGTAATCACCAGGAGGCTAAGCAAGCAATATTATTAGCTCTCCATGCGAGAGGCATTGGTGGCCATAGTGGCATTACTGCCACTTACCAGAAGATCAAAGATTTATTTGCTTGGCCGAATCTTAAGAGAGATGTCAAGGATTATGTCACGGCTTGTACTGTGTGTCAACAAGCCAAACCTGAGCATACACGTACACCGGGACTGCTACAGCCACTTCCAATCCCAGCACAAGCTTGGGATATTATCAGCCTTGATTTCATTGAAGGACTACCCAAGTCGGGCAGGTTTGACACTATATTGGTTATCATCGACAAATTCACAAAGTATGGCCATTTTATTCCCCTATCACATCCATATACTGCTATGTCTGTAGCAAAAGTATTTGTGGACCAAATATACAAGCTTCATGGGCTGCCAAAGATAATCATTTCAGATCGGGATAAAGTTTTTACTAGTATCTTTTGGCAGCAATTGTTCAAGTTAACTGATACTACATTGAATATGAGCTCTAGTTACCATCCGCAGACGGATGGTCAAACAGAAAGATTAAATCAATGCTTAGAAACTTATTTGCGATGCATGACTAGTGCTTGTCCAACCAAGTGGTCCAAATGGTTGTCCTTAGCTGAATATTGGTATAATACAACATTTCATTCTGCATTGAACAAGTCTCCATTTGAAGTGTTATATGGTTACAAACCTAAACATTTTGGCATTCAAGATGGTACTTCCGAGACAACACCTGATTTAGTTCAGTGGCTTAAAGAAAAGGAGGATATGAACAAGTTGGTTCAACAACAATTGTTGCGTGCCCAGCAACGCATGAAGAGCCAAGCTGACAAGAAAAGAATGGAAAGATCATTCCAAGTAGGTGACAGGGTGTACTTAAAACTACAACCTTATGTACAGACTTCTGTTGCTCGACGTTCAAATCAAAAATTGAGCTACAAGTACTTTGGTCCATACAAGATACTGCAACGTGTGGGTGCTGTTGCATATAAGCTTGATCTTCCCCAAAGTAGTAAGATTCATCCGGTGGTACATGTTTCCCTCTTGAAACCTGCATTGCCAAATCATGTCACAGCCGAGCTTGATCTTCCTCTTCATTGTGTTTCCATGGATGAAGCTACTGTTCCTCTGGCTATTGTGGACTCTAAAGAACTTCAAGCAGGTAACAAAAAAATCACCATGGTTCTAGTTCAATGGTCTAACATGCCTTCAGCTTGGGTTACCTGGGAGAACAAGAACAGACTCCTTGAAGATTATCCGAATTCACCTGCTTGGGGACAAGCAGGCAAACAAGCAGAGGGGAATGTCACGGACCTGACCAAGACCCAGGCGTCAATGACCAAGATGGTCAGGCCGGACCATGTAGAAGCAAACCTGGCTGCGTCCAGTGCGAAGGGCATCGAGCCTATGTAATCTGAGAGAGCAGGGGAATCGGCAGGATAGATGTACGCTGTAGCTTGGACTACTTTCCCCTCTCCCGTTCTTCTTCCTCCTCCAGATTCTCTTCCCAGTTGTATCCAAATTACACTGAATCTTGTCTCTAATTCACTGTGTGTGACACCTGTGAGTTAAGACCGTGATAGATTTGGACGCCGCGAATTGAGATGCTCTTAGTACATGACCAGTCTGCAACTTCCGTAATAATCTGCATGCATACGCAAAGACGAATCCTTGTAGTGCAATCCTTGAGCTTGACATCCATCACGCAGTGAGAGTGAGGAGACAGTGAGACAACCGACCAATCACGTACCGCACGTCCCTCTCCGTGCGTCTTGTGGTTCATCCGGACGGGCCGTACGTGCATGCGAGATTTTTAATCGGGACCGATGATGCGACTCTGACGAATACACGGCCGGCTGAGGATTCTTTGGTTCCTGAAGATTGCCAAAATGGAGATGAGAGACAGAGAGATGTGCACCGCCAAGACCAAGGGCTTTTCTTCACCTCGATCTGCTTTACCGTCACTGTATATCCTGACACTACTGAAAGGAAGAAAGGCCCAACGTACTCCTTTTGACCTCCCCAGTCCCCACTGAGTCCTTAACCTGCATCGATCATTGCATGGTTGACTCCTTCACTCCTTCAAGGCATCATCTTGGTCATCTAATAGATTTGATTCCAAGGAAGAACGTACTAGCTACCTACTCCCTCCGTTCGAAAATAGATGTCTTAGCTATCTCAAAATTTGAATGTATCTAGAGATGGCATGCATGAGCAGCTTGTAATGGATCTCCATTGACCACCACAAAAGCATGCCCAACTTTGGCCACCACAAGGACGTGCCCTAGTAGGGTACGCCTTGATTATTGCACTAGTATACATGTTGGTTTTTTCTGACATGAAAAAAAACAAGGATTTCACTAAAAAACAATGCATTACGATGGTTGTTTCTTATGATACACTATAACCTAGAATAACGCGCTGAAAGCCTGCAAGACTATGCATCACGGATACGGAAGGCCGTATAGTACAGTGTAGTATCTTGTAGTCGGCAGACAAGCACAGCACACTTGATTTCTTTTCGAATCTGGCCGCGTAGGAAGTGAAGTGAAGTGAAGAAAGGCTCTAGTGTCACTGTCAGGATAGGCCGACGAAGTTTCATCCGCATAGTAGGCGACGATTCCTCCTGACAAAGGAAAGACTTGTTGTGGATAATTGGATATTTTTTAGAAGAAAAGGGCCTTACCCCAGTTCCATTCAACGAACGAAACTCGAACCGAGTCTTACAGCATTTTAAGCATTCAGGAGAAGGCAGCATGCCAACCCAGACTAGAGACATAAAGCCTATTTACAGACATAAGTATCTGGTGCAAAAGGCCTGAAACACGCACACAACCTGACGACTACAGCACAGACATACACCTAGAGCTTCTGCACAGCTTTCCAGTTGCCGCCAGACTCCACCATGATCAGAGAGTTTTTCTTCAAAGTCTTCGCCAGCGCCTTGGTCGTGGCTTCCCAATCACCAGTTTGCGGTTCACCAAGAGCTCCCCATTTGGCTTTCTTGAATATCTAAATGATAAAATGCATTCTTTCCACATGCATCGATCATGCATGGCCATCTGCTAGCTTCTCCATGAGAGCGACTAGAGCTGGAAGGATGCATATTTTAGGGCAGTGTGGAGCTGGAAGGAAACTATTTGATTTTCCTCTCAGAGCATGTTTCTCGCCACCCTTGGTTTCACACGTCTGGTTTGTCTATGTCGACGTCGAATAATGGAAATTTTGCGACGTATGTGGCAGTGTTCTTAGAGCATCTCCAACCACAATGGCCAAATTTGGCCCCCAAACTGTCCGCGGACACGTCCGCGGACACGCCCGGACGACCCCAAAAACGTGCCGCTCCAGCCGTTCCCCTAAAAAAAAACCCCCAAATCCATACAAACCCATGCAACGTCGGAGGGAGAGTTGATCAACGCAGATATATAGAACGTTGATACATAGTTCATCCGACAGCAGGTCGCCGGATTGACAAACATACTTACAAAAGTAAATTAGAGATGGGCAAATCTCACATCGGAGATTTGCCCTTGCCGGAGCCGCCGCCCTTGGACCGCTTGCGGAAGGCGAAGTACGGATCTTCGTCTTCCTCGTCGACTTGGCCGGCGAGGATCCGCACGGCGCGGGCCTGCTCCTCCGCGTGGCGGCGCGCATTGGCCGCCGCCTTCTTCTTCTTCTCTGCCTCCGCCTCCGCCTCCGCCTGCGACAGCGCGATGGCCGCCTCCAGCGCTTCTTGGTCCTTGCGGCGGCGGCGGGCGTCGGTCTCGGCGGAGGTGAAGGACTGCGCCACCAAATCGAGGGGGAGGTCCGCGTCAGCCCCGGCGACGGCAGCCGCTATGCTCAGCGACTGGCCCGCCCGCTTCGCCTGGCGGAACACTTTGCCCACCGTCTCCGGCGCCCGCGGCGGCGGCACCGGCAGAAGCCTCCACCCCTCCCCATCGGGAAGGATCCTCCATCCAGGAGGGGCTTGGACCGGAGGGAGACGACGACGCGGCGCGGCCGCAGACGCCGGAGCTGACCTGCGGCTGACGCTTGGCGGCGCCGCCGATCTACGCGCCGGAGCCGACCAGCGGCTGCATTGGCCACTGGCCGCTCCCGCTCCCGATCCACGCGCCAGCCCCTTTTCCTCCAGCGACTGGAGGACAGCGACGCGGTAAGCGAGGTCGTCGTCGGGGTCCTCCTCCTCCGCGCGTTGCTCGACCGCCGCCGGCGGCGCCTTGCTCTCCGCGTCCGCCGGCTCATCCCAGAAGCTGCTGTCCTCGGAGCCGCTCGACATTGCGGATTGGAGATGAGGAGGAATGGGGAATGCGGTTAGGGTTTTCTCGGGGGCTCCGATTTTATCACGCCGGCGACGCGTGGACACCGCCGGTCAGTGTTCTCCGACGGTCAGCCTTCATCCGACACGCGGGCCCAATTTGTCAGCGACCTGAGGGCGGACGCGTCCGGTCGCGTCCGGGCGGCCCCAAACCCGCCCCACATTTGGGCTGGGTTTGGGGTGTGCCGGACCGCCCGGTCGTTTGGGGCCGTTATGGGGGCCGCGGTTGGGTGGCGTTTTTTGGCCCAAATCCCGCCCGGACCGTCCGCCCGGACGTATAGGGCGGGTTTGGGGCCTCCGCTTGGAGATGCTCTTACGCTCGGTAAATAGAGAATGTGATTATGGGAAATGCATGTAGATCGAGTTACACTCTACGGGATCCTGTATGGTGAGACTGCCTGCCTGAGCCTCTGAGATGAACCAATCATCCAAAACTGTTGTGTGCTCGGGTTGGACCATCACTGTCTCGCAGCTTTAGCAGTTCAGCCCCAGATTTACAACTGGATTCCTGCTGCTGGAATGGCGAGAGCAGGGAGACATTAATTCTCAAGCAACAATTATTTGTTCTATTTGTTGGATGAACAGTTGTTCCAATTATTTGTTCAAGGAAATTGTTGTTCCAATTATCTCTTGCAATGCCGACGACAGTGTGATATCAAATGCCAGAATAAAAACGAGGATACCATGACTTGTGTTGTTGATTTAATACCAGAATAAAAACACGGCGCCGCTGAATGGCGTCAATAATGCAGAAACAATTAATAGTTTTGTATACACTACGGGCATGCCATAAGTTTGGCATGTTTGATTTTTTTCTTTTATAAATCGGATAACATTTTATAGTGTTACATTTTTATTTGCACGTGCTTTATCGTTTCTGCTTTAACATGTGTGACTATGGCATCTGGCTCAATTTTGTAGAGATAATATCAAATTAACCAATCATGCGAAATCTTTAACAAACCGAGAGATTCGTCTTTTTTGCAGGTTAGCCATTTGGCTACCCATTGGATCTATATGTGGTCGTATCTACCTCCAACCAGAGGAGAAGCGACAAGCCAAGACTTCTGGGTGCTGAAAATGGTTGCATAGGATTTATACAACCAGTGCGACTGGAGGTTTCATAACCGACATTTCTCTTTTGTATCTTTAGAAGATTGATACATGTATCGGCCTTTTGTGATCCGTGAGGCGTAAAATTTGTTGCAGTTTGAACTCCAATAATAAAATGAAAGGCTGTATGTAACACTTTGATGTAGAGGCTAGGGTATTGGGATGCGGATTTGCAGCACCCGAGCATCAGTGCACCGGAAATCCTAGTCGTCGGCTGGTGCGCTTAGATCCGAGCTGTGGACGAATACGAACGATGGAAAATCCCGCAATACCATGTACAATAACTGTACCGACGTGGAGAATCTGTGCCACAATTTAATGCAACCAGCCCTCGGCCGTCCGAGGTGTAACTGCGTCGTTGACCACGTCGCCCCCGTGCGTTCATAGCCTGTTCCCCTCGCCCAGGGAAGAAGAGAGGCGGAGGAAGAAATCTGCAGCAACCATCACGGGAAAAATAAGCGCGCGGGCATGGCTGCAGACGGCGGTTCTTCAACGGACCCGGTGGGCTTGCACTCATACACGAGGTCAGTTCTTCACGCGAATCTGCTGTGCTTGCTCCACCGCGTGCCATGGAAGCTTGGGCGTGGAGTCTCCCAAGAACATTGGCGCAATCCCCATGCCACTCACAGAAATTGCACATCCTGGCCTGACACACCGAAAAATAAGCACCAAAATTCGGGGATTATATATTGTTTTTGATTGAAGGGGCTCCTCCAAAATTCGGGGATGAGAATACATTCCTGAGGCCTTGTTTACTCCAAGAGTTTTTTAGGGGATGGGAAGAGTGAGGATGGGAGGGAATTTGGTGAACACCCAATCCCCACAAATCCCCATAAATACTCTTCCCCTACAATACACTTGCACGGACTAGAGTTTTTGTGTTAGGCAAAAATGAGATGGTTGGTAGGGGATATTTGAGGATTATCCTCTCTCATCCCCTAAAATACACTAGAAGTAAACAGACTAGTGGGGATTTTTCGGGTTCCGGGATAATCCCCTCCCATCCCCTAAAATACACGAGAGGTAAACAAGGTCTGAAGATGTCCATGGAGAAATCTAAACTGAACCCAACAAATAGAGCATCTGTTACTCACCGAATTGGGGCACTTGTAGAATCTTCTCCCGAGGTTGTTGCCAATTCGCCGGACGACGAATGTCTGCACCATTGTTTTTTAGAAATAAAGGGCCTCGCCCCAGTTCCATTTCAAGAAATGAAACCCCAGGTCTTACATCATTCGGTTTTACAGAACTCAGAGCAACAACTGAATGCTGATCTCAGAAAGTGTGTAAAGCAACAACAGAACAAGCTAAAAGTCTGGAGGGATACAACCTCACACCACTACACAGAACAAGAACAACCAACTACCAGCAGGAAACGCGCAAGAGGGAGAAACTGGATAACCGATTCACTGCTTGCTGATCACCTTCCAGTTCCTGCCATTTTCGACCATCACCAGCTTGGCAGCTCCAGGGTACGAGCTAGCCCATGCGTAGTGGCTTCCCACTCTTCATCTTGCGGATCACAGTGCGGACCCAAGCAGTTTTTGAGATCAATCTTGCCAGCATCTCCACAGCGGCGACGTTTTCCATCATTCGAGCTTTTGCATCGCCGGAGAGCAAGATCGCCCACAGAGAAAGTGTAAAAGCTAAGCTTCTCCATATCACCTGCATGCCAGTCCACGGCTCATTATTAAAACAGAGAAAGTGTCTGCACCATTGTCTGTCCACACATCCGGCACCTGACGAGTGGAAGAGGCCTCGTCGGAGGGTGTCCTGAGTTGCCGGAGAACTGAGACATGGTGGCACACACGATCTGGCTATTTTGGTGAGGTGCAGTGTGTGAGACTCGAGGTTGAAGATGACTCAGCTGCTCAGTCGCCGGCCGGCACCTCGCCGGCTACTGTAGAACGGCATGGACGCCCGTTGCGTCGCCGAGATGCCAAGCTTGCAGTACACGATACTGAACCACACTCCTGTTAGGTAGACGGGTGGTTTGGCGCGCACAGAATCTACGTGAACAGTTGCCCGTATTCACCGAACAATACGGGCAATTAACGAATGGAATACAAGAAAGATTGGACACGCGCGCGCACAGAGGGTGTCGTCCGGGCGGGATGGCCGGTCGAGATATCGTGATCACTGCTGCTCGGGTGCTGCTGCCAATTTTCGTAGAGTACTACCCCTTTTTTTAAAAGTAACGACAACGACATATTTGGCTTGACGACTCCACATGAGATGCCTCGCGTACGAGCTAACGAGCGAGTTGGAGGCGGTGTCCCTTACCACCATCAGCTTCGGAAGCTCCGTGGTGCAAGGAGGAGAAGCCCCGTTCTGTTGCCGACCTCCGAAGCTACGCGGAGCGGAAACCGGCCAAAACCGGGATGTTGACCATCATACAGCAGGACCGTCGCGAAGTCACAAACAGCCACCACAACACATGCGGACACCACCGCGCAAGAACATCGTGGCCTCGCCGGTACCGTCCGCCGCCAAGGTTTAGCCCAGATGCATCCGACGTCGGCGGACGTAAGGGAGGAAGAGAAGGCAATCCCTACGCTAGCAGTGGTTTAAGTATAAATATTACTTCCTCTGTCCCTGCTTATAAGTTTGGTTGGTTAAATTCGAGGGAGAGGTAGTATATTTCAGTATATTGACAACATCACACTACAATTCACCGGTACTCAGTCACCGGATTAGAAACAAATGGTTTGGCTTATCCATGTTGGACCCAACCGTCAGTTGGCTGCCAACCAACGGTGATAAATGAGGCATTTAGATTGGGTTGCAACCGATTAGACATAGACCTGGTGAAGAGTTCAAAAGATATGTAAACCCGGTTGTTTCCGCAACGAAATGAGGTGAGCATAGTGAAATGTACAATTTCCTCGCTTAATATCAAAGAGAGACTTGTGTGAACTGCATGCACACTTGCAGCCTGTGATCATGTAGCACTACAAGTCCACCGACTAATCCATAAGGCTATAACATTTGCCATAGTTTTGTCATGGCATCGTCGATACATGCAGGGATGAAAACAGAGCGGAGACTTTTTGACTTTTCCGCGAAAAAACGGAAACGGAACGAAAATACGGGAGTGGAAACGGAAACAGAAACTTTTATGCGGAAACGGAACATCGTATTTCGGCGGAACGATCATGGAAACGGAAATTCCGTTTCCGGCAATACGGAACTTTCCGTTTATTGCTACGTGGTGCTATCTGAATGCAGCAGGCCTAACAATTTTAGTGAGAACACCGAGGCAGAATCAAAGATCTAACAAAAAAAGTAAAATATATGAAGTGACCATGTTTAGGCCCTATGTACTTGCATATTATCTCCCTCTCAAGACATTCTCGGTTCGGCATTTCAGTGTTGCACTAGGTTTAGAGACGATAGTAGGTATTTTTTTTGCCAAAGTTGATAACTTAGAAACACTATATTATATTTTAATTTATTTCATCTTATTAAATTGATAAGTTTGTTGCTTTGCTTGAGTTTTCCTGCATTATTAAAAGGGTCGCTTGGTTCCGGCAAACATCTGCTTTCTATTCCGTGTCCGTATCGTATTCGGTCTATATCTGTTTCCGACAATATTTGTTTTGTATTTGGTTTCGGGGTTTCTGTATTCGTTAAATATGAAAATAAATATGGCACCACCCAGTTCCGTCCATATCTGTTCCGTTTTCATCCCAATGTAACGAAGCCAATATATGGCATATCTAGCTCTGTACAGCATAACAGAGCCTGTCATTTTCACCCCAAAAAATAATGCAAGGAGAGGATGGATCGGGGGAGATATATGCTATTCTCTATCACATCAGCTACGTCGCCTTGGGCCGTAACTAGCTAGATGCTCGGCCACAGCGGCCGTACGTCGACGGCCGGGCTTTAAGCTCGTCGCGACAAAACGAGTCAAAGAGTACCATACCATCAGTACGTACGTCGTCAGGACTCGGGAGCAGTGGCCTAGTTTGAGCTTTCTGCTTGCCTGGAGGAAGATACAAGAACCTGCAAGATGGAGATTATCGTTTCTAATCTAGCCCCATGTATGCATGATTGGTACCTGTTCATGACATAGTTAAGATGGGTGGACATCCCATGCACGTCAGCCTGGGACCGTCCAAAGAATTCTGGATACTGGGTAGCAATTTTCTCCCCTGAAATGGCCGTACATCACATGCATCATGAAAACAATGCGCAATGGAGAAAGAATTGGGATATGAAATCATTTGTGGTCACAAGGATGATTTCATCCAAAAGAAACATTTCTCACCAGCTGGACATCGAGGAAAAGGCTGAAACTTCCATCCAAAAAACTCTGGAGAGGGCTGACGCCTATCCTATCGCCACCTTTAAAGGACCTGAAAGAAAGAAAGAAAGAAGAGAGAAAGAGGGCAGTGAATAATCAAGCAGCCTGCCAGGCATGCGCTTTCCCCATCTAACTGAACCGTGCATACTGCCTGGCCATTGCGAATCCTTTGCGAGCTCGTCACAGGGCACTTTCCCTGCTTTCCTCATGCAGCATAGCCCTCCTGCTGCAGCCTGCAGCGGCAGCAAATGCGCCGAACAGTGTCTGTCAATGGATTCTCCCTTGGATTTTAACTGTCCACTGTTGTTTTCACCCCGATCAATCGACGACGGCGACTGCATTTGCTTGTTGTTGTTGCACTGCATGCGGCATTTAATCGGCATGGAGGGAGATTGGTGAGATGGATAGAGAATGTAGTATGGAGAAGCTAGGCAAGTCTGAACTCTGAAAGTTTTTCTTGAGATACAGTCTGCTCTGGAGTGTAGGGTTACATATGGCCATGAACGTGTAATGCGTGCATGGGCAAGGAAGAGGAGGAGGTTGGACTTGGAGTGGCTCGGCTTGATCTGGGCCGTCTACTGAACTGTATATCACTAACTAACTGGGCAATGTGGACAACAGTCAACAGTGAAGCAAACGAAAGCAATTAAGGTCAGTGTAGGCCATGTCGCTTTCTCTGATTGAACAAAACGATAATCCTATCTCTTTACTATTCTAGAGAAAAAATAAAAACAGAAAAGAGTAGCCAGTTTATAAGCATAACTGATTGGCATGCCTTTTTTGAAAACGAGCGAAAATATTTGCCCTTTCATTGATAAAGCAGAAAATAGTCGCTAGTTCATAAGGAAAACTGATTGAAATCGATAGAACACCAGAATGCAACACGCAAGCCCTGAAGCCATACGAGTCAACCACCAAATCCATTTTTTTTGGAATGCTATCTGCTATATTTTTAGAAACCGGTATGATTCGGTTCCATGATTGGCGAATCGTACAAACTTTTTCAATATACATGAACCAACATTATCTACAAAACAAATCTCATTTTGTTTCAAATCATGCCTAATGACTAGCCCCTCTTGAGCCGCACTCTGCAACCCTAAACCATAGCACCTCGACAGTGATCTTGGTGATCAACTTGCGCTTAGAATTTTTGTTTAACGTAACTCGTTCCCCGATATAAGGAGGGGAATGAGGTTATACAAGAAGATATGTATTCCATGCATAAAAATCATACATATGAGTTGTTGAAGTTACCTAGGAGTCAAAAAGTACCGAAGACCAAGTAGGAAAATGCTAGGCTAGTTATGAAAGGATTTAGCTCGAGGAAATATATCGACTTTGATGAGATATTTTCTCTCCTGGTGAAGATGACATTAATCGGAATGATTCTTGGCTTCGCAACTAGTCTCTGCATGAAGGTTGAACAAATGGACGTGAAGACCACTTTTCTTCATGATGAACTCGAGGGAGAAAATTTACATGAATATGCGTTAGGGGTTTCTTATTAAACGAAAAATACTATATGTGCAAGCTGATCAAAAGTCTTTACAGCCTAAAATAGGCACTAAGACAATGGTACATGAAGTTTGAATCTGTCATGGGTGAACATTTCTATATTAGGTGTAACTAAGACCATTGTGCATTTATTTAGAAGTTCTCATCTGATGATTTTGTCATATTGTTTCTCTATGTTTATGATATCTTAGTTGTTCGTAACTCGTAAGAATGTCTTCATAATTGCTAGACTGAAAAAAAGTTGAGCAAACGTTTTGGCATGAAAGATTTCGCTCCATCAAAGTGTATTCACAGCATAAGAAATGAGAGAGATAGAAATCCAACAAGAAGTTGTATTTGTCTCAAATGAAGTATATTGAGAAACTATTTCGTAAGTACAAGAAGGACAAGGCAAGGGAAGTGAGATGTCCACTAGTATCTCATTTTCAGAAAAATCTTTATACCTCCACTATCAAGATGGACAACAAAATGTATACAATGGTGTTCGCACGGCTTAACATTGCTTGTAGTCGTTGCTAGATGGTCTACAAATCTGGATGTAATTTTTGTTGCTTCTAGATTTCTTTGTACTGCCTTGACAGTTGATGAATAGATTGGAAGTTCCTCGCAAAAAAAAATCTGTTAGTATCGTGAGGATACTTATGCCTAATCCGAGGAGATCATATTGGGAAGCCGTGAAGTCGATTTTGAGGTATCTAAATGGCAACATTTAGTTAGAAATTATTTGGTATTAGTGAGACCAAGTTGATTGCATTTTCAGATTTAGCTATTGCTGGAGATGTTGGTAGGAGAATGTCTACTTTCGAATATTTGTTTAACCATTCAAGGTGAGTAGTGGCATGGAAAATCAGGTTGAAAAAGTGTGTGCCTTTGTCTACAATAGAAGCGGGGTTTATTGCACTAACACAGGCGATCCAAGAGCTACTGTGTCTGAAACGATTAGCTACTGAGCTTGGTTTTAAGTAAGTCAAGTATGTGTTATTTTGTGCAACTGAAGTGTCATTCAGCTAAGTAAGAATATAAGTTTTCATTCAAGGTCAAATAATATTGAGTTTCACTATTATTGAATTCGAGATGTTGTGAATTCTAGCAAATGCAAATTGATATTTTTTATCAACGTGGTGATAAGACAGAAGCTCAATATATGTCTTCGGCGTCAACATGTACCAGTAGGCAGTTGGACCGGCTATGATGTCGGGAGGGGGATTTTGTTAGGACATGTCCCTCCACTTTGAGGAGTGTTGGCCGCCCAATTTCGACCCATTAAGTTCAACAGATGTGAACCGTTGATCGCAGTTTGCATCCACCGACTCAACTGCCCCCTTTAGAGAGGAGAGTAATAAAACTCTAGCCACCCTTGTTAGTTGGGTGAGGGTTTGAGCAAGTAAGGACACATCACGAATGACACCGTGAAAGGGTGAGATAACACATAATAACACCACAGCCAAGTGAAAACAAAGGAAGAAGAAGGAGAGATGACTTATGTACTGATTAGTTATTCTTGACTGGATTGTTTTCAAACTAGTGTTTGGAGGATCGAACAGATTTGAGAGAGGTTTTGGAAGTTCTGACCGTAACAGTTTCAGCATAAATCAATTTTGGATGGCGAACCGTTTGGGAAAGCAAGCTGTATCATACTGAACTCTCACTTGGTGAGATTGTTTGGGAACAAATATGTATACTTGTCCATCAAAATTCGTACAGTTTGCATCTGTGGTTTGATAGCAGCGAGCAGATTACCGAAGGGGACAAAAACAGTGATATCTCTATTTTGTTATAATCTTGCCTCTCGTGGTTGTTGTTCCAGATGACAACATGCTAAAATGTTTTGTAAATCTATAGATAGTCTAGAAAAAACTCAGTAACCAGGTTGTTTATAGTGGACCTTGCGTGGACCGGTTGGTTTACAACTGTGTTTTTTCTTTCCTCAAGTTAATGTGATCAGCAGAAGTGCCATTCGAGGCAGAGCAGCCAGGTCGTCGTGTCGCCCCGGGCATCCAGGGGGGAGGCGGGCGGGCCAGAGAGGGTGGCGAGGAGGGGCGTTGTTCTCTGAAGGCCACCGCGTTCCGGTGTTTCCACTGGTGCCAGCAGCACGTCAGCATGAAGGAGGAGTTTTTTTGTGTAAATTCTTATGTCATTTGTGCAATTAATTGTATTTTCATTTTCGTTCCATATCTACTGGTTATACCAACAGTTTGATACAGACAAGAGGGTTGTGTATCTCCCCCAACACGACCAAGCATGGAAACAATCTTTCATGAAATGGAACAATATGGTTAGACACATGCAAGGAAATTAACGTATGATGAAAACACTCTTTTGTAAGTTGTTTCTATGTGACAATTGGAACATTTTTTCCATGTGATGAAAAAGATTTTCCTGATATGTACCTCTGGGTCCCTAAAATGACCTACACGAGATGAGCATATGGAATTGGCTGGCGTTTCTCATGCACAAGGTTGCCGGATGCGCCTTCCTGGCTAGTCAAGGTTGGCGACTGATCAGATAAAAAGGCTCCTTCCATGACTGGATTAGCTTTACCATTTTTGAGAAAAAGAGGAAGTTGAGATGCACAATTGGCTCTTCATTGCTCCGACTCACACATAAGAGAACAGATTGGGATTTGACAGGTCAGGATCAAACCAGTCTGGCGCCTTAAGGGCTAGACTCTACTTTGGGATCTCTTCCATGCAGCCCACGAACTCTGAAGTTTCATCGTGAGCACAATATTGCTAAGAAGTGCCCTTCAGTGTGTATGGTAGTTCAGGATAACTGTAAATAATTTTCTGCCGTTCTTTCATGGTAACTCGAAGATTAAACTGAAAGAATCCTGAGTCATACTAGCTAATCATTGCATTGGCACATCATAATGTTCTGTATAATAGACCTTATGACGCCTGAATACCGCCAATGGCATGCCTGGTCAAGGATATCTTATAAATGACAATCTCTGAAGATGTAGATTCAGGCCCCTCAAAGCCTACAGAGACAATCAATACGGTTCATGCAGGAAAGCGACGAAAATGCAGGTGAAACACACCTAATAAATAACTAATCACACTGTATCCTTTATTGGCATGCATGGTTGCATTGTTCAGGAATAGTTTGGGATCGATGAAAATTGAGGCACTTTCCAAGTGTAAACGGAGACAGCTGAATGACAAAGGCAAGAATGCAGAACAACTGTTCTTGGAGCATCATCTTATCTTAGTGGTACAAATGTGTGATGATCTAACAGCGGAGGCCCTCAGCGCAGCAATTCCACTACTAATGGCTTCAGAAATTATGACGGTGTAGTCAGCAGAACAAAACACAGTGTCCTTGCCGTAGCACACTGCAGCTATGACATGTGTGCCGCCTTTGCAACATGATCATTGAGCAACCCTAACCCCACTTATGATTAATAGGAGAATTTCTGCCAGCACGTTTGGATCAATGCGCGGCCGGTAGAAATACAAATCTGATATCGGTCAGATGTAAGAATAGAACTGTGTAGAATAATAGTGCATAAGGAGAACGAGTAGAAACACATGCATCTAACATTTGGTAAAACAAAATATTTTTTCTGCAATAGTTTATTGAAACTTGGAAACTATTTTACGACAAGTTACAACATTTGCACTAAAACTAGTTTTTTTGCGGGTTGCAATATAACAAGTTTCACATGTGGATTACCTGCACCTCGCAAATGATCGTATTTTTTTCACCAAGTTTCACATGTATGTGTCTCTACCTATCCTCTGCATGCCTTTTTTTTTTCACATTCTTAGTAAAAACGAATAAACATGTTATATTCGTTAGACAGTGATGAAAGTTGAGATAGGAACCAGATTAATTATATTAACAATATACTGGTAAGATAAGGTGGTGGAGTCATCTGGCAAAGGCGCAATAACATACCTAATACTTACATGGAGACTGAACTTGTACTGCAATACCGGTAGTCTATGGAAATTTCCAAAGTTCCATTTGCTACCTTACCTAAAGAAAGAGAAAAGGAAAGAAAATGGAAAGCCGGGAAGGGGGTGTGGTTCACCGGGTGAGCAACAAAAATATGTGAGTTAACAGCCCCATCAAATCAGTCAAGTGCTTGCCCCAGGGCATGGCGTCTCACAAGTTCCTCTCAACTTTCTCCTCCTAACCAACACCTGCCATTTGCAGTGGACACCGGCACCTACCACTGTCCAGTGACTACATATATGATCTCCCTGTAAAATGATGGTCAGGGGGACACGAGTGTCACCTCACCACTACACATATCCTGCTAAGTTTCCCCTCATCGTCTTTACAGAGGGGAAGGCACATGGAAAAGTGAGAATTATTGGGGAATCAGGCCTGATGATGATTCTTTCTTACCATAGGGCCTCTGACCACCCCCTCCTCCTCCATGTTTGATTGATGGATTCCTCACCAAACAGCAAAGGTGCCTGCAGCATCGGTACATGGGGTTTGGTCGCGGTGACAGAGAAAGATGGGGAGAGAATAACAGCCGTCTTATCGGAAAAGTTGTGGCAGGTCGGATGATGTCGAAAGCTGAAGAGTGACTTGCATTTGCCCGGGGAATTGACCGGTTGACCGAGCTCAAGAATGCCTCACTAGCTACTAGTAGGTGGTGTGCATGCAGCATGCATAGGTTTGACAAGAGCTGCGTACCACAGGCTACCGAAACCACAAATGGAGCCGGGCTACATGGTGCCCTTTATTTTGAAATTTTTGAAAACCATATTTCGAAGTTTCAAAAAAATCTGAACAAATTCCTGGATGTAGACAATGTTGTGTTCTACTAACTTGCAAAATCTCACATCAAAATAATTATTATTCTAGACTACACAAAAAAACAAAACCTGACATATTTGGAAGAGTTGAATTTTTTTGAACTGCTCACTGCTTTCAAATGTCAGATTTTGTAATTTATGCGTAGCCCAAAATAAAAATTATTTCTTGTTGAGATTTTACACGTTGATAGAATACACCATTGTCTACAGCTAATATTTTATTCAGTTTTTTTTTTTAAATTTCCAAATATGATTTTCAAAAATTTCAAAGTAAAGGGCACCATGTAGCCCTGCTTTCATTTGTCCACACTCTACATCCCACCCACATGCACTTGGGAGACCTATCGTCCTAGACTTTTAGACACAAACTTTTCCTTCCTTAAACTAGCGAGAGATAATATACTCCAAGATATAATAGTTTACGGGATTAAGTAACCCTACAAAAGTTTGATGATTTTTTCTAAAGCTATTTTGGAGGACAAAAAAGTGAGGTAAGTCGAAGTGGAACCCATAGGATATGTTTTTTGAAACAAAGCGAAAGATTTGCCATTTTCATTAATTAAGAGAGAATTTTTAGAGGTGTTTACAAGCCAAGCCTTGCCCACAAGGAGGACAAGGCCACCAAACAAAAGCCTACTCTCGCGACATCACATTACTCAACGGTTTGGCACTGGCGGTACCAACAAAACCACCTCATTTTTAATCTTATGAACTAGTATCATGGCGGTACCAACATTCCAACGAAACTCCCAACAGACAAGCATGGCAAGTGAGGCCAAAGCCTTCCGGTTCGATCCTTTCTTGTGAATAACGACAACCCATCAATCCTTCGTGTTTTTGAAGGCATGTCACGCCGATGGGTCGAGATCATGAAGTCCAACTCTCCAAGCCATGCCTTCAAGGAGGACCAAATCCTCTTGGTGAAACAGCATTGAAGAAGGAGGTGTGCGGCCGTTTCTTGCACTTGGTTGCAAAGTTTGCATAGACCACAATTTTGTCACCCCCTTCGATCAAACCTATCCACAGTCCACACCCGATTTTGTAGGATCAACCGTGTAAAGATTTTGCATTTGGGAGACGCCCACAGCTTCCAAACCAAGGAAGGCATCATAGAGGTGGTATGACCTGAAAATTGCATATTGTAGGCCGAAGTTGACGAGTATTTTCCGTCCTTGCTGAACTTCCATGAGATATTATCCGGTGTCTCCAGGTCAAGATGAACATCATGAAGCATTCTCCAAAGGCTGACGAATTGGGATATATGGTCAAAGGTGAGGCTACCTTGCGTGTTTATTTGTGTCACCCAACAGTCATTTTCCAATCCTTTTTGGACCGTGCAAACACTTTTCTTGGTGATGTCGAAAATTAGAGGGGCCAGGTCTTCTGGCCGCATCCCATTAAGCCAAGGCGAGTTCCAAAAAAGAACTTAATCTCCATTACCCACATCCACCTTAGTTGCCACTGCAAACATATCAACATCATTGGAGGTGCAAGGGTTCCCAAGACCTACCCACGGTTTTTGGGTTCCTACTGCCACTCAAACCAAAGCCACCGAAGGCGAAGGGCCGCGGGAAACTTCTTGAGGGTTGAGAATTCCAAGCCCTCCAAAAATTTTAGGCTTGCGCACTTGCTCCCAATTCACTTTCTATTTTGAACTCCTAACCTTCTCACTAGCCGCCCATAGGTAAAATTCAAGATTTTGAAAATGTTTAGATGTGGAAAATGTTCAAATTCGAAAATTAATCAAATTTAAAAATTGTTCAGATTCGAAAATTGTTCACATTCGAAAATTATTCAAATTCGAAAATTATTTAAATTTAAAATGTTCCGATTCGGAAATTGTTCACATTCAAAAATTGTTCAAATTTTAAAAATGAACAATTTTCGAATATGAACAAATCTTGAATTTGAACATTTTTCGAATATGAACAATTTTTGAATTGGAATAATTTTTGAATATGAACAAAATCTTGAATTGTAACAATTTTGGGATGTGAACAAATTTTGAATTGGAACAATTTTCGAATATGAACAATATATTGAATTTTAACAATTTTTGAGTATGAACAAATTTGAATTGGAACAATTTCGTATCTGAACAAATCTTGAATTTGAACAATTTTTGAATATGAACAAATTTTAAATTTAAATAATTTTCGAAAACATTTTTCAAAATCATAATAGTGAAAAAATCAGAAAAGAAAATAAATAGAAAAAATAAAAATAAAAATTTAAAGAACGAAAAATAAAAAGAAAAAGGAAACGAAAACAGAAAAAGAAAAAAGAAAAACGGAAACAGAAAAAAAGAAGAAGCTAATGGGCCGGCCAAGCAGCATGGCGCTTCAGGCGCAGCTGTCTAGCGCCGCTACTGGGCGACACACAGGACCTCCCACGCAACGAGCGAGCTCCCAGTTTACTCCTACCGCGTCAAAGGCGTCTGGTAGCCAGCCCACGGGCCACGGTTGGCATTTTCTGCTGATCCATTTGCTAATTCATCGATTCTCAAAAACAAAATTGCTAATTCCTTGGGTTCTCAAAATTTGTTTTTTTTGCTAATTCGTCAAAACAAAATTGGTAAATTTACTGCGATCGTTCTAGGTAAATTAAAAAAAAACGAACTTCTTTTCACGCGCGCACTGATAAGTTTTCAATGTCGATCCAGTTGAGTTATTTCTGGAAAAACGAATATGAGAGAAACATAGTGGGGTATTTTTTTAGCAACATTGCCATATGAGAGAGATCTGTATAAGGGCTGGCAGATTCTAATTGCCAGTGCTAGCCCGCCAGCCCAGGTATTTTTTTTCAAACACGTATGCGCTAATCAGCCCATACATCTTAGACTTGGTTTATTTATTCTCTCTAATTAGCTCATTTCTAACGCAAGCAGGCAGGATCGTGTTCCATCACACAAAGCTCAATTTTGTGCGAAACTTCATACTCCAAACGGTAGGCATCTAGCGTTACACTCTTTAGAATCCCTCTCTTTTTCTCCAAAGAAGGAACTCCCCGTGCCAATTTCCCACGAAGCGTCACAGACACATGCATATCTATCCCTACATTAACTCTAACCTAATTAATTGAATACGCTATATCACCATACACGGATCATTCTTCTGAGTAATCGAAGAAGCGACCGTACGTACGCCTCATTTTTAATCAAGAGCGTCTTCTTTCCTTCTTTCCTCCGTGGAGCAAAAACTAAATGGATTTTCTAGAGCACAGTTGTCGAGAATTTACCTTTCTATACGATGTTGTATATACACCCCCCTGTTCCAAATTACTAGTTGAAAATCTAGCTTGCTCTTAAGTCATACTCCATGATCTCCATCCTTACCAAAATAAAAGGTGTGTTATATTTTTGCTAGTATTTTATGCACGGTCTAGAGACCACCAATACAAATTATGTGGACATAGAAATATAGAATGTGTAAATGGTATTTTTGCAAAATTGTCTGGTCTCACAGTGCGTCCTGGCGGATGCGCGTGGCATAAGATGGAGAGCGAAGTTGGGCGCAAACACCGATAGCTTGGCTGCGCCGTCTCTATAACTCTCATATTGTCCGATACTACTTTCTGTGCCATAATTTTTTTCAAATTGAGAGTGAATGTTTTGTTAGAATTGCGAGTATCTCAGTAACCGAAAAGAGAGAATCGTAAATAAGAAACAAATCAGGTCAACCGAGGGCACGTCATGGTGACATGTTGGTTATAAATTTGTGAAAATCGACGCTCGAGGAGCTGGGGCTTATATTTACAAGTACAACGGTTCAAGCGTTTTTTCTTAAAATATGGGCTTTTCCATCAAAAAATAAAAATAAGAGATATATCTATCTATCTATAAATCAAAACTCCGCTAACATATAATAATTATTTTTCTGTCTCAACATGCAAGCTATACACATCATACATTCTCTTAACTAACCAAATGTCCATGTCATCCCACTAAAATTTATTAAATCCAATATTTTCTTGCATGCAACATATCCACGTCATTTGCTTTTCATCCATCCAATTATCCACATCACCATTTTTATCACCAAATACAAAAAAAACCAAACTAATTTAGCCTTTCGACAATTGTGATCAATTGAATATTCCATATTTCTGCGAACAAATTGGCATTTCATGAGTCTTATATGCCTTTATTTGCACAATAATTTTTTAAAGGGATTTCCGCCACAACACGCGGCATATATTTCTAGTTATTTTTAACAAAACGAGCAATACTATCTCTTTTTATTTAAATAATTATGAGAGAATTGATGGGTTAATTAGTGGAAATCGACCTAAAACTGATACAGACAGAGCCACTAACCGTCATGAAACATGACTGTCTCGAGGGCACACACTGCCAACCTGGCTACAAATACAAACAACTCGATAGCCTCTCTCATGTAACTCTCATATTATTAGATACTACTTTTTGTGACATATAATTTTCTTCCACAAATTTACAGTCAAGGCTTTGTTATAATTGTAAGAGCATCTCTAGCGGATCCCTTAAAATCGGACCCTCAAAACGCGTATAAGGGAACCGTAAAACTGTTCTATGGTATGGCACGTCGTGAGGCAGAACAAATCCGCTAAACGCGTACCATAATTTTTTTACTGTACGGGTTTAGGGATCTTTTCTGTGCGACACCGCGCCATACCGCAAAACAGTATTGACGTTTGTTTAAATTCATACAAACCAAATAAGATGGACATAGGTTAACACGCCAAATAAGAAAAAGTAAGTTGCAAATAAGTACAGAACATAGGTGTATCTCCCACACAATCAAACAACATCAATTTAGCTAAGTTTTGTATCAAATAGCACCATGATCCAAACCACCACCACCGCCATCACCACCACAACCACCACCACCAGCGGAGGCCGCCACACGACAGGGAACATGGACGGCGGTGTCAGCGGAGCGACAGGAGGCTCCGATTGGGGGCCCGTGACCACGCATAGACAGGTGGAGGGTGCGTGGACTCCATGAAGGCCGAGGTGGAGCGGCGGTGGCGGTGCGGAAGCGGGAAAGGGGAGGAGCTGAAATGTCCCTCCTGCCAAGCTGAAACGCTTATACAGGAAACCTAAATCGGACGTGAAACACGTGTATATGAGGTTCTCGGAGCCCACTTTGAGGTTTCACTTAAAAAGTTTGAAGTTTTAAGGGTCGAACAGTTTTTGAGGGACCGACGTGGGACAAATTTTTCGGCTAAAACCATAAACTGGTGGTTTTTTTAATGGCCCGAACCATTTAAGGGATCTGCTAGAGATGCTCTAAGTATCTTACAAACCGAAAAGAGAGAATAGTAAAGGAGAAATAGATCAGGTCAACCCAAGGCGGCCTCGTGGTTATAAATTTGTGAAGACCGATGCTCGAGGAGCTGGGGCTTATATTTACTACACCCCAGCTGGTAGTAAGAGGGCTGCACCATATGGATCTACAACACACAATGGAAGAAATACAAGAAGAAGTAGATCAGGGCCATTGCTCCCTCCCCAAGAAGCTTCTCCCTTGTGTTGTATGCGCTCAGGTCACCTTGCCTCTCGTCCTGTACTCCTCTCCATCTTCCTTCTCATATACCAATCTTGTTTCTGCATTTCAAGCTCGTAGAGTTTCGCAAACAAAAAAAAAACTCGTAGAGAAAACACATACCCACCACTGGCAGCTCCTCGAGGTAAGTTACTTTCTACGCACAGATAGCTTAACACACCAAAGAAGTTGCAAATAAGTACAGAAAATAGGTGTCTCTCCCACCAATAACATAAATTTAGCTAAGTTTTGCATCAAATGACACCATGATCCGAACCACCACCACCCCCGCCATCACCACCATCACCACCACCGGCATCACCTCCACCACCACCAGGGGAGACTGCGACTCGACTGGGAGCACGGACGACGGTGTCGGCGTAGCGACAGGAGGCTCTGATTGGGGGCCCGTGACAGCGGAACGGACGAGTTGCGGGTGCGTGGACTCCATGAAGGTCGGGGGCGGGGCCACGGCGGATTTTGCGGCGGCAAGGAGATCGGTGGTGGCGCGGAAGCGGGAAAGGGGTAGGAGCTGAAATGTCCCTCCGCCAAGCTGAAACTTGTATATGGGAAACCAAAAAATTGGATGCGGAACCGTGTATATGAGGTTCTCATAGCCCAATTTGAGTTTTCCCTTAAAAGAAAATTAAGGGTATGGCGGTTTTGAGGGACCTGCGGGAGGAGTTTTTTGGCCAAAACCGTAAACTGGCGGTTATTTTAACGGTCCAAGCCTTTTAAGGGATCTGCTCTAGATGCTCTAGCAGATCCCTTAAAATCGGACCCTCAAAACGCGTATAAGGGAACCGTAAAACTGTTCTATGGTATGGCACGTCGTGAGGCAGAACAGATCCGCTAAACCCATACCGTAATTGTTTTACTGTACGGGTTTAGGGATCTGTTCTGCGTGACACCGCGCCATACTGCAAAACAGTATTGACGTTTGTTTAAATTCATACAAACCAAATAAGTTGGACATAGGTTAACACATCAAATAAGATAAATAAGTTGCAAATAAGTACAGAACATAGGTGTATCTCCCACCATATCAAATAACATCAATTTAGCTAAGTTTTGCATCAAATAGCACCATGATCCGAACCACCACCACCGCCATCACCACCACAACCACCACCATCAGCGGAGGCCGCCACGTGACAGGGAACATGGACGGCGGTGTCGGCGGAGCGACAGGAGGCTCCGATTGGGGGCCCATGACCACACACGTACGGGTGGAGGTGCGTGGACTCCATGAAGGCCGAGGTGGAGCGGTGGCGGTGGCACGGAAGCGGGAAAGGGGAGGAGCTGAAATGTCCCTCCCGCCAAGCTGAAACGCGTATACGTGAAACCTAAAATCGGACGTGGAACCCGTCTATATGAGGTTCTCGGAGCCTAGTTTCAGGTTTCACTTAAAAAGTTTTAAGGGTCGGACGGTTTTGAGGGACCTGCGTGGGACGAATTTTTCGGCTAAAACCTAAACTGGTGGTTTTTTTAACGGCCCAAGCCTTTTAAGGGATTTGCTAGAGATGCTCCAAGTATCTTACAAACCGAAAAGAGAATTGTAAAGGAGAAATAGATCAGGTCAACCCAAGGCGCGGCCTCGTGGTTATAAATTTGTGAGGACCGATGCTCGAGGAGCTGGGGCTTATATTTACTACATCCCAGCCCGTAGTAAGAAGGCCGCACCATATGGATCTACACCACACAATGGAAGAAACACAAGAAGTAGATCAGGGCCATTGCTCCCTCCCCAAGAAGCTTCTCCCTTGTGTTCTATGCGCCTGGTCACCTTGCCTCTCGTGCTGTACTCCTCTCCATCTTCCTTCTCATACACCAATCTTGTTTCTGCATTTCAAGCTCGTAGAGCAAACACATACCCTCCAGTGGCAGCTCCTCGAGGTAAGTTTCTTTCTACGCACACATACGCATGGTACAGTGAAATGGAGCCGGGGCTCCCCTTTTAGGGGCCCTCTTGATCTAAAAAACGCAGTGCTTGTTTTGCTAGCTAGTACTGTAATAATTAGCAGCTAATTAACCTCCATTTTTCGGTTTGTGATTCCTCCGGACAGCTTGGCTTCAATGCAACTACAGCGACGGGAAGTGGGTGTGGGATGACAGCCTCGCCGGTGGGCGGTACGACAGCGAGATGTGCGACATGAAGGACGGGCAGAAGTGCGTCGTTAACGGGAAGCCGGACAAGGGCTACCTGAACTGGCGCTGGCAGCCGGCAGGCTGCAACCTCTCGGCGCTCAACCCGGCGGAGTTCCTCGGTGCCATGCGGGGCAAGCACCTGGCTTTCGTCGGCGACTCCACGGCGCGCAACCAGGGGGAGTCCCTCGTGTGCTTCCTCTCCACGGTGTCGCGGCCGGAGACGGTGCACCGGAACGAGGAGCGGCTGGGGCGCAAGTTCTGGCGGTGGGTCTTCCCGGCGCCACACAACGTCAACATCTCCACGTACTGGTCTCCGTTCCTGGTGCGCTCCGAGGTACGTTCCGAGGACTACGCCATGCAGCAGGAGACGGTGATCCTGGACGCTCTCACCGAGCCGTGGACCGCGGACCTGGACGCCATCGACGTAATGGTGATCTCGGTGGGGCACTGGTTCCTCCGCCCGGCCGTCTACTACGACGACGGCGTGATGGCCGGCGTGTGGAACCGTCCGGACGTGAACAAGACTAACATCGACGGCACGTACTACGGCGTGTACCGCACGGTGACGCGGAGGGTGCTGGAGTACGTGAACGCCAAGTCGACCAGTGATAAGCTCGTGGTGGTGGCGACGATCGCGCCGGCGCACTTCGACGCAAGGTACGGAGGGAACCACCGCGACGCGTGCTCGCGCCCAAAGCCGTACGAGGAAGGGGAAGCGGAGGTGGGGGGAGGGGAGGCCGAGCTGAGGAAGATCGTGTTGGAGGAGACGGCAGCGGCGTCGGCCCAGAGGCGGAGGTGGGGGCTAAGGTTCGAGGTGCTGGACGTGACGAGGCTGGCGTTCATGCGTCCCGACGGCCACCCAGGGACATACTTCTTCAAGCACGCCTACGCCGGGCGCGAAGTGCCGGAGACGGCACCCAACGACTGCCTCCATTGGTGTGCACCGGGGCCGGTCGACACGTTCAACGACATACTGATGGAGATGATAGCTGCCATGGGCTGAAACCATTGAGAGTGTGTGCATTATTGGTCAAAACCCGGGCATCTCTGATTCAAAGGATTTGTATGGGAATTTTGTAGGATCCTTAAGAATTTTCTCTATGTTAGTTGTTTGATTCATAGGATTGAATCTCATAGAATATTTTTCTAAGTAATCTTTTGCACTAGTTTTCATAGCAAATCGAACATCCACTCATACCTTTTTTCTCTCTTCAAAATCCTCTGTTTTTCCTGTGAAGAAATTAAACAAACTTTGGTGCATGTGAGTGAGCATGACATTGCAGTCAGTTATTTATTTTACATAAGAATGGAAAATTCTTCGAAATCCATATACTCGTTCATTCTGATGTGCCGGCAGTTAACAGAAAAATATGACGAGATCATAAGTCCCGGTTAGTCACACAACAAACGAAGATGGACCACTGGAATCAGTGTGGCCCACCTCAACAGTTCAAACCCCAGGCAAGTACCAAATATATGCACCATTTTAAAGTACAACCATTAGTTTCGAGGAAGGGGAAGCGAAGGTGGGGGGAGTGGAGGCCGAGCTGAGGAAGACCGTGCTGGAGGAGACAGCAGCGGCGTCGGCCGAGAGGCGGAGGCGGGGGCTAAGGTTCGAGGTGCTAGACGTGACGAGGCTGGCGTCCATGCGTCCCGACGGCCACCCAGGGACATACTTCTTCAAGCACGCGTACACCGGGCAAGACGTGCCGGAGACGGCACCCAACGACTGCCTCCATTGGTGTGCACCGGGGCTGGTCGACACGTTCAACGACATACTGATGGAGATGATAGCTGCCATGGGCTGAAGCCATTGAGAGTGTGTGCATTATTGGTCAAAACCCGGGCATCTTTGATTCAAAGGATTTGTATGGGAATTTTGTAGGATCTGGCCTCCTTTGGTTCATAGGATAGGAAAAATGTAGTAATAGGAAATCTAAATGATTGGAGTGGCATGTCTAATTGAAGGGGCCCTATGAATTTTCTCTATGTTGATTGTTTGATTCATAGGATTGAATCTCATAATTTTTTTTCTAAGTAATCTTTTGCACTAGTTTTCATAGCAAATCTAACATCCACTCATACCTTTGTTTTTCAAAATCCTCTGCTTTTCCTGTGAAGAAATTAAACAAACTTTGGTGCATGTGAGTGAGCATGACATTGCAATCAGTTATTTATTTTACATAAGAATGGAAAATTCTTCGAAAATCCATATACTCGTTAATTCTGATGTGCCGGCAGTGAACAGAAAAATATGACGAGATCATAATTAAGTCCCGGTTAGTCACACAACAAACGAAGATGGACCACTGGAATCAGTGTGGCCCTCCTCAACAGTTCAAACCCCGGGAATGTACAACCATTAGTTTCGATACACATTGTTTTGCACGTACGTACGTGTGGTAGTTTTGATATTGTAATACGATCTGCCCTGATGCTACGTGCTTGGTGAGGTACATTGACCATCGACAAGAGTACGGATTGGCGTGCACGCTCGGCGCGTTTGGTGGATCGATTGTCGGCTGAACTCTTTAATGATGACTGACAAAGTGACAAGCCAGCTGGTTTAGCCGTTGGACAAACCGACGCTGCTGATATCATTAGCAAATTAATAAGCTCAAGTCAAAAACCAATCGACTGAGAAAATTGTTAAAATAAGAGATATTTTACAGTTCCTCCATCTCGGTTTATTAGAGCAAGTATAATAGTATAGCCGGCTGTTGGCTATAAGATGGTGTCATGTCATCTATAGCCAACCTAATAGCCACCAAGTACAATAGTTGGCTATAAATATGGACTACTTTATTTATAGTTGGCCCACCTTTCACTCTCACAAAGTGTCTAGGAGCACGTGCTGCAACTGGCTCTTGCATGAGAGCCCGCTTCCAATATCTCTCCAACTCTCTCTCCTCCATGTAAGTATAAATATAATATTTAAATCCTTACAGTCTGCTGACTGGACCTTATTGTACTTGCTCTTAGGCATAGGTAGAGTTTCTCTGCGACCTAGGAATGCGAGGATTGGCCGAGTTAATTACTTCCAAATCGTGCAATTAATTAGGAAAAACCAATAAGGTTCAATCGAAAGCGCATGCATTGGCCTCATTAAATGGAGCATTGGCAAAATCGCATGCAGATTGGAGATAGGAAAGGGTTGGGAGCATTCCTAGGAGATTATTAATGCTAATTGTGCCTAACTCTTGAGAAAATCTGATTTTGGTATTGTGCCTAATAAACTGAGATGGAGTACATTCTACTACACATTTTAGGGTGTAGTATATATCAAATCGAATAAGCGGCTTGAAAATTAATTTTCACAAGAGCGAGATCTTCTGTTTCGGAAAAGCGAAGGAAGTTGAAGAGCAGTATAGGTTGCTTTTCGGTTGCGAATCTGGGTCATACCCTTTCAAGTATTTGGGTATCCCGATTCATTACCGAAGATTGAAAAATAGTGAATGGAAAATGATAGAAGATCGTTTTGAGAAAAAACTAGCAAGTTGGGCGGGTAAATTATTATCATATGGTGATCGACTCATTCTGATTAATTCGGTTCTAACAAGCGTGCCTATGTTTATGCTATCTTTCTTTGAAGTGCCTATAGGGGTTCGGAAGAGACTAGATTATTTTAGGTCGAGGTTCTTTTGGCAAAGCGATGGTCATAAACGAAAATATAGACTCACTAAATGGAACTTAATGTGCAGACCAAAAGATCAAGGGGGCTTGGGGATAGAGGTACTAGAGATTAAAAATAAAGCCTTACTCAGTAAATGGTTGTTTAAAATTTTGTCTGAAGATGGTGGGGTTTGGCATGAGCTAATTCATAATAAATATTTACATTCCAAATCATTGTCCCAAGTACAGAGTAAACCCAATGACTCACCCTTTTGGAAGGGATTAATGAAGGTCAAAGATGATTTTTTTGAACGCGGTTCTTTTGAGGTAGGTAACGGAGAGTCAACTAGGTTCTGGGAAGATACCTGGCTCGGGGACAAGCCCCTTGCTAATCAATATCCCGCCCTTTATAATTTGGTCTACCGGAAACAAGTTACGGTGGCTGATGTTCTATCTCAGGCGCCTCCTCCAAACTTAGGTTTCAGGAGGGCGTTGACGGGGGATAAATGGACGAAATGGCTGCATTTGGTACATCGTCTTATGCAAATCAATCTTACGAATCAGCATGACGTGTTTAAGTGGGGGCTCACCAATACTGGTGTTTTTACGGTGAAATCTTTGTATTTAGATTTCATGAGTGATCATACAAGATTTCTTCGTAAATTTATATGGAAAATGAAAGTACCTCTAAAAATCAAGATTTTTATGTGGTTCTTGTATCGTAAGGTCATTCTCACAAAGGATAATTTAGCTAAACGAAATTGGGATGGATGCAAAAAATGTTGCTTTTGTGATCAAGATGAAACAATTCAACATTTATTCTTTTCTTGCCCACTTGCAAAAATGACATGGCGCACTGTACATATGGCTTTTAATATTAAGCCACCGAATGACGTAAGACACTTGTTTGGTAATTGGTTGAAGGGAGTATCTAAAACAGAGAAGGTTCAAATCCGAGTTGGTGTTTGTGCATTGCTTTGGGCCTTGTGGAACACCCGCAATGACTATATTTTTAACAGAGCAAAGAAAACTACTTTTATGCAGGTTATCCCGATGGCTACTCATTGGATCCGTACGTGGTCCTACCTACAGTCAACGGAGAAGCAAGGCGCAATGGATTTTGGGTGCAGCCGCCTGGAATCGGTCGCGTCGGATCTATATTCCCAGTTCAGCTGGCGTTCTGATTTGAGGATAACATGTTGATGCAGAGTCATTCGCTGTTGTCTTTCCTTTTTATGTGGCTGATTCATATTGCCACTTTGTGTGATCCTTGATGTAATTCGGTTGTAACGCTTGACAGACTTTATTTCAATAAAAATAAAAGCCGCATGCATCAATCGATGCAGAGGCTGGGGCCCCCTTTTCTAAAAAAAATATATCAAATCGAATGGCTAAAAATTATTGGGCCAGTTTTGGGCCAAAGGACAATCCGGTAATTTTTTAAGCGTAGAATTGTCTTAACTAATCCTATTTAATTGGCAGTTGATTAATGCTAACTATTGCAACCGCATGACTTGACCAGAGCTGCTGCACGCGCTCGTTTTCCTTCACGGTTGTCTCATGCTGCACCACCGCACAGCCGCATGCGCTCGCCACTCTCACGTCCGATTTCTGCTGCGCCGCCGCACGCCCTCGCCTCCTGCTGTGCCGCCGCCTTCACGATTCAATAGCGCCGACAGCATCACTGCATCAGCCACTTCCAGGTGACACGGTCCCACCTGACTACTCCCTCCGGCGACGCCGCTACCGGAAAACACATGGCCATTGCCATATACACCGTCTCCCTCTTCACCATCAACGTCGTGCTACCCAGGAGCGTGGTTCAGGGAGCTTCCCGTCGTCATCAAGGACCAGCCGCACGAACGCCCTCTGTGTCATTTTCCTCGTCGGCGGCGAGGCGGCACGTGGCGTCGGCGCCGTCGGAGAACTCAACCTACACGAACTTGACGCCCGAGGAGACGACGGACAGGGTGCAGTCCACGACGACGTCGCCGGAGGAGGGACGAAAGGAGAGCTTGCCGGCGAAGGGAAGAAAGAAGGGCACGTCGGGCGAAGTGACGGCTAGTGAGAAGCTGAGTTAGCTGACGATGCAAGGAACGACATGAGGTCGGGGTGCTCTCGTAGAAGAAAGAACAGCAGAATCAACCGCGCCGCGACGTGGAAGGAGTCCTGGAAACCAAGGATTTCAACGCGCGCCCATGACCTGCTGACCCTTCGCACGATATGATTCCTTAGGATCGGTTTTCTGTTTTAGTGTAACTCCTAAAATGCCCCTTGAGCTCAGATGTACTACCAAAAAATTGGCGTAGTATATTAGATCTGCACCGCCCGATCACCTGGCTTCAACGGCCCACGTTGCGTAGATGCACCGTAAAACATCTCTAAAATAATACTGTATGCACCACACGATGACTACCAGTTATTCACTTGCCCAAAAAATGGTACACACAGTTTCTAAGGCACACACGTAGTTTAAGAAAACATTTTAACCATTAATTTGGTCAACAATGACTATAGATCTAATGCTATAATTCTTATGAAATATAACTTATATTTTTTTGTTGACCAAATTTAATGGTTAAAATTTGTTTTGAACCGCGTGCATGCCCTACAAACTATACCGGAGGGAGTATTAGACTACCCATAGTGGGAGTAACTTCACTAGTAACATAGATGCCACCTAAGCAAAAAATCTTATGTGGCATGTAATTAATGAGGAGATATACAAATAGAGTAACTTAGCTAGTTACTTGTAACACTAGTAACATCACATTTTTCAAGAGAAAATGAGTCTATAGAGTAATAAATGAGACCATATATGACACCACCTCTATGTTACTTTGCACTATGAGGGTAGTAACATAGTCTAATAATATGTGTATGTTACTAGTTGAAGTTACTCCCCACTATGACTAGTCTTATATACGGTCAGTTTTACAGATTTGTTTATGAGAAATATGTTAGAAAAGGTACCGGGCAGATGCATGCTGCATGCAGTCCTGGCCATCAAGCATTCCAGCTGTTCTTTTTTTAGCGGAGAAAGACCCAAAAGGACCTGGACGGTCAATACAAAATTACATCAAGTACCCTAGAAAACAAGAAAATACACGCACATCTCTCGGACTTTACAAACAGGACGCTAGAAAGAAGACTGAAAACGCAATGCTGCTCTTCATCTTCTTCACCATCGGTGCTGCGAGACCTAGAGGTCCATGCACCATCTTCACGACCGGGGACGAAATAACTTGAGGCTTAGAGAGCGGAGAACACTAAACCGAAGTCAAAGAAGATTCTCCGCAATGGCATGCCGGCCTAGAAGAAGAACAAGCAGAAGCGCCAGCATAACACCTCGACACGAAGTGGCCTCTATTGACCATGAATCACTTCGGTGTGACAAGCCACCGTAGATGAACTCTCTTGCAGGTCTTCATATGCTTCCCAAAGCACTCCTGCATACAAGACCACTACCCATCTCCAGCCTCTAGAGCAGCCAAATTGGGTGGACAACAAATGAGGAAGAGCACGGCTTGATGCCGAGCTTATTAAGGATACAATGACGTCGTTCACGCCTCAAAGACCAGGGTTGGAGGAGGCGCGCATGTGGGACCCAGGCGCGGTCCAGTCTGGACCGTGGCCAGGGGTCGGCTGTGGGTATCCCCCGGACTTGTCCTTCTGGCTCCCGGGGTCTTCTGGCAAAAAAGAATTTCTGTAATTTTTTTGGGAATTTTCTGATCACTTTGGATTTTGGACCTTTTCTGCAATGCACAGACATAATAAACAAAAACTGGCACTGGGCACTGGGTTAATAGATTAGTCCAATAAAAGGTGCCAAAATGATATAAAACATAATAAACACATGTGGCATTTGATATAAAACAAGCATGGAACATTAGAAATTATAGATACGTTTGAGACGTATCAATATCTCTAAAGCACCATTCATGAATTTTTTTAGCTTGTTTAACTATCATGTTTTATTATCTTTTGTTTAATATCAATTATAGATATTTGCTTTGAATGATTTGATCTCAGTTCACATGCTATACATTACTATTTGATCAAGATTATGTTAGTAGCATGTCACTCCAAAAATTATATTTGTTATCGTTTACCTGCTCGAGGACGAGTAGGAAATAAGCTTGGGGATGCTGATACGTCTCGAACGTATCTATAATTTTTGATGTTTCATGCATGTTTTATGCCAATTGCTACATGTTTTATATACACTTCATATCATCTCTACTATATTAAAGCGGAGCCGGTGGTGATGGTGATGGTGGTACGTCCTCCGCTCCGCCTCGATCCCGCACTCCCGTACAGAAAAAAACTCACTCTCGCACGGAACAAAACCGCCACGCAATCTCCAATCCTAGTCCGCCCACGTCCTCACGCACGCCCGTTCCCGGACAGGAAAAATAACTACAGTTCGATTCTTTCCTGCACCGCCGATGCGCTGCACATCTTCCTCTCCCCATAACGCCGCCACCACCGTCCCTGGCGCCGCCTTCTCCATTCCCGTGTTCCTCTCCCATCCACCATGGTTTCCTATAACTCGTGAGATCGGGCGAGAATAGAGTTGTGGGGCGTGGTATGATGATGGTGGATGAGCAGGAGGAGATCTGCGGGCGGTGGGGATTGAGCAGGTGGGTCGACGCCGCCGGTCGCGTCGAGGAAGCAGGAGCAGCAATGCCCCAAGCTGGAGGTGTACCTGGAGTCTGGAGATGCCAAGGTGCCTCCACGACGCCGGTGTCCCAGAGGAGTAGATCCTTGGATCGACGACGACGAGCTCTGGAGAGCCCTCTTGATGTGATGCGACTTCTTGCGTCTATAAACAGGGCTCTAAAAATTTCACTTCCGGTATTCTTCCTTTTTCTTATTCTGATTTTTATTCTTCCTCAGAAATGCAGAATCGGGGAATCCATTGGAAGTCGAATTACCACTGAAATTACTATTTTTATAGGGACCACAGGTGTTTCTTTCTGTTGGGAGCTATGGTTGCAGACACACATTGAAAGATCCTGTAAAGGCTAGTTTTGCTGAGATGTACAGTAGATTCGCATATACTCCCACAGTACTGGTAGCTGTGCTCTATCATTTTAAACTTGCTTCTCTGTTCTTTTGGTAACATCAGTTCTGTCACCCTGAGTCTCTCAAATTGGTTTGCTCTCACAACCCATTACATTTTTCAGTGAAAATATAACATAGATGTTCCTCTTGACATGTTAAGTTACCAGGGGGTCGCCGCCGCATCCTCTGGAAATGTAGCTGGGCCTCTATCCTTTTACATTTTCTTTTCATTCTAGGAGAGCTGATTTTCTGATTGTTACTTCAAAGTTATTTAGGAACATCTGATTGGTGATTCTTTCGTATTCTGCAATGTGATTGGTTGACACAATAATATATAGAAAGCTTATTTCCTTCACAAGACTGTAATAGCAGAAACTGATGATGGTTCCATGATTTTTTGTTACATTGATTTTAGTATTTCAGTGTCCTAGCTGATCGATGTTGGTGGTACACACACGCATTGAATTTAAATGGATTTCAGTATGCCACTAGCAGCGCTGCATGATGATCAGGCCAGATAATTTATCGCTGCTCAGGCCAGAACCTGTTATAACAGCCGGAATCCTGTTATAACAGTTCCATATGGTATATTGCTTTTCAGTTTTGAAGTTCCAGCCATTAATTTGCAGTATGTACGAATGACTATTGCTAGGTACTCTCCGGAGACTTTAGGAGCTGATGATTATTTCAGAACTATCACTGATGTTCTGGACACTCTTCTTGAGCCGAAATGGCATGCTGACGTCTATGGCTGACAATGTCTGGTGTAGGGCAAGTATATAGCTTGAGGTTCTCCGGGGACGGTCAAATATATAGCTTGAGATTCAGCGGTGATGTCTCTCCCACTGGAATACTCACGGTTATCACCATGGCCATGGAGCCAAGGTTCTCTCTTCTTTCTTTCAGTTACATAGATATTGACCTCATTTTATTTGCCATTTACTGTTTTTCTATTTCTTCTAGCTCACATATCACGTACATTCTACATTGTCGGTGCCTTTTACTGTACCTTTGGCTGCCTAGCTACTATATGATTATGGCTAGAGTGCAGTTGACGGAGTGGCATTGCCATAATTGTACTGAACTTACAGTCAACAAAATAATTGTACTGAACTCTTTCTCAGTAGTACCGAGATTATAGATTAATTATTTGATGATCTATATTGATCTATTTGCAAAGAATGAAGCCATGATTGCAGATCATAATTTGCATATTTGTAGTTTGGCCTACTTGCTGTAACCACGAGGCGGATATGTTTGTAAATAAATTGATAGAAGGATAAAATGACATTCAAGCTATGTTGCAATCGACCAATATGACTTGGTAGTTCAAGCCTGGTTGGTGCAAAGCTTTTAGCTCTATTGTTTCTTGTGTGAATGAAGGAATGTCGAGTTGTCTGTGATCATGATCATATTGAATGGTTTTTAGATCTAAATAACGTTGTCTTGATGGTGCTTCTTTCCACGCAGCTTCTTTGTTACTTGTTGGTGCTACAGCTGCCCATTCTCTTTTTAAACACCCACGAAGACTGACAAATTGACGGTTATAGTAGGAACTAGAACTCTAATTACAAAATTCTTTCATTTGATTTTATTTTGAAAATAAACCGGAAAAGGAAGTGACGATGTTTCCGGTCGCTAACAGCCTTTGTTTTAGGCCTCCCCCATTTGCTTCTTTGTTCTTTTTATGCACGCGGTTTGTTGGCAATTTTAGAAACAAATGGTTTTACAAAGTATTTGGTTCGGTGATTTTGAATGTAATAAATTTAGTAGGTCGTGGCAACGCACGGGCATTCAACTAGTTTTTATTCATTTTCTGGGACTAACCTTTCAACAAGATGTCACAGTGTCAGTTCCTGTTTTTTGCTGTCTTTTTGTTTCCGAAAAACTAGTCAGGAAATATTCTCGAAATTGGACGAAAATCAACGGGGATGAGTTTTACACCGACACGATGACGAAGTCCGAAGGGCGAACGAAGAAGCGGTCCAGGGGGGGCAGACGTCACCTCGGCGCGACAGAAGGTGGGGCCGCGCCGGGGGGGTCATCTGGCGCCCTCGGGTGGCCCCTCGCGCCACCCTTTTGCCTATATATTCACCTCCTCCCGAAAACCCTAAAGACCCGAGCATTGTTCCACGAAAAGTTCCATCACCGCCGCCGTCGTCAACCCTAGTTCGGGAGGTTTCTGAAGCTCTTCCCGGCACCCTGCCGGAGGAGAAGATCATCGTCGGAGGGCTCTACATCACCATGCTCGTCTCTGGACAGATGCGTGAGTAGTTCATCTTTGGACTACGGGTCCATAGCAGTAGCTAGATGGTTATCTCTCCACTTTATGCTATCATGTTTAGATCTTGTGAGCTGTCTAACATGATCAAGATCATCTTATTGTAATACTACATGTTGTGTTTGCTGGGATCCGATGAATTGTGAAGTTATGATCAAGTTGTTTATCTATTTATATACTGTTTTATTTATGTTCTTGCATGCTCTCCGATGCTAGTAGATGGTTTGGCCAAGTAGATGCTAGTGTCTCTAAAAGGGAGTATTTATGCTAGATAGTGAGCTCCTGCCTCTAGTAATCTGGACTCGAGCGACAGAAACTACTAAGGTTGTGGATGTGCTGTTGCCACTAGGGAGAAAACAACTTTCATTTGCTTATATGCGTTGCTTATATGTCTCATGCATTGTTTACATTACACACCATGCTTAATGCAATTATCCGTTGCTTGCAACTTAATACTCGCGGGAGACACGGATGTTATCTCGGGAGTGGATTATTAGTCATAGATGTAGCTGGTAAGCGGTCTATGTAAAATGTTGTAATGCCCAATAAATACTACATTGAACATCTAGTCATAATATGCATTGTCATGCTCTTGCTATTTGTCAATTGCCCAGCTGTAATTTGTTTACCCAACATGCATGCTATCTGTTATGGAGAGACACCACTAGTGAACTGTGGACCCCGGTCCATTCTTTTATACGGATAAAAACACCGTTTCCACCATGTTCTACAATGACTTGTTCGCTGTTCCTTCTTGCATTTATAATTATTCTCCACACCATACGTTTAATCCTTTGTTTTCAGCAAGCCAGGGAGATTGACAACCTTCCTGTTTCGTTGGGGCAAAGTATTTTGATTGTGTTATGTGTAGGTCCGCGTCAACAACATTTCAACGGCGCTGTTATTGACACCGTGTTGAAGCTCTTCCACCTCCTACTGGTTCGATAACCTTGGTAGATTTCAAAGGAAAATTGATGTTGCACTACTTCATACCTTCCTCTTGGGGTTTCCCAACGAACATGTGTTTTCACGTCATCACCAGCCACGCCGCCTCCTCTTCCTCCGTGCGGGCCCGCTGCGCCGCCTCCTCCTCCTCACGGGCCGCTGTCCCGATTCCTCTGTCGACGCGCGTAGCGCGGCCATGATGTCCGGCCACTGCGCCAGCTCCTCCAAGTTGGAGGCGTCGATGGCCTCCTAAAGGGCGGTGTCGTTGTCGATGGGCGGCGCGGGCTGGTGCCCGCGGTAGGCCTCCCAGTTGGGCGGAGCATCATCGTCGGTGGCCTCCATCTTGACGGTGGCGCCGTCGTCCTCCACATCCCCATCACCCCAATCGAGGTCGGAGTCCTCATCGGACTCCAGACCGACGAGGGCGGGGTCCAAGTCCTCCTTCGGCGCCACCTCGGCGAACCGCCGCGCGTCATGCTCCAGCTCGAATCACTGGTCCCAGAACCATGAGTTCACGGCGTAGGCGGGGTCGTGGAGGAGGTCGGCGGGTAGGAATGAGCGCCGCCGCATGATCTCCCAGGTGCGCGCCCTGCCGGAGCGAGGGACCGGCGTCACCAGGATGCGGCGGCGATTGAGGTGCGAGCCGCCGAGAGGTGGACATCGCTCCACGGCAGCAGCGGGGCCACCTCCCAGTAGGTCTAGGCCACGTCGGTGGAGACGCGAGCCCGATGGGCGTGGCGGCGGCCGGCGCGAGCAGCCGATTCAGCGGCGCGGCGAGCCGCATCAGAGGAGGCCCCTCGTGAGGAGGAGGCCTCCTTGTCGTTTCGGCCGGCCTTCCACCACGAGGACGGTTTCTTAATCGTCGACGGCGAGGGCGGGCGGTGGAGCTAGGGTTTGAGAGTGGAGAGGGAGTGAGGAGATGGGGACGGATTTGGTCGCCGGTCCCCATATAAGAAGGACCCAGCCGAAGCGGCCATTCTCGCTGCCAGGTGGGCCACGGGCGGACACCAGCGGACACGAGCCGCGTCCACGCCTGCACCAAACGTGGACCAAAATTGGGCCAGGTTTGGGGCGAAATGCTTGTCCGCGCGGACAGCGGTCTGTTTGCGGTGGGCCGTTGGAGCGCCTCCCCTGTCCGTTCAGACAGAATCAATCATTTTGAACCTAGAGCAGTCAATACTATTTTGAATCAACTCCTGGTGCAATAAAGCAGTGAATACTATTTTGAATCAATCATGTTACAGCTGGGATGTTGAACCTAGATCCCTAGCAGTGTAACTACTGCTACAATTTGGATGGATAATCTTTAGTTACTTGACCATCTGCAGCTCTATACGAACACATGTATACATTAGAAAGAGAAAATTAAGTAAGTCTATCAACATCCCGTTAAGTATTTCCATTTCAAAGAAATATCTCAAACCTAAAGATCGAGACACTAACATGATCACTGAAAGATTTCACATGTAGCATCAGCTTTTGGTTCCAGGCTTGGAGTACTTGACCACCATAAACAAAAGAAAAAAACCGCAAATGTGAAATAATTTTGGGAAAAGTAAAGGTAAAACAAAGGTAAGATACCTAAGAAAATATAAATGTCATCCTGAAAACGCTAAATCAAATCAAAGTACTAGGGAAAATAGAAAATCGGCAAGAATACTAGAACATGAAAGGAAAGGTAACTGACTTTGAAACCAATTAATAAACACAGCTCATCATGAACAGCTTGAAGTAGCCACAAACCAATGCAACTGTACATCCATGCGCTAGTCATACTATATTCTCACATAATCAGCTAGTTTCACTCATAAACATTTAGAGATGCTTCATGGAGAGTAGGAAGGCTCACACACCTTCTCCTGTATTTCATCTACAGTTCTACATCGTCCCTTGTTAATCTATCACTTCTCCAGCTTATGAAAAGAAGGTGGAGGTGAGTCTAAAGACCAGGGCCCTTACCTTGCGAGGTGCAAGAGGTCCGAGCCGCCGGATGGAGAATGGAGACATGTGCTTGAGGTCGACGACGTCGAGCAAATGGTTGGGAACAGATGCTGCTGCGTGCTCTGGAGGATGAAGCGCTGCGGGAAGCCGGGAAGTTAGGGACGGGCGTGGCAGCAGAGGATGCGGTCGGGCCGCGGACGTTGGCGGCAGGCCACTGTTTTTCTCTCTCGTGTGCTCAGGGGCGGAGCCAGGAATTGGACATAGGGGGGGCGAGCTAAAACCTAAAACCTTAAGAAAATTCATAGTATGTGTCACATAGTAAAAACCAATTCAAGAGAAATTTTCCATTTTCACGGACGGAATGCCTATCTCTATATCTGGAGATCGGCAAATTGAACAGAAAATGCCATCAAATATAAGATATAAACCACACAAAGTAACTAGAGATGGTAACCATTAATGAACTATTTATTCGATCCATCAATCACAATAAAATTTCTTTGGTAAATTGAACTGACGAAGGAAAGCATAATTTATTGATTATATGCACATCTTTGAAAATTATGTATAATCTAGTAGTAAATTAATCAAATAATAATCTTCTAAAATATTGCCCAGAATATATACTGAACCAAGAATATATGTGCTAGCTATTAGCAACAATGTTCATTCCATTAATTCCTTTGCATCACAGAGCCGTAAGGTGCAGGTGTACCTTTTCAAGCTGGACTCCACGGTAGAATCAACAGAGGGACCGGGTCATCGCCTGGATGCATATAGGTCCTGGTCTGGTTACTCGATGGCGGCCGTCTACTCCTAGCTTCCGGCGACTCGCGGGTACGAGGCCAGCAAGTGGCGACCGCCGCCGCCGTAGCAATTTGGTAGCGCGATAATCGATCTGATCTATGCAAACCGGCGAGGTAAACAAATGCCAACAGTCACGGAAAATAGAAAGACAACTTCTAACCTTCCTGCCTCCCACGATGGACTCGCATATGGACAGTTTGGGCAGGATTGAGTTCCATCACACAAAGCTCAATTTTGTGCGAAACTTGCATACTCCAAACGAGCATTACACTCTTTAGAATCTCCCACTTTTTCTCCAAAGAAGGAACTCTCCCTTGCATGGCAATTTCGAACGAAGTGTCACACACATGCGTCTCCCTACACTAATTATAACAATCGATTGAATAAGCTACACCACCGTGATTCATTATTCTCCCTGCGCTCATGCAAAGCAATGACACGGCCAGGCCCAAGGTGGTCGACTATTGGAGCGATATGGCAACCACGGCCTCCCAATCTCGCAAGGGGCTAAAGACGGCGATCACTTTTGTCACGTGGGAGATTTGAAAGGAGCGCAACGAAAGGGTCTTCAACAACAAATTCTCGATGCCTTCTGCCCTTTTTCGGCGAATCAAGGATGAGGGAAGGAACTGGATCTTGGCAGGGGCCAAGACGTTAGCAGAGATTATCGCCTGATTAAGCTTTCATGTAATCGTTTTTATTTTGGCTTAGGCCAGGACCGTATTTGCTCCTTCTTTATCAATATAAAAGGCAAAGCTTCTGCCTTGTTTAAAAAAAATATTCTGAGTAATTCCATCTGGTAGAAGGAATCAACTAAACTTTGCCTCTTTTGATAAACTTAACGTTTTTCTCTGTTCTGTGGAGCAAAACAAATGGATTTTTTACGAATATTATAAATGGATTTCTAGAGCACAGTTGCCGACAATTTGCCTTAAATTGCATGCGATGTCCTATCATATAACCGTTCGTTGAAACTAATTAAATTTCTAGCTTTTTCCTAAGTTAAGATTCTTTATATTGACCAAGTCCATAAAACACATGTTTAATATCTACAAAATCAAATATATATAATATGATATAATTTATGTTGCACCTAGCACAGTTAATTTGGTATTATGGAAAATGATATGTTGTTTAGGGATTTCTATTTGTGTGCCCCGTTTCGATTAGTACTGCCCATTGCCCCATTGTTTTAACTTTTCGCACTTCTCTTTCCCCCACCAATCTAGTCTCCCGAATGACCAGGCGGAGTGTTTCCATCGAGTCAAACATTTTACCGCTACTGCACTGACAGGTGGGCCCTGAGAGTAATAGCATTGGTCTCTCTCCGCCGAGTCACACGGGGTGGGTCCCTGAGAGTGGGATGCTTAGTCTCACCTCGCTAGTTTACAACGTGTTTGACCGGCTTCTAAATTCAAAAGTTAATCATGTGTTCACCCCCAAATCATTATATACCATCTTGATCAAGCTATTATATGTGATTTAATTTGTTTGATGTTTTTAAAACAATTCGATGACGTCAAAGTTTCTAGCGCTTCTCCTCTTTTATAGCGTAAACAATTTCCTTTTGCCAGCGGTAGGTTCCATCATCTTTTTCATCTGCATGTTGTATGTCGGTGTTTCGTAACCGTCTAGTGAATTTATATCTAAGTAGTGCTTGTGATCACGATCGAATGGGCTAACAGCCTCAGGCACGCAAGGATGTATACAGGTCTGGGCGCCGGGATCGTATTCGGTAACAATCCTACTCTCGTTTCTACTAGTATATTCCGTGTGAGGCGCTCGAAATACAACGGGATTCCAGCTGGCAGTGCCGACTCGTCTCGCCACCTTTGTGGAGAAGGAGAGATGAGTTTAGGGGTGTGTGAAGGTGTGAATGATCAACCTGTGGTCAGGAAAATCGATCGACCCCCTCAAAGAGAGAGCTTCCCCCTTATATAGGGGCGTGCCATAATCTTGTAGACATGGCAACATGTAGTTACAGTCCTGGGTAAAGTATATGACGGGACGGAGAGGCTACACTAGCCAGCTATAGCCCTACGCCTGGCAGGACGACCTGCACTCGATATGGGGCCGAGTCATTGTGGAGGTCGTCAGCAGTTGATTCCGCGGCGTATCGACACTACCACGGGTGTCAGCCCCGGATTATGTTGGACATGAATTTGCCTTGATAAGGGTGATGTCAATCGCGCCCTGCTAGGGTATGGCCGTGGAGTCGGCCTAGGTGATACATCTTGTCCACCTTCTCTAATCTATGTATGTACGGAGAGGGGACTTTGGTTTGCCCGCTTGCCTTAGCCGGCTGGCTGATAGTAGGATGTCGGCTGGCGGCCAATCCGCATGGCAGGGCGAGTTGCCTCGCGGTCGCCGACTTGGTCTTTCTGACCGGCTGGGCGACACTTCTTAGCGTTTCCATACAGAACTCGAGTAATGTGTCTATATATACTCTGGTTTAGCCATACTAGTTGGAATGTACGTGCAACGCACGTTTTCACAATTAAACATGTCACTTTACAAGTAGGAAATACTACCAGATTTATGTGGATTTCTTCTTTTTATATTTTATATTGCAAAGAGAATCATGCATATATTAGTATCATGAAGCACTCAATCTCAGACATAAGCTTTAGACATAAGCTTTAGAAACGGGTGCGCAGCGATAAAGACGTGCTCTTTCAGCTCGGCGCAAGTTATTGATAAGGTGCCCGTGTTGTTCGACCCTTTGTCTCGTTCGCGTGTACTCTCTCTTGAGTAGGAGCCTAGCTACCGTGACCCTGGGATATGAAATATGGAAATTGTGTGCAACTGTGCGTGTGTTCCATAATAAGGTTTTAAACAGATGTCTTCTATGATCATTAGTGTAATGATTTTCTATTTCCACCAATGAGTAAGTTACACATCATAAAAAACTGAAATTACATGAAAGGTTGTGTGTAGCTTTAGGTATAGAAGTTTGTCCCAACATTGAGTTTAATAAAATCACCCTTCATACGAACAAAGTATAGAAGTGCACAATTGTCACAAATTTTTTGAGGTCGCTCTAGGTCCGAGACACTGAGAACAGACATGACCGGATTCTGAAATTTCGTTCTACGTACTACCATGGGCAAAGAATTAAGTATGTACTCTCATGAGGTCACAAATTATGTATGAATTAAAATGTGATTAACGATAATCAGAGCACAAATAATCGAAAGGAGAAACACAATTAACACACACACACACGGATTAGCTGATTCGCTGGATCCTAGCTATGCTCAGGTACAGGTCAGATTAGTATAGTACGGAGTACGTATCAACACTTAGAAACTGAATGAAATCAACTAAGCGCGTACGGGACTAAGCGATCGAATTAAGCACAGGCGTGCACTCCACTACATGTAACGTACGTACGTTTGATTATAACGTCAATCAACTGATCAATTAGGCTGCCGGCTGCTTCTTCTGCTCTCTTGTTGTCGACTTTGCCGGAGCGCTCGCTCGATGAGCAGGTTGAGGAAGTTCATGATGTGCACAGTTAGCGCCGTCAGAGATCCGTCTGCAAGAACGATGTCGCACGTTGATTAGCAGTGTTGATCGTAACGACTTGGAGACATTATCGAGTATCTAGATTAAGCAGGTTTAGTTAGGATGAAAACATCTCAACTACTCCACTAACTGAATTACCTGGGTCATGTTGGACCATGGCCACGTTGCGTGCTCCCATGCGGTTCCTGGCCTCCTCGCTCGCCATGTCCGCCATGAGCTGCACGGCCCAATCGGCATCCTCGTCGGACGTGCATCGCGCCACCTCCTCCTCCGGCAGCACGTCCAGCAGCCCGCCTAGCAGCTCCCTGAACCACGCCTTGATGAGCCCGGCAAGGCAGTGTGACCTAATCCTCCTCCTTGCCGTCGCCGCTGCCTGTGTCCATCCTGATCAGTCTGATCTGATCCTGACCGTGCGCGCGTACGTACGTGTAGGTGCCGGCAGGATGAGGGAGCTTGACGTTGCAGCAATGGCGACGCAATATTCTTGTATGTACAACGTGCTGGTGGTACCGCACGATGGATGGCGGCAGGGGCGGCGCAGGAGTAGCCAGCCACCGGCACGACGGCGGGTGGGTGACGGAGGCGGAGAGGGGAAAGCGCGATGCGTGTTTTTTTGGCAGTGGCAATCCTTGTAATTATTAGGGAAACGAAAAGGTGTGTTGAGTTGTCAAACATTGGAGCGATCTTGACCGTTGCCCAAATATTGAAGAGTTCAGATTTAATATATCAACACAAGTTTACTCTTTAATAATAGTATAGATTAGACGCCTCAATAGTGGCAAACATTGGGATTAGTGCAAGTAGGAAGATATTAAAGGACACGCATCGGACAGCTACGAATACTGATTGGAAAATAACTATACTATGTCGACAAAGAAACCAACACTACAAAGGATCCATACTGAACAAAAATCCAAGTGACAGAATTGGCAACTGGAATTTGTGCACTAGATGGGTTCCAAGGAGAGAACCTCCTCCAAGTATCTAGCGTCTCTCACCATGCTTTGCAAGCACTTCACCTCGATCCCTATTTAAGCCTCCTCTCTTGGCGTGATGTTCTTGGTATTGCACTAGCCCCATACACAAGAACTGAAGAAAAACCCTCTGTCAAGGAGGGATTACCCGGACCATGTCGACCAAGGAGATGGTGCCCCCCGCCGACGAAGAGATAACAGATATCATCGTCCAGAGGGTACCGTACTGGGACCCGCCGGCGGTCAAGCCGCTGGACACGAGCGAGCTGGGCGAGTGGTCCATGTACCGCGCTCTCATCGGCGAGTTCACGGCCTCGCTCATCCTCGTCTACGTGAGCATCGCCACCGTGATCGGGTACAAGTTTCAGTCCTCCGGCCCCGACGAAAGGTGCACCGGCGTCGGGTACCTGGGCGTGGCCTGGTCCTTCGGCGCCACCGTCTCTGTCCTCGTCTACTCTACCAGCGGCGTCTCGGGCGGGCACATCAACCCGGCGGTGTCGTTCGCGCTGTTCGTGGCCGGCAAGGTGACGCTGATGCGCGCCGTGCTGTACACGGCGGCGCAGTGCCTCGGCGCCATCTGTGGCGTGGGCATCGTGAAGTTGATCATGAAGCACCCCTACGACAACTTTGGCGGCGGCGCCAACTCGGTGGCCGAGGGCTACTCGCTCGGGGCGGCCTTCGGCGCCGAGACCTTCGGCACCTTCGTGCTCGTCTACACCGTCTTCTCCGCCACCGATCCCAAGCGCACCGCGCGGGACGCCTTCGTCCCGGTACGTGCATGCGTCGTTCTTGATTGATCTCACACGAGCTTGTCGTAACAATGGCTGCCTCTGACCTTTACATGATTCGTTCTACTGATCTTGAAGCTGGTGGCAGCGCTGCCGATCGGCTTAGCGGTGTTCGTGGTGCACCTGGCGACCATACCGATCACCGGCACGGGCATCAACCCGGCGAGGAGCCTGGGCGCCGCCGTTCTTTACAACCAGCACAAAACCTGGAAGCAACACGTACGTAGGATCCATGCATGTCATACACACTAATGATTTATAAACGTATTGTACGTACATTATGTTGTCGAGTGGCCGATGCCACGGTTTGTGAACAAGAAAACTTAAGTACATCGATTGATTTTTTTTTGAGAAATCACACTACAAACTGTATAATATAGTTTGAATATCATTGTAATTCTAACAAACAGGATAAAATAGGATTAATACTTTAATACATCTAGTGCTAAGTATACAATACAAACTGTTTAATACATCAATGGCACCCCCCCTAGGTAGATCCGCCCATGTGTTGTTCTAATGGTGATGATTAAGTAAACATGTTGATCTGTGAGTGTTTTGATTTGCAGTGGATCTTCTGGGTCGGGCCATTCACCGGCGCGGCCTTGGCGACGTTCTACCACAAGATCGTGTTGCGCGACGTGGCCGTAGTCAGGAAGGCACTGTTGGGCTCGTTCAGGAGGATGGGCTCCGCCGCTTGAAGATCGAGGAGCGGAGTATACACAGACCACTGGCTTTTGTGCCTTTGGAGACTGGATGATGTCACACCCTAGTTTCATTTTTAATGAAACTGGGAGTCTCGTTTGAGACTCCTTATATCTTTAAAAAAAAGGAGCGGAGTATAGGTGATATGTCTGCATGTTTGCATGCATGTAGCGTCGACGTCGTTCGTGAATAATTGGGATATACTAAATGAATTTTATAGCTCTAAAACTACGTTCTGCCTTGTAATGTACACGTGTTTATGTGCATCGATGGCAATCTATGTGAATTTTATACTGACCTATATATAGCATCGATCTCTTGCTTCCTTTTCTTCCCGGCCGTTCTTCTTTTCGACGATTGTGACTTTTGCTTTTGCTTCCTAGTTCTTTTCTTTCGGGGCAAACAAAGGGTAATCATCAACGGTGGTCTCCCCAAGTTATTCCCGGACACGTATGGTCCATAAAGATCACGACAAGCTGCTGCTAAATAATTCATACCCACCGACGGTGGTGAAGGACGGAAAAAATTTAAGGTCGGCGAAATCTCTAACGCATAATGATCCTCCCAGTATTCTTGTTGTACATGACCTAAAAACAGGGGTAAAGTACACATTGATCTATAATTATTATTAAAAAAGCAAACTTGTGTTGTGCTGTGTCGATACATTAAATCTTAACCCTATAATATCCAATCAACACAACTCAAATCCCGAAATGTTTTTCTGCTAAAGAAATGATCTGTCTCGCGGCGATGGCGCTCTCCTCCTCCTCCCGGCCACACCACCTCCGCTGCCGCTTCCACGCCTCCGCTCAGACTCTCGCTCGGGTGGATCCGCACTTGCACTCGGAGCCTAGCGGCTACCTCGGGAGCTGGAAGGAGACCGCCCCCACCACGGCCGCTGCGGGCGGCGGCGACTCGCGGGAGGCATGGGCGAGGCTCGAGCGGTTGCGCATGGGGTACGCGCGCGACGTGGGGAAGCTGGGCGAGCGATACGCCTACGAGACGCAGCTGCTGGAGGCCGAGCAGTAACGCAAAGAGGAGGCGCGCTCTGAGGCCGTCCACGTCGCCAACGAGGAGCGCAAGGCCGCTAAGGCCGCCGCCACGTAGACCAGGTCACCAGGGCCGCCGAGCGCCGCGCCTTCGAGGTCGAATTCCGCCAACGCTGTCGACGTTCCTCCGCGCTGCAAAGGTCGTGAACGCCTCCCGCATGATCAACGACCTGAACGGCTGAACCTGCAATGTCGATGGTGAACTGACGGGACCTAGTCTCAGGCAGCGGCCCTGCCGGCCGGCGGCAATGCATGAAGGCAAGATGTCATGCATGGCATGGGCCGATGGGTGGTGCCCGACGGATCCCTCGACTAGGTTCTCTTCTATGCCATCGACGCGTGGCGTGTTCGTCCGTCCCAGGTGTGCACGGCGAGGGTTGTCCAAGGCATCCATGGTGCTGGCCTGCATTGCGTGCATGGAGAGGTCCTCCTGGGAGTGCATAATGTATCCTTGTCGCTGGTTGATTAAGCCCCTATGCCAAAGCCTTTATCTTTAGTTCTTTGCAACTGACACAAGTACTATATTCTGAAAATCCATATTAACGTCGGTTCCACACATATTTGAATTGGTCAATGACCATTGTTCATCATGAATCCATGATATATTGTTGCTTCATTGGTACCACAAGCCAAATACCATGAATCCATGATTATTTCGTCATTATTATTGTTTTGGTAGAAAGAAGGTAGATAAAGCACTATTATGTCTCTGAGATGTCTCAACACTATTATGTCTTATTTCAGTTCAAAAAGAAATTATGTCCTATTTGATGTCTCTACACTATTCTGTACTATTTCATTCATGGACAGTTGAGTTGAGGGGCTATTCAATTAGTTATTCCTTGTCTCACATGTTTTTGGTTTGTGTAATTATATTACCGGGAGTTCAGTACAGTTTTAATTTTTTAGAGGCTTAATTTTCTTGTTTCTATCTTCTAGAAGTTGCCTTCACATTAATACGCTTCATTTTGGTCAACATGTGCGTGCATTTGAATTGTAAGGCTTGTATATAATATTAAAATGTAACGCATAAAAAGAGGAATGTCATTTAAAAGAACGTATGTTGTGTTATAGATTGGAGACGGGGGTTTGCACGTGCAAAGCAACTAGTAAGAAAAAAAGACAAACGACAATGAAAAAATTGATTTGCCAATCACATAACCGCACTATCACCACTCCCCAACCTCCACCATTAAAATAAGATGTATTTCGTTCCAGAAAATACATCTGCTCGAACCTGCAGCTGAGGGACGCGAACACATAATGGGCGAAGACCACGAAAAAAAACTGTTAAGTGAAATGTGGTACTAATCGCGCGAGAGATATGGAGTGATTTCCAATCGAGTTGGGCAAGTCCCAGTATGTCTAGACGCACCAGGCCGCCAACGCTCCTCCAACTTGGTCCAAAGAAAGCCCAGTAGCCAGCCTACCTCTTCCATCCCCCTTTCTTCTCCAAACGAGCTCTCTGGAAAAGAGAAACTGATCACGGACGAACTAAAACAAACTCGATCGGTTGTCAATGCCTGAGATGCATACATATACTTGAATTTTTGGCAAAAATCAAAGTAGGGCGGCCACCCTACCTTGCCCGAAGGGGTCCTCCGCCACTGCCCACTAGATCCACCATTATTTCGCCACAGATTCTTCTTAAACAGAATGCGGCATAAATGGATACAGCACATACACTCATCCCTATAAACGCAAGCACACACATCTCACGAGTGAAAAGATATTTAATGGTCTTCATCTTTGTAGAATTGACATATAATCCTATATTTTATTTTCTAGAAAATACTTGAATCATCTGGTCATTGGTTGATCAATACTTGAAAAAATTGATGAGTTAGAAACGGGAGAAAATGGAAAATAGATTTATCCTTTCTTACCTACAAGATGACCTTTTAGGACGAGAGTTAAGTCTTTTTTTCTCTATTGTACAATATGTCATCTCATAATCACTTGTTTTAGAGTTTCATATTAACTAGGGGTAAAAACGGAATGGAAACAAACAGAATGAGTGCTGCCATTATTTAATTAAGTTGTTCTTCACAAGAGGCACATTCCTCCCATAGAATGTGAATGCTGAAAAACACTCGAGAATATTGCTAGCCATGGAGAAAGTTTGGTATGGGAGGAGTGTTAGCTTTTAATCCAAAAACTGAAAGATTTCTGAAACTTACAAAGTAGAGAGCTTTTTGTTAAAGGAATTCAAAAAAAATAGCACATCATTATTTTCAAAGACGAAGGACACCAGCAGTTGGAGCTAGCGAGGGGGCAACTAGGGGGAGCTAAAGGCTCACATCACGCCCAAAAAGGTCAGCGTGCCATGGGAGGTCCACCTCCCCTCGTTGTTCGTTTGACGACCCCCTTTTACCGAGGCATTCATCTCGCCCGAAATCAAATGTCCAAATTTCTGAGGATTTTTCTGAGGAGGAGGCGGACTTGAAAGTCTCCTCCTCCCTTCAATGTTTGATTTAATGCTTTAAGTTGTAACAAATTAAATTAAACATAATAATGGTATATCATTTGGGTTCAAAAGGTTTCGGAAACGTCAAAATACGAAAAGGAGTTCCTGCCTTCTAGGATAAAAGAACAAAACAAATGATTCGGTTGAAAATCTCATAAATCGATAAAAACTAAAGGAAACACAATAATAATTGCATTAATATAATAAACTTCCAAAGGCATAAATACATTTTTGACATATCACGCTTCTACAATATAACTCCACACTTGGAGACCCAACAATCTTGGCATACAAGATTTATCTTACGTCCGCACACGTGTGAGATATGTATCGGGGGGATTAGATGTGGTTAGTATATAAGTGTGAATCGATCGTTTGATGGCCGTTTCGTCGGTTATTTGCCCCTTATCGTTCAGTTTAAGAGTCCAGGCAAGATGATGTCATGACCTATATGGGTAAACAATTAATGGTTAGTGAAATCGTGACATTCTAGTGACAAATGTTTGCATGCTCCTAAAATTAGGAGAAGTAGAGATGAAAACGGAACGAAATGTTTCCGATTTTTCGCAAATGACCAGAAACAAAGAGGAAATATGGAAATGGAAATGGATTTTTTCATACAAAAATGAAAAGGGGAAATTTCAGGCAGAAACAAAACTTTCGATTTACGTGTGTTTGTAATGTTTTTTTTGCGCCCGTCTGGCAAGTCCTTACCAATCTCCACAGAAGAGGCGCAACTCTACCTATTGTACTACATAATGGTGAAATCCTTTATGTATTCTCCAAGAATTGAGCTTGTGCAGCCGCACAAATTTGGGTTAGGGACACGAGAATCGTGCTACTGTGCGGCCCTGACGCAAAACCATCGCTAGCTTTCATATTACTTCCCGCACTATATCGGTCCATATTTGTTTCTGACAATATCAGTTTCCATATTTATTTTCGGGGCTTATGTATTCGTTTCAGCTTCCGAAAAAAAGTAAATAAAAGTGGCAACACTTAGTTCCATCCGTTTCCTTCATGGCTAGTTGAAACTAAACTCTAAACATGTGATTATTAGAAGACAAATTGTACAGTAGATAAAAAACAACCTATCTCTCGTACTACATGTAAGGTCATCTCTTCGGTAAGTAAAAACAAATATATTGCTCGATTCCCTACATCAGTTCGAACTTTTGCATGAGTTGGCCGGCGTATGAATTCAACACTACTTGCATACTGCATTGCTTAGTAGCACATTTGTACCGGATATTTCAAGTATTTCTCCTATAATAATAAACGTAGGATTATATGTCATTAATTCTACAAAGACGAAGACAATTCAAGATGTTTTTTACTCGTGAAATTTCCGCATCGTGCTTCTTGGATTCAATACATGTCGCTGTAATTTAAAGAACCGTTCGTACATGGCGAAAGAAATGGCAGATCTGGTGGATGTGCATAATTTGGCGTCCGCTTGTCAGGTTCTGTATGGACGATACGCGCGGGGAACAACATGGGAGGCCACTGTTGATGAATGCGTAACTCTCGTTGGGACCGCAAAAGAAAAGAATACTACTGGTTGGAAAACACTCTCCACATTAAACCACACGTGGCCTATTGCAAGCCGCATACGCGTACATATGAAAATCATTGGACTAAGAAGTACTCCCTCAGTTCCTAAATATAAGATGTTTAAGGTTTTGTCCACATTCACATATATCTAGATGTATGTGAACATGTTTTAATGTATATGTACACTCATTTACTGATGTTGTTCTGTTTCGGAGACCTAACCCCTCGCGGCGCTCCCCAGGGCGTCGCCGGGGGTTCCCCATACCGCGCCTCCCCAGGCCTCCCTCCGCTGATCCATCGAGCCGCCGTTGCCGCCGGCTCTCGCCGCGGCGGCGGCGGGCCCAGCCGCCACGAGGTGGTCTGGGGGTGGTTGCCTGGAGTTCGGCGGCGGAGTTGCTGGGCGGTGAAGTCGCCGTGGCTCTAAGCAGCGGTCAGGGCGGCGTCCCTGGCCGGGGTGGCGGCGGAGGTCGACTTTCGGCGGCGCGTTCTTTGCCGGCGGCGGGATCTGGGGCTGGGAGGGGTTGGATCCCGAATGGGTGATGGCCTCCTCCTCATCTCCTCCTTGTTGCATGGCTTTTTTGGCCGGATCTGAGAGAAGATCGCCCCTGTTTCTGCCGTCTTCTTCCTCGTTGCCGGCCTTCACCGGTGGGGTTTGGAGTGGCAGATCCACAGGGTACCGGCGGGTGGCGAGGGGGCTACTTGCTTGGCTTGAATAAAGGTGGTGGTCCTAGGGTTCCAAATCGCGCGAAGACGAAGATCTGCTTGATGCCGGTACCTTGATCTGGCAAGAGTGTGGAGTTTCGGAAGGCTCCGCAGGTGATCTATCATGGGCTAATGCCTAGAGATTACTGGATCGGGGGGATTCGGTCGCGCCGGAGGGAGCAGCGTGAAGCTCTGCTTCTGTGCCATCATGGGCAAATCCATGGTGTAGTCAGAGGCGGGGAATGTCATGAAAGCTGAGATTAAAGGACTAGCAAATGGTGATTGGAGGCTTTGCGACGATGAGGAACTTACTTGGAGTTGCAGGAGTCGGAGCAGCGGTATGTTAGTGGGGGCAACAACACAGGTGAAGTTCAAAGTCCTACCTCGCAGGGTGAAAATCTAAGGTCTGGCCTTAATTGGTTGTGCCTGGCAATGATCTTGATGAAGGCATTGTTTTGTGAGGGGGACTATCTTCAGGGTGAAAACCCATGACCTCGGTCGGGTGACGACGGCGCTTGTGCACTGTTTCCTTCTTGAAGGCGTTGCTTTTGGAGTGTTTGGACATCAGGTGTTGTCTTGGTGGTTGTGCTGCTGCTGCAAGGACTGTAACTCTATAGCGGGACTTTTCTTTTTTGTTTCTTCTTCTTATTGTCTTTCGGCTGTGTGCATCCGTAATACCTTTGATTATTGCATTGTTGCAGAGGCTGGGTGTAATTGGTATCGGCTTGATATTAATATATACTTTTTATCTAAAATATGTACACTCATTTGAGTTTGCACCTAGCCAACATGTGAGTTAGCTGAACATCTTATATTATGGAACGGAGGGAGTACACTGTTTACACTGTAGGTGTGCTTAAAGAATCGTATATTACCATCCATGCATAACCATAATTAATATGCGTTACAAGGGAAAGCTTAGTGCAATATATATGCTTATTCACGAACGACGCACATGCATGCAAACCATGCAGCTACATTCACGCTTAAACTCATGGCATGGACGGGTCATCCATGTATGATGGTCTGCTCTCCTCGATCTTCAAGCCCGTCCTCCTGAACGAGCTCAAGATCGCCTCCTTGACTAGAGCAATGTCGCGCAGCACGATCTTGTGGTAGAACGCCGCCAAGGCCGCACCGCTGAAGGGCCCGACCCAGAAGATCCACTGCAAATCAAAACACGCACCGCCGCATATCTCTTAATCAATCCCCATTAGAACAACAGAATGTACGTACTAACGTTTAGTGAATTATTAATGGTGCATGGCATGGATTTTACGTGTTGCTTCCAGTTCTCGTGCTGGTTGTAAAGCACGGCGGCGCCCAGGCTCCTCGCCGGGTTGATGCCCGTGCCGGTGATCGGTATGGTCGCCAGGTGCACCACGAACACCGCAAGACCGATCGGCAGCGCCGCCACCAGCTGCAAGATCAGTAGAACGAACCATGTAAATGTCAGAGGCAGCCGTTGTTACGGCAAGCTTGCTTATGCTTGGGGTCGATCATGGACGAACCGGGACGAAGGCGTCGCGCGCGGTGCGCTTGGGGTCGGTTGCGGAGAAGACGGTGTAGACGAGAACGAAGGTGCCGAAGGTCTCGGCGCCGAGTGCCGCCCCGAGCGAGTATCCCTCGGCCACCGAGTTGGCGCCGCCGCCGAGGGAGTTGTAGGGGTGCTTCATGATCCCTTTCACGATGCCCACGCCGCAGATGGCGCCGAGGCACTGCGCCACCACGTACAGCGCGGCACGCACCAGCGTTACCTTGCCGGCCACGAAGAGCGCGAACGACACCGCCGGGTTGATGTGCCCACCCGAGACGCCGCTCGTGGAGTAGACGAGGACGGAGACGGTGGCGCCGAAGGACCAGGCCACGCCCAGGTACCCGACGCCGGTGCACCTTTCGTCGGGGCCGGAGGACTGAAACTTGTACCCGATCACGGTGGCGATGCTCACGTAGACGAGGATGAGCGAGGCCGTGAACTCGCCGATCAAGGCGCGGTACATGGACCACTCGGCCAGCTCGCTCGTGTCCAGCGGCTGGACTGCCGGAGGGTCCCAGTACGGCACCCTCTGGACGATAATGTCTGTTATCTCTTCGTCGGCGGTGACCACCGGCACTAACTCCTTGGTCGACATAGTCCGGTTAATCCTCCTACACAGAGGTTTTTTGTTCAGTTCTTGTATACGGGGTTAGTGTGAGTGCAATACTAGAACTCAATGCCAGGAGAAGAGGCTTTTAAATAGGGATCTAGGTGAAGTGCTTGCAGGTCATGGTGAGAAAGAGAAGCTAGATTCGTGAAGTGCTTGTCTCAGAGCTTCTAGTGCACAAATTCCAGTTGCCAATTCTCTCAGTTGGATTTTAGTTCAATACTTGTCCTTCATTTCTGTTTTTTTTAGAGCGATTGATTCTTTGTCGACATAGAATAGCCATTTCTCAATCGGCATCCATAGGCGCCCGTTGAGAGTGTTTTTTATATTTTCGTGCATGCACTAATCTCAGTGTCTGGACCGGATGGTTCTTAACGTCTATTAACAGATTTTCTCTCTCGATAAATTACGTTTTATTAAACTCAAATGTTAGAATCAAGCTGATACGATCCATAAGAAGTCACATCCGGAATCTGTTTAGAATGCACACAATCCATAAAAAGGAGTAAAAAGGCACACAACAAGTTTTTTTCTTTTTGAACAGGACAACATGCATATTGAGAACTTGTAAAAAAGCTAAGGCGATGGAAGACCGATCCATAGACTACACTGCCACCCAAGTGAAAATTATCCTCGCCACCTTTTCTAACCATGTACAAACTTCCGTAAACAGGTATCAGTTGTCCAAATGTTGTAGAGATGACCACATACGGAGCAAATGGGTATACCGCTAAATGGCATGCAAAGGAGAATATTTTTACCACTGAAACCAAATCATTTCTACATAGCTAAAACGAACATAATACGGCAATCACTTCCACTCTAATGAGAATTTTATACTTGTGATATGTTTCATGCCACCATTTGCCAAATATGTTTCCAACACTCTCCATCTGGTACAATTTAAATGCCACTTGGAGGACCAACCATACAGAACAGGCGAAGTTGCATTGGAGGAACCGCTACTTGATTGTCTGCTCACGATGAAAAAACAACACTTTAAACTCTCATGCCAGTTGCGCTTCACAAGGTTATTCTTGGTAAGGATTACACCAGTGCGAAGATACCACGTGATTTTTTTTATTTTGAGCGTCACCTTCATTTTCCATATTTTTTATTACTATCAACTGGCAAGAGTGGTCTCCCCACGTTATTCTCGACATATTGTCCCTAAAGAACCCGACAAACTGCTGCTAAATTATGCATACCCACACCATTTAGTTGGCCATGCAGGATCTTCTTAAAGTACTCCATGCAGTTCATCCAACAAGCACGGTGTCCCGCGGGAATTTCATGAGTGAGAAAAACATCTTTAGTGGTCTTCATCTTTGAAGAATTGACATATAATCCAGCTGTATTTCTTCTATGTGAAATACTTGAAACATCTGGTCATTGCTTGATAAATTTTCTAGGGCGCATATAATTGTGCTACTTAGAAATGCATTATGATTTGCTGAGTTAGAAGAGGGAGAAAATGGGAAAAGGATTCTCTTTTCTTACCTAAGAGATGGCCTTTTAGTACGAGATATAAGTCAATTTTCTCTCTATTGTATAACATGTCTTCTCATAATCACATGTTTTACAATTTATTTCCAAGTTTTTACCTCCAAATTTTAGGAGCATGCAAACATCTGTCAATTGAATGTCGCAATTTCGCTAATCATTATGTGCTTATCCTTATAGGTCATTAGACCATGTTCTCTATACCCTTAAATTGAATAACATGCATTAAGCTCACAATGGATATAAAAACTGCACAAACGGCAAGCAAACAATTCATACATATACTAGCACCATCTAATTCTTATCTACCCCATATATACATCTCCCAGGCTGGTGCACAAGGTAACTCTTCTTTGTGAGGACTGTTGGGCCTGCCGGCGCGGATTTATGTAGAGTGTGATAAGTGCAAAACCTATCTACGTTGTTTAAAATTTATTATATTAATTCCCTATTATCTACCATGGCTACTATGTTTTCTTTTAATATTTATTATTGAATTACGTGATTTTCCATCATTTCCATTATTTATTATATAAATCTTTTTTTGACAGGAAAACAGTAGGGAAGGTCCCTACTGCGATTTTCATTTTATAAATGGGATAATTACATGCGTACAAGAGTTTTCCTGTCAAAAATTACATGGCATCAAGCCACTGCTGCATACCATCTTTAAGAGATGGTTTTGCTCTATGCATAATAAGCGAAAAAGTTTCTTTAAAGAAGTAAATACAAGTTTCCATGCTAAGATGTTCGCCCTCAAAGATGATCTTATTCCTGTGGTTCCAGAGACTCCAACAACCAATGATTAGATATTCTTTGAAGCATTTCTGATTTGATCTGTTTCTGCCATCTATTAGAAGATCAATAATGTCCAGGTCAGCATTCCATTCTTGATTCAATCTCCACCAAAATATTTGGCTAAAGTCACATCCAAAGAAAAGGTGCTTCGAATTTTTGAGTGGCTCTTCTTGGCATAGCACACATGCTTTATCATCAACATGAAAGTTTTTTCTTGCTAGCAGGTCTCTTGTGTTCAGCCTATCCTCGATGAGCAACCAGAAGAAGAGTTTGTGTTTTAATTGCACACATGACTTCCATATCCAAGAGTGCCGGAGCAGGCTGATCAGTAGCTAGAAATGCATAGACTTTCTTGGCAGTAAATTTGCTATTGTTTGTGAGGGTCCAGCAATCCTTTCCTTCAGATATGTTTCTGCTATTGAGATGTGCCACGAGCAACTCATATTGATCATAAGCAATCATGGACAGAGGCAGGTGGAAATGATCCAGGAGGTTATTTTCATTCACTTCTAATAGTTGCCGAAGAGAGATGTCTTGGTTTCTTGAGAAGGAGTAAAGATGTGGGTAAGTTGAGTGTAATGTGTTTTCTGACCAATTCTCCTTCCAAAATCGGACAGTAGTCCTATCTTCCGGTTTACAATCAGTCATTTCTGTGAATGAGCTCCATAATGCCAGAATATCTTTCCACCAAAATGATCCACATGGTGATGTGGCTTGCAGCAGCTTGTTATCATTATAGTGAGCTTTCCAAATTAAGTTGATCCAGGGTATGTCTTCTCTGTTCATAAATTTATATAGATGCTTCATCAATAGCGCAGTGTTCTGTTTTCTCAGGTCAATCACACCAAGACCCCCATACTTTTTAGGCTTACATACCTTTTCCCATTTAACCAGGCATTTGCCTCTTTTTTCAATATCTTTCCCTTTCCAGAAGAAGTTCCTTGCCGAGAGTTCCACATGATCCACAAAACCCAATGGTAACTTGACAGTACAGCTAGCAAAGAGAGGCATAGCTTTAATGATTGATTTTACCACCGTGAGCCTGCCATCATAGGAGAGCATTGTAGATATTCCAGATAGTCTCTTATCAATTCTCTCAGTGATGTTAATGAAGTGGTCAATTCTTGGTTTAGTGGTTCCCATAGGCAGTCCCAGATAGGTAAATGGGAGGGATTCCGTTTTGCATCCAACAATATTGGCCAGGAGGGAGCAAGTTTCTGATGAAATGTTTATTGGTGCCAGAGAAGTTTTAGTGAAATTTACCCTTAGACCAGTAGCTGCAGAGAATTCACCAAGTATATCTTTTAGGGCAATCAGCTGGATGGGGCAAGCAGGCATAATAATTAATGTATCGTCTGCATACTGAATAATGGGATAATCAGGTCCAAATGAAAATTCCAAGGGTAAACTGATGAGTCCATCTTGCCAAGCTTTGTTAACGGCGTGTTGGAGCAGTTCTGAAGCAAGAACATATAGAAGAGGTGATAGTGGATCACCCTGTCTCACTCCTCTTTTGCAATTAATTTTTTCCCGGTACACCATTCAGCAGTACAGCAGCAGAAGCCGTGGAGAGAATGACATCAATCCATTTAATCCATACTTCTCCAAATCCCAATCTTCTCATCATTTGCAATATAGCCTTATATTCCACTTTATCAAATGCCTTCTCAAAGTCAATCTTGATAATTATGATTTCTCCCATTGATTTGTGGCAGAGGTGAAGATATTCGAAAGACCAGGCAAGACAGTCTTGGATAGTTCTTGATTTGATGAATCCATACTGATTTTTGTGCATGAATCTAGTGATAAGGTTCTGCAGTCAGTTGGCTAAAAATTTTGTCAGAAATTTCATTGGCAGACTGACAAGAGAGATATGCCTGAAGTCTGAAATATATACAGGATTTTCTGTTTTCGGTATTAGAGTTATGTAGGCAGTATTGATGCTGTCCATAGGGACTGAAATACCATGAAAGTCAGTACAGAGCTTATAGAATTGGCCTTTAACAGTGTTCCAACATTTCTTGAGGAAAGCACCATTGAAACCATCTGGTTCAGGAGATTTGTCCATCGGCATATGTTTTACAATAGAATCCATTTCTTCAATTGTGAAAGGTCCTTCAAGTTCAGAGAAGTCCACACTCCTAACCGGCTGAACCATAGCATTAATGTAGTCCTCACAATCAGGGTTTTCTGCAATACCAATCCTATTTTTAAATGAGTTCCATATATAAGATGATTTACTCTCATGATCATGAAGTTCCATATCATCATCAGTGGTGATATTTGCCAAAAAGTTACTTCTGAAACTTTGAGTGGCCACTGCATGAAAAAATTTAGTGTTCTCTCCCCCAAGTTTTGCCCACCTAATTTTAGCTCTGTTTCTCCAATAAATTATGTTTGCTTCCAGTAGTCTGACCAGGTGGTTTTTCAGGATAGTTCTGAAGTTTTTTTCCTGCAAGGAGAGAAGCCTCTGCTCTTCGAGCCCATCCAGGAGGGTGAGAACAAAATTACATGAAGTTATAATCTTCTGAAGCTTGGATAGGTTTTTGCTCCATTTCATAAGACCAGATCTGAGCGATTTCATCCTAGCCGACAAATCTTGTGCAGAGTTTTTGTAGGGACCAGTTTGTTGCCAGAATTTCTCAACAGTGTCAGCAAAACCCTCAAATTCCATCCAATAATCTTCAAAGCGAAAAATCTGAGATTTCGGAGTATCTGAACCAATGTTGGAGTGGCTAGAGTATTAGGAAATGTTGTGGTCAGTCAGCTGATGTAAATATCCAATCAAGCTTTTCAAGGAGTGGGATATCCTGCATGTTACTCCAAGTGAAAGCTCTGCCTTTGAGTGGTATTTCCTCCAGATCTAAGTGCTGAATAATTCTATTAATTCGCAGCATATTGTTGATGTCACCACCAGGCCTGTTTCTATTATCAGGAGATCGTATAAGGTTGAAATCACCAAGCAATAGCCAGAGTTCCATTTGAGATACATCCAGGTCATGCAGCCAGGTTAAAAAATCGTTTCTCTCCTTGTTTGCAGTTGGTGCATAAATATTTGTGATATACCATAACTTAGAACTCAATTTGCATGTTAATTCAACAGTAAGCTGGAATTTAGAACTGCTAATCACCCTGCCATTAAGTAAATTGTCATTCCATACCGTTAAAATGCCTCCAGAATTTCCAACAGATGGTGAAAAAGCGAACTGATTCAGACGCCTAGGGCAGAAATTTCTTAAATATGCATGATCAATATGTTCTCTCTTTGTTTCTTGGAGGCACATGATCCTGCAACTACTCTCGTTAGCTTTCTCACGGATTTCATCCCATCTAGTTTGAGAGTTAATACCCCTGATATTCCAATCAACTACATACCATGCTATATTTTGGTTTATACTCATTGATAACTAATTGGTGGCATTGTGGCATGGGAAATGTTAAAGATCCCAGTGTTGGCGCAGAGTGATAGAGGATTGCATAAGCAGTAGTGCTAAACCACATTGAAAATCCATAAAAACAGAGCAGATACATAGGCACATCGTGAGAGTAATCAGACACAAACGTCAGATAAAATACCACAACCATGGCCAGAGGGTGATAATCAGATAACTGAAAGCATTGGTTCTGTGTCACACTCGACATTACAGCAGGTATCATAAATTGTTCCACTGACACAATAATATAGACTGACATAATTTTGACTGACTAAACACGATAGACTGACACACACGACAGAAAGACCAGGTTTGCACGAGAGGCAGAACGAAGGACAGATGACCCAAAAGACAGAGACAGAGAGAGATAGATAAATGTGCAACACAGAATTGATGCACCAGTATGGCTCGACAAACTAGACACTATCATAGGAACTGTCATAGTTCAGCTCATCTTCAGAGAGCTCTCTAGGAGCAATCTGGTATGGTCCAGCACCCAAGGCTTGTATCATGGCCACCGGCAGGTGTGGTGGAGCAGGTGCAGATTTGTCTATCACTTGGGCTTCAAATTCAGCAGCCAGATCTTTAGTAGCATCATCTTCTGCATCTTCTGCTTCGTCAGTTGGTGGCTTGTCCTTGAAACCAGCTGCAATACCAGCGAGGTGGTTGCTACGGCGAACATTTGCAACATTGGGTTGTGCAGCAGCTTTCCCTCACCTCCTTCTGACAGCATTCACCACAGGCAGATCCACTATCATATCCAGACCTCCATCTTGGTCAGGTACAGCAGGGGCAGGGTTAATTAACAACATCTTCAACATTCTCAGTTGTGGCAGGAACCTCGGAAACAGCATGAGTAGGTGCAACATTGTCTTCAGTAACTACAGCCGCATCGTGAGTAACAGGTGCAACAACCTCATCAGTTACAGCATCAAAATCAGCAGGGGCCTCGTGCATATCCACATCAACAGGAGCTTCATCAATTTCAATATTCTCAATGATATCAATATCTTCAGCAAGTTCCGCTTTGTGCTCAACTGCAGGGCTCTGAAGCGGTGTCATGAGAACTAGATCCATAGTTGCAGGGGTAACATTAGCACCATCATGAACCATAGCAGGGGCCTCATCAACCACATCATCTTGCTGCATTAATCCCTCGTTCTGGGCATGCCACACAGCAAAGTCATCAACTATGATCGGAACAGGGTGTGGGTTTTCACCATTGGGAGGGAGTGGGTCTTCATCTCCTGGGCCAGCACCAAGCATAGTGGCAGAGAGAATGATCGTCGGACACGACCAGGATCCACCATGACCTTCATTTGAGGTACTTTGTGTGACAACCAGGCTAAGAGGAATCCTATCAATGTTAAAGGCTCTCAGCTTAATAAGAATTCTACCTCTATTAGATACATCCATGTTCCACACAAGCGGGCGACCATACTGAGCAACAGAATTGACTATGGTTTCAAGATGCCAGCACTCATTGGGATAGTTCATAATCATCAACCAGCAGTCATGTGTGAACGTGGCAGATCTATGATTCCTACCTCTATTCTGAGGGATAACTCTCATGACGGTTTCACCAATAAAGTACGGGCTAGCTCCAACAGCATTATCACGCTCAATAACATCTTGAAATCTAACTAGAGCTGCTCCCAGACCACTGCGTGATATGCCTCTAATGGTGAAGTCTCTATTCCCTTGTAGGAAGTTTCTGATGAGAAAAGTTGTACCTTCAAACTGATCTGGATGAGGTTCAGGTTCAAGCACCACGATGGCCTAGTCATCGCAAACATGAGGCAATGGTCCACCGATGACGACATACCCGCGCTGAGGGCGAAGGCCATTGGCGGGGGATGTAGCCGGCACCAGCAGGGAGGTGAGGGATGAAGTCACATGGATAGTTCGCCATTGTCGCCGGCGAGGTAGGGTTGGCGATGGGTTCGATGGGGTGTTCAGGTTGGGAAATAACCGCGTCCCCCTGACTTCTGCTTTTTATATGGTCGTTGCTGGTGACGATACGCCGATAGATTAGGGATTTCTTCCGTTTAACATAACAATTCCTTTCAATGTGACCATATCTGTAACAACCACGACATCTGATTTTACTTGTGCAGGAAGTAATTAGGTGTCCAGGAGCGAGACATTTAGCACAAGTCTCCGACGGATTAGATGTAATCTCTGTCAGAGTTAGTCCGCGAGGCAGAGGAGCTGAATTTGGGCCAGGTGAAGGACTGGGTGGCGGCCTCGAAGGATCAACCAGGGCCCAGCAAGAATTTGAATCACGGATACGAGGGTTCCCGCTTTCAGCGGGGGCGATGATCAAGGAGCCGATCCGCAATTCACGATCATCCAAAGAAGTAGGCTGGGTGGATCGAGTACCAAGTGGAATTGTATTGACCCCGGTGAGATGACCAAGATCTCTATGCCTGGGTTGATCAAGATCACGTCTAAGACGATTGAAAGCCTGATAAACCGGGATGTGTGAGACATTACGGCTAGATCTAAGATGTCGTCTCCTGATCGTGGACCAATCGGCCTCATTTTCCATGATCCACAACCTCTCTTCCCTCTTCCAATTAGGGCCTCCAAAACCCCAGAGGTGGAAATAGCACTTAAATAAATTGCATGAATAAGAACATAGGTTTTGGATAAAGAAACCCACTGCCATAGTGCTGACTGAGAATCTGAACACCCGATCCGAGAGTTTTGAGATATCAACCTCATCAAAAGCAGTACCCAAACAGGCCAAGAGGGCAAGGCATGCATTCAGATCTGAGAGAGGGAAAGCCGCACGCCCAAAAGAGACCACATTCTATTATATAAATCTAGAAGGCATGAAATCCTCCTTTTCATAGTTCGACGTTCTATTAACTTTTGAAACCCAAATTGATCGGGTAAAGGTACCACGTTTTTTTTTATCAGAAACAAAGAAGATAATTGTCCTACTTACCCCTGAGAGGCGCGTGGTGCGCAATCTTCATGCACATAAAGGCATCACAACACCGAAATGATGGATCATCTCACCAGTGACCTTGACAGGCTGACCACGCATAAGCGCTACACCGGTGAACATCAGTCCAGGTCACTGACGGGGCAGGTTTGTAAATCTAACAAATTGTTCATTGTGCACAGTGGAGGGTCTAGGATTTGAAGAGTGGGTATTCAAAAAATTTGAACCTAATGTTTTGACAGTCTAAAGCCTTATTTTTTGATGCATGGGCTAATGAAATGGGAGCAGGGGGTGCGAGCCATGTGAGAGTAAGGAGAGTGCTAGGCTAAATACTTGAATAGAATGTCATTTTGTGTTATTTTTTCATGGTTTGCATACATTTACACATTATATAAATACGTACATAACATTTTGCCAAAATAATGGTTATTCAACTGAATAGCCATGAATTGAGCTATGCCCGCCCCTCGCTCATAATCACCACTTCGCCTCAAAATAGTCCCACATATCCACAAGAATCTTCATGGAGTGTTACCCTCATGAAGGATGTGTTCACCAAGACGGTTCTTTTAAGGGTAGAAGTCAAGGTGGGTTCTATCCCATTCCGGTCCATTAGCATTCCGCGGACGCCTAATATACAGTCTATGTTATTTTTAACCATCGGCTCTAACGTTAAGATTGGACTCTTGTCGTTCCCGTATTATGTTTGTTGTCGGCTTTGTGAATTTTGGAGGGATAAGATTAGGGAGAGGAGGAGGCGACCATTAAGGTTAGGTTAAAAAAGAAACATTTTGGTAGTTCTTATGGGACAAAAAAAATCTGAGTCGAGGTTACGAACCGTCTGATCCAATCATTCATCGGACGGATATGAATATCTCGACAAATTATTCTAGGTCGACGGAGAATAGTCGCTCCACAAAAAAAAAAGATAGACATGCCATTAAATGATAATCCGATTTTTTTTTAAAAAAAAACTCAATTGCCAGAATTGTGCACTAGAAGCTCCGAGACATATGACTGGAATCTAAGGAGAGAACCTCCTCCAGGTGTCTAGCGTCTCTCTCACTATGCTCTGCAAGCACTTCACCTTTGTGTAGGAGGATCTTCCCTATTTAAGCATCTTCTACTCTTGGCATGATGTTCTTGGCACTGCACTAGTACACAGGAACAGAACAAAAACCCTTTGTGTAGGAGGATCAACCGAACCATGTCGACCAAGGAAGGGGTGGCCACCCCGGACCCGGAGGAATTCGAAGAGGTGACAGATATAATCGTCCAGAGGGTGCCGTACTGGGACCCGCCGGCGGTCCAGCCGCTGGACACGAGCGAGCTGTCCGAGTGGTCCCTGTACCGCGCCCTGATCGGCGAGTTCACGGCCTCGCTCATCCTCGTCTACGTCAGCATCTCCACCGTCATCGGGTACAAGTTCCAGTCCTCCGGTGCCGACGAGAGGTGCACCGGCGTCGGGTACCTGGGCGTGGCCTGGTCCTTCGGCGCCACCGTCTCCGTCCTCGTCTACTCCACCAGCGGCGTCTCGGGCGGGCACATCAACCCGGCGGTGTCGTTCGCGCTGTTTGTGGCCGGCAAGGTGACGCTGGTGCGCGCGGCGCTGTACGTGGTGGCGCAGTGCCTCGGAGCCATCTGCGGCGTGGGCATCGTGAAGGGGATCATGAAGCACCCCTACAACTCCCTGGGCGGCGGCGCCAACTCGGTGGCCGAGGGATACTCGCTCGGCGCGGCCCTCGGCGCGGAGACCTTCGGCACCTTCGTTCTCGTCTACACCGTCTTCTCCGCAACCGACCCCAAGCGCACCGCGCGCGACGCCTTCGTCCCGGTTCGTCCATGATCTTTATTGATCGACCCGAAGCAAGCTTGTAGTAACAACGGCAGCCTCTGACCTATACATGATTTGTTCTACTTCTTGCAGCTGGTGGCGGCGCTGCCGATAGGTTTGGCGGTCTTCGTGGTGCACCTGGCGACCATACCGATCACCGGCACGGGCATCAATCCGGCGAGAAGCCTGGGCGCCGCCGTGCTTTACAACCAGCACAAGAACTGGAAGCAACACGTAAGATCCATGCCATGCACCATTAACTCACTAGACGTTACGTACAATCTGTTGTTCTAATGGGGATTAATTAAGATATATGCGGCGGTGTGCGTGTTATGATTTGCAGTGGATCTTCTGGGTCGGGCCCTTCACCGGCGCGGCCATGGCGACGTTCTACCACAAGATCGTGCTGCGCGACATTGCTGTGATCAAGGAGGCGCTTCAGCCGCTTCTCGGGATGGGCTCGTTCAAGATGGCCAGCTCCACCCCTGCAAGGTCGGCGAGAGGAGACCATATGAGCCCACGTGCATAGTTTTCCTATCCTGCCCTAAAAAAAGTGCACCATCCATGTAATGAGATTACGGAGAATCGATCGAAGTTGTTTATCAATTGGTTTTACTTCTCGGCTCCAGGGATTTGGATTTCGGCCCGAAAAACCGAAATCCGGCCGAATTTCGCCCATTTCGGTCAGGACCGGTATTAATATTTACCGGTCGAAAACTTACGAATTTTGACGAATTTGGTACAATAACTTCGGGAAAAAAGAAATTCATTTAAAATTTACTTGAATATTTAAATTTTTCCCTTATTTTGGTTATATTTTGTTCTAATTTTCAAATTTTGGTTCTAGCTTTTCATCAGGAATTTCACCCGAAATTACCGAAATCACCGAAATTCGCCTATTTCGGCCGTGGCCGGTAAATATGCAAAACCGAAATCCAAAACCTTGCTCGGCTCTACTAGAATGTATACGAGTACGCAATACTATGGCATTTGTAGATCTACAATGTAAACGGGTCTCATTTGAATGAATTTTCAAAGTGTTGGTTTCCTTCCAACACCTGTCATAGATATGGATACGGATACGGATACGGTACTCAATACTCATACAGACGTAGAGCATCGATCTCTTCCAGCCTTTTCTTAGACGCTTGTCATAGCCAGTTAATGCTAGCTTAATATATCGCTCAAACATGCGATGATCTTCCAATGATTCGCCTTAGAATAAATATATGAGACCACATCGCATTAAATTTGAGAGTGTCTTCCCAACAAGATTATTCATCAACAGTGGTCTCCCCATGTCCTTCCCCGCACACAACCCCGACAGGTCCTGCATCAGATCTGTCATTTATTTCACCATGTACGGTTCTTCTCAAGTGCCACCCGTTCCAGCTTGTTTGGTAGGATAGAAATTACAGAGAGGCAACAAGAGTTGTGAAATATATTGAGCAGTCTCATCTTTAATTGGTGAATGCTCTTAGAAACTCATGATGGGGTTAATATAGGGAGTAACATACATTTCATATATACAATATACAAAAAAAGATGACGTGACAAATAATTAATGAGCTGATCGAGAGATGTTTGTGGTAACACGATATGTTACCATAACATAACACATCTAATGAGAAAATGAATCTACAATCTAATAAATAAAGACTCGCATGATATCACACATATGTTACTACCTACTACAGTATGAAGGAAGTAAACCCCACTATGAGTAGCAGTACGATTAATGGGCCATAATTGACGGGTAAATATACCACAATGAGTAGATCATTTTGCATAAACATAAATATACCGGTTGCTCTATTTTTTTTAAAGAATTGTACATATACAAATCAATGTCGACGTATCATCATAACTCTATTCTAAATAATTTTGACAGGTGGATCTTCGTAGTAGTACCGACATATGTCATGATTGATGAATCTACTCAAGAATTGTGCCTAAATCAACCACATATGGTCATTATTGATATAGTGGACCCTTAAAATATCAACATACAAAAATAATCACATGAGTCGCCATGTGAATATTTGTGTGGTGTCCAAATTGGATCTCGTCCACAACCTTCCGGTCGACATGGTGCCAACATCAGAACGAGAGATTCACGATCAAAATATTAATGACATGTATTGATCTGATATCGTGTATAAGCAACACAATGATTTATTGCGGTCCAAATGTCATTTTTGCGTATCAATCCAGATTCAGGCGTTAATTTATTGGTCTTGCAAATGACATTATACATGTAACATGGTTATAAAAAAATATAGTTTTAACCACCATTTATCCCTTGGCCTAACCAGTCACCTTTCTTTCTTTCTTTCTTTCTTTCTTTGTGCACATGCATAACTCATTGATGCAATGATAGTTTCTATATTTTTATCCTAGATATAAATCTATGATTTTTTTGAACTTCGTTAGGTTTTTACTTGTATTGAACCTAGTTTAAGTTAACTATTGTGTTTGAACAATCTTATCGTTGGATCGTTCCACGATATATATTTTTAAACAAGTCACGTGTATCCCTCACTTATTGTATTTCTACGTGTTCCTAGCGCACGATCTGTGCAACTTTTTGTGTGGGGCTTCATTGTTATTCTTCTCAAACATAGCCGTATTTTCATAACCAATACATAGCCGTATTTTCATAACCAATCCATAGTATCTTGGTAATACATATGTATGCTGGTCTATGCATTGTGTGATCTATTTAGGTACATGTATGCGACTGGCGACATCTAGGTAAATTTATGATATATTTACATATCGTTATTTAAATTAAGATTTTATGATATCTTTATGATACCTACCAGTTATGGCATGTTCATATACAATTATGAAGACAACTGATTATGGTGCATCAATTGATGCAGATGTCAAAGCTTTTCCATACACAAGTTGTCAGTATGTATGCATCAATTATGAAGACAACTGATTATGGTCTATAGTAAAAAAACGAGTTTGCCAAATTAACGGATATGTGTTTTGCTTTTTTCGTGAGAACTTATATCTTTCTAGATTTTTTTCATATTTTAAAATGTATAAAGAAGATTACACCAATTAAGCCTTCTCATGTGCTTAATATTTCCTCTACCACGTAATAGTCCACCTAATCCTTCGAGTCCATCATTTTCTTTTTTTCATCTAGTGCTTTACCGACCTGCAAAAAAAATGTTTATTGTTAAAATTATTACACTGCCACCCCGTATGCTTAATTAATACTCAATGCATGCACCTAGTCGGAATCACATGATTATTGTGAACATGACAAATTGGAAGGGAGTACTTTCAGGAAGCTGGCTATGGCAAATATGTGGACTATGATGTTCGCCTCGAGTGTTTGTTGCGTGCATTTATGCTTATTGACATAGATATTTTACCTACCTAAGAGATTTTTTAAATGGAAAAGCTTTGACATCTGCATCAATTGATCATACACAAGTTGAAAGGAGTTGTAGGTAATGTATATAACAACAATAGCGCTAAGCATGTACTTTACCCATATAACAATAACAATAATTATAATTGTCATATGTATTAGTTGAATGTAAGAACAACATGCAACTATTTGGTTTACCTGCTCCCATAGTTGCCTACTCGGTTTGGTGTGATCCTTTGGTTGAACGCCATGGTTTACGGTTAACCACACCAATGATATTTGTCACCGGTGTTTGAATATAGAGATCCTATACCATTTTCCAATCCTATCCCTGAGATGTGCCACAATAAATTTGAATAGGGAAAGAAGGCCTACTTTTGCTTTGAAAGATGCCAAATTAAAACGTATATAAATCCACAAGTGTATGGCGTAGGACACAACTCAATCAATGCAAAGCATAATGAAAGCAAAATACAAAGATTATATATGTAGGTTTACTTATCACCAAATTTTTGTACAATTAAAGAATGAAGATGTACCAAATACAAGCACCAATGTAAATGAAGACAAAAGTATTTGGAAGACCATCTGGAATACAAGTTCCACCGAAGGTAAGAATATTTACTTGGAAACTTGCTACAAACAGCCTAGCAGTTCAAGTCAATGGAAGCAAGAGAATTCCAAATGTCCTCCCTACATGTTCAATTTTTGGGATGGAGGACGAAACTGCCTATCATGCAACCATGAGATGTACTAAGGCAGTGGCCTTAAGACAATGTTTGTCAAAAACCTGGGAACTACCCGAGGATAAACTTTTATATACAGGTCCCGATTGGGTTCTTGTCTAACTAGACAACCTTGATCAAGTCATGAGAAGTCATGTTCATTGGGTGGAGGGCTTAGCACCACTGTAACAATATTATGTTTGATAAAGGAGATGCTTCCATTAATAACTCTATAAGATTTCTCCAAAACTATTTAACCACAATGCAGGGTCTAGCTGCGGGGAAAACTTTGGCTGGCAAAAGGAAAAGCTCCAGCGCTAGAGGATGGTTCACAAAAGAATCATGATATACAAGTTGACCAAACAAAAACTTCTTGTTGGAGAAAACCTGATGAATGCTGGCAGAAATGCAATGTGGATGCGAGTTTTATCAAAGAAAGCAATTCAAAGTCTTGGGGTGCGGTTCTGCGAGACCACGGCGGTAAAGTGATGTGCTCAGCATGGGGAGTTATACCGCACTGTCTTTTTTTTTTGAAACTAGTGGGGCAAAAGATTTGCCCCCTTTTGATTAATTAAGAGAGAGTGTTAGACATGGTAGTCCGAATTACAACAACAACAACACGACCACACAACAAAAGGCCACTACTCTCCCGGTATTAAAACACCCAAACGCCTCGCTCCCGCGAGTACCCAAAGGTTGGCTTCAAACTTGATCTTGGCGAAGATGGTAGGCGGCGAAGCGTGCTTGTTGCGGAAGACACGAGCGTTGCGCTCGTTCCATATCTCCTATGAGACAAGAAGTGTGATTGAGGCCATGGCCTTGCGATGGGGTAAGCCTCCCATAGTCATTTGTCGCCACCATTCCAAAGTTGATAGGCTCACCCATCCGGAGGCATCAAGAGCGTGAAGGCCAAGCCAATTTTTGATCCTACCCCAAAGCCTAGAAGTAAACCGGCAATGCACGAGGAGATGTGCAATTGTCTCGGGGGCTCTCTTGCAAAGGGGGCATAAACCACAATTTGGCCTAATGCACGAGGAGATGTGCAATTGTCTCGGGGGCTCTCTTGCAAAGGGGGCATAAACCACAATTTGGCCTACCCTACGAGCTAGGCGATCCGCCGTCCACACCCTATTTTGAAGCGCAAGCCAAGCGAAGAACTTGATTTTTGGAGGAGCCCAAACTTTCCAAACTAGCCTATTCATGTCGGTATGGATGATGCCAAGGAATTGACTTGGTAGGCCGACTTAGCCGAGTACTCTCCATTGGCCGAAATGGTCCAAGTGATGGTGTCTTCCAAGTCGTTGTCGAGTTGGAAATCATGGATTTGAACCCAAAGGTTGACAAATTGGTGGAGGTGCTGCATGGATAACTCCTCATCCATCTTGATTTTTTGGAACCAAGCATTGTTGAGCAAGGCGTCATGTATGCTCCAATTTTTCCTTGAGGAGATTTTGAAGATTAGAGGGGCTATGTTTCTTGGTTTGAGCCCATTCACCCAAGGGGCGTCCCAAAACGACGTCTTCTTCCCGTTACCGATGGTGATCAAAGTGTCCCGTTACCGTTATACCGCACTGTCATTCCGCTGATATGGGGAAGCATTAGCATGTCTGAAACTCTGAATGGGTTAGACTTAGCCCTAAGAAATTCCTCTTGTAATCTTATTATTGAATTCCTCCATCCTATAATTTTTCAGAGATGTCAATTCTGATAGATCTAAGGTGGGTTTAATTGCAAGAGAATTCATGCTAAAAAAGCCTCCATACCGACAAGTTGTCCTGGTAAAAGCGGATGGAAATTGTAATCAGATTGCTCATTATATTTGTCAGTTTAGTCGTAGAGTGTCGAGTGGTGGTGTGTAACGTGTGTTACTAAGTGCGATACCGGCCTGCGCGTCGGGATCGGCTTGGAAATATTGTAATCAAATTTGATTGATAATTAATACAAAATCACTTTTCCAATTTTTGTGTGTACAAAACACGTGATTACGTGATCAAGGGTCGACATGGCGTGAGACTATGTTTACGTAAACGCAATTAGAAAACGTAGTTTCTATCTAATGAGCCGCATTGGGCTCGACCTTGAGACTCGAACCGGACCGGCCCAAACCCGACCCGTTTGGCTCCCTCTTTGTACCACCTTGGCTTCCATGAAACCCTAGCTCGACCGCCAGCCATGGACAGCCACGACGCTCCCAAGCGCAAGCGCGGCCGCAAGCCCAAGCCGCCGGCCGCCGCCGAGAATGGCAACCACGACTCCGCCCCTCGCCCAAGCCCAAGCGCGGCCGCAAGCCCAAGCCGCCGCCCGCCGCCTCCCCCGACAACGACCACCCCTCGTCGCCCCTCGCCGCCGCCGCCGACACTCCCGACCCGGGCTCCTCCTCCGGCCCCCGCGGCCGCGGCCGCAAGTCCCGGCGCACCCGCCACGAGCTCCCGTCCGACACCGACGCCGCCCCCGCCCCGACGCGGCGCGGCGCGCACAAGGCGGCCAAGGTGGACGTCCCGCGGCGGAGCCGCTGCGGTGGGAGCAGGTGGCGCGGGTGATGCCGTCCATGGACGCCGTGGTCAAGGTTTCTGCGTGCACACGGAGCCCAACTTCTCGATGCCCTGGCAGCGCAAGCGGCAGTACAGCTCCAGCAGCAGCGGGTTCGTCATCGCCGGCCGCAGGGTGCTCACCAACGCCCACTCCGTCGAGCACCACACCCAGGTCAAGCTCAAGAAGCGCGGCTCCGACACCAAGTACCTCGCCACTGTACTTGCCATTGGAAACGAGTGCGACATGGGTATGCATGCCCGCCCCTCGCCTCTTTTATCTGGTTTAGCCTACAAATGCGAACTTTGTCTAACGAACCAAGTTACTTTGATGGGTTAAAGAAGTGAACTTCCTTGCATGATTTGATAATCACAACCGGCCTTTCCAATTTTCCATTTCAGCAATGTTAACCGTTGATGATGATGAATTCTGGAAAGGGGTTGTACCATTGGAGTTCGGATTACTGCCAGCACTTCAGGACGCTGTCACTGTTGTTGGTTACCCTATTGGAGGAGATACCATTTCTGTGACAAGTGGTGTAGTATCTAGGATAGAAATACTCTCATATGTTCATGGTTCGACAGAACTTCTTGGATTACAGGTATATTTTCTAAGCTCTTAGCATGTTTTGTTTTTCTTTACTTTCTTGCACATTGCACACATTTCACATCGTTTTTAATTCATTGAATCATTAACCTCGTCACAAACATCTGTAACCTTGGTGTTACTTTTGAGCAGATAGACGCAGCTATAAATTCAGGAAACTCTGGGGGCCCTGCTTTTAATGATCAGGGGAAATGCGTCGGTATAGCTTTTCAGTCTCTTAAACACGAAGATGCGGAAAACATAGGCTATGTTATACCCACCCCGGTGATTAAGCACTTTATTCAAGACTATGAGAAATCTGGAGAGTACACAGGTAATGCTTCCTATTCATCTGTTCCTTATAATTTAATTCCTGTAGACCATGCTTAATGGGTGTATTATGATGGCGCATGAATAAAATGGGTTTGTGCTGGTACATCTTATGTAGACATATATGTAAATATTTGGGTGTGCTTAGGAACTAATTGCCCTAACAGCTTGGATTGCAAAAAGCAGTCTGTGTATATAGATAAAACACTTTTCAGTGTCGTAGTGTCATCTATCAGCTTCCAGGGCACTATGATTTCAAAATGAGTAGCATGGTTGTTATCTGTTTCATTTATAATGGGGATAAATGCCTCATAAGACATGCATGGTCCTAATTTTCCAGCGTCGACACAGATTATAGAGGAGCAAAACTGATATTTTGTAGGAAAACATTGTTTGGAATTCTGTTAAACTTTGAAAATATTGCTGAATTTAATCTTTTGAGGTGTGATAGCTAGAATCTTAGGGTTCTGCGACATGCCGGGCCGTAATAGTTTGTCTTTTCTCTGTTGTGTGAATAGCTGGGACAGGGTCAGCTTATGCCGTTGCTCGGAACTCTTGTATTTATGTCGCTTATTCTATTAATGACAATATACACAAATGCTTGTTCGTATGTTCTCTCAAAAGCTAGAATTTTAGCTCCATCATTAGGTTAACACCGTCGATATTCACTTAAAAGACTGTCAAATGTGCATTTCGTTGTGTGCTTCTTTCTTTGTGCGAATGATTCATTCATTAATGAAAGGTGACATACAGATTTTTTTCTCTAAGACCCTCACCTTCATTTTATACTGACATTCCTTTTGCTTTTGCCATTCTGGCTTGACTTCTTGTTGTTCATGTCAGTCAAAGTGGTCAGAGAGGTTTGTCCAACATTGGGACTTCAGTTTTTGACTGAAATGACTAAAACATCACATAGCAGTTCTGGCTGCGGCTAGGGATTAAAACAGATAGGATAGTGCCCTCCTACTTCCCTTTACATACTCATTAGTTGAATACTCATATAACATTATCGAGGTTACTGATATAAGAATACAAATCAAACATGTACTCAATCTGTTCAGATGCAAATATCCTGCAAAGAAATTAGTGGCAAATTGTAGATGTTCTGGCTTAGTGGCAAAAATCAAAACTTGCATTAATAAAAATGGTTCTTCCTGATGAAGCACTTGTATCCAAGCTAAAAATTGGCCGGTCAAATTGGCTTGTAGTTTTGAGACTGGTTTGGCTCCCAGAATAAATTTAAGATCAAAAGATAAAGTAACTTTACTTTTTTGGCATCATACCAAGCGGTAGGGAAATCTGGTCAAAGTTAGTTATGGCAACCCTCCCTTAGTTCTTGTTCTTCCTTTGACTTTGTTCTTATTCACTTGGAAATTATATTCTGTTGGCTTCTGCACATCATAGCTGCATTACTTGTATGTGTAGATTAAGGGTATTTTAAATTCGGTGTAGAACAAAAGTAGTGTTGTATCCCATGCACATTTTCCTTATCACCCATATCAATCATTTGATGGGTGTTGCTAACTTGTTTTGTGCTACTTATTTCTATTTTATTAACCTCCAAGTTATAACTAGCAATCTGGTATGCACTCTTCTAAGATGTACGATCTGCTGAATTTAAATCTGATTAGCTTATCATCTTCTGCATTCTTGTGCCAGGTTTCCCTATACTTGGGATAGAATGGCAGAAAATGGAGAATCCTGATCTCCGGAAGGCAATGGGGATGAAATCAGACCAAAAGGGTGTTCGTATCAGAAGGATTGAGCCAACTGCTTCTGAATCCGGATGCATGCAACCTTCTGATATTATTCTTAGCTTCGATGGCATTGACATTGCCAATGATGGCACAGGTTTGTGATATCTTTACACAACTGTCTCTTATTTCCACTGTTTTTTGCTACGGTAGATGTCTGACATGATTTGTACTTCTATGTACTCTGTTGCACAATGTAAGCATTTTTAGCAAACTAAACTAGCTTGCTAAAAAGGCTTACATTGTGGAACAGAGGTAGTACTTGTTATGATCATGCATTCTTATTACTCCATGATACATTCGATTAAAATAGACCGTTTCATGGTTCCCACTTCCCAAACAAATCCAGCTTACCAGCGAAAAAAAAAATGTTTCTACTTGCTTACTTTTCCTTGTATTGGCATCCAGTTCCATTCAGGCATGGAGAGCGCATTGGCTTCAGCTACCTAGTTTCGCAGAAGTATACTGGCGAGAAGGCACATGTCAAACTTCTCCGCAATTCGAAAATTCATGAATTTAACATAAAGCTAGCAATCCACAAAAAACTCATTCCAGCTCATATAAAGGGCAGGCCACCGTCATACTACATTGTTGCTGGCTTTGTTTTCATGGTGGTATCTGTTCCATATCTTCGATCTGAGGTATGTTATCTTCTTCCTCTGTCCTCTAGCCCTACGCACAAAATAGTAATCAAAATATGACATTGTTGCAGCTTGGGAAAGCTTGTTTGTGGTAGTATTATGACAGGCATTATCACGGGCCTTCTAAATTATTCAATAGCTGGCAATAAAGTATCTTTAGCCTAAACTTGAATGGAAATAATGCTTTACAGAAGACGCTCTTAACTCTTTGAAAGTTACCATCTCTTCCGTGTTAAAGATAAATTTAAAAATATGTACTTGCTTATTCTGTAGTTGTGATGAGCCCTGACAACTGTTTGGGTCATCAACCTATTTTCTAATCTATGTGTTCAAGAAAAAACTATTTTCCACTGTAATGATTTGCCATCTATGCTTGTCATGCTTTGGCAAACAGTGTACAAAATATTGTTACCTGAATGACATGTTTGAAATGTGGTCTCTATGTTGATTGAATGCGGTTGAGAGGACCATATTTTGAATGTTTAAGGCATGCTAATATTGTCTATTTGTTGTCATCCATAATGGTGCCTGAATCCTTCTTCTGATATATTTCCCCCTTAATTTATGCCGTCCATAAAAGTTGAGGTAGTAATTTTCATCATAAAATGACTGGAATGTTTAATGAACAGTACGGAAAAGACTACGAATTTGATGCCCCTGTCAAGTTGTTGGACAAGCATTTACATGCAATGGCGCAATCACCTGATGAGCAACTTGTGGTGGTGTCGCAGGTGTGCAGTCGTTTAGTTTTTTTTCTGTTAACTGGCTATGCAAGTCTTTTGAGGTATTTGGTACAGCTCATCCATCTTTCGTTGCTTTGATGACTTTATAGGTGCTTGTGGCAGATATCAATATAGGTTATGAAGAACTTGTCAATACTCAGGTAGTTATTGATGGCCTTTATAAAGATTGTGCTAGTTTCAAGCTACAAATGTTTTTGTCTACATATGTAGTTCTGAAATAAAGCTGTGTCTCTATCTCACAGGATCTTTTTATTATTTTCCTGTTGCATCAACTAAACATATTGCAACCTTTTATTTTCTTTATGCATGCCGGTCAAACTCAACTTTTACCATTGATGTAATTGTAACTTGTAAGCATTAAGTTTGGACATGAGAAAATGTTATGAACATGTTGTCAAAAGTAATTACAAGTTAGCAGTCACAGTAGTATGTTGATTGAGAAAACATAGTTTGATATTAATGATCAAGGAAAACATTACAAAACAATCAGATAGAAACCGAACGGAGAATAAACAAACTTAAAAGTATGTTAAGACCACCAAGTAAAAGGAACCCCATTCTTTTTGAACTGGAAGGATGACTTAATCTATTTTGGACGTCAAATATCCTCATTGGTACTAAGTTTCGTTACCTTATAGATATTCTTAAATTTATATGTGATTCCCCAAGACACATAGTACAATTAACATTCTCTGTTTTTGAGAGCGCATAATATTTGCCCCTTTTGGATTTTTATCATCTGCCTTTGTGCTGTCATTATAGGTCGTGCGTTCAATGGCAAACCAGTAAATAATCTAAAGCAGTTGGCGACCATGGTCGAAGATTGCAACGATGAGTTCTTGAAGTTTGACATGGATTACGATCAGGTAGTGAAATCACCATCTCTTTGTTTAATTCTGGTGAATGTTAAGCACTTGGTAGTTAGTAAAAATAACCCTTGGATGATCTGGCAGGTTGTTGTTCTCCAGACAAAAACTGCAAAGGCTGCTACTCAGGACATTCTAGCAACACACTGTATACCTTCAGCGATGTCGGATGACCTGAAGGCCTGAGTAAAGCAAGGCGTTGGCTGGTACTACTGCTATATCCAATAAGGTTGTATGCCAACTCCCGAGAAACCCCTTCAGGCAATCGTTGCTGCTGAAATTTTTGACATGGAAGAGCAGTCCGGGGTCCCGCGCTCTTAGTGTGGCTCCAGAGAAAGCGAGGGTGGCAAATGAGTTGGAAGTAGTCAGATATGCAGCACCGACCAATCGAGAAAATGTAGAATAGCGAATGATCAAAAGTTTTGCTCTCATTTGATTTATTGAGTCAATATCAACTGAACTCATTGCGAATCCTTGCTTTTGCATACCCACATTGTTGAGTTTGGTTCGATTCACTTTAAAGGTCTCTGTGTTTTTGCTCGAGTGGGCGACACTTTTCTGTACGAGTTATTTGCTTTTCTGGAGAGCTCAGGTGTCTTTTCTACCAAGTTTTGCTTTTGCTTTGATTGCTGGGTTCCTTTTGGTCCCTTGAGCTGTAGTGGTTGTCATATCAGTTGCTGCTGAGTCGCACTGATCGTTATATTCGGTGCCGTTAAAGCGAGTCTGTCTTTGAGTTCAAGGGAAGCAGGTGTGGTCTGCAGTGTTGATTCCTTGGTGTTCCCTGTTTGCAACCTTGTTGCTTGGCTGCCGGCATGATTTGGTATGTGTGACGGCCATCCCTTTCGTTCCCGTTGCGTTGATTCAGTATGTGCAAATGTTGACATCTAATGGAATGCTTGATCTGTACTAGTCTTTTGCTTGGTCTACCCCAGCTGGCATAGGGCTATTGGCTTAGGATGGCAATTGGTAGGATGTGGCACGGGTAGACATATCCTTATATTTTCAGGGGTACAAAATTTCTACCCATAACTTCACTCATGGGTACAAACCACATCTGTAACCATTTAGTTGATCAGTACTTCACAATCTCACGTTTATTGATACATCTGTGCTGAATGTGCTACGCAACAACATCTCGACTCATGCCTCATGTTGCTACAAACCAACCTGTTGCCTATATGATGACATGGTCGCAGTGCCAGCGAGCAAGGCAGAAAGTCAGTGCCAAATGCATGGCAATCCTTGGTAGAGCAGATTTATGATTTCGTGCTGAACCTGGTAAACGGACAAATATGTGGAAATTGGAAACAAAAGTTTTTCCCTTGCATCTCGGTCACTTCTACTTCACAGTGACAAGTCGTTTTCTCATTACTTTGGCTCTTTCATTTTCCATTTTTTTAGGCATTACGTTCGTAGTGGACAACGAACACTCCTTGATATGGCAACACCGAAATTGAAGAATCGTGGCAGCACGATGACCGAGCTTGAGCGACGCGGCGTACAGTCGCCATTGCCCGACACCCTCAACTCGCTGTGGCGGCGACTAGGAGGCGGCAGGGGCCACAGGGAAGAAGGGAAGGGTGAACCGAGGGTGTCCGACACACGTGGAGGTAGTCGGACGAGCATAGACTCCGAATTACAGTCTGACACGCGCACATCAGCATGTTTTGGATACCTATCATTTTTGGGTACTGAATTAGACAGTCACCAACTTTTATGAGATGCACGATTTTTCCTACTCCATCCGATCCATATTAATGGTCTCAACATTGTCTAGATACGGATGCATCTAGTCTAAACACTTAACTAGATATATCCGTATCTAGATAAAGTTGAGTCCATTAATATGGATCGGAGGTTGTAACTTAATTGGGATAAACACCACGATGGACAACGCAAAAAACCACGTGACGACGCGCGACCGGATGCATGATCACCGCATTTCGGGCGGCGGCGGCGAGATCTCGGCAAGCCTCTGGAGCAGCACGGCGTTCCACATGTCGACGGGTCCCGGCAGGCACCAGTGCAGGCAGTCGCTGCCGTTCCTGTTCCACCTGCTGTCGAAGTGCGCGCCAGGGTGGCCATCGGCGCGCATCATCATGGCCCGGGTCACGTCTAGCACCCCGAACCTCTTCTCGCTACCGCCGCTGCTCCTCACCCGCCTCACCTCCTCGCTCTGCACCCGCCGCAGCTGCCACCCGATGCTCCCCATGCTCACCTCGACTCCTCCAGCGGCGCCTTCCTGTCGCAGGACCCGCCGCTGAACCAGGAGCCGTGCTCGAAGTGGTCCGGCGAGTAGGTGCGCAGGAACGTGACGAGGCCGCTCTTGCATTCCGTGCACCGGGCGATCCCCTCACGGCCGCCCGCACCACGCGGCGCACGGCGTAGGGGATGCCGTAGTCGGTGAGGTTCGCGTCCCGGCCGCAGTTGACGCAGCCGACGCGGCGCCCTCCCTCCCAGAGGTAGTTGACGCGGAAGAACCAGTTGCCGCCGGAGATGACGGCGTAGTCCAGGCCCGGCAGGCGGCTCGTCCACTCGCCGCCGAGCCTGTCGAGGTGGATGTCGAAGGAGGGGGTGGGCTTCCCATCGGGGCCGGCGACAGGCACCGCGTGCGCGTAGTACTCCGTCCACATCACCGAGAGCGTGAAGTCGTGCGCCGGGAAATGCCACGTCCCGAACCTGTCGGCCACGTCCGTGTGCACCTCCGTCGGCGTCTCGGCCTGGGACAGGAGGCAGAGCAGGGAGTCCATCTGGTTGCGCGCCAGCGAGTCGCCGATGAAGGCGAGCCGCTTCCCGCGGACGACGTCGAGGAACCGCTCCGGCACGAACCGCGGCAGCTCGCACCCGTCCGGCTGCCACCGCCAGTAGAGGTGGCCGGGATCCTTGCCGAACTTCTGGCAGTTCTTGAAGTCCGGCAGCATCGGGCACGTCACGTTGGTGTAGACCGGGCCATTCGGATCCCTCACCCATTTCCCGATGGAAATGTCGCATTTCTCCTCAAGCTGCACGCCTGCCACACCCAAGCATCAAAGAGTATATAAGTTTTTTTTTCCATAAAGATGCAGTAGATAACTAGAGTCAGTTAATTATGTCAAACACTGAATTTAAAACATGTGCTGATCCATCGGACGTGTATAGCTAGCTTGGCAACATCGACACTGTATCCATCTGAGTCAGTTTAGGCCCCGTTTGGGAGCTCTGTATTTTTGAATTATTCCAATAATATTTTGGTTTCCAGAAATATTAAAGTATCAAATACTTTGAGGTGTTTGGCTATAAGCAAAACTGTAGTTTTTATATACTTCAGTATGTAGGAAACTACACAAGTTTTGAAGTATATGAAAAGGAAGGTTGGTCCTCTTTTTCCAATACTGAAGTTTTAGTTCGCTAGGCATAGTAATACTGTGCAATGCGCTTACTTGGACCAGCTTTTTGTTCACGAGCTGTGCTTGGTGCAGCAGCAGCTGATGAGTTCGCCGATGGCAGGGAGATGTCTACAGGCGTGCTCTGTCCAGGTGCCACATTGTTGTCTGCAGGGCCTGTCGTCGCTTCATCCATTGATCTTCGACATGTTCTGGTAGCCTCTGCGTAAGCGGCTCGCCGGTCGACGTCGTCGTCCCGACGGTTAAGCTGCTGGAAGAATAGAGGATGGAGAAGGCGAAGACGGCGGAGAACACCAGAAGAAGGAGCAGCGAGGACTTGATGTTCCTCCGCACCACGACGCTCCACTCGCTGCCGCTGCTGCTCCTCTGCAGCGATCGCGGGCTGGCCGAGGAAGGAGGAGAGGGAGGAAGTGGCGCCATGATCGAAGGTTTCTCACTACAAACTTTCTTCAGGTAGATACCAACACAACACAAGGCTAGTCAGGGTACGTACTAGGCTGGCGGCCAGCAGCTTTTGAAGGGTTTGTTTTCGAAGAAGGCTTGTCGCAAACTCACAATACTAGGTTGGTCAGCTGATGCAGGAATTTATTGTTGTTTGGCCACTGGTTAATTTCACATCTGGTGAGACTAGCTAGCACTCGATCGGGAGTTTGTTAGAGCTGTCGGGGTAGTCACGCTAGCTAGCAGCTCACCAAACTGCATTCTTGGGTTATTTTGTTTTGAGTGCTCTCACCTGCTTGGTCATTTCGATTTTGTTAGCTTGGCGTATGAAGTGTGCTGCCGGACTATAGGCCGAAGGCATGCAGTTTCACCAGCTATACGTGTACTCGTCACCGGAAAAAGCGTTCCAAAATGTTTGATACAGAAGTGACAGATGGACGGCACCTGGCAGTGATGGTTGGCCAACATTCAGTTCTAATGTCAGGTGTCTTATGTTTTATGCTTTTGGTGGATCCTCAGCTTTTGCGTGTCAGCATGAATGTGCAACTTACAGCTTTGGCTGCTATTTACTGGGCAATTTTAATTAACTCTCCCGCTAAATCTAATTTGCTATGTTTTTGTGTTTATCAAATATTGGCATGTTTATGCTGTGCTGTTGAGCCGGAGGCTCTAAGGGCTGGTGCTGACGCCCTTCAGCGAAATGCGCTGGATGCGACTGCGGCGACGTCAACTTCTCATCCTCCTATGTTTGGTGTGCCGGATCAGCACAAGAGGAGGATGAAACCCAAGATGATGCTGGAGAGATCAAAACTGATTTCTTTCTAGCTTGTCATGCATGCTGGGACTGGGAGAACGAAGATGCATGATAGCGACTGAAACTTGCTGGACACAATGCATTGATGGGGAGTTGTTAGCATAGAACCACCACATTACCAGCATAAGTTCGGAAAACCACCACTTTGAGTTCAGATCACACAAAACCACCACTCTATGCGAGATTTTTTGCAATGTGCACTAAACGTCAATTGATCACGAATTGACGTGATTTCTGACAGCGGGACCCACCTCATTTGATGACGTGGCAGAGAGAGACACCGCGCGGACGCGTGCGTTGACCGCCGTTAACGGCCGTTAACGGACAGGGGTGGGTCCCACTGTTAGCGGTCGGAAACTAGGTTAGCGGCCGAAGCGCACGGTCTTGGCTCGATCTAGATTTTCTCCCCCTCCTCGCTCTGTCATAGCCATCTCCGCCGGCCCTCTGGACGTGTATGCCTCCGCCGGCCGTCGCCGCCATGCCTAGCTGGCCTGACGGTGAATCTTCGAGCACGAATTACCTCAGGGTACGTTTCAAATTTCTAGGGTTTGGCTTGGAGCATTTGGGAGTTTTCAATTTGGTTCGATTTCGTTGATGATTTGGGAATTTCTTGCTATTCATGCTCTTGCAGCACTACACCGATGCGGATTATGCTCCAGACACCTGTGACGACCCCCAATTCCACGGCATTGCCGTGGGTTGCACCGAGTTGTGTCGCATGCACAATCTGGAGCCGCGCAAGAAGGGACGGACATAGGCCGCAGGTTCTACATGTGCTCAGTTCAGAACGTAGGTGCATTTCTCGTGCTCGATTCGGTGTACTGAAGTGCTTTATTTTAGTGCAGTATTGTGAGTAATCTGAAGTAAATCAGGAGTGTTAGTTAGATAGATTGCTATGTTCAAATGATTACTTGAACTATAGTGTTACCATTAACTCTGAATCAGCAGTGTTGGATAGATTGTTGGAAGAAAATGTGCTAAGTTAGTGCTTAAGTCAAATGTGCTTAAGTTAGTGAGTAAGCTGGGCGTTGGAGCTTTTGATCATCTACGGTGTTTAAAACTGTCGTTTTTTGTTATGTATATTCTTTTTTCCCTCTTGAACATTAGCACTAGGACGTGAGGGATTTCTAAGTTTGTACAAATTGCCTAAGGGGCGTAAACCCGACGAACTTACGTTGTTGTTCCGTTATCTCTTGATAGTGGAACCTGGCCCTTTTCCGACGGTTGTATGGAACAAATGTGTCTTATGTTTTAAACAATAGAAAGGATTTGTCATTTCACCGAGTTAGTATAGATGGCAAGTGAATGAGTGATGGAGTCCAAACCAAATACTTATCAGGTTAGATGCTTCCATGTGTGTGTTGGTCCAAACCGGAAAAATTAGCTGCTTCAAACCGGGAAATCAAATCGGTCCAAACCGAATACTAATTGAGTAAAAATGAAGGGCGTATAAAGACCATCACCATCATAACCTATCCAAACAGGTATAAAAAAAATCATGGCCTATTGGTATTAAAAAAAATCAGATATCAATTGGATGCCAAAAGATCCGGAATGCCACTCTTTTTTTGGTCGACGCCACGTGGAAGGGACAAGAGGGATCAGCTTTGCTAGGCGCAACCTTGTCCACCATGCCAGTAAACCCTTCAACGGCGGGCTGGGTGAGCTGCCCTACGGCGTGTCTTGACGGCGTAGTCCCTGTCATGTTTCTTTCGCGCTTGATGCTTCCACACATGGGACTCGTGCTCATCGTCAGATAGAGATTTGTCCGACTCGGCAACGGCGGAAACATGTGTGAGGAATTTCTTTTGCCACCCAACGACACGGCACAACCAGTCCAGCAACCCAGCATAATTTCTTTTGCCGTGGTGTGTCTTGATTACATCCTTTGCGATTTGCGTCAGCACATCAACAAGCACATGAGGGACATCATCATCTTTATACTTGACTTGTATAGATTTGAGGCTCTTACACCCGTGGAATGCAGCACCGCACCAACTGGAAGCTGATTCCCCCCTACAAAACCCAGTGGTCTGTTTGCAAGGACACCAGAAACACATGTATAAGATGATGGCATAATTGCAGGTAATGAATATTAGTTCCATTTCAAATAATAAAACAATTGGTAGCAAATGGTATACCACCTTGCAATCTTGCAGCACAAATCTCTCAAGATTTGAGACGTTCTCTAAGACGTATCTCATCACCTGGCATCTATCTCCAATATCACATTCTCTCAAGATCAAGGTCCTAAGGTTATGAAACTCGCGGAAAAGTTCAGGTCCCTCTCCGAGCAGTCCTGAATAAAATTCAGAACCCGTAAGAATAAACCTAGAGCTAGTGCTTTACAAAACAAATTGAGCTGTGATGAGGATACATGATACAGGAAGCCAAGGATGGCTGTAGGCTTCACTGACGTACCGCCGTTGTAAAACTCCGGAGTTCAAAAACCCTGGCGTTGCGCATGGATTTCATGAAACGGTGTTGGCAGCTGGTATAGTATAATAGTACTCATCTGGATATGTGATGGATGCCACGACAAGGGAATGCAACTCATCTTCAATGTCCGGCAGGTCGACCTTTTCGAGATTCAGTGAAACAAGGGCAGGAACGGCGAGAGTGTGTAAGAATCTCAAGCTGTTGTAACTGCCGTGGAGCCCCTGGATGTGCAGTAGATATGCCGTCGTAGGCGACGCGGAGCTCCGCCGGACGACGTGCAGCCGACACGCCGTGGAAGAGTAGCAGGGCGTCGGCGAAGTCCTCGAAGCTGCGCCGCCGCTTGGTCTCCCTGACGAGCCTCTCCTTGTGCGCGTTGTTGTACACCTGCCAGTTCGCTTCGGAAGCGTCGTCGTCATAGGGGGGCGGCGCCTCCGGCGGTTCGTCCAGGAGGAATTCCCGCTGGTCGACGTCGAGGCACCGCACGGAGCGCCAGAGGTATCTCCACCGCCGTGACAGCAGGCAGGTCTGGACCACCTGCCGGGAGCGGAGGGACGACAGCAGGCTGTGCAAAAGGCAGTCTGGAATAAGGATGGCAATTTTATCCATGGAGCCGGGTATCCATGGATATCCAACCCGGTGGATAAGAGTTTCGAGGGAAATTTTTGTCCATGGATTTCATGGGGCGGATATCCGCTAACTCATGGGGTGGGCACGGGTAAAGATTTTGCTCCATGGATATCCAATGGATACCCGACTGACATGTGGAGTCCCACATGTCAGCGAGACATGTATTTTTACCCAGGCCATCTCTTAGTATTCTTGAGGTCCAATTCACCAAATGACCCAAACTCACGTAATTACTAATTACTGCTAAAGACATATCTTTTGAATGAATGAATTGCTGTGTGGAAAACTTGTAATAAGAAGTATTGGCTATGTTCCGTGAGATTGAGATCAGATTATGTATTTTTTTGGTGTGATTGTTTGAGATTCTAAATATTTTTTAAGTACTTTGTGGTTGAAATATTGTTTATTTAATACTTTGATGCATTAATCGTGGATATCCATGGATATCTGGATATCCGGCGGGTTTGGATATGGGGCGACATCCATACCCATGGATATTTTCGTGGGCAGGCCATAGTGACGTTGATGGATTTGGATTTGGATTTGGATCTGGTTTTGGTATATCCGCCCGAACCCGCCCCATTGCCATCCTTAGTCTGGAAGATCGCTTAGCCGGTCGCTGCCGGCATGGGAGGCGGCGGCCACCGTCTCCATTGAGGAGCACTACTTACACACGATCCGATCGGGCTGATATATATATTTATTATGGTGGCAGTTAGGTCACAGATATACCCCTGGTTTAGCGATGCATTAGGTAGACGTGCAAAGTAGTAGTACATGATTTCTTTCCAGAGCTGTAAGGCAAGTCCCACAAGGGACTTGTAAATAGGTCGTGCCAACAAGCACCAATGCATGCCACTCCGTACTTATCTAATGGTTGTCTCTCTTCACGAATCTCGCCGGCCACCACTCGATCACGACGCTCGCCAACACACGTCGTGCCAAGCACGCACCCCACACAGTTGCTTCGTCATCCGCTGGCAGCTACCATCTGCATGAGTATGTCGTTGAACGTGTCGACCGTTCCCGGCGCGCACCAGTGCAGGCAGTCGTTGTACACCGTATCCGGCATCAGTGCCAACGCGTCCTTCATGATGTAGGCGCCCGGGTGCCCGTCGGGCCGCATGGACGCCAGCCTCGTCACGTCCAGCACCTCGAACCGTAGGTCCCATCGCCGCCTCTGCGCCGCCGCCGCTGCCGCCTCTTCCAGGACGACCTTCCTCAGCTCGGCCTCCGTGCTCGACACCTCCGCCTCCCCCTCCTCGTACGGCTTCGCCCGCGAGCACGCGTCGCGGTGGTTCCAGGCGTACCTGGCGTCGAAGTGGGATGGCGCGATTGTGGACACCACCACGAGCTTGTCGCCGCTCGACTTGGTATTGATGTACTCCAGCGTCCGCCGCATCACCTTGCGGTACACGCCGAGGTAGCCGCCGCCGATGTCGGTTGTGTTCACGTCCGGACGTGAGAACACGCCGGTGATCACGCCGTCGTCGTAGTAGACGGCCGGGTGCGGGAACCAGTGCCCCGCCGAGATGACCATGACGTCCATGGCGTCCACGTCCGCCGTCCACGGTTCGGTGAGCGCGTCTAGGATCACCGTGTCCCCCTTCACGCCGTACTCCTCCGAATGTCCCTCGGAGCGCACCAGGAACGGCGACCAGTACGTGGAGATGTTGAAGTTGTGCGGCGCCGGGAAGACCCACCGCCAGAACTTGCGCCCCATGCGCTCCTCGTACCGGTGCGTCGTCTCGGGCCACGACACCGTGGAGAGGAAGCAGACGAGGGACTCGGCCTGGTTGCGCGCCGTGGAGTCGCCGACGAACGCAAGGTGTTTGCCGCGGAGTACCCGGAGGAACTCCGTCGGGTCGAGCGCCGGGAGGTTGCAGCCCGCCGGCTGCCACCTCCAGTGCAGGTACCCGTTGTCCGGCTTGCCATTGATGACGCACTTCTCCGTGCTCTTCATATCGCACTTCTCGCTGTCGTACCGCGGGCCGGCAACGGTGTCATCCCACACCCACTTCCCGTCGCCGTAGTCGCATTGCAGCCCAACTGGCCAAATGTTGATCAAGGATGAAACAAACGGAAACCAGCGTAGATTGTAATCAAGCCACATGCATATATACATAATTACACAGTGAGACATGTATATATGTAATTGGTAGCTTACCTTGAGTAGGTGGAACTGGACGAGGATGGGGCGTGCCTGTACCATGTGCTTGGAGATTGGTATACGAGATTGAAGATGGAGCGGAGTAGAGGAGGATGTAATGGCGAGTCAGGGCGCAAGTCAGGGCCTCCTTCTTGGAGAGGGAGCAATGGCGATAACTTACTGCTTCTTGTGTTTCTCCCATTGGAAGATCACGATGCAGACTTTCTAGTTCGTAGGAACCGGCCGGGTTGTGTAAGAGCTGAATAGCCGAAAGAGCAAATGCAGGTATAAATTGGAATCCATGTACCGGTATATGTAGGAGTTTGAGCACCAAATTGTATCGTTGCAAAGCTAGGAGTCAACGCCAACAAATTATATATCGCCCAACGAATAAGATTCTTGTAAGACAGTTCAGCCCACTGATCAGGATTCCTCCAATGCATTATCTCTTGGCGCACGATCCCACGCAGTGTTATATTTTAAGAAACGACAATTCCAATACATTGTTTTCCTCAAAAATGAGCGACATATGAGGGTCATTTTGGCCGACAAAATGTTGAATGCGGAAATATGTTGAAAACTGAAGACCCGGATGGACATGTCCGGGTAGGAGTCAGATTCAGAGAGCACACATACGTGGAGCAACATTCAAACATGATGTGATGGCGCAAAGGTAAGAAGATTGTAGAAGCACGTCAGATTTTTAAACATAAGAAGCACGTCAGATTGTACCGGATCCTTAAGTATTTTTCTACGAGGAAGGTACGACAAAGACATAAGTGGAATCTGGCACATATCTAGAAGACCAAGAACAGACCGACTCTCACACGAATTGGCGGATCTACTCTAGCACGGAAGTAAGGTTGACTCCGACCTGGAGGAAACTAGGGTGCTTGCAGCTCGGTTCGAGCACGAAACCGGAGACATGCCTAGTCTAGGGTGAAATTGTACTTAACTTGCACGGCCAAACCAACAGCCATATATAATGTAAGGAGGATGGCTGATCGTGAACAAAGAACACAACAATCGAATCTATCCATATATGTACTTTTTAACTCATAAATGTTGAAAAAATTCTGATAAATCATAAATGTTATGTTTTGTAGTATGTGAAAATTTCAACTCATCTGGATGTATTATTTTTTTTTTGAAAGGATCCAATTTCATATAACAGGAACTCAGTACACATTACAAAGAAGTCCAGAAAAGAAAAGAAAATTACAAAAGGACCCTGCAATATGCAAAGAACCCCCTGAGTCGCTGGAAGAAACCGCAATTGGATCCACTGCCATCCCCAAGCTCCTAGCCGACGCCAGAGTCGCCGTACCTCGTGCCTGCGGTGAGATCGCACCTCCACCTTGTAGAAGACCACTGAGATAACAAAATTTTATATATTTGAGCTCAAAAGTCTATTAAATCCCAAACCACACATCTAAATTGTATCGTTGCAAAGCTACGAGTCAACGCCAACAATTATATGTCGCCCAATGAATAAGATTCTTGTAATACAGTTGGTTACATAACAGCCCACTGAGGATTTCTCCAATGAGTTATCTCTTGGCGCACGATCCCATCGGAGTGTTATATTTTAAGAAACGACAATTCCAATACATTGTTAGGGCCGACAAATGAGGGTCATTTTGGCCGACTGTCTGTTGAATGCGGAAATATGTTGAAAACTGAAGACCCGGATGGACGTGTCTGGGTAGGAGTCAGATTCAGTTTGGACACATACATGGAGTAACATTCAAACATGATGTGATGGCACAAAGATAGGAAAGATTGTAGAAGCGCGTTAAATAGTACCGGATCCTCAAGTATTCCTCTGCGAGGAAGGTACGACAAAGACATATCTACAAGACAAAGGTGAGACTGACTCCGACACCAAGATTTGGCGGGATCTACTCTAACACGGAAGTAAGGTTGACTCCGACCTGGAGGAAACTAGGGCTCTTGCAGCTCAGTTCCAGCACGAAACCGGAGACCTGCCTAGTCTAGGGTAGAAATTGTACTCGGTTTATTCTATAACTTGCACGGCAAAACCAACGTAACTGACTATATAATGTAAGGAGGATGGCCGATCGTAAACTAAGAACACAACAATCGAATCTATAACTACATGTACTTATTACCCGAACATTATTCCTGTTTCGGTTATTCGGCGACTTCACAGTACCACGATTTCGCTCGTTGATCTGATCGACAACAGAGTTTGAGACGAGCAAATCGATCTATCTTAGCCCATCGTCGCTACAAGCTCTAACGGTGTCGTCCCCCCTCGGGTGAGCAGGGTGTCAGATTGTAAAAGCGCCGACCGGATTGTAGCCCGTATCGCGACTGCGGTGTGCATGACCCTGCTCTCGAGGGTACACAAACAATTATAAGTGTTCAGAAACTTTTGAAAAAATTCTTATAAATCGTAATGTTTTGTTTTGTATTCTGTGAAAAATTCAGCTCATCTGGATGTATTAGTTTGTGAGATAACAAATTAAAAGAGTGAGCCAAGATGGCCGGCAACAACTGCGTGGGAAGAGACGCGGGTGGACAGAGCACCTGATGTCCCGCAGCCGAGAGTTGTCTAGTTTATGTCGGTGTTGGCAGGTGTACCTGATGCATCGCTAAACAAGGGTATATGACGTAACTGCACCCATAAATATACACCAGTCCGATCAGATCGTGAGTTTTGATCAAGCCTCGATGGAGACGGTGCCCGCCGCCTCCCGTGACCGGCTGAGCGATCTTCCGGACTGCCTGCTCCACAGCGTGCTCTCGTCCCTCCGCTCCCGGCAGGCGGTCCAGACCTGCCTGCTGTCGCGACGGTGGAGGCACCTGTGGCGCTCCGTGCCGTGCCTCGACGTCGACCATCGGGACTTCCCCTTGGACGACGAATCGAAGCTGCCCGCCGATGACGCTCCCGCTGCGGACTGGCACGCGTACAGCAAGGCGCACGAGGAGAGCCTCGCCAAGCGGCGGCGCAGATTCGAGGACTTCGCCGACGCCGTGCTAGCCGTCAACGGCGTGTTTCCCCTCGACGCGTTTCGACTGCACGTCGCCGACCAGGATCTCGGCATGGACATGCACCGGTGGTTACGCCGCGGGCTAGCGCGCCATCCCGCGGAGCTCCTCGTCGCCCACGACGGCGTATCATACCAGGAACTGCTGTTTTCCTTGGACTTTGCCTCCGGCGGAGCCGGCGCCCTGTCCGTCACTAGTCGTTTAACGAGGCTGCACCTTTCCAGATTGACCCTATCGGAGAAATTCGCGGAGGAACTCAGATCCGAGTGCCCGGTCCTGGAAGAACTGAAGCTCGTCGGCTGTGAGTACCACCACAATTTCAATGGCCGCATCGCCTCCAGCTCCCTCAAAAAGTTGCACATCCAGGGGTTCTACGGCGGTAATAACAGCTCGTGGTTATTACGGAATCTGGCCGTTCCTGCCCTTGTTTCCTTGAACGTCGACAATATTCTCCTGCCAGACATTGAAGATGAGTTGCAGTCCCTTGCCGTTGCATCCATCACATATCATCGCCATGACTACAGCCGGGTCTACAGTTTCCTAAAATCTATGCACAACGCCAGGGTTTTGAAACTCCAGAGTTTACCCATGATGGTACGTCAATCCTTTGCTTCCTTTCATCCTCATCACAACTTTATTAAGCACACTCGATCTCTATGTTATTTTCATGGGTATATGGTTCTGAATTTTATTCAGGGACTTCTCCAGAAGGAACCTGAACGTTTTCGCGAGTTTCATAACCTCAGGACCTTGATCCTGAAAGAATGTGATATTGGACAGAGATGCCAGGTGTTGAGGTACGTCTTAGAGAATGTCTCAAATCTGGAGAGACTTGTGCTGCAAGATTGCAAGGTGATGCATCTTTAGCCAATCATTGTTTATTTATTATTGAAATCGAACTAATATCCATGATCTGCCATCGTGCCATCATCTTATAAATGTTTCTGGTTTCTTTGCAAACAGACCTCTGCATTTTGTAGGGGAGAATCAGCTTCCAGTTGGTGTGGTACAACATTCCACCGGTGTAAAAACCTAAAATCTATACAAGTAAAGTATAAATATGATAGAGTCCCTGAGGTTCTTGTTACTGTGTTGACGCAAATCGCAAAGGATATAGTTAAGACACACCATGGCAAAATAAATTATGCTGGGTGGCTGGACTGGATGCACCACGTCATTGGGTGGAATAATAAATTCGTCACACAAGTTTCCACCGTTGCCGAGTCGGACAATTCTCTATATGACGAGGAGCACGAGTTACATGTGTGGAAGCACCAAGCGCGAAAGAAACATGACAGGGACTGCGCCGTCAAGGCAAACCGTAGGGCGACTCACCTAAGCCGACGGTGAAGTGTTCGTTGGCATGGTGGACAAGGCCGCGCATACCAAAGCTGAACCCTTTAGCTAGTTTGTCTCCGTGGCGTGGACCTGAAAAAAGATTGCCTTCCTGGTCTTTTTACATCCAACCTATATTGGAAGTTTATCTCGGTATCAACAGGTTTATTGTGATTTTCTTATGAACATAATGAAATTGGGTTTGCAACGTCAGTACCAAAGCTGAATCCTATATCTAGTGTGTACCCCGTGGCATGTACCTGAAAAAAGATTGCCTTCCTCATCTTTTTACATCCAACCTATATTTGAAGCTTTTCTTTCGGTACCAAGAGGTCGATTGTGATTTTCTTATGAACATAATGAAATTGCAGCAGTTATACCTTTTTCGCGCAATTCATATATTTTTTTCTCATGCAACTAAAACGTTTCTATCATGTGACTATATGAGTGTGATGAGAATAGTATTTATTTATTCGTTTTGCTAATTCTCAGTCTTCTTAGAATTTGCTAAATCTTAGTCGAGTCCCTGACAGTTGGAATTAATGTGTCTTGATTTGTGCTACACTAAAAGTTTCATGTGCGTAGATTGGAACTTTGATTTTCCCACATTTGTATTTTATTTATACGAAAAGTCTGAGATGTTGTTTATGGGGATTTGCCAGGCCGTGTATTTATGGAGAATCTGATGGCCCCAAAACTGCCCACTCCTCAAAATCTGAAGTAAAGTTTGTTTAGATTTCAGTTGTACTGCAAGTTGGAATGCGCGTCAGGCCAAGGTTTTGGTGGAGAAATGTTCGACTCATCCACTCCACGCCGGCAGTGGGCCTATTCGTGGCTCGGTGTGTGAACAGAGGATGATGGAATCGATCATCAACAGACCTCCACATCAACGCCCACTTCATTTGCAACCAAAACCCTGGCGCAAAGTGCATAGTCACGTGGATCCAGTCAGCGTTAGCTTCGGTGGTCACCACATCTATGTCGGCGCCTAAGGCCGCCCAGTGGGAAGAGGACGAGGACCACATCGACATCATGCTTGATGGTGAGATATATAGTCGATGCCAAGTTAGTCTATGGGTACCCAAGGTCCTACCGGACCTCTCCGTCACCCGCATGGACAATTTCAATTCTGTCACGAACGAGCTGGACGGCATGTTCAACATCATGGCCAACTCGGTGCCAATCACCGATGAGGACTCCCGGATGCACAACTATGGCAAGACCGGGAGTGACACCCTCGTGCACCATGACCTTGGCTTCAAGTTTCAGTCTCTCATCAAGGGCGTTGATGGTGTGCTCGGCCGGACCTACCAACCGAACTACATCAATAAGGTGTGAATATAAGTGCGAAGATGCCAATCATGGGCGGCGAGCGCATCAAAGTACCTCTCATCGAGCCTCTTCTTGACGGATTGCGCTGTCTCCAAGTTCCGTGGCAACAATGTCACCTGTCATGTCGTAAAATCAATAACACATATGGACGTACATGCACCTATGCATCTATGCTACCATGGAATAAGTCATTGAGGGTATACATGGATACATTCAGTCTTAGCACGACGACTTACCGTCTGTCTACTACAACATGCTCTTTTACGACAAGCTTTGCCCGACTCCAGTAAGGGAGGGGTGAGGACGGCGGCGCGCCTTTGGCTCGCTTCACTGATTGTAGTCATCGCTAGGTGGTCTAAAGACCTATTTGTAATTTTAATTACTTTTGCGATTCTTTGTACCGTTGTAGATAATCAATAGATCAATTGGCCTTTTCACAAAAAAAAGGAGGTACAATAATAAATAAATTTGAAACACTTTGAGGATGCTTAGATTTTTCGAACATGTGCTCACCGGGTGGCTCACCTCCTCTAGGTCATCAGGATCTGAAGCAAAATGTCGTTGAAGGTGTCCACCGGCAGGGCAGCCAGACATATACCAAGATTGGTAGGGTTTGGATATACCCGTTGGTATCCATACACTACACACGGCTTCATGGTTAGGGATGAGTATGCAGGTTGAAGAATACCGTGAGAGATGTTTTTGTTCCAAATGGGTGACAGCGTGATCTACGGATTGGTTATCCAGCTTCGTATGCGTTCTACGAGCTCTTTTATGATTCTTGTACTTCGTCTTTATAATTTATATATCATGCTATGCAAAGACAGGATGTAATATTGGTAGATATTATGAGTAATAAATTCCCTTTATGGAAAAATGGGTACAAATATGCTCATGTCCTACTCATATGAGTAAGGTACCATGTACATGTACTAAGATACCATCCTTATGTACAAGGCAACTATGATAGTAAACACCATTGTCTGGGTGTAGGTGCACCAGCATGTGTTCATTCACGTCTTTCCCACGGCCTTAATTTTCAGTGAGATACAATACGAATCATTTTGTATTAATGCTGTAGCAGAGCAATCCTTTTGTAATTAGCCATATAGATTTTATTTTGCAGTTGTCTGTTTGGTTTTGAGGCAGAGCCAAGCGATTTCATTTGAAGAGAGACCTAATTTTCTCCGGCTTCCAAATCTCAAAACATTCTTTTAGATAGAACACACACCTATAGCAAGCTCCAGCGATTCCAGGTGCTAGATAACATAGGCATCACCGGAAGACCGTCTTGGCCTTCTGGTTCATCACCCAACCTTTCATCTCCCGCATCAATTCAGTCTGCCTCCATAACGGCCCCTCGGCGAACTGGCACCATAACTCCTCGATGACCGGAGCATTGCAGAGCAAGAACCTTGCCAGCGTCCTCTGTGCCCTACCTCCCTGGCAATGCACCAGGTTGATCTCCCTCACCCGGTTCACCAAGCAAGGGATCATCGCGCAGGGGCAACGTCGATCTACTCATGGGATAGCTTGGGGTGGTGATTTGGTGGAGGGAGAGGAAGCAATGGTGGAGATGTGTTGGAGGTTGGGATAGCTCGAGCAAGAGATCGTGGTGGTGGTGGTGTGGCTGGTGCTCCTGTCATATCCCAAATTTGTAACAGTTGTATTAATCAAAATTTTGGAACCAACAAAAACTTTTGTTGCATGATGTGTGTTGATTGTTCCTTGTTGATTGTGTGGCTTGTTTGGTTAAATTAAAAATCTGGAACTCAAAAATAAAATTGGAAACAATCACACAATTTGTCATGTGACATAAAAATGGCTCAAAGTTAGAAATCAATATTTCATTCACACAAATAATCACTCTCATTTTATTCTTACAACTTTTTCCCTCTCAAACAAATATTTTCGAAAACCTATATTTAAAATTCTAATTCTTTCTTTATACCTTTAGATCATCAAATGTACCAAGTTATACCTACACATTATATACCAAAACAGAACCACAAACCTTGATAAATCTATATGAAGCAAAGTATAAAAAGAATTCACAGAAATTTGAATTTGAATTTGGTTCAAGCATTCTGTCAAACACGTGGTGGGCAGAATTGAACTCTTCCCAAATCCGAACTCAATCCGATCGAATTCGATCGAAATTCAGCAAACCACCTCACCCCTCCCACTCTCACTCACCTCTCTCACCTCCCTCACTCGCCAGAGCACGAGGAAAACGTGCAATTCGGCCGTTTTCACCCGCCGCCATGGGCGTGCACTGTGCTGTGCCCCCACCTCTGGAAGGATGACGATGGAGGACGCCGAGATGGCCCCGCACCGTCCCTTCCATCCTCCTTGCCCATCCGCTCCAGTTGGATGAGATAAGATCGCCTTAGAAGCTCCTGCACACGTGCGCATTCGGACGAACCCGAGCACGCCGTGTGCATGGCCGCGTGTGGCCATCGACAACGAACTCGACCTCCACTGCACCACTCGCCAGCGCATCGCCGCCCATCCATTCACAATCCTCCCCGCGGCCTCAAGGACACCATGTCGTCACCCCCACTGGCCCACGGTGACGAGTGCATTCCGTCGAACACCGTTCGCGCGTCCACGGCCGTCACCACCCTGAGCTCACTGTGATCACCTCCACACTCCCATTCTCGCTCCTCTGACCTCTAACGCTGTCCGTCGACGTGTCCGCACAGTCCAGCCCGCCAATGGCGAGCTCTCCCCCCTTCTGCACCACTCCTGCACCTCGACCACCATGGACCGAGCTCCGTCCTTATAAGCTCACCTGAGCCCTCTCATTCTCCCCACACCACACATTGTCTCTCCCTCACTCCACTCCCTCTCATGCACCGCCAGGAGGGCAGACTTCGAATCAATTTGTGTTAGTGCTCTGTAGCAAGCTATCCTTTTGTAATTAGCCTTACAGAAATTTTTGAACTTCTCTATTTGGTTTTTAGTCAAACAGGCGCTTTCATTTCGATAGAGACCTAATTTTCTCCGGCTTCCAAATCTCAAAAACATTCTTTTAGATAGAAAGAACAGTAACACCTAGCAAGCGCCCGCGATTCCAGGTGCTAGATAACATAGGCATCAGCGGAAGACCGTCTTGGCTTTCTGGTTCATCACCCAGCATTTCATCTCCCGCATCAGTTCTGTCTGCCTCCACAACGGCCCCTCTGCGAACTGGCACCATAGCTCCTCGATGACCGGAGCGTTGCAGAGCAAGAACCTTGCCAGCGTCCTCTGTGCCCTGCCTCCCTGGTAATGCACCAGGTTGATCTCCCTAACCCGGTTCACCAAGCAAGGGATCATGGCGCCGCCGCTCGATATGTTGAGGACACTGTACCGGTTGTAGTTGAGACGGTGCGCGGCGAGGAGCTCTCTGTCCTTGCAGTCGTAGCGGCCGCGTGGGAACGGCCCATCGCCCTGGATGTCAGCCCAAGTACCGGTCTCGAAGACGAAAGAGAGCACCTCTAGATTAGGGGCGTGCCGGAGAATGCTGCTCGTCGCGCCGACCAGGGCGGTGGCGTCGCCGTCCTGCGGCAGGTGCCCCCACAGCTCGAGTGCTGGAGGTTGGTGAACATGGGGGCGTCGTCCCCGCCGATGTCGGGGCAAAGGCGCTTGGACCTCAAGCGGAGGTGCTTCGCGGACGCCAAGTGGTGGAGGAACGTCTTCAGCTTATCGAGCCCTCCGTCATCGAGACCTCCCCGCCGCAGATGTGGACTGTGCACGACGCGAGCGGCATGGCGAGGAACGCGCACGTGGCGGCCAATGTGGTCAGGAACGACATCTCAGGCACGGCGCCACGGTACTCGAAGACGCGGAGCTCCGAGGCGTCGACGGTGACACGGGACAGATTGTGGCAGCACCAGAGGGCGAGCCTGCGGAGACGCGTGTCGAAGAGGGAGAGCGCGGTCACCGTGTCGCAGGACTCGAGCGTCAGGTCGGCGAGGCGCGGGCACGCGGAGATGAACCTCTGCACCTCCTCCTCACAGTCAGACACGCGGCTGAGGAGGAGCTCCTCGAGGGACGGTAGGCTGATGGCGGGCGGCGGGGAGAGCTTGCAGGGCCCAATGCGGAGGGTTCGCAGCGCCGAGCAGGACAAGAGACCCCTCGGGATGGTGTACAGGAGGAAATTTTCCGTGGCCGTATTGGCTGCTGGAGCGAGATAGGCGTCGTAGGCATCAAAGGGATCCACGTTAGTCTCGGTGCCGTCGCCGCGGCGGCAGTAGATGGGCAGGCACCTGAGGCGGAGGTCAAGCTCGAGCTCAGGGCCGGCCTGCTTCAGGGCGTAGGAGACCCACTGATCGACTGCGACGGTGTCACCGCACTTATAGTTGTGCAAGGCGACACGGAGCGCGCGCAGCGGTGGCGTAGCGGCCGGGCTTTCGGTGTCGGGCGACGATGGCGGCGGTGACGGCGGCGCAGAAGCGCGACGGCGGGTCGAGCCGTCGTTCGTCGTCACTGTCGTCGCTGCCATCGTAGCTGCCACGGCGGCATCGTTTTTGGTAGGTGGGGACGCCGCCTTCCGGCTCCTCCAGAAAGACTGTGTGGACGCCGGCGAAGGTGTCACGCCACGGGACGAGAGCACGGCGGTGCGCGCCGCCTGCTTGGATGGGAGAAAGGAGAGTACGTGGCCGAGCACGGCGTCATCGAGCTTGCTGATGCGGTCGTCGCGGACCGGCTCGGCGGCATGGCCGATCTCCATCGTGCTCGTATGTACGGGCGGCGGCTCGACTCGAGAAACCGAGATGCAGGTTTAGATAGATGACAAAACGTACGCGTGTCTATCTCAACCTAGAGGTTAAGGAAGGTCTCGGCCTGATAGATCGCTATGGATCACATCAGTAAAAACATTAAAAAATCGAT